>OY747704.1:26152500-26752500 GCA_963556495.2 Valencia hispanica
AGAGCCCAGACACCCTGCAAGGAAACTCATTTCAGCCGTTTGTATCCGTGATCTCATTCTTTTGGTCACAACCCAGAGTTTGTGACCATAGATGAGGGTAGGAAAGTAGATCGACCGGTAAATCGAGAGCTTCGCCTTTCAACTCATCTCTCTCTTCACCACGACAGACCGGTACAGCGTCTGCATAACTGCAGATGGGCTACCAATCTGTCTATCGATCTCCAGTATCTCTCCCCCAGATACTTAAACTCCTCCACTTGGAGAAGGACCTCATCCTAGACCCGGAGAAGGCACCCCACCCTTTTCCAGCTCAAGACCATGGCCTCGGATTTGGAGGTGCTGATTCTCATCCCAGCCGCTTCACACTCGGCTGCAAACCGCTCCAGCGAAAGCTGTAGATCACATTCCGATGAATGTGCAAAAAGCAGAGACCCGATCCTGAAGCCCCCAAAATGGATCCCCTCAACACCTTGGCTGCGCCTAGAAATCCCGTCCATAAAAGTAATGAACAGGATCGTTGACAAAGGGCAACCTTGGCGGAGTCCAACTCTCACCGGAAACGAGCCCGACTTACTGCCGGCAATGTGAACCAAACTCTGGCACCAGTCATACAGGGACCTAACAGCCCGTATCAAGGGGCCCGGTACCCCATACTCCCGGAGTACCCCCCACAGGGCTCCCTGAGGGACACGGTCGAACTCCCACGCACCCTCCAGGACCCTGCTCAGTTTGTCCGGTGTTCCACGGCCAGGACAAAAACTGCATTGTTCCTCCTGGATCCAAGGTTCGACTATCCGTCGGACCCTCCTCTCCAGAACCCCTGAATAGACCTTACCAGGGAGGCTCAGAAGTGTGATCCCCCTGTAGTTGGAACAAAGTCTGTGGCAGACTGGGGTGGTGGTCCCCCCGTTTAAAAAGGGGGACCACCACCCCAGTCTGCCAATCCAAGGGAACTGCCCCCGATGTCCACGCAATATTGCAAAACCACGTTAACCAACACAGCCCCACAACATCCAGGGCCCTGAGGAACTCCGGTCAAATCTCATCCACCCCCGGAGCCTTGCCACAGAGGAGCTTTTTAACGACCTCGGTGAGCTCAGCACCAGAGATTGGAGAGCCCGACCGAAAGTCCCCAAGCCCTGCTTCCAGATTGGAAGGCGTGCCGGTGGGATTGAGGATGTCTTCGAAGTATTCCATCCACCGACCCAAAATGTCCCGCGTCGAGGTCAGCAGCACACCATCCCCACTGTAAACAGCGTTGGTGGCAGACCGCTTCTCCCCCTGAGACGCCGGATGGTGGACCAGAATTGCTTCGAAGCTGTACGGAAGTCGTTTTCCATGGCCTCTCCAAACTCCTCCCACGCCCGAGTTTTTGCCTTAGCGAGCACCCGAGCCGCATTCTGCCTGGCCCGCTGGTACCTATCAGCTGCTTCAGGGGTCCCACAAGCCAGAAAGACCCGATAGGACTCCTTCTTGAACCTGACAGCATGCCTTACTGCCGGTGTCCACCAGCGGATTCGGGGTTTCCGCCGCGACAGGCACCGACCACCTTGCGGCCACAGCTTCGGCCATCCGCCTCGACAATGGAGGCGCGGAACATGGTCCACTCGGACTCAATGTCTCCCGCCTCCCCGGGGACATGTTCGAAGTTCTGCCGGAGGTGTGAGTTAAAGCTCCTTCTGACAGGAGACTCTGCCAGACGTTCCCAGCAGACCCTCACAACACGTTTAGGCCTTCCAGGTCTCTCTGGCGTCCTACCCCACCATCGTAGCCAACTCACCACCAGGTAGTGGTCAGTGGACAGCTCAGCCCCTCTCTTCACTCAAGTGTCCAAAACATGCGGCCGCAGATCAGATGAGACGACAACCAAGTCGATCATCGAGCTGCGGCCTAGGGTGTCCTGGTGCAAAGTGCCCATATGAACACCTTTATGCTTGAACATGGTATTTGTTATGGACAATCCATGACGAGCACAGAAGTCCAATAACAAGACACCACTCGGGTTCAGATCGGGGGAGCCATTCTACCCAACCACATCCCTCCAGGTCTCACTGTCATTGGCCACGTGAGCATTGAAGTCCCCCAGGAGAACAAGGGAGTCCTCGGGAGGAGCACTCCAAAGACTCCAAAAAGGGTGGGTAATCTGATCTGGCGTTTGGCACATAAGCACAAACAACAGTCAGGACCCGTCCTCCCACGCGTAAGCGGAGGGAGGCTACCCTCTCGATCACTGGGGTAAACCTCAATGTACAGGTGCCGAGATAAGGGGCAACAAGTATGCCCACCCCAACTTTGTCCAGGGGAGGGAAGCTTTCAATTATTTTCTAATGTATTGAGATGCAATTGTGCAAATATAATATACCTACATAGTTTTTTTTGTTGCTGCAAAGACAAACGTTCTCAAGCTATCTGTTTTAACAGTAATCCAAGTTGAAAGGAATTTGGCATTGCTGAGTTTTGTGATCTATTCCAAACAAAAAGCTGACCTGCAAATGCTAAGTTTGAATCACCTCAGCCTTTCAGGACACAAACCCAGCATGACCATATTCTCTTTTTTTCTGGTACGGTTGTAAGATTTCTTTGATACAGGGTGAGCACAGAAGCTGGATAACAGTGCATGTTTAAATCTCCAGTCATTTTTGGGCAGATTTGGCAAGTAATTTTAGAAAGAGGAACGTCTGCCAGTTTTAGGGCTGAGATGTCAATTTGTGCATTTACAGTTGCTTGCAAAAGTATTTGGCCCCCTTGAACTTTTCCCCCTGTTCAAGCGATCATTCAGAAATGGAAGGAGTATGGCACAACTGTAAACCTACCAAGACAAGGCCGTCCACCTAAACTCACAGGCCGAACAAGGAGAGCGCTGATCAGAAATGCAGCCAAGAGGCCCATGGTGACTCTGGACGAGCTGCAGAGATCTACAGCTCAGGTGGGGGAATCTGTCCATAGGACAACTATTAGTCGTGCACTGCACAAAGTTGGCCTTTATGGAAGAGTGGCAAGAAGAAAGCCATTGTTAAAAGAAAACCATAAGAAGTCCCGTTTGCAGTTTGCCACAAGCCATGTGGGGGACACAGCAAACATGTGGAAGAAGGTGCTCTGGTCAAATGAGACCAAAATTGAACTTTTTGGCCAAAATGCAAAACGCTATGTGTGGTGGAAAACTAACACTGCACATCACTCTGAACACACCATCCCCACTGTCAAATATGGTGGTGGCAGCATCATGCTCTGGGGGTGCTTCTCTTCAGCAGGGACAGGGAAGCTGGTCTGAGTTGATGGGAAGATGGATGGAGCCAAATACAGGGCAATCTTGGAAGAAAACCTCTTGGAGTCTGCAAAAGACTTGAGACTGGGGCGGAGGTTCACCTTCCAGCAGGACAACGACCCTAAACATAAAGCCAGGGCAACAATGGAATGGTTTAAAACAAAACATATCCATGTATTAAAATGGCCCAGTCAAAGTCCAGATCTAAATCCAATCGAGAATATGTGGCAAGATCTGAAAGCTGCTGTTCACAAATGCTGTCCATCTAATCTGACTGAGCTGGAGCTGTTTTGCAAAGAAGAATGGGCAAGAATTTCAGTCTCTAGATGTGCAAAGCTGGTAGAGACATACCCTAAAAGACTGGCAGCTGTAATTGCAGCAAAAGGTGGTTCTACAAAGTTTTGATTTAGGGGGCTGAATAATTACGCACACCCCACTTTTCAGTTATTTATTTGTAAAAAATGTTTGGAATCATGTATGATTTTCGTTCCACTTCTCACATGTACACCACTTTGTATTGGTCTTGCACGTGGGATTCCAATAAAATTGATTCATGCTTGTGGCCGTAATGTGACAAAATGTGGAAAAGTTCAAGGGGGTCGAATACTTTTGCAAGCCAATGTAGTGTAAGCATAGTTTGGAGATATTGCTTGGAAACAACCATGAAATGAGGAGCTTAACATACCGCAGTGTCAGCTTTTTCTTCCAGTGCCTGATGTGGAGTTTATCTTTTGCTGATTTTCCTGTCCGCTCTTGCTGGTTGTTTCACAACAGTTCAGCAAATGCATGTGTTTTTTGAATAGTAAAGATCTAATTATTTACTTGGAAAATGAATTATGTTAAAGAGTGATATGATCAAAATAATAGCCTGACCACTGTAGGATCCTATAAAACGTCCTTCTTAACATGAAAAAAGAGTTGTAAACAGAATAGCACTGTAAGCGTATATTTTTCAAAGCTGTTATTTTTATTTTATTGGATGTAATCTGACTACAGGCACCACCTGATATAAGAAATTTTGACAAACAAAGACAAAAAAAGCTTTACAGCAAGAGAGTAATAAAAGCTGCATTCATGCAACAATATAAAAACAGAACTTCATTGTTTTGGTTTCAAGGCATTTCCTCTCAGCCGTTGCCCAAAACACAAAGCAGAAACATTCTAGTTTTACCCCCGACTGCAGATCACAATACGAAAAACATCAGCAACTCTAAAAAGACTAAAAAAATAGCACTTGTCTCAATGCCATCTATACAAACAACATGCTGATAGTTGTACAACATTATAGTAAATTGAATAACTTCTGTTGAAGCTTAAGGGTTGATTTCAGAGGATCCCTACACAATCTTCAACTATTTTCTCCTATGATGAATTTGGGCTATTACTGCTGGTTTATTAATTGTAAAAAAACAAATGTCATTATGTAATCTGTCTGCTAGCCCATGTCCTCCCATTCATGTACTTAATACTATTTGAAATTTAAAATATAAGCACCAAAAGTTCCTTTAAAGGGACCGTTTCTTCTGCATCCCTTATCTATTTCACACAGAATAAACTTAAAGGTTATTTAAAACATTTGTTTTGGTAAGCTGCAGTTGTCTGAACAACAGCTTCAAATAGTTCTTTAAAGAAAGCAGTGGTAAGCCTCAGAATATTGCAGAAGGCCACTGTCTGTCTGCTCAGTTCAACACAGCAAATACCAAAGATGTGGATGACAGTTTACTTGTTTTCTTCCAAAAAGCACTTTGATTATTTGACATTTTGTTAAAAGTTATCTTGAACTGACCTTTTGAAAGAACCTGGACAAGATAACAACATAAAATTGTTCTATAAAGACATCTGTTTTAAAAACTTTGAACAAAGCCTTACTTGAAAGACAATAACTATCAATACAATTAGCAAAAGATAATATCAAAAGTATAAAATACTGTTAAAATTGTAGTGCGATAGACATTCATTCAGATTTACATCTCTAAAGTAAAATAACATCTTTTAGAAAGTGACTCACTCATACTGTACAAAGAAATTCTTCTACAATATAATACAGCTACACAATAATGTGAAGAAAATGTGTTATCAAGACAGTTTCTCAATATATAATTGGCAGGAATAATAAAACTGCGCTATCAGTATTTACATGTGTAGATTTCAGATTCATTGGCTGCATATTGTATGTCTAACACACTCGGGACATTTATTTGTGAGCCTAGTTTAGGAGTTAACCTCTTTGCCATTGGAATTAGATTTGGAGTTAGTGTTGACGTTGGTGAGTGGTAGATTCTCCTCTTCCATCATCTCTTTCTGATCTCGTACTTCTCCCTCCACATGGAAGCCAACCATCACCTGATAAATCATTGTGCCAATAATCGCACCAAAGAATGGGGCGCAAGTCGGCACCAGAAACCAGCCATTTCTAACCCTAAGGGGAACAAGAGACATTATTGTCATTAGGGATGATATAAAGTATTTTTTAAAAGATCATTTTAACTAGATGAGTGTCTGTTTCCTGGCAGCACAACAAAGGATGAAGTGATCACTTTTGCTCCAAAGAAAATTGGTAGAGCTCCATGTAAGTGGTGAATAGGACAAATTCATTCTCACCAACAACAAAAAAAGTGTATCTGTTGGAAACATTTTTATCCAAGAATTATGAAAGATAAAAATCTAGGATTTAAGGGATTTTTTTCCCTCAACACTTGATACAACACCACAAAAACAAAACAAACAATAAACGTTATTTTGGCAGTCTGTGCTATCACCTGCTTTTTTGCTATTACCTACTTTCATCATTCTTTGGCAACTTGACTTTGCTTTCTTTTTTCTTTCACACTTTATTACCTAGTTCTGGAATTCAGACGCTGAAGCGACTATAACTATCCCGAGAAACTATTCTGAGCACAATTGAAAGGTAAATGCTGTGACCATTATTAAATATACTAGGGGTTAAGGTAAGTCTGAAGGCTTCTAATACATCTGGAGGTTTAGACCTCAGATGTATCCCCCAAAATACTAGCCAAAAAGAAGCCCAGAATTAGTGCACTTACGTGAAAACCTCACTTCCCCAGCCAGCTAGAGCAGTGAAAAGACGCGGTCCGAGGTCTCTGGCAGGATTGACAGCATAACCAGAATTAAAGCCCATGGACAAGCCAATGGCCAGAACCACAAATCCCACAGTGAAGGCCTCCAACCCTTGGGGGATGGGGTTGTTGTACGGGTCCACAATCGCCAAAATGCAAACTATGAGAGCTGCCGTGCCAATAATCTGTGTCAAAGAAAGACGTGTGGGAATCAAAATATAGATTTCCTGATTTAGATATGAAGTTTTCTCTTAAAATGTTTTTTAAAGTACCTGATCAAAGAATCCATTCACAATAGTGAGATGGTTTCCAGGATAGGTGGCAAAGATGCCAGCAGTGGCTTCTGGCCCAGTAACATTGAAACACCCAGGATGGTCCCACAAGGCATCTAAAGCAGAAGAATAACAGAACAAAGTTTGCCTTGTTTCTAGATGATGTTCAGTGCAATCTGACACATAAGGCTCTCTGAACGAGATAGGGTAATCGTTGGTCATCCCTCCGAGTCATCACTTACCATAGTACATGCCAAAGATCACAGCAGCGCCAAAGAACGCTCCGATTGTCTGAAAGAGGAAGAACATGGGGAACTTTCTCCAGCGCTCTCTTCCAAGCAGGCAAAGGGAAAAGGTCACTGCAGGGTTCAAATGTCCACCTACAGGGGAAATAGGACAGCATGTGAACTGCAGTGCCGGCATTACATAATATAACAATAATATTGGTCAAATTTAAACAATCATAAATCCATCATCAAGAAAATAACAGCTAAATTAAAGTAATTTAAATACTAAAAATGAGCAATAAATCACTACCTGAGCTCTGAAGTGTAACTGGGGAGTGTGCTTGAATTTGTTACCTGACACCTGGCCACAGACCAGGATGCCTAAGGTGGCTGCAAAGCCAAAGGCAAAGTTGACAGTAAGGAACATGCCATGGGAACCACCACTGAGCACAAGCTGAGCCACAGCACCACAGCCAAACATCTAAAAGGTAGAAAAAGGAGTTGACTTTGCTTCAAAAAAGTATCATGTGCATGATATTATTAATTGCTGCTGCAGAACCAAGTCATATCTCGCCATAAATATTAGCTTAGAACAATAATGAAAAATACATAAAGTTGCAACTTCTTTATTTTTCCAGTGTGGTCTGTGATTTTCATTTCAATATACATTTCCCAACACACAGCAGCCTTATTTGTCATTTTATTGTTTTAATAAATGAAAAACACTTCTTTTGTCATCCATACATATCAGGGTGAGTGATGGAAATCTGCCTCCACGATCGTCATCAGTAAACCCAGTCAAACTAAAAGCTATTGGATCAGGAAAAATGAGCTCTATTGTGCTTCTAAAGGCACACAAGACTAGATTGCTCTGTATGTATGAACAGGCCACTGAAGTGTCCTAATTTTGAGCATAAAACTGACAGGGCGGTTCCAGAAAGGTTTCAACATGGGAGCCAGATGGGAACCAGTTATTCTCACTCTAGGGTGGCACACCAAAAGCCATAACATAACTGAATCATTTTATTAAAGATTTTCTGTACCATAATAGAAAATATATATTCTGAAAATATGAAAATATGCAAAACAAACAAACATCTAAATAAATTATAGAATTTCTAAACCAGCATAAATTATATACATGTAATTTATATAATATGGGCACATGTGCCACTTGGGGTCAGAAAAGAGAAGTTACTAAATGTTTGACTGTGTTTAACACAGACAGAAAACATTTCGCTGTGGTAAATTTTAGGAAGAATGTATACTGTGTTTTTGTCATAGGCAATGTTTTGTTCAACCTGTTTGCTTTTTCCTTTTAAAATGGTCATGATGCATAATTTTTTTAGATGCCTGGCTTAGCAGATCTGTTTGATTGATGTTTAGCCCTTGACTTTCTAAACCAAAGGATAATCATGCTATTCAGCACAACCACACCAGTTGAGGTTAGGCTTGGGGGCAACCATAGTGAGAAGGACAGGCGCCTAAGTCATGAAAATCACTGGACTCGGCAGTCTTAACCATCAAGTCCAGCTTTGTTTATTGTCATTTGCGTATAGGCTATGATAAATTATATATTTGAAAAAAACCAAACAACTTTAATGTCTTTCCATCTGTGACCATCATGGCTTGAATGATTATGTTTACAGTTTGGCTGAAAGTGTGTGCATTCCATTTTTGAAACAGACACATTTCAAGAAGACCTTAAGCAAATGTTTTGAAATAACAAACACCATTGTAAACATTGCTACACCACACGTAGGTCAAGAACAGAAAAGAACTGGGCAATTGACAGAGGTATGCAGCAACAGCACAGCAGTGCTTAGTCCTGAATGTCAGACGCATTAGATTACAAATGATGAACCTTCAACTTGGAAGTGCATGCTCACATACTTAAGCTCTGCTTAAAAGCTATATACTTAATTTGACAATAGGGGTGACAAACATTACTTTATTGTCATCCTGCTATAGTTAGCTTGGGAGCAGGAAACAACACTGAACCAGCTTATTCATCTGGTTATGCTCCCATATGGCTCCTGCAGAACTTTGAACACATTTGGGGAGCTTTTAAAGAATCCTCTGCAGCCAGCCCACTGAGACTTACACTTGGCGATTGTCTGAAGAAAAAAAACTCTGCTGGCCAGATCCCTGTCTCTAAATCACTACCTGTGTGGTATCTTTCCAAATTTAGCAGGACTTAATGGGGCCCTGGCAGTATTGACAAGCTGGAAAATGCTGACCTGCTACATTATAATAACAAATGACATTACCTTTCTGCATTTGACTTTCTGATCAAGGTGAATCAATAATCAGTGCTCATAGACACAGATGTCGACATGAACTAAGTCATCCTGTTTGATGACGCAATAATTTAACGACAGTAAATTAATGCAACCTAGTGCTTTCTAAAATCTAAGTAGGAAAAAAATACTTTTAATGAAATTAAATAATGAGTTCATATTAGCAGAAGTAAGACCGTTGAAAAATGGAATCTGTCCATGTGCATATATCAGAGGAACTAAATTCCTGTCAATCGTGCTATTGTTGTAACACCGAAACACCTATTGTTCCAGTTATGCAGCTGACATGTGTCACCTGAAGGTGAACTTAACCACACCTAGTTACATCACAAAAGTCACAAAGTATGTAACTGTTTTGTCTGAAGGATCAATAAAGGGAGTATTGGTAATACTGTTCCTAAGTAAATGATAAGTCACTATTTAAGCTTTTTAGCTTTAAGGTCTCCCATTTAGCAGGATGTTTTAGTGCTATTTAAAGTAATGGTTGCAAAACTCATTTTCTCTAAAGAAGCAGTTTTGTAATAAAACAAATAAGCCAGTACTGACTTGGGTTTTGTGGTATAGCAGACCAATTTTAACCCTCAAATCATGACTTATAAAAATCGAATTGAAACATTATTTTCCTATTGGATTCCTGAAAAAGAAAAGAGGCAGCTTTTGATATTTGCATATACTAATGTAAACATACACTTTTCACATGAGGAAAATTATCTTGAGGTTTCTATCTTTGGCTCCATTAAATCGAATAAGCAAAAAAGGTTAAATTGACATAACACATAACCCTGAACAACATGTTACTTTGCAGTTTGATCTTAAGCAACATTCATCAATCCCTTTCATTTCACTGTCATCTATCCCTTTTCTGCACTTAAATATGTTAGATAAGAAGTGCCATATTTACAGTTTATTTGAACAGGAAGAATATTTTGAAGAAAAAAAAGAAGTCTGACAGATCCAGAGGTCATGTTTTATCAGAATATATTTTGCCTTTCATTAAATTATTTATTAGTTGATTATAGAATCTGTATAGTGTGTTTACTCATAAATGCTATGAGTAAAAACACTAAAACTGGGTAAAACGTCTATGGATTTAAAGTGAGTCCCTTTGAAGTACTTATCTCAGTATGTTTTAGGTGATTTTTTTTTAAATACTGAATGCTGCAGATTGACACATCATCATGAAATTATCCCACAAAGTGAACATCTTGCGTAGCATCTGTACCACATACAAAGACTTACCACAAGGATGAGAGTGCCAAGGCACTCTGCCAGGGCCTGGCGGAGCAGCAAGTTACGGATCTGAAAGAAGCGGGCAAGTTTGTCCAAATAAATCTTATGTCTACCCATTTTGTTGACAGCTGGTGAGACTGTGAGTAGATACAAACAGTGCAGATACACAGGGTTTCTTGAGTGGCTCTGGAGGTGGAGGGCCAGTGCCTCTTCTTAAATAGTAGAAATGGGCTTGGATTTGTGGGACCTGCCCACTTCAACAGCACCTCCCGTCATGTGTGACTCACAGGTGGTTTCACTCACCAGGCTTTTCTTGTCCCTCCCAAAAAGTTACTAACGTGCAAATGCATTTTTCCCCCTTTTGTGTATTCTTCCATTCTTTTTTTCACAGTGTGACAAAATTAAAGAACCATTTTCTGTCTCTCTGTAAGAATGGATATACATATACCACAGGTCACAGTTCTTGGCATAGTATTGGAAAAGGAGAAAGCTGTTAGACTTTTGCAGATCTAAATCACTTCTCTAAAAATATGTGAAGTACAGCATCTGACCCTGTAACAAAAACATAACCTGTACAAATACCCAGCCAAGCATAGTCGTCCAAACTTTGTGAGTCTCTGTTTGTCCTTTAGCCCTTCCTTTAACTAATAGATAACCTGAATGCATTCATGTAAAAAAAAAAAAAAACTATGCTGCGAATAATGCAGATCAAATGGACTTCAACAATCACATTTCTGAAAACAAAGTTTGAATTACCATGCTAAGTATTAGACACATCATGGCTCTGTAATATCACATATCAGTCACAATAGGTGATTTTTTTCCTATCTGAAAAAGAATTAACTTAAAGCCGTTTTGACTGTTGACATAGACATATCAAAACACGAGATGTCCTGATCCAATCATTGTTATCAAACTGGGGTCCCGATCCTGTGTAAACCTCAACTCCCAATACCTCCTGCTCACCTACTGTCATGAATATTTCAGCCCCAGCGCGATATGTGGTGCGTTTTGCACATCTAATTGTTAATAATGCTCTTCTTTTATGGACGGCTTGTGAAACTGTATAATAGTTTCTGCACCTTATTTTTGATCAAATCTGTTAATTCTGGTTTTAATCTAAGTTTTTTTCATCCTTTGTAGTGATGTAAAATGGCTGAGACCTCCATTGTTCCCTTATAGCCTAGAGTTAATGAAACCAGCTCTGCAAGCTGCACTCAGGTATACACAGATTGTGAGCCATCAAATTACAGTATATTATTTTAAAACCTAAGCACTAACTTTCTAAAGTAGGAGAACAACTTTTTATGTAAGTTTTGTCTGCACATAATTGATTGGGAATTTATTAAAATATGTTCCAAGCCACATTATATATTATTATTATTATTATTATTATAACAGAGAGTAAATATATGCAAACATTAGCCTACTTACAGTGCTTAACATGAAAACATTAACATTAGGCATGAGTAAATTGTAGACTGAACACTAGAATTTGTTTAGAAAGAAACCCATCTGATTTTCGGTGATATATAGTCACATTAAGGTTGCTGTCTTTACCCAGTTTTCCCCATCTTTGAGCAACATACAAAGGATGTACAGCAGAACCTCTGATTCACATAAATTATTTAACACCTGGAATGTGTAGACCAGGGGTCTCCAACTCTTCTGCAGGTTTTTGATGCATCCATGTTCCATCAGACTGAAAATAATTAAATGGCTCATTACCAGACCTTTGCCAAACATGATGGCATGCTGAGGAGGTAATTTAATCATTTGACTCAGCTATGTTGGAGCAGGGATGTTTATAAAAGTTGCACCACCTCAGCATGCATCTGCTGTGGCATTAATAAATCGCCACAGTGGTAATTCTTCTCCAGGACATTTAAAAGATAAACTGCTTACAATCTCTTCAGTTCTGTAATACCTACAATTTGACCTCACAGTCTCTTGATTTCAGTTGTAAATCTAAAAAAGGGAAATTTTCATTGAGATGAAGAATCAATAAGACATTTAAATGTCACTATATCAAGTGTCAGTGATGTGGTTGTGTAGTTCTTAGCTCACAATGTTTGGTTTGTTTTGTCGATGTTCCTGTTTAATTTTTTGTTTTTTTTTCCCTCTCTCTGCCGTCCTGTGGGTATGGAGGCAGACTTCAATGTTTTCCTGTGTTTTCTTTGTTCCCCTTCCTCTCTTGTATTTTCAAGTCACCCTTTCTCTTGACTTTTTGTTTCCTACCTCTCTTCTTCATCTTCTTTCTTTCTTCCCCTTTATTTTCCGTCTCCGTGTCCATAACATCAGAAAATAAAACCCACAGCAATTCATAATAAAGATTTCTCACACATATATCAAGTGGAGTACTATAGCAAAAGCTGTACTGCTCTGCTTGTGAAAGTAAATCTATTGGGCTTCTACTTGGTACTCAGACACCAATTCTGAGCTTCACACTGCCAAACAGGACACGTAAAAAAAAAAAAAACTACATTTAGCCTGTTTCATGAAGAAATCAGAATTAGACAGAAAAACATTTTCCTTGTGCATTCTCGCTTTCGGTCAGGTAGGAATGTGGTATTTTCTTTTTCGTGCACAAGCATTTTCCATACTGAAATACCCACAGCCCTTTTCACAAATTCCCAACATTATCTCTTATAGAAATTAAATGCTTTTGGCCCAAGGCAAAATAAATAAAAAGTAGATCAATTTAAACTCACATTTCCCAAATTACACCACAATTATGCCATCTTAAATGCACTTCTCTCAGAACAAGGATTTGCATATACTCTAAGGTCAGTTTCTCAATTGATTTTAAAGGGGGGTGGCATGTAATATCGGCTTTTTTAAGCTTTTCATCACATTGTTATGTCATTCCCTCCTTAAAAACATTCCTAAAGTGTTTTTTACGGTAATTAATATATTTTTGAGTAGTCTTTGGAAACTCTTGCGGCCGCCATTTTGAGCGCTGAACGCCTGAGAGCGGTACGCCCTCACCCCTTAGCAATGCCCCGACATTTTGATTAACGCCCACTTCTCTCCAAAGCCCTCCCTCCCCCACTCCCCGAGCAGAAAAGCAGCAGGTCAACAGCAATCAGCTAGCACCTGTGGATATTACTACTATATAGCTATTTACTTTTCCAAATTCCACAATGCCTTCTTGGAGAAAATGTATCTTTGGATGCCAGGATGACTGCCCTCTTTTTAGTTTTCCAAAAAATTGTTGGAATTCATTTTTGGAAACCACCCTCCTCCCGAGAAGATTTGCTTCGTTTTTGCCGGCCATTTCACAGAAGATTGCTTCCTGAACAAAAGTTTATTTGACAGTGGATTAGTAAGCAAGGTGACGTTGAAGAAGAATGCTATCCCCACTCTCAAGAATATTTCTTCAGAGCCAACACCGGTAAGTGGAAATGCTCTGATTCAGCTTGTTAGAACAACATAGCTTAGGCTAATTCAGAATTAAATCTGTGCACTGTAGCTCGTGTTTATCATTCAGTCACTCCAGGAATTTGCGATGTGGTGATCGTAACTATTAACGTAAATTCAGCCAATCCCAGCGAATTCTGCACGTCTTGCAATTTTATACAATTAACGCAACTTTACCGCTCCTTTTAACAGTTGTGACTCTCCCTTTCATTATCTTACATCTAACGGCATCGCATATCATGTACACTCCCTGTTTCTTATGTGAGAGGGATCGAGAATAAAACATGTTACATTTTCATTTTGCCAATGTAGGTGCTATGGGGTACAGTTACCTCATTCCAGTCATGAAAATCCATTAACTGTTGGCGAAGTTTTGAATCCAAAATGGATCACCTACGTAATTCTTGTATGTCTGATGAGAAAATGATCAGCTGTAAATAGTGACGCACAGACAGCAGCACAAGCAGCAAGTTTTCAGGAGAGCAGTTTTTATGTGACTGTCAGGGGCTGTACTTTCAACTTCTTTTTAGATCCGCTGAGTTATTTCGGATTAAAAACTGTTTCGACCGACCTCAAGGCTAGTTTCCAATACATTTTCAAGTCATTGGCAAAACATAAAAGAAAATCACACATAAAAACATTGCAACTTTAGTTGGAACTTTTCAAGATGCTACAGTACGGTAATGCTTCGTGCCCATGTGGAGAATGTTGTGATGACGTTGAAGACAGCGTGCCGAAGGGGGAGTGTCCGAGGCTCTTAAAGAGACACGCAGCTAATTTCAAGGCATTTTGTTCAAACATGTTGTGAATGCAAAATTCAAAAAAGTAGTTTATATTATTTACTGAACTTAGGATCGATTTACGGTAACATAATGGCTGTACTGTACCATAGAATTTTTCTGTCTTCCTGAGAAAAAAGGCCACCCCCTCTTTAATAAATAAACAAGAAATGACTAACAGTTCTGAAGCAATATGACATGATAATGCTTATTCATGTTCCATATAGATCACATTTTCATTATGGGCTTTGCTAATGTGCACGAAAAGTCTTGACCTCACTCTGTGGTGGCCAATCAATGTGTGAAACCAGTGCCTCATGGTCCTTGAACCACTCTTGTACAGTTTGACCCCGATTACATCCTGACATCACCACCTTGGAAGACACCCTTGCCATCTGAGGTAGTCAGCTGTTCTCAATCCTTGGGCACATAACATTGCTGAACCTAGACCTGACTAACTGCAGCAGCCCCAGATCAGTGCCCTGTCCCCACAGGCTTGTTTGGTAGGTGCTAGGAATGTGCCTCTCTTCCCAACCAGATGCACCCATCACTCTCAAACAGGGCAAGCCTGGACTCATCATTATTGCTCCAGTCTGCATTTTAAAATCTATTTTAACTCACTCTAGCTGTGAGTTCTGCTTTTGCTTTGTTTTGTTTTGATTTGATTTCACTACATGTATCTCCAATTGCCAATCACAACTACTCGACTGATTTTTTTTCTAACCACATTTCTTCTAGAAAGATGATGGTTCCTTCCAAAATCCGTACAGTTTCAATAATGCGTTGGAATGTTCTTAATCCAATTTCATTAGTTTCAGCAATCTCCTTAGATGCTTTTTGGACAGGCAGTGTATCATCCTGAACCAGTCTGTTCATTGACAAAAAAATGCCAGACATTGACAAGACTTGTTTTTCACAGCACTGTTGCTCACTGGAGATTTCCTCCTTTTCAAACCAATCTCTGTAAACGAAAAAGACGGTGTGTGAAAATCCCAGCAGATCCTCAGTTTCTGAAATGCTCAGGCCAGTGTGTCTGAGATAAAAAAAAATCATGACACATTTAAAGTTAAGTATTGTAAATCTTTTTTTTCTCCTTTCTGATCCTGAATTAGGAAATTAATCTTCACCAGCTCTAGGTGCCAAAGTGGACTGATTTGCTGGCATGAGTCACAAATAGTTTTAACAAGTAACTGAATTGGTGTACCAAACAAAATGGCCAGTGAGTATATACATTTCCAAAAATGTAGATTTATATCAGTTAAAGTTATAATCATTCTTATAACAAGCTTAAGAATTCGTATAAGCAGTCAATAACTGCATTGTGTAGCATAGCGCTTAACCTTAGCCGATTCCTCCATACCTCAAACTACTTGGTTATAAGGTTTGACTATAATTACATATTTATTCTGACATAAGGTAACACTCCTCTAATAAGAATAATCCTAATTCAGCACCTCCTCATTCAGGCAAGATGTCCTAAATTTCTGCGCTCCTTATTGTGACCCTCTAAATTCAATCCATAATGTAATTTTCTGTTACAGGCATCTACATAACCATTCTTATTTGTTCACACACATTTTTGTTTTTGTTGTCCTCCAACTGTCATCTTTCTGAAAGCTTAACACCCCTACAGTATTGAAACATTCAACTGAAGTGGGATTCCAATTAAAAGCATTCAAATTTGCCCTTATAGGTAGTCACAGGCATATTGGTACTTTATTCAACATTTTTCCATTCATTTTGTGCCCATTTGGCTTTACAGTTGAAAATGTGATTTGCTTAACTCCAGTATTTAAGTCAATATGATGGTGTGCAAAAAATGTGGGAACATTTTAAAAACCTTTATCGGAGTCAGCCTGAGTAATTTCAGTGTTAAATTACATGGTGATACTCTCTTGCAGAGTCGTGCAAAACATGTAAGAGCAGTGTTTTAAATTAACTGTAAATTACATGGCTGAAGGCAGTCTGAGTCATGAAATAACATGCAATGCCAGGCCCGATATTCGGGTAAGAATACTGTCGGCTTCTTCTCATAATGTGCTCTGCAACTCACTTCCTGCTCAGAGAGGTGGGGGCGCCGAACTCCAAAACCCCAGCGGGAACTGTTTCAAAATAAGACCCAGAACTGAGAGACAGAGAATAAAAAACAACACACACAAACAACAGATTTCTGTTTTTAAGACACATCTGCAGATGGGAGCCAGACAAGATCTGACTGACTCGTTCTCTTACAGGGCTGTATCATTTTTATTTCAAAAAGAACAAAGAACGTATCACATGACTCCTCTCTCCTCCTTCTACATCTTGACAGGTCATTTATTTTCTCCAGGTCTCTTGACCTTACCATGAACTGGGTTATAACATGACTTAGAGTTATAGCTGATCCTCCCTGCTTTCAGTTCATATCTTTACTCAAGAGTTTGTTTACTTAAAACCTTCAACCCTATAAAATACTGGTAACAGAGTCATGTTTTACTACCCTGAATAATATAAACAGGCCTATTACTTCTAAAGCTTAAAAAAGATATAATTAAAACATATGTACTGCATAATAAAAATAGCCTCAAAAAAGTAGAATACAACAATACTAATATTAAGATAAGGATATTGTGAAACAGATTATGGCTTGTTACAGTTTCAGAATTGTTTATATAACGTTTGATTTCAGCTTATGTTCCACAGATATAACAGCCTGAGCTTACAGCACTTAAAAAAAGGTTTTGTGGCCACAGCGACCTTTATTAACAGTGGATAGCATACGGAAACGAGAGAGAAGTGGGGTAAGAGACACTTGGCAAATGTCCACGGGCCAGAGTGGAGCCCTGGACGACTGTTTTGAGGACTGAAGCCTCTGAACATGGGGCGTCTTTCTCAACCACTGCACGTGACACCCGTTATGGCACTTTTTATGCTGTTGTCCTTGTATAACCCTGCCTATGCACAATTTCCTCCTTTGTATTTAGTAGTCAAATAAATGTCATTGAGTAATGAGTTGGTCAAAACAAAACAGCGGTTTAGTTTTGATTTCAACAGATACATTTTCGTGGTTGTTGTCAGGGTTAAAAAAAAAAAATCTTCAACCAGCACCTTAAAGATCTCATGACACCAAGCTGATTTAATGTAAATGTATTATGACATAATGCATCTTGTCAAAGTATGTGGTTGTGTAAATTTATGAGCCGAACAGACTTGATTTTACGCGATAATTAGAGTTTCAAAAATGTTAGCTTAATCCCGGCTTCAAAGCTACGTCTCCATGTGACGTCAGCGACAGAACCGCTCAGGCTGGACCGAAAACTGCTGCTGTCAGGCCTGATGGAGGCGCTCATATTTGAAGGCTCGGAAGATTCTTCCTCCAGTTTTAGCCTTGAGATGGTTTTAGAGGTTTCTTTGTCAGACTCACTAAGTAGAGTGTGAATTATTCATAATTATAGCAAAACTGCTTTGAATATGTAACTGTCTCTTCTGGACAAGGGCGTCAGTTTGTTTTTAAAACTGCTGGGGATAATTATTGATTATTCATATAGCCTATACTTATTCAGCCGTCGGCTATAGGCTATATGCGCAGTAATAAAACGCGTTCCCTTTACATCCATTACCGTTGTTCTGTGCTGGGAAACTTTAACAGTTCAGAGTCCTGCAATGGGGCGGCAACCCGCGGATGGAATATTCCAAAGCAATAAAAGAGAAATTATTAATTCTACTATAATTTACGTTTAATCAGGGATCCCGTTATTTTCTGTCTTTGACAGTATTTTTTTTCATTTTGAAAACATCTGAAACATATTCAATATTTAATTCTTCATTCATTTTAGTTAATATTCAGCCCGAACAATCTGAACAAAGAATCTCCATCGTGCCATCACACATGGAGCAGATGAAAACATGTACTAAATATGAATATTTTACCTGCAGTCTCACAACTTTATCATGGTCTATAGACGTGAATGACGCACCTGCTTGTGCATAGGAGAGGCTGAATCCGCTCCGGTCACACACTGGGATAACAAGCGCCACTTCTTTCTCAACTTTCTTATTGCCTCAGCAGGAGGAAATAGTGTTGCATTGAGTGCGGTGTCCAGGTCTGATGATGATGCTCAGATGCTCTCATTAGAATCGTTTTTGATTGAATCAGTTTCCTAAACTCTGTGCTTAAATTTGAAAATGACTGTGCGTCTGCATCAAGTGGTCAGTGGCGTAAATTGTAAATTTTCACAATGAAGGACGTCTGTTAGTTTGGGTCCACAGGTGTTTCTGATTATTGTACTAATGAATAGAGGTTGCGTCATAATAAACTGACAGCAAAAGCTCATCACACAAACACCTCAGATGGTATTCCTATTCCTTTTTGTGAACGCATTCTCTACCTGATGGAGTAGTGGAGAGGTTGAGCCGCCGTCAGAAAGTGAACTTTTGTGTGATGTCCTGCTTCATTTTCTCACTCGATTTTCCTGCCACACAGTAAGGAGCCCTGCTAACAATGGCCTTTATATTTTTTCATTAGGCTACAGTTTCAAAAAAAATCGATCAAAGACAGAAAATAACATAATCTCCAAAGGATTGTAAATTAGCCTATACAATGAATCGTGTCCCTTTTAATTCTTTGAAACATACATCTGAAATTAATTTAATGTAGAGATCTCTGTGCAGAAACAAAATATTGTCCACAGTCCCTGGCTTTATCTGCGCTCTCCGTTCATGTATCACAAATTCAGTCGGAGATAAATCTCTCTGGCAGCGCAGAATAGCGGGAACATTCTGCTGTCAGCGCAAAGCTGGGGGAATATTCTGCCATGTTCTCTCCACAAACACAATATATCAACACCATTCACTTTGGGAGTCGTAAACAAACAAAATTATTAAATTAATATTTTTAACCTGTAGTAAAAAAACTTCAGCCAGACCCATTAAATTTAATTGATGTATTTTTCCATCTTGAAACGGGTACCAGCGGCACTGCAGGACTCTTCCCTGAACGTGTTTGCATACGGCCTAAAACCTTGATGTATCCACTGCAAAGAATGCCGCAGCATCTGCGCAGAAAGAAATCATGACTATGAGAAAGTGCAATAGAGTCATTTAAATAATAGTCCGTTCAGATACTGATTATGTGGAAATTGTGCTGGGAGTACAAGTGGATGTTAGGATCTGCGATGGTAAGAAATTCATCAGGTTTAGAAAAGTGGTCGGGACATGTCCCTGGTGTCCCCGGCTAAAATGGAAACACGAGATCTAACTGGGGTATCAGTGGAAGTCGAGCTTGTGGGAGTAGCGATGCTGACGCTGTCAGTGTTGCGCAGTCCACGAGCACCACCACGGTACCGCCGCCACACGCTGTCACACTCCTGCTGAACACTGTAGGCACAGCTGTCAGCAGCAACACACACTTGTGTGGAACTAAACAACCCAGGGAATCCTTTATCATAGTAATCAAAACAATTCTGCTCAAAATGTTCCGAACAGAGGAGAGAGGAGGAGGAGGGAGCCCACTACTCACGGGTGTGTCTAACCTGTTTCACCCACTTAGACAGTAACTCTGGGTCTTTGGGAAACTTAAATAAACTGACACCGTCCTTGTGTGTATTTGAGCAAAATCCCCCAACACAACGCGAAGGCATTGTGATCACTTTTCTTTGTCAAAAATAGAAAATAGCAATCCCAGTCACAGCTGAAAAGCCGCTGTCAAATGTGTCAACAAACAGAATGCGTTCTCTCGCTAACATCACTACCGGCTTTCTGCTGTTCAGTGAGCAGTGATACAGGCCTAAAATGCTAGTCACCACTGTGGTTTTTTGCTCTCAGTAGGATTATGCAAGGCGTGTTTATGACTTTGACATAGTCCATTGGGTTCAGATTTCTTTATTTTATGTTATGTTTAAAAATGTCAACTTCGTGTCATGAGGTCTTTAAAGTGTAACTGAACCCCCTGAAAAATCATAACCCCACCCCCAGACAACATTAAAAAAATTCTACAAAGTGAGCGGTGCCAGGAAGAACAGAGGGGTATGGCCAAGTTTGGAGGATGAGCGGAGGGGGGAACGTGGGGGTGTGTTCAGGAGGACAATGACAGCTCGCTTAATCTGACACTGAAACATGGACAGTGACCAAAGCGACGTTGGCAGTTTTGCGACAGATCGATCTGATCAACATTCATCTGTTTTGAACGTTAGCCTATGTTAGCATTACCACTCAGAGACCAAACTCCTCCTGTCTCCCTCTGCCTCAGCAGCACCGAGCTCGGGCGGCGCTGGCTCGGCGCCCTGAACCAGCGGATCTCCTCCGTCGTCACTGGAGATAAAGGAGTAGAGGGAGGCTTTATGGAGCTCAGCGGTCGCTAGCGTATCAATTCGAGCCGCTGGCTCGGGGCGCTGAGTCAGCGCTACCCGAGGCTGGCGGTGAAGCTGAGGGAGAGAGAGACAGGAGGAGACCAGTCTTTGAGTGGTAATGCTAACATAGGCTAACGTTCAAACAGTATGTTAGCTATGGTAACTAAGTGCTAATGTGATAATAATGGTAACCTGAAAAACGCAATCCAACTCCAAACTCGCCACGGAGGGAGGGAATATGTCTGATAGTTTTATGCCCAAACCCACGGGGCGTGTCTGTCAGACCATGGCAGTTGTGACATAGTCAATGCCTGTGACGTAGGGGCTGTTTACACGACAACGTTGCCGTTTTTCTTTGAATACGCGGGTGAAAACGCGCTGCGTTTACACGACAGGGCGCGCGATGGAAAACGATGTAGTACATATGCCCGGCCTTTAGATGGCAGTGTGCCCCGTGTGTACAGTTTTCCAAGGTTTCCCCCTCACAACCCGGAAAAGAAACATTTCATGATACCTATCAATGGCGGTCTTTTTGTAGTTCTCCGCTCAAATAAAGGCATATTGATTATTTGACGCACGTACTGTATGTAACCAAATAACTTCAAAAGCTGCATCAGCAGTAACCGCATACCTGGATCCGCCATTGTTGTTGTTTTTCTGTAGAAAGGCGGAGTGCGCAAGTGCAACATGTCCGTAGGTGGCTGGCAGTGACGTCATCGTTTTCAAAAGTCTCCGGCTTGCGTTTGCACGACAACGAATCCCTCAGCGTTTTCAAAACTCTCCACTCTGGAAGCCGTTTCCCAAAAGCTGCGTTTTCGCCCCCCCGTTTTCCCGTTGTCGTGTAAAAGAGGCCGAATCGGAGAGAAAACCTCCGTTTTGCTGAAAAACGTTGTCATGTAAACAGCCCCATAGAGATGTACCGCTCTCCACCAATCACAAAATTCAAATGCAGTAGCCACAGTTCAACCCTAAGAGGGCAGCACTAAGACGTCTTTAGACCAAAAAGTGTAGAATTAAACAAGTTTACACCAAAATGTAAAAAAATCCCCAGAAACTGAAAGATTGCATTGGTAAATACCCATTTATACAGTTTAGAAGCAAAAAAAAGTTGTTTTGGGGTTTAGTTACTCTTTAAGTTACCATAAAGACTTTTATTCAACAATTTATCCTGCACTATACTGCCACCTTCTGTAAAGCATCCTTAGTGTTTGTTTGTGTGGTTTGGAGTTATTTATTTTAATAAATACCCTCATGTCATAGTTCTTAGTTTTTTTTGCGTTAGAAGTTAGTTATTTTCCTTAATCGGTTTAATAATCATTTTAATGTTTTCTTTGGTATTTATTTTATGGCACTTCCTGTTTTCTTATTCCCTTCATGCTCATGCTTCATGCATGTTTCTATGCTCCCCTTATCTGGAACAGACTTCCTGACGAGTGTATAGCTGCTGAAACTCTGAACTGCTTTAAATCGAGACTAAAAACCCATTTGTTTAGAATTGCCTTCGATTAAATGATTGATGTCATATGTATGAAATGTGTTCATGCTCTCTTGCTTTTTTGATCTTTCTCTTGCTTTATTGTGAATCATGAGTAATGTGTGTTTCTTTTACTTTTAATTTCCATTGTTTTTTTTAAATCACCAAATCATGTAAAGCACCTTGAATTACCCTGCTGTTGAAAGTGTGCTATACAATTAAGATTGCCTTGCCTTCATGCTCTTAGATGTTTTATTTGTGTCCTCCTTCTTATTTGTGTTTCCTTAGTTTATTTCTCTCTAGATAGTTTTCTAATTTATTTATTCGTTCTGTTCTCCAGTGTTTCCTTAAGTTCCCCTCAGATTCCTCCTTAGACATGTTATCTTTAGTTAGTTTTTAGTTTCTTATTCAAGAGTTTTCTGTTTCCCTTGCCATTCTTCCCTTTCCTGTTGTCTCCCTGCCATTCTCGTCCTTACCCAGTTTCACTAATTGCCCTCAACTGCATCTGGTTCTCACAAAATAATTCCATGGTCTTCTCTGTCACTTCCTCATTCCCTCCTCAGTATAAATACAGCTCTCATTCACTCTATATTTGCTGGTCTGTTGTCAATCTCTCCTGTCTGGTTCATGGGGCCTGTACCATGAAGCCGGATTAGGTGGCTAGCCAGCTATGTTTCAGCTTAGTTTCCACCAACCCTGGGTTTTGGGTACCATGAAAGTGGCTCGGCTTTGATCGGTGTTCGTTGCCATGGTATCTTACGCTGCACGGCTAACCTGCTTCGGGGCAGGTTATGTTCTGGATTCAAGATCTCAGACTGAAGTTTGACCAATCAGCTGTGAGCAAAGAAACATATATATATGTGACGTAACTAATTCCCAGCGTCTGTTCTCTGTTGCAATGGCTTCACCTTTTCTCCCTAATCCTGTGGACATCTCCGCGCAAATTGTCAGACGAGCACTTCGTAGAGAACGAGTTTTTAGGGACAGACAAAATCCATTTGACTTTCCTGATGCGTACTTGTATGAAAGATAAAGATTTTCCGCGGAAGGAATGTCTTATCTCTGTGAGCTTCTTGAGCCGCACATAACAAATGTGACTCGTCGAAGCCATGCCCTGACTGTACAGCACATGCAATCCCATCCATAATCGGCCGCCCCTTGTTGTTGCTCAGAGCCAACTCCTCTGCCACAGTGTAATCTTGAGGAGGTGGCCCTCCCCCAGTTTTCCTTATTTCAAATTTTTTTGTGAGTGTTTGTGATTAAATGTTCAAAGAAAATAATAAAAGGTTATGGTAAATACTCACCACTTTGAATTATATTTTTATATTTTGTCTTGATCTGCTGCCAAGACCGTTTGGAGTTGGGGTTGCATCTAAAAATTAATGAATATCAATCTTTCTTAGGATGTGATAGCCTATACTTTCACATTTTACATACATCTACACACATTATATATATATATATATCAACACGAATACATTTTCATTTTAGCATTTAATATATTTTAATATGCTTAGCCTACTTAAATGTACATTAATTGTTTAA
The DNA here is from genome assembly GCA_963556495.2 of Valencia hispanica. Taxonomy (NCBI): domain Eukaryota; kingdom Metazoa; phylum Chordata; class Actinopteri; order Cyprinodontiformes; family Valenciidae; genus Valencia; species Valencia hispanica. The sequence continues at coordinate 26,176,416 of OY747704.1, forward strand.
CCCACGCATTAACACAATCAGCAATCTTCCTCCACGATTGTTCTCTTGCTTTGGCAGCAGATACAGTGTTACTGCGCGCTTGAAAAATATTTCTAAATTCTTCATATTTCTGGAGAATAATCTCTTGCTCCTCCGTTGAAAAGTAGATAGCTCTCGCTCTATCCATATCGAACGCGATTGGTTGTTCAGTGTCGTCGTCACTCTTTTATGTGCACGCGCCTGTGGATTAATCATAGCTTAAGGATCAAAGCCTGAGTTGACAGAGAAAGTTGATAACCTGCGTCATGGTACCAATTAAGCCTGATTGCATCGGTTTGGTTTTGTCGATTCAAAACCAATCCTGTAACCCCGAGTTTGTTGAGCCACCTTCATGGTACAGGCCCCTGTTCTCCCGCTGCAGCACTTTTGATCCTCTTGAGTTTTGTAAGTTTATGTTCCTTGTTTTTTTTTTGTAATTAAATCCTTCGTATTTTACTTTGCTCCATTTGGGTCCTCATTCTCACCAAACATGACACCTCATGAGTTTCTTTATATTTATTTATTTTTTCTTGTATTTAGTTCTACATAACTCTAGCTTTGTTAAGGGAAATTGCCTAAAATGTGGCCCAGTTTTGTATTTTAAGAAAATAACTAACTTTTTCAAAGGTGAAGACTTTACTAAATCAAAGGAACCTCAAGAGTTAAAAGTATGTTTTGTTTTAGACTTTCTCATTGTGTTTTCCTTTGTCGATGACAGGTAAAAGAAGATTTATAGCAGGATAGGGGCATTACTTTTAGCCATATGTCTGTAAAAACCATTCACTGACAGGACACGTGGTCAGGTTGTTTACAGCTTCTGCACCTTTGACTAAGATGACAAAGTAAAAAGTAAACTGAATCAAACCTTTGGGACTTGTGTAACTGCAGGTGCTCTGCAGGTCATTTTAGAGTATTTTTCTATCAGCTTTGCAAATCTAGAAATGGAGTTTATCTTTTCTTCTTAAATTAACAGCTTAGGCTCTGTCAGATTGGACATATAAGGCATGTTTTTTGACTATCGGAACTTCAGGTTAATTTTACCAGATCTTTAAATGACTAGGGAAAACCGTTCGCCCAGTCCTCTCAGCCGTTGTGTCTCCATACAAAATTGGCCCTTTAAAAAATTTGATAAGACATCCTCATATCACGACCGTTTCGGCAGTGAGTATCATTACTTATCAGAGCCAAAAGGTGCCCACAGCAGCAGAAATGACAAGAGATCGACAATGGAAGAAGCAGGGATGGTTGTAGGGCTTCTGTTTATGTTATGAACTGCTTTGCCAGCAACTCTTCCAATTTTATAGAGCCGGTTGTTTGGCGACGTCTGCCAATATAATTTCCCTCTGAGTTACAACCAATCAGCATGACTTAACCACAGTTCTCACCCAGTGACTCTCCCGGGCTTTCAATTTGGACCCTGCGTCCTATACAACGATACGGCTCATTTATAGATTTTATTTTTTTTTTCTTCTTCTTTTAAAACGTGTCCTGTTTGGCAGTGTGGAGCTCAGAATTGGTGTCTGAGTACCAAGTAGAAGCCCAACAGATTTACTTTCACAAGCGGAGCAGTACAGCTTTTGCTATAGTCCTCCACTTGATATATGTGTGAAAAATCTTTATTATGAATTGTTGGGGTTTTTATTTCCTGATGTTATGGACACGGAGACGGAAAATTAAGGAGAAGAAAGAAGGAAGATGAAGAAGAGAGGTAGGAAACAAAAAGTCAAGAGAGAGGGTGAGTTGAAAATACAAGAGAGGAAGGGGAACAAAGAAAACACAGGAAGACATTGAAGTCTGCCTCCATACCCACAGGACGGCAGAGAGAGGGGGAAAAACAAAACAAAACACGAAAAAGGAACATCGACAAAACAAACCAAACATTGTGAACTAAGAATTACACAACCACATTTCACAAAAATAGATATAAAAATACAACAACAATGTCACAGAAAAACTCATGGTACCGATTAATCAAGCTCTAGTAATGATAACCTCAGCCCAAGAATATATCCTTAAACACCAGAGACCCCACATCTATGTGTGTGTGTTAGCATGCTGGTGCATATAAGGTTTCTCCATAAGAGTGTTCGATAGCTGGTGTGAGCAGGCATCAATCCGTCTCCCAGGAATCGATGCAGACATGAAGGAGATCGGAGCAAAGACGTCCAAAAGGACCCCCAGAGCCCCAGGCGGACCTGGGCGGGGCCGACCGCATCCCCCAAGAGAGGAGCAAAGGAGAACCCCAGGGGAACATCCAGTGGCCACTATGCAGGGGCCCGGGGGGCAGCAGTGACGAGCCCACGGGCCCCGCCGGCAAGATTTTTACTGGCTAACGGCCTCCGGCATGCACTATAGCAGGAAGCGTGAAAGTGAGACAGACATATGGGGAAAGATTATGCGCCGAAGAAGACACTACCGATAGTTTTCATGCACACACCCAACTGAGTCGTTGTAAAAAAACGACAAAAGTTTTCAGGGCACATAAAGACACTGAAGAAGACGACATCAGTGGCTTTAGTGAGGAAGAGGAAGATGGCAACCAAGGATTTTTCTGGTAGGCTAAAGTATGTTTTATTTCCTAACCAGGAATGTTACTGTTGTGTTATGTTGATGCAGCACTGCCAGTTTTCAGGCAGAGCTTGAAAAAAAAGCATGTTTTAAATTAAAACTAATAAAGCAGTCAGAGCGCAGACGTCAGGCTTGTAGTCAGGTGCGGCCTATTTATGTACAAAACTTATTTTATCTTAAAATTTAGCTGGTGCAGCTTATATTCAGGTGTGCTGAATAGTCTGAAAATTACGGTACTATGCTTTGATATAAACCATTCCATGTTAGCTCTGGATGTGTTTGGATCATTTTCCTGATGGAATGTGAGCCGCCACCCTAGGTTAAATTATTTTGGAACCTAAACAGGCTGTCTTTCAGGATTGGCATGTATTTAGCTCTATCTATTGTCCCATAAACTAACTTCCCTGCATTTGCTGAAGAAAACGATCACCATACCGTGACGCTGGGGTCATGTGCACAGTATGAAGTGATGTTTTTTTTCTCTTCCACAGTGTCTCTCATGCAGACTGGCTGTTTTTCATGATAGATTCCACCTGAGTTTTGGATCTCTCCAGCTCCTCCAGTAACCCTGGGCCTCCTGGCTCTTTACTGATTAATGCTCTTTTGTCCGTTCTGTCACCTTAAGTGAACAGCCATGTTTTGGTAGATTTGCAGTTTTGCCATGCATTTTTGGATGATTGAGTGAACTGTTCTTTCTGAAATGTTAAAAGGTTTAGGTTGTTGTGTACTAGCCTAACCTCCTTTAACCTACTCAAAAAAAAAATCCCTGCTCTGTCTGCCATGTGTTCCTTGACCTTTCTGATGCTGTTTGTTCACGATTTCTTTCTAACAAACCTTTTGAGGCCTTCGCAGAACAGCTGTAAAAGCTTATTTTACATTACATATATGGACACTTTTTGATAAATAGGTGAATTCTAAGGGCAGTTGGTTGTCCTGGATTTATTTTAGGGGAATTTCAATAAAGTGTGTGTGTGTACACACACTACTCACAATAAGTTAAGGATATCGTGAGAAACTAAGTGGATGTCATACATATAGTGTTTGTTTCACTTCAGAGATTTTTTGGATAGGGAGGCAATAGTATTGGGGTGATAGACACACCTCATTTTGTTTTCCACGTAATGGTGTCACTGTGTACAGTGTGCCTTACATATTGGAGCAAACACCAAAAAATACTAAAGACAACCCTTTTCAATGTGGCATCAATTTCAATATTTTAAAAAGCTGGTATTGTCAGTAAGTCATTCCAACTTCATCCTTTAAACAGCCATGAACACACAACATCACTTAACGGACGAGTAGCGCTACCTGGCCATAGTGCCCCTTCAGGTCGGTGGCAGGCAGGCAGTCAGAAGTTGCACATGAACTTGGTGTGTCTCAAAGTGTCATTACCAAACTTGGATCAAGACACATAACTACTGGCAGAGTTCATGACAGACCCAGGAGTGGAGCCACACGAGTGACAGACCGCAACAATGACCAGTACCTAAGGACCTATGCACTAAGAGATCGTCATGCAACTGCCACACAGCTGCAGGCCCGCTTACAAGATGTGAGGGGTACTAGGGTTTTCAGACAAACAATTTGCAACCGACTCCACCGCTTTGGCTTGAAAGCCAACTGTTGCAGGTCACTCCACTGGCATGAAGACATCGCTGTGAACGTTTGCAGTGGGCACAAGACCATGTGACCTGGACAATGCAGCAGTGTTCTACCATCCTGTTCACTGAGTGCTGGGTCGCCTTGCAAAGATATGATAGTCATTGGTGTTGCTGGAGAAGGTGAGGTGAGCGATACGTTGAGGTCAACATGGTCCGCAGGATTAGCTTTGGTGGAGGAGGTGTAACAGTTTGGGCAGGCATCACCAGTCACCGCAAAACTAATTTGGTTACTGTAGATGGCTCAGACTTACCTCAGACATCAAAGAACCCATCATCATCCCCCAGTTCTGCCAGCACACCCCCAACTTTCTGTTCATGGATGATAATGCTCCACCACATCGTGCCAGAATTGTCACAGCTAGACTTCAGGAAGTCAGAGTGCCTCATATGTTAAAGCCAGCAATGTCCCCTGAACTGAACCCCATAGAACACGGTTGGGACCAGCTGAAGCAGTCTTTGCAGCAAATGATGGAAACACCCGCTACTGACATTGTCAATTTGTGTTATTTGGAGGTACCCTTGTTGTTGTGTACATTTTTGGGGTAATAAATATTACACTAATGGAAATGGTGTTTCTTCTCATTCATTATTAGTAATATCAAAGGATACTTTTACTTAATTAAAATTCAGACCAAATAGGAATAGCACTGGTGTAAATAACAATATCCCTAACTTATTGTGTGTGTATCAATATATACACACAAATCACACTTCTCAAATTTTTCTTTTTATGAAAATGTCAAAACCATGCATGCTTCTTCCTCTTTAGTCATGTTAAAATTTGTGTGATCACATTTCTGATCAAATATAATCAAGAATGTAATTGTAATATGACAAAGTCAAAATCTTCATGAATACATATTCAGGGGCTCAATCATTCTCCAGAGATATTTTAGTCTGGCAGCTCACCCATGTAAAGAACAACGAATAAAAATAAATATCTTTACTGTTATAGCACATTAATACAAGGACATTGTTGTGCTGTACCTGAATGTAAATCTGTACCAGAGGTAGGCATTTAAAATGGATCTTTGCCTTCATATTAATCCGTAAATAAGAGCTCACTTAAAGGTGAACTCTTCTATAAAACAAGAATTAAACAAAAGCAAGCCTGCTCAGAGAACAAAAACCTAACAAAGAAGGTTTTCTGTCATGCTTTAATCCCCACCTGGGCTGTGTATATAGGATTTTTTTTTCCCCCTCTTTCACTAAACAGTGGAAGCTGTCTAACTGAAATCTTAAATCTTTGTAAGAACGTGAGAGATTGTCACGCTACACATATTCCTAAACATGGCAAAAGAAGCTTGTCTCCAAAACATCACACAATCATTATTTTAAAGAAAAGGTAATTAGCTACATTGCTAATCCTTCCATAAATAACATCAAGAATTTAGGCAAAACAATAAAGGTGCTTTCTCTTTGCACGCGTTGAATGTTTAATGCAGACGTGATAAAGGTCCAAAGCTACCTGTGCTGAACTCTTAATTCTTGGAAATGGCAAGTTCAAACAGCAACCAGCTGTTTTGAATACTAAGATCCAGTCTTAACAAGAAGATTTATAAGCACAAGCCAGTTCTTGGAACGTCAACTGAACTCATTCTCAGAACTCTATACTACTGAGGATCTCCAACAACAATAAGAAAACATCAAACACACCCATGGTTTGTACTCAAGCCAAACATTACAGTGCCAACACATTGATTTTTTTATTTTTTTTAAAGGTTGAAATGGTAAAATATGCATTAAATCTAAAATAATAAATCTAAGTAATAAAATGCTGTGCACGACTTTTAAATAAAAGCTTTTTGCACATTGTGTGGTCAGTTTAATCCTAATGAGGTGAAATTCTGGTGAATTTCAGTCTTCACAATCGACATCAACGTGATTCCATCTCAGAAAGATAAGTGATAGGGAAAACTTTTTTTAATGACAAAAACAAAAAATGAACTGCCAACTGTAAATGCAAGATCTAAAAAATATTTATGATTGAATCCTTTCTAATTCACTGGTTTTTAAACCGAGCTAAATTGATGTCTTCTGTCTGTGATTTCATTGTATAGTCTAAAATTTTACAAGTAAAAAAAAACTGACCAACTGTTGAAGTTTTATAAATAAAGTTGACTTTGAATTTGATGTTTTCTAACTATCTTGTGTAGTTCTTGATTTTTACCTTCACCAGTGCTTCAATTAGTAGCGGTAAAGCAGTAGGAAAAATAAATGCAGTCAAAGACAGTTAATCAAATAAGTTCCAACAGCGCATTTTTAGTGCCAATTTTTCCACATATATGTACATCTAGCAACACCTCTGCTCTACAGGCACCCTTTCCACCTTTTCCTGAGGGACAGTGAGGCTCTTTGAAGCTAGTCAAGAGACACCATCCACCCCCGACATTTTCTTGGTCTATTCTGAGCCCTTTTCCATTTGGGAAACGAATGTGTCCTTATGAAATATGAGAACCACCTTAGATGACCCCTTACATAGCGAAACAGTGACTGTCATTTGATCCCCTTTAGATATCAAGGCCCCTCTCCAGACTCCAGCTGTTTTTCGAGTATCATTTAACTCTTCAGTGATTCCATAATCAACAAGTCATTCTCCTACCAATTTCTTCAGGCCAAATAAAAACCTATCGTTTTAAAACTGCATTGGTTTAATGTTGTGTCCTGTGATGTTGTTTTGCTATTCTGTCTGTAAAGCCCTTTAAGATTTGCTTTCTTGAAAGGTGCTATAGAAATAAAATACTTAATCACTTACGACCAAAAGATCTTTTGATGATAGAAGTAATTCATTCCAACTTGGGAGTTACCAACTGGTCCTTGAATGATAAAGGACCATTGCCTCAGGCTTCGACATGCTGATTCTCATCCTAGCAGACAATTACCCTTGTGCCTGCTGGAGTTTTCCACTGGATGGGGCAAAACGGCAAAGACGGGATCCTAAAATCTTCTAATCTGCTGTTCTTTGAAATTCTGAAACAGACCTGCTCAGACTGAGCTTTAACCTTACAGAAAGACTCCAAATTTCAGTCTGTGTGGTGAATCAAGACCTCAGTAGGGATTCAAAGGGAACATATTGGCATTGCATTAAATGTCCACAGAACACCAGAAACAACACAGTAATGAGCCAAGTACCCATCACAGATGAAAATTGGTTTGGCAAATCTCCACTGTCTTTAGATTTATCCCACAGTCTTGGGACTATGGGACAATGCCAATGGAATTCATATTGCTTCAATCTGGTAGACCCTACTGAAGCGAACCCTTGCAGAAACGTTCCAAGAGATAGGGCTGCACGATTAATCTTTTTCACATCGAAATTGAGGTTTTAACTCCTGCGATAACCTAACCTCAGGAGGCTGAGGTTTTTTTCCCGCCCCTGACATTTGAGTGACAAACCTATTCTCCAATCAAAATGGTTGAGTCTCGCATTCCTGGCTTGCTGGCCAATCAGAAACGGTGATGGGAAACAAGCTTGTATGCAGAGCAGTGTTGCCAACTTGGTCACTATATTTAGCGACTTTTCCGACCCCCCTGGCAACAGTTTTTTTTTTTTTTGTGACAAGTGACAGATCCAGCGGCCTTTCCATGTGTTGTTAGAGACTTTTGGCGACTTGTTCAATGTGAAAGCAGAATGTATTTCTCACTGTTCTCAGCAGGTAGCGGGAGAGGAACCTGGCTGCAGATCTCTGCTGTCAGGGGCTGTTTACACGACAACGTTTTTCAGCAAAACAGAGGTTGTTCTCTCCAATTTGGCCTCTCGTTTACACAACAACGGGAAAACGGGGGGCGAAAACGCAGCTTTTGGGAAACGGCTTCCAGAGTGGAGAGTTTTGAAAAAGCTGAGGGATTCGTTGTCGTGTCAACTCAAGCCGGAGACTTTTGAAAACGATGACGTCACTGCCAGTCACCTACGGACATGTTGCCCCTGCGCACTCCGCCTTTCTACAGAAAAACAACAACAATGGCGGATCCAGGTATGCGGTTACTGCTGATGCAGCTTCTGAAGTTATTTGGTCGCATACAGTACGTGCGTCAAATAATCAATATGCCTTTATTTGAGCGGAGAACTACAAGAAGACCGCCATTGTTGGGTATCATGAAATGTTTCTTTTCCGGGTTGTGAGGGGGAAACCTTGGAAAACTGCATACACGGGGCACATTGCCATCTAAAGGCCGGGCATATGTACTACATCGTTTCCCATCGCGCGCCCTGTTGTGTAAACGCGGTGCGTATTCAAAGAAAAATGGCAACGTTGTCGTGTCAACAGGAGGGACTTAAGACATTGGGGATCAAAAGTTATCAAAAGAATTTTTCTGCATCAAAGCATGTGGGCGTGGCTAAGCCTCAAAGTCAGGCTTCTTGCCATAGGAGGTCATGGTTTAGTAACTTCCACATACAAGGTCACAGCTGTACCACACTTCCTGATTCTCACCACATTCATAGTCTCATTTGCTCATGTGACCTAAGCCCCACCCCCTGAGAACAGGAAGTGCAATGTTTTACATAGGAAAATCAGGATTTGCCTTCTTTTACCTAATTGACATCCGTCTGTGATCATTGACTGAAAATAGGATGGGGTCATTAGTTGGCCAGTACTGAGGGTGTCTGAAAGAGGGTGTGGCTGTGATAGCATGGCGAATCATGGCGTCACGCCATGGAAATACGTTTGCCTCTGCTTTCCACATAGATCATCCAATCTGCTCCAAATTCAGCAACATGGATATTAGTTCAACGCCTAACAGATATTTATTAAAATATTTGGTGGGCGTGGCCTATTCCCTCCTCAGCGCCCCCTAGGTTCAGGTTTGATAAGCAGGCTCAGTGGAGGCTCAGTGGTGCCTCAGTGGAGGCTTTGTGTTAGCGTTAAGGGGGCGGTGCGTGGGTCAGGCGGATGCATGGGTCAGGCGGTCGCTATAGGCTGCGAGGGCCGTTCGAGGCTGCTTGCAGCTTTAATTGTTATTGTCATTTATTTTAAAATGTGTGCACTATAACAGTTTCATGTTTAGTAAATGGCAGTGGACTGCAGAAGATTTTGTTTTCTAATTGTAAATCTAAATCTAATAAGAGTTCATTTTCTATTTTCCAATGGCAAAGATTCATCAATAAAAAAAAAAATTAAGCTACCTGTTTAAGTTAATTTCCATTATGTCTTATTCTTTGGTATTTAGGTTCAGGTATTTATTAATGACGAAGCATTGAACAATCTCATTACCCCAATCACTATGTAGTTTATATTAGAGATTTTTCAGGTTCAACCACAGACAAAACCCAGAAGAGGGCCTTGGCCACATAAATATTTTTTAGGTTATTGTATATTGTTCGCATTGTGTGTCAAGTTTTACAAGACTGTGTTGTAAAAGTAACAATATATTTAATTCATAATTTTAGTTTTATGCACTTAAAAGTATCGAAAGTAAAAATCGAAAATCGCATCGCAAAATTTGTCAGAAAAAACGCAATTAGGTTTTTTATCAAAATCTTGCACCCCTACCAAGAGATGCTAAAAAGTGTGTCTCACCAACTGTCACAATTTCAGAAGCCAAAGAGTGCTGCCCAAGAAAATTGCTCAGTCCACATAGAACCACACATTTGAGACTGTTCCAGTGGCTGACAGATTCCAAAAGCAAGGCAAGGCAATTTTATTTGTATAGTACACTTTCAACAACAAGGTAATTCAAGGTGCTTTACATGAACAGGGGATAAAGTAAAAGTAGCAAGAAAACACAGACAAAGCAGACATGAATTTAGGGTTAAGTAAAAACAGCAATGAAGCATGAAGCACCCACATAAAATATGATGCATGAAAACATTACTCAAAGGCAGCTCTAAACAGATGGGTTTTTTGCTGTGATTTAAAAGAACTCAGTGTCTCAGCAGCTTTGGAGTTCTCTTGAAGTTTGTTCCTGATTAGAGGAGCATAGAAACTGAAAGGTGCTTCATAAATCTGGTTCCATAACCATTTGAGCCTGTTTAGAAACTTGAGGGGATTAAGCATTACCCTGCACAAGTTGCTTAAAAGATTACATTTCATTCATATTTTCACAAGGTTCGTACAGCTTTCCAGCTAAGGTTTTCCATGACTTTTCCATTGTTTTCCATAACCTTTAACCAATTTTCCATAACCAAAAATAATACATTTGTGCATCAATTTAAAGTGTTATCTGCATTTATTGTTTGATTTTGAGTCTGTTTCCCTCCCGGATTTTGCGTTCCAAAATCTCTGATGTTGCGGCAGCTTTTGTGAAAAGTTGCAACAAAAGTTACAATGTTTTTATTTGGGATTTTATTTTATTTTGCACCAAATCACTGAAATTGTTTAAAAAATCTATTAAAATGTTAAATTCTGAAATTCCAAAAAAATAATTGTAATAAGTGCACTAGAAGAACACTTGACCATCCAGCAGAACACTCTTCAAATTGTAGCTTATTGCTTGAACACAAAAAGAAAAGAGCAGCAATTCCAGGTTCATAGAACTTTGGAATACAAAAACAATAAAAGTGGTTCTTTTCTGAGTCTTTGATAAATAACTAGTAAATACAGAATAAAACTGTGCCCTTTAACTTGAGCTGACAACAATAAATGCAATCGTGTACTCTAAAATTTGAATACAAAAAGGAAATAAAATTCTGCAGAGAAAAAAATTAAGTGCAGAAATGTTTACAGTATACAATGTCATAAGATGAAGGGTGCCAATAAAAGAAAAGTTGGGTATCTTTAAAATATATAAACAAAAAATTAAAAAAATTCATGAACGTAAGAAATGCAAATTCAAAAGTTCAGATTGACGGTTTTTTGGAGCCGTTTACTATTGTTATGGGAATATGGCATGTACCCACACGTTTTTCTTTCATGAGAATACATGAGGTAATGTGTAAAATGATGGAATGTTGACGGCTATGTGGTGATGCTTTGAGGTAAGGAAGAATGATGGAATATGGAATGTGATGTTATGTCTAGGCTGGTTGAAGCTTAATATCTAGCTGATAAAGTATTTATCAGCTAGATATTGCCATTACATCAACTAGATGAAAACATGCAAATTTTTCCCCGCAGTGACAAAAATTACTGACTGTGGTCCCAGTAACCAAATTTAAAAAACAAAATGAAAAAAAATCACACTTAAATAATGAACAGTCCAGCTGCTGGTGGCCTGAACGCACAACCCGATGTTGTTCTGGAGGCCGAATCCGCGCTCTGTAAACTGAGGTGCGCCTTTTCAGCCAAAGTTTTGAAATGAGGGAACAATTATCCAATTGAAGAGATCAGAACTCTAAAGACTAACTGAACCAGTCTTTCTAGAAAGCCATCGCTTCAGCGGGAGGTAGCCTACATCATGCAGTTCCCTCTTTTGCACTATAGTTGGCACAACACCGGGCTCTTTGGAGCGAGTCTGTGATCAGCTGTACTGGTCACTGCGATGTCTGCTCCCAGATAGCGAGATGCATCGAGTACGGTGTCCAGGTCTGAGACAACACTCAGATGGTCTCATGGGAATCTTTTTTATTATCATTATTGTTTTAATTAACTGTAGCCTACTTCATGCATAAAGTTGAAAATGTCTGTGCACCTGCATCAGGGGGTCTACTTTCATGTAGAGAATGAGGAAACAGTAGCCAATAGCACCTCCCTTGGCAGTGATTTTTTGGCAAATGCAACATACAACAAGTGTATATCTGACAGCATCAGATATAAGATGATGAGGGGCGTAGGGTTAGACGTGCAGAATTCGTGAGGATTGGCTGAATTTGCGTTAATAATTATTAGTTGCAATCGCAACACCGCAAAATCCTGGAGGGTCTGCTGTTTACAAGCATTTTGCAGATTTAACTTAACAATTATCTTTAAAAGGAGACATATCATGCAAAACCCATTTGAGTTTTAAAGAATATACTGTTCTCTTGGCAAATAAATACTGGCAAATACTATTTGACTTAAAGTTCTATCAAAGTGTCAACCGCAGCCCCATTGAGTTGCTCAACACTTATTCACTGACATTTAAAGTTTTTTTACTTAAGTCATTCCCACTTTTGCCAGTAGAACGAGCTGCATGTAAAGTGACCAGCCCTTCAGCTACTTTCTTATGGTTGGCAACTCTGGCCCTTGGTGCAAGTCAAATCCAAATCAAACATCCTTTAGAGACATTCCCCATACTTTCATTACAAAGAAGTCTTAATTTCTATCTATTAATTAAATATTTGAATATGTGTTGTTGTAAAAAAATCTTCTGTTAAAACAGGGTTCATACGGTCATGAAAAACCTGGAAAAGTCAAGGAATTTAAAAATCTAATTTCCAGGCCCTTGAAAACCTTTGGAATTGTATAGGTTCCTGGAAAAGTTTTGGAATTTTACCAAATCTATGTTCAAGCTTTTAAAGTAATGCAAAATAAATAAGAAACGGATCAATAATTTCGGGACTCATACGTTTTTGGTGAGGCAGGTGTACGCCTCCCTCCGAGGTGAGGCCCTTAAATGTAGCTCACGGAGCTAATGCTAAAACAATTCGGCACATGCAAGCTAAAATGAGGAGTTCAAAATGCCAGGGAAATTTCAACAATGTGTGGCTTTTTATGGACAGATATCAAAGCTGGCTGCAAAAGGATGCTGACTCAAGACACGCTAAGTGTTAGCCAGGCAGTAAAACGTTCAATGTTTCAAATATGGGTGAGGATAAGTCTGTTCTGATACCCAGGGGGTTATGTGTTTATACTTGTGTGTGTTTGCTGGCTTTAAATTGTACTTCACTTGTCCACTACAGGTTTCATTCAGTCACCAACCGTTGAGTCATATTTCTAGTCTATTCTTCCCATGATCTTTTCACATGCCACAGTAAGAGTTTGAAGGTTTTTACAATACCCAAGAATTAACCCAGACATATGATATAGGGTCAGTTTTTAATATTCTCAAAGATTCCTCCCTGAGGAGAAAACTCAACGGTGATCTGGGGGATCCACAACATTCCTGTACAGGAGGAAGACTCTGGAATGCAACACATGTAAACAACTGCCACATTCTAAGATTTGAAACATTAATTATATTAGTGAGGTTCACTGCTGAGTTGAACAAGTGTGATAATTGTTCTGCATCACAAAATTTCCTCTTGTTTTCCCATGTTTATTTTCCAAGTACTGAATTCTTTTTGGATTATTTTGGACAGACCAACAAACTAGTGCACATTTGATAGCTGTTAGAAAAATTACATGGGTTTTTATTTTAACAGAAAAAAAACTGAAAAGGCTAGCATACCTGTGTATTTTACTCTGATACCCCTAAATAAATGCCCTTGCAATCAAATGTCTGCAGGAATAACTTCGTATGCAGAGCTTTGTGGTAGTTTATCAAGATTGTAGTGAAAATGTTTTGGTTCTAACAAGACACATGTTGTGTGAGGGACTGTATATCTAACACTAAACACACTGTTAAATACTATATTTTTAATGTAGATCCCATGAGACCAATTTTACCCAGGCTTCCACTACCTTAGTTGTTTCCAAGACACAAGACGGTTCTGTAAATTGTAAAGATTTGACGTCTCTCCCTTCAAACAAAAGCAAAACAACAGGAGCAAAACTTAGTCCAGAAAGTTGATGTGCTTTCATCTGACCACTCTTGAAAAACAGCAACATTTTTACCTGCCTGAACCAAATACCTGTTAATCAGGTCCAGATGGTGCGGAGCTCAAAGTAGCAAGTTTTGCTTTTAGTCCAACAAGCCAGGAGATGTTGCTTTTATTTTAGTCTATTCATTCTGGTTTCAACTGTTTTAGAATCAATTTTCCAAGAATTCTCTCCAAAATACGACTCTGACTCCATAATGCTCTACATGTACATACTACAAACTCCTATCTAGGACTCTGATCTATATTTCAGGGGCCAGCTAAAGGGCTGAGAGTGTGAAGTCTGGACCCTCAGGGTTTGAGACAACGGGGCCCATTTAATCAGAGACCCTCTTCAGTGCCCTTCCTTAAACCCACCTTTATTGGAAATCCCATCCGGACTTAGTTTAGTATCAATTTCCTTTGCTTAAATCATCTGTGTTCTATTAAAATTTGATTTAGACTTCTACTCTGTGTCTTACCATCTTTGTGATACACTTATTTGCTGTTTGATAAGATAAAAAAAATAAAAAATTAAACATGGCACATGTTCCACAGCAAAAACCCACAATCATATTTGGACTCTAGGCAGCACGATTTTGAAGTTTGGATAATTTGATGGTTGCACGATCCTCAAACAAACCAGATTGAAGAGCATTTTCTTGGAAATGCTTGTCTAACTAAATCAGGCTTCAGCCAATGTACATCCCCTAAAGTTCCCTCCATTAGGATATTTAAGCTGTATGTCTCGTTTGAAGATTAAAACCACTTGTCTTGAATGATACTTGTGCCTTCAGGGCTGTGGCGGTTATCCACCTTGATATTTTTCCTAGAAAGCATGCAAACGGACCAGCCCTTTCCACGAATCCCATACAGCAACAAACAAGGTGTCTGAAACTGCCATCTACACAGGAAAAACATGTCTCTGCTTAAAGATCCTTTGACTACGGTTTGTTTTAAAACGTGTATTGAAAACAATCCTCAATGCATTACATCACCTAAGAAACAGTCAGGAACAAACAATTCAGTGTGAGTTAGAAAATGACACGCGTCAAGGTGAATTAGTGCAATAGACAGGACTCAAAACGTAGTTCACAAAAGGTCAGCAAGGTGCCAACTGATTGCTGCCTTACTTTGTTTTAACTGATTTGATTATTAATGAAAGCAAAAAAAAAAAAAAAATGAAATTGTACGGTCTTGATAAATTTTTTATCCAGCGTCAGAGCAGTTAAAAGCATTATAAGATGATTCCATATTCTCACAATTAGAGATGCACCAATTAATTGGCTAGATCTCAAAACTGGCCATTTGTCTCTGGATTGGCTCTAATTGATTGGTGGATCAAGTAATAAAAAGGTAAAGATCAAAAATCAGATATGGGTTACGGATATAGTCGGGGGGGGGGGGGGAACCCTGAAATAGTCATGGTTTGCTTGTGAAAGTACACTGTCTAATGGGGTTAATGACTTAAGTAATCTACACATAGAAATAGATTAAAACAAGAATATTTTGTAATTAAAAAAGTGGAATGTCAGAGAGAATAAGTATTTAACACTTTCACAAAAGTATGTGCAAAAAGGTAAAGAAGGTGGAAATCTGTCAGTCTTTAACAATTTGCTGATCCAGATGATTTCTAAACTTCTGAATATTGCAGTGAGCCAAATTAAGGTCATAACCTGAAAAAGGAAAGAACTCTGCTCATCAGCTAAAATAAAAACATGACAGGGTTTTCTTTACATGATTTCTGATAGATCACAAGAATGATCAGAAGAGTTTTCAAAGATCTAATTGTGAAGTGCTTTAGAAAGAGTCGGAATTAGCACACAGTTGTTCAGCGTAAACATTGGGTAATGCAACTGAATTGGCCTCTACGCACTCCTTGCCCCTGAAGAAAAGGCCTGTTGAAGCTCATCTAAAGTTTGCTGCAAAACATTTGAATAAGTCACTGAAATACTGGGAGGATATATTCTGGTCACATAAGATCACAACTGAAGTATCTGGAGGTCAAGCTGCACATCAAGTTTAAGGGAAAATTGCATTGCACATTAGCCTAAAATCACCATGGAAACAGTAGAACACTGTGAGCACAGCATGGTCTGGGGTGTGATACTGGCAGACTTTATATAATTAAAAGGACAAACGGAGAATAACGAATGAGCATCCTTGATAGACATCTCAAAATTCAGAGATGGAAAATGTCCAGGCAAGTCAATAATCTCAAACACACATCCAAAGAATGCCTCAGTTGGTTTCAGAGAAATAAAACAAAGCTGCGGGATGATGCAATCAATCTCTCAACTTGAATCTGATAGAAAGAACTGGAGATCAGATAAATATTAATTATGCCACTTTCATGTCCAGATGTTTATCAGAAATTTACTTAAGAAATCTGTTGACATGTTCATTATTAATTTTCCCCGCTGTATATAATTTACCATAAATGTGGATAATCTGGATTTATATAGGGTGCAGTTGGTAGAGACACCAGGTGCAGATGCTATAGCCTTCAATGCGGATGTACTGGGTTTGATTCCCAGTCTTCGGCCATTTCCTGCATGTCTTTCTCTTCTGTCTCCACGCTATTTCCTTCCAGCCTACTATTCAGTAAAAGGCCACCATGCCAAAAAGAAAAGATCTATATAAATTAGTTTGAAATGAAAACTGTGATATAGTGACATTTAAAGCCAAAAAGTTTACATTTATTAAAACATGAAACAGCCTTACATGAACAAACATGTAGATTGACTTAGGCAATACAATTACTCTATCAGCTACTAAGGAGTTAGTCAAAGTTCATTCATGTGTTCTAAATCTTACTGTCTATTAAGCCTTTCTAGTGAAATGCCATGTTTAGAAAAATCTTTGAAAAAAGAAAAAACAAAGAGTGGTTTATCAGTCTAAAACATCCATCTCTCAGTTCTTGCTTCCACTGATTTCACCAAGCCCTTCCCCATCACATGGAAGTCTTCCAGGATTGCTTCAACATTGGGAATGGTTTTTACCTCCTCCCCAGTCACCTCCACGCTTCGAGCAGCCATCTGCGACGTCTGAGAGGAAATGTCAAAACATCAGGTAGGAGTAAGCAGTGATAGACGTTTTAGCACAAAGTTGATTGCAAACAGTTTTTCTGCAGTTCAAAACACTGTTTCTTGTTAATGGAAGAAACGAATGGCAGGGTTCTCACTTTAAAGGGTGCAGGGACAAAAGCTTTAGGCTTCCATAATACTGCGATCACGGTTCCACCATATGGATCACAGAAGAAGAGGGCCAGGTCTCCAAATGCCTCCTACAAACAAGAGGGGTAGGTTAAGAAATGCAAGTATAAAAAAAGTTATATTTAATTGCTTTGAATACATTAAAATGTAACAAAGTGGTGTGCTTTTATATTCAGATCTCTCTACTAGGGGTGTTCCATCTTGGGTGCTTCATGATTTCGATTCGATTACAATTCGGGTGCTTTGATTCGATTATAAAAAGATTATTTTGTTTTTTTTCCCCCATCTAGGGTTTTTTCTTGTTTCCTTCCATGGCTACTTTCTACTCTTAAATCCATTCAGTTTCCATTAATTGAAGTATTAGCAGGAAACATAAAAAGGTATAATGGGACAAATTATATAGATTTAGCCAAAGGTAGAGATTTTGACTATACCGGCCTACTGCGGTTTGCCGTTTTCCATTTACCGGAAAGAAAACTTGTTGAACTTGAAGCTTTATTAATTTAAATATGTGCAGGCTTATTTTAGTGCTATATTAAATTAATAAAACGACAAATCACCAGGAAAGCAGACCATTTTAAACTGTGTTTTCATAACATTTAGCTTTTAATTTATTTAAAAATATCTTCATCTTTATTTATGTTATGAGAAGTGTTGTGTTGCATTTCTTTGGGAAAAACACTGAATTTTTAAAAATTAATTTTGCACAATGATCTTTAAATGGCATTTTGTACTTTTTTGAAGTTGTTTTGCTACGATGTACTTGGAAAGTGAGAATGTTCATAAACAGTCATTTTGACATAAAGAAAAGAATATATTGCAATAAATATTGTTATCGCACACGCTTTAGATTATATCGCAATATAGATTCGAGGCCATATCAGCAAGCCCTAAATTGAAGTATCCAAACCAATTGATGTTCTGTCTTTTGTTCATGTCAAACCACAAATAAACCAACACATGTCCAAAAATGCTTCATAATCATATCAAAGTCATATTTTCAATGAAAGCTAAAGGAAATGTGAGTTGGCAATTTAAACATAATATAGGCTGACCCTATTTTGATTTCAATAACAGAGGAAACTTGGTCCAATCCTGAAACACATCAATCATATTCTGTTTACGTAAAGAGTATTTTAACATATTTAAAGTATTCCTGCTTTACATGGCTGGAAAGAATAATTAAATAAACTTCAGATCAGCCTTTACAACTCAACCATTACAGAAATGACTTTAAAATCTAAATAGAAATAATTAATCTTCTATATTAGAAAATAAACCTTTAACAATATTAGGTCCCTTTTACAGTCATACAGGACAAAAATTACACAAAAATCTGAAATTATATTCTGAGAGAATAGGCATTATTTTTCTATTCAAAGTAATAGAAAATAAAAAGCAGCATTCTCCCAAAGACACTTAAAGTATATACTCCAGTCTTTGTTTTTTTTCCACTGTCAATTTAATACAGAACTCAAACTTAGCACGTTTACATTGTTTTTGCATCAGTTTGACCAATGGGATGTTTGCCAACTTGCATACTCATCTACCAGCTATGAGTACGGTGTTCTCCGCCACACAGTCGCGACGGATGAAATGTCGGAAATTTCTTTTGTGTTTTATATGTAAAGCTACACTTTGGCTGACGTCTGGTAAAGATGAGATGAGCTGCACAAAAGTGGACATGTCCAGGGAAAAGAAGATGTTGCTGCTAACATGATACACAATGACAAAGACGCTTCTTTCACAACTAAAGTGCAAATATTTGCTGTATTATGTACATTTCGCACTGCATGGCTGAAACACTAGCTGTAGCCATGATGTGTCCGCCGGACTTTATGTTTTTCTCATTTAAATAGAGTGAAAAATAATCGATTTTTGAATACTTTTGAATAGTTATCGATTTTTAATGTTTCGAATCACAATTAATTGATTTATGGTGAATCGGCACACCCCTACTCGCTACATGGATCTTAAATAAAATCCAGTGCAACCAGTTGCCTTCAGAAGGTTTCTAATTAGTAAATTAAGTCAATGCGTGTAATTTAATCTTAATAATCTTTATATAGTTGTTCTAAGTTCTGCTTGTTAACTCACGGTATAGTCTGGAATATTCTCATGTGTTATTGCGAGAGTTAAGGAAAAAGCGCAGTTATTGGCAAAGTGGAATGCAATATGGCGGTGGAAGAATAAAGGCTGTTCAAAGAGAAAAACGTTGTGTTTATTGGACTTTACATGGTAGCAGAGGATGGTTACCAATTATAGAATACCGCCTAAGTTTGATGCTGGAAAAATTAAGTTAGTATGTGGAGACTTGTTACGGATCTGGACAAGAAGAAGCAAGCGCTCGCAGTGGCGCTGGGGCTCGAAGGGCGAGCCAGAGAGACCGCTTTGGAAATATCCGCGGAGGATCTTAACAAAGATGACGGTATGGAAACATTGATTGCAAAATTGGACACAGCTTTCTTGAGAGAAGAAAAAGACCGGGCTTATGAAGCATACTCTTACTTCGACTCGATATCCAAGGAAAGTTCGATGCCGATAGCCGACTACATAATTGAGTTTGAACAAAGATACAACCGTATGAAAAAATATGATATGACCCTACTTGACGCTGTGTTGGCATTCAAACTCTTGGACACCGCTTGTCTCGAGGAGAAGAACAGACAGCTAGCACTTACAGCGTGCCGCGGATCTGACATTTTCATCCATGAAGTCGGCACTGAAGCGCATTTTCGGAGGGAAAATCACCAGGTCAAGTACCGGCAGCGATACTGAAGGTGCAGTTTTCTTCACAGAGCAGAAGTCAATGAGCAAATTCAGACGGCATGCCACAGAGCGGACAACGGCAGCCACAACAGGGTACAAATCCACTAGACAGATATGGTAAAATAACAAAATGTGCCGTCTGTCAGAGTACGTACCACTGGGCCATAGACTGTCCTCATCGGAGAAATTAAGTAAAGTTGATAGAAGACAAAAGTATGGAAGAATGTAACATTACGTTGTTTACTAAAGATGCTATAGCGGACTGTGAGATCTTTCTGACTGAGTCACTGGGATCAGCCATTATTGACACTGCATGCACAAGGACGGTTTGTGGCAAAAAGTGGCTGGAGAGTTATGTAAATGACCTAAATGAAAACTAGATCCAAAAGCTGCTGAAAACAGAATCTCCAAGCTGCAGGCCCTTCAGATTTGGAGATGGTCAGATAGTGTATTCCAACAAGAGTGAAGCTTCCAGCAAAAATAGGCCAAACAAAACGTCACATTGAAAGTGAAGTTATCCCAGTTGATATTCCCCTGCTCCTGTGCAAGATGTCCCTAAAAAGAGCAGGAACGGTCCTAGACATGGAAAAAGACAAAGTTGTCATGTTTAAACATGAAGTGCCTCTTGAACTGACTACTTCGGGACACTACTGTGTTGACATTAGAGATGACAATCCAGAAATGAACTGTAACGAAAGTGAAGTACTCCTGGTCAAAGCAGAGATGTCGTTAAAAGAAAAACGGAAAGTTCTCCTGAAACTGCACAAACAGTTTGGCCATGCCTCGTCAGACCGGCTGCACAGGCTCATGCTAAGATCTGGAAATAATGACAAAGATTGCCCAATCATTTTACAGGAAATCATTCGTGACTGTGAGTTATGTCAAAAATACAGCAGGACCAAACCTAAACCTGCTGTTGGCTTACCCTTAGCATCAGAATATAATGAGACCGTGGCGATGGATTTGCATGAGCTGGAACCTGGGGTGTGGTACCTACACATCATAGATCACTTCAATTGCTTCAGTGCTGGAAACATTGTGAGGACCAAGAAACCTGCAGAAATTATCAACTATTTCATCCACTCGTGGATAAGCATCCATGGTGCCCCCAAACGGATCTACACAGACAATGGTGGAGAATTTAACAACGAGGAAGTTAGAGACATGGCGGAAAAGTTCAACATTGAGACGAAGACCACAGCGGGATACAGTCCTTGGAGCAACGGACTGCTGGAGAGACGCAACATGACACTAACTGAAATTCTCTTGAAGGTGAAAAGAGAAAATGATTGTAGCTGACAAACTGCTCTGGACTGGGCTCTAATGGCCAAAAATAGTATGATTAATGTTCAATGTTTACAGTTCACATCAACTTGTGTTTGGACAAAATCCCAATCTACCCTCTGTTTTGGTTGATAAACCACCCGCCTGATAGCCCTTTTCCATTGCAAAGAACCAAAAGCCTGTTCGGAGCTGGTGCTAGAGCCAGAGCTTTCACAAAACCTCCATCATTTTTCATAACAAGGAGCCAACTTGGAGCCACCGTGAGCTACGGCATTGCGTCATCGAAGCGTCACTTCAGAAATCACGCGGGAAGCCGCTTGTCGAAAATAAAACAGACGCAGAAGAAGAAAACCATAACAACAAAGATGGATGACCTCGTCTGGTTGCAGATGCTAATCGTCGCTTTACAAGCATTTGTTGCGATACAGCGGCAAAAGGTATCGCTGTTGCAGTTACTGTCGACAAGGCAACGTCGTAATAGGCGACGTAGTCTTGATGCTATCCATGTTTTCAACAACAACAAAAAAAAACATTCCAAGCAGTCTGGATTTAAATATGGCAGTCTTCCATTGTGAAGGCTGTAAATCCCTCCCTCTTGACGTAGTGAGTGCTTGGATAGCTCCGTTTTGGCCCCACACAAGAGTGGTGCCAGAGTAGCACCCGTTTCTGGCTCTCAGAGCTGGTGCTCGCGGGAATCGAAAACGAAAACACCAGAGCTTAGTCAGCACGGGAGCCACGGGAGCTCCACCTCCGTCTCAGTGGAAAAGGGCTACTGAGTTCTAGAGTAGGACAACACCTAACAATACATGCTTCTAGAAGAGCTTTCACAGAGGTGGAATGTTCAGAGAGAATAAGAAGAGCACAACGTAAGCAGCTCAGGCCTCCAGATGAAAAGTATGTGACAGGTGACAAAGTGTACTACAAACGAGCAGACAGTGCTGAGTGGAAGGGTCCCGGTGTAGTTATTGGACAGGACGGAGCTATAGTGTTCTTAAGACAGGGTGGGATTCTGGTCAGCGCACACCAGTCCAGGCTAAGCAAAGCAAACATTCAGGATGAGGAAAAACCTGTACAGCTTAGTGCTCCTGTTAGTGGCATAGAAAATGAAATGGCTTGCACTGATGTGTTAAATAATGGAGATGATGAAATGAGTGGGAACAGAGAAAAAGAAATCACTGGAAACATCGAAATAGATGAGACAAACAACTCAGGAGACATATATAATTGATTAGAGACGGAGGTAGCCAATATTCTACCATATTCTGATGTAAAACTGAGAACAGGTCAGATAATCACATTTACCAACAGAGATGATGGTGTTCAGCATACAGCCAGAGTTTTAAGCAGAGCAAGAAAAGCAAAAGGGCAATACAAAAGCTGGTACAATGTGCAGTATATTAAACCTGATAGCAGTGAGGGACAAAAACAAGCTTTAGATTTGTCTAAGGTTGATCATCTTGACACCAAAAGTGAACACACAGATGATGATGTACTGATCACCAAATATATTTCTTTTGATGCAGCTAAAAAGCAAGAGTTGAAAAACTGGCGAAATAACAAAGTTTATGAAGAGGTTACAGACATTGGTCAGAAATTTATTTCCACTAGATGGGTCTGTACACTAAAAGAAACTGTTAATGGTATTGTTCCCAAAGCACGCCTTGTGGCGAGAGGCTTTGAAGAAGTCAATATTCATGAGTTACAAAAGGATTCTCCCACATGTGCCTCAGAGTCTAGCAGGCTGTTGCTAGCTGTGATCTGTCAAAACAAATGGAAAGTTAATTCTATGGACATTAAATCTGCTTTTTTGCAGGGAATGGAACTCAAGAAATATTCATGTTCGTCCTCCCCCTGAAGCAGGTGTAGAAAATGTATTGTGGAAACTAAAGAAATGTGTGTATGGACTTGCTGACGCTTCCCTCTACTGGTACAACAAGGTTAAGGAACTCCTGTTGAACACTGGTGGTAAAATATCACAATAATATCACCCTACAGTCTTCTACTGGCAGAATGAGCAGGCTGAAATAGCAGGAGTACTGGCATGTCATGTTGATGATTTTCTTTGGGCAGGATCAGAACATTTTATAACTAGTGGTATACCAGTACTTAAGTCTGTTTTTCATGTTGGGCGTGATGAACATGATAGTTTCTCATATGTGGCACAGCTATGTTGACAACCTACATCCAGTTCATTTACAAGCATCACGTGCCATGCAGAGAGAAGCTCCACTAGATGAGACAGAGAGAGCAGCTCAGATCCAAAATAGGACAGATTTTGTGGGTTGCTAAACAAACGAGACCAGATGTTATGTTTGACATATGTAGCCTGGCATCCAACGTTAAAAATGCTTCTGTTCAGGACATACATGAAGTTAACAAAGTGATTCGGAAACTCAAGTCAGATAAGGTCACACTCAAGTTTCAACACATGGGTAACAGTGATGATTTAAGATTAGTAGTCTTCAGTGATGCTTCACTGGGCAATCTTCCAGATGGAGGTACACAGGGAGGAGTAGTTATTGCCCTCATGGGGAAGAATGGAAGATTTTCTCCTCTGTTTTGGCAATCTAAGAAAATCAGACGTGTGGTAAGAAGCACACTAGCAGGAGAAACTCTTGCCATGTCAGATGGCATTGATAATGCCATGTTTTTGACCACACTCTATTCTGAACTCACTACTGGTGAATCTGATCTGAAAACACTGCCCATCATCTGTATCACTGATAACCACTCCTTGTTTGATGCTCTTAAATCTACAAAACAGGTCACAGAAAAGAGACTCAGGTTAGAAATGAGTAGCATCAAAGAGCTCATATAAACTAACAAAATTAAGGAGGTATGTTGGGCAGATGCAAAGTCACAACTTGCTGATTGTTTGACAAAAAAAGGGTGCTTCTCCTCTTGTACTTCTGAAAGCACTAGATGAGGGTGTGTGGATGCAGCGAAAATCTTTGCACCAATATAATGTTAGTCTGTACAACATTCATGTGTTAAATGTTCAAACAAAATGTTTAAGTGGTGCAGTCAAGTTGTACAACATTCATGTGTTAAATGTACAAACAAAATGTTTAGGTGGTGCAGTCAAGTTTTTGTTTTTAAGAAAGAGGGAGATTGTTAACTCACTGTATAGTCTGGAATATTCTCATGTGTTATCGCGAGAGTTAAGGAAAAAGCACGGTTGTTGGCAAAATGGAATGCAATATGGCGGTGGAAGAATAAAGGCTGTTCAAAAAGAAAAACGTAGTGTTTATTGGACTTTACACTGTTCAATCAATCATCACTGGCAAGAGTAGTTCAACTATGGAAAACCTATAATTTAACACCTGAAATAATGGGTAGAAATACTTCTGCAAAGCAGTTTAGGACTTACTCTAAGCTCCGTCAGGTAGAGAGACACAGGGTTGTAGTCAATGACGGGCAGAGTTCCTCCGGGCTGGGCTGCACGGTCTGCCATCACTCCCCTGCTGAAAGTGACAGCTGGAGGGTCCACAGCATGCCTGAGCAGAGGAACCTGCTTCGGGTTCAGGTGAATCAAAACATCATAGGCATCGAGCGGAGGACGCATAATAACCTAAAAACACGAGGGGAGAAAAAAAAAAAGCATTAGGATGGTGTGGGAGCAAATCATAACAACTCAGTCAACTGTTAATGGGGAGTGAAGTTATGAATGAATCAAAGCTTTTCACCTACCCTCACATCTTGTTTCTGGTCGCCATCCATCAGCTGATGTTCCAGTACTTTCAGGCTTTCAGCAGCCACCATCATCACTCGCTGAAGCATCTGAAATCAGACGTAAAGCAAACTTTCTGCACTTTAAAGAACTTCTACTTAGGGAAGTATATCTATCATCAATGTCGCTTTAATAAGAATTACTACTCAAATTTGACAACTATCCGAAACTCACATAGAATGATACAGGTAGACATTAAAAAGCAACATAGCCATAAAAAAATAAACTTTGGTATTACTATGGACTGTGTGATGTATTCATATTTTAGATTTAAAGATGATCAACGTCAATGCATCAGAATTTATTTGATCATATCCTTCTTTAATGCTACTTTTGACTGAGTGTCACTAACAATTTTAAATGTTAATAAATGTAAAATGAATCAAACTATATATATACAGTGGCTTGCAAAAGTATTCGGCCCCCTTGAATTTTTCCGCATTTTGTCACATTACAGCCACAAACATGAATCAATTTTATTGGAATTCCACGTGAAAGACCAATACAAAGTGGTGTACACGTGAGAAGCGGAACGAAAATCATACATGATTCCGAACATTTTTTACAAATAAATAACTGAAAAGTGGGGTGTGCGTAATTATTCAGCCCCTGAGTCAATACTTTGTAGAACCACCTTTTGCTGCAATTAAAGCTGCCAGTCTTTTAGGGTATGTCTCTACCAGCTTTGCACATCTAGAGACTGAAATTCTTGCCCATTCTTCTTTGCAAAACAGCTCCAGCTCAGTCAGATTAGATGGACAGCGTTTGTGAACAGCAGTTTTCAGATCTTGCCACAGACTCTCGATTGGATTTAGATCTGAACTTCGACTGGGCCATTCTAATACATGGATATGTTTTGTTTTAAACCATTCCATTGTTACCCTGGCTTTATGTTTAGGGTCGTTGTCCTGCTGGAAGGTGAACCTCCGCCCCAGTCTCAAGTCTTTTGCAGACTCCAAGAGGTTTTCTTCCAAGATTGCCCTGTATTTGGCTCCATCCATCTTCCCATCAACTCTGACCGGCTTCCCTGTCCCTGCTGAAGAGAAGCCCCCCCAGAGCATGATGCTGCCACCACCATATTTGACAGTGGGGATGGTGTGTTCAGAGTGATGTGCAGTGTTACTTTTCCACCACACATAGCGTTTTACATTTTGGCCAAAAAGTTCCATTTTGGTCTCATCTGACCAGAGCACCTTCTTCCACATGTTTGCTGTGTCCCCCACATGGCTTGTGGCAAACTGCAAACGGGACTTCTTATGGTTTTCTTTTAACAATGGCTTTCTTCTTGCCACTCTTCCATAAAGGCCAACTTTGTGCAGTGCACGACTAATAGTTGTCCTATGGACAGATTCCCCCACCTGAGCTGTAGATCTCTGCAGCTCGTCCAGAGTCACCATGGGCCTCTTGGCTGCATTTCTGATCAGCGCTCTCCTTGTTCGGCCTGTGAGTTTAGGTGGACGGCCTTGTCTTAGTAGGTTTACAGTTGTGCCATACTCCTTCCATTTCTGAATGATTGCTTGAACAGTGCTCCGTGGGTTGTTCAAGGCTTGGGAAATCTTTTTGTAGCCTAAGCCTGCTTTAAATTTCTCAATAACTTTATCCCTGACCTGTCTGGTGTGTTCTTTGGACTTCATGGTGTTGTTGCTCCCAACATTCTCTTAGACAACCTCTGAGGCCGTCACAGGGCAGCTGTATTTGTACTGACATTAGATTACACACAGGTGCACTCTATTTAGTCATTAGCACTCATCAGGCAATGTCTATGGGCAACTGACTGCACTCAGACCAAAGGGGGCTGAATAATTACGCACACCCCACTTTTCAGTTATTTATTTGTAAAAAATGTTTGGAATCATGTATGATTTTCGTTCCACTTCTCACGTGTACACTACTTTGTATTGGTGTTTCACGTGGAATTCCAATAAAATTGATTCATGTTTGTGGTTTTAATGTGACAAAATTTGGAAAAGTTCAAGGGGGCGGAATACTTTTGCAAGCCACTGTGTGTGTGTGTATATATATATATATATATATATATGCAAGCCACTGTGTGTGTATATCTATCTATCTATCTATCTATCTATATCCCCAAATAAATATCTTTAAATACTACTTCAACTCATGAAAAAAAAGATCCTAAATCCTTTTTTTTACACAGATAAAACTTCTTTCTAAAGAAATATATTAGGTTCAGCTATATATTCTTTGTTTTAAACTAATGAGACATGTAATGTTGTGAGAGTGAAAAGAAACATTTCTGGATGGCTGAATAATTTGTTCATGAGCTCCCCATGGTGGTACCTCAGGAAAAATGCAGGAACATTTGAGCATAAGAAATGTCTTGCTACTTTTAAATAAAGTCAGATGAGCATGTCTGAATCAGTTTGTTAGTAAACAGGGTTTGCAGTTTGAGCAATTTCAAAAATCTATCAACAGAGTTAGGAGAATTTTCTTTTTTTTAAACACAGAAACAGACTAATTATTTGACTTCAGAGTAGCTTTTTAAATAGACCTAGGATCTTACATGTTTGATTAAAGCTTACCTTATTTTTGAGCAACTCTGTAGTACCCATGCTTTCTATAACTAGCAAAACATCAAAGATCTACACCTACAGGCAGAGGCTTGGGACATCACGAGTTATACTTTAAACAAGCATATTGCAGCAAGCATTTCCTCTTTATATTTGTGATTATTTTAAATATATAAATGTTCTACACAATCAATAATTTTCTATTATAATATATGTAGTTTCATTTTATTTAGTTTTCATTTTATTTCATTCAATTTTCATCCTCATATAAGCATGTAGCAGAAACGATAGATTATATATATATGGCTTTGAGCTTTCACAAAGATGGCATTTCTGCTACATGCTTATATGAGGATGAAAATGTGTGATGTGCTCATCTCAAATCTTTCATATCAGACTTGTAAAGGTTTCTACCACATTTTTTCTCTCCACTCAAGTTTCCATTGATATGCTTGGAAAAAGCACTATGCACAGTGGCATAGTTGGTAACACCGTTTCCTTGCAGCAAGAAGGTTCTGTGTTCGAAAACTGGGCTGGGATCTTTCTCCAAAGAGTTTGCATGTTCTCCCCGAGCATCTGTGGGTTCTCTCCGAGCATCTGTGGGTTCTCCCCGAGCATCTGTGGGTTCTCCCCGAGCATCTGTGGGTTCTCCCCGAGCATCTGTGGGTTCTGTCCGGATACTCCCAGAATCCAAAAATCTGACTGTTAGGTCAACTGACTGCTGTAATTCCCCTTAGGTATCCGGGGATGTCATACATATGGTGTTTGTTTCACTTCAGAGATTTTTGGGATAGGGAGGCAATTGTATTGGGGTGGTAAACACACTTCTTTTGTGTTTTCCACATAATGGTCTAACTATGTACAGTGTGCCTTACATATTGGGGCCAACACCAAAAATACTAAAGACAACCCATTTCAATGTGGCCTCAGTTTTAACATTTTGTGGTATAGTCAGTAAGTCATTCCAACTTTATCCTTCAAACAGCCATGAACACACGACATAACTTAACGGATGAGCAGCGCCACCTGGCCATAGCGTGCCTTCGGGTCGGTGGCAGGTACTCAGATGTTGCACGTGAACTTGGTGTGTCTCAAAGTGTCCTCAGCAGACTTGCATCAAGACACAGAACTACTGGCAAACTTCTTCACAGACCCAGGAGGGGAGCCCCACAAGTGACAGACCGCAACGACGACCAGTACCTAAGGACCTATGCACTCAGACATCATCATGCAACTGCCACACAGCTGCTGGCCCGGTTACGAGATGTGAGGGGTACTAGGGTTTTCAGACAAACCATTCGCAACCGACTCCACCGCTTTGGCTTGAAAGCCAGACAACTGTTGCAGGTGAGAAGAATGGAACGCCTTGCCTCAGGACAACATCATGAGGCTAGTGAGGAGCATGAGACGTCGCTGTCAAGCTGGCATTGTGGCAAATGGTGGAAACACCCGCTACTGACATTGTCAATTTGTGTTACAGTGGCTTGCAGAAGTATTCGGCCCCCTTGAACTTTTCCACATTTTGTCACATTACAGCCATAAACATGAATCAATTTTATTAGAATTCCACGTGAAAGACCAATACAAAGTGGTGTACACGTGAGAAGTGGAACGAAAATCATACATGATTCCAATTTTTTTTTTACAAATAAATAACTGAAAAGTGGGGTGTGCGTAATTATTCAGCCCCCTTTGGTCTGAGTGCAGTCAGTTGCCCATAGACATTGCCTGATGAGTGCTAATGACTAAATAGAGTGCACCTGTGTGTAATCTAAAGTCAGTACAAATACAGCTGCCCTGTGACGGCCTCAGAGGTTGTCTAAGAGAATGTTGGGAGCAACAACACCATGAAGTCCAAAGAACACACCAGACAGGTCAGGGATAAAGTTACTGAGATATTTAAAGCAGGCTTAGGCTACAAAAAGATTTCCCAAGCCTTGAACAACCCACGGAGCACTGTTCAAGCAATCATTCAGAAATGGAAGGAGTATGGCACAACTGTAAACCTACCAAGACAAGGCCGTCCACCTAAACTCACAGGCCGAACAAGGAGAGCGCTGATCAGAAATGCAGCCAAGAGGCCCATGGTGACTCTGGACGAGCTGCAGAGATCTACAGCTCAGGTGGGGGAATCTGTCCATAGGACAACTATTAGTCGTGCACTGCACAAAGTTGGCCTTAATGGAAGAGTGGCAAGAAGAAAGCCATTGTTAAAAGAAAACCATAAGAAGTCCCATTTGCAGTTTGCCACAAGCCATGTGGGGGACACAGCAAACATGTGGAAGAAGGTGCTCTGGTCAGATGAGACCAAAATGGAACTTTTTGGCCAAAATGTAAAACGCTATGTGTGGTGGAAAAGTAACACTGCACATCACTCTGAACACACCATCCCCACTGTCAAATATGGTGGTGGCAGCATCATGCTCTGGGGGGGCTTCTCTTCAGCAGGGACAGAGAAGCCGGTCAGAGTTGATGGGAAGATGGATGGAGCCAAATACAGGGCAATCTTGGAAGAAAACCTCTTGGAGTCTACAAAAGACTTGAGACTGGGGCGGAGGTTCACCTTCCAGCAGGACAACGACCCTAAACATAAAGCCAGGGCAACAATGGAATGGTTTAAAACAAAACATATCCATGTGTTAGAATGGCCCAGTCAAAGTCCAGATCTAAATCCAATCGAGAATCTGTGGCAATATCTGAAAACTGCTGTTCACAAACACTGTCCATCTAATCTGACTGAGCTGGAGCTGTTTTGCAAAGAAGAATGGGCAAGAATTTCAGTCTCTAGATGTGCAAAGCTGGTAGAGACATACCCTAAAAGACTGGCAGCTGTAATTGCAGCAAAAGGTGGTTCTACAAAGTATTGACTCAGGGGGCTGAATAATTACGCACACCCCACTTTTCAGTTATTTATTTGTAAAAAATGTTCGGAATCATTTATGATTTTCGTTCCACTTCTCACATGTACACCACTTTGTATTGGTCTTGCACGTGGAATTCCAATACAATTGATTCATGCTTGTGGCTGTAATGTGACAAAATGTGGAAAAGTTCAAGGGGGCTGAATACTTTTGCAAGCCAGTGTATTTTGGGCTACCCTTGTCATTGTCTACATTTTTGGGGTAATAAATTTTAGACTAATGAAAATGGTGTTTCTTCCATTTCATTATTACTAATATCAAAGGATACTTTTAATTATTTCATTAAAATTCAGACCACTCATGTAAATAACAATATCCCAACCTTATTGTGAGTAGTGCAGTTGCTGTGCCCCACCTAATCCATCATGCCAGAGACGCCACTGGTCCTATGTAATATTCACATTTATAGGTCTAGGCAGTCTATCTAAAAGGACAACTGCCATACCTTTCAAGAGCGATGAGACCAACTTTAGATGAGGATACTAATCCACTGCTGGTCAGAACAAGCTACGGCATGATTTCCTCACGGTGACGTCTCTGTTAGCGCGTCACAGCACTAAGATCCCGCTTTTTGCCAGCAGTATAAAAGAGAGCCTTGCTTACTAAGACCGCGTTTGTTAGAGGTTCAAGGTTCAGGAAACCTATCTGGGTCGCCATGGGAAGCTGGCGTGTGCTTTTCTTTTATGTACAACTTTGTGCCACTGGACTCTTTTGCAGCTACGCTCAGACTCAAACAGAGAAGTACAAAATGAAATATTTAACTCACTTCACTACGACAGAGGATGGCAATGAAAGGCAGCTGGTAAGCTACAAGTGAGGCTATCAAACAAAAAGCCCTTTTATTAGACATTTGTTAAGTTGGTATTACTTATTTCATTAGGGAGGGGGGGGGGTTATCTTTTTAAAGCTTAAATGTCTATAAAATGATTTAATTCTGGTTTTGTAGATCAATGATTTACACCAGGTTTTGGAAAGACTTCAGCACAATCAATTTCCAGCTCTAAGAAAAAAACATAGCTATTTGCCCATGGTAAGCAATGCAGCAAATTAGTCCAATTAAAATGCATTTGAAAGGTATTAACTAACAACATATGTCAACCATTTGACTAACTTGTTTTATTTCCAGTGTGATCCAGGAGAACAGTGTGCTTTAAGAAAAGGCTCCCGGATTGGAAAACTATGCGACTGCTCACTTCCCAGGACATGCAACTCCTTTCTCCACCGCTGTTTATAATGCTCTGTATATTTAAGTTATACACTAAACAATGTGAAAATGACTTGACTATATACATGCGTTTTATGTACCCAAATGGCCTGATTCAATTCTTTTTATAAAAGCTACAAAATGCTGCAGTTATGTTTCAGCTGACCTGCACGCTGGGTGCTCGTCTGGTCCACAAAGACAGCTTTTTGTCTTTAGGCGTTGCTATAAACATGACGGGCAGAGAGTCTCTGGAGGCCATGAAGTCATTTTTGATCTCTGTATACTCTCCGGCTGCACGTGACAGAGAGGAGAACAACAATTTGACTTGACATAGAAACAGCAGCTCATATTGGCAGGATGTTGAAGTTTGTAGGGAGAGTAAACAGAAAGAGGTCAGGAGGGATTTGTTTATGTTTGATCAGGGTTGCGAAAAGGGGGTGTGTGAGGGAGAACCTGCCTGTGAGCTGGTTGTTGAGGTTGACTACCAGTGGGTTGTTCCTCCAATCAAAGGCAGAGAGTAAACGAAGGAATCGGAGGAAGCCCGCCTGTGGAGAGCTGAGGAAGAGGGAAAAATTCATTCACATGACCTACTGAACAAAACAGACCACCTGCCGGGAAACATGGCCTCCATGAGTTAGAGCAATGATTAAAAAGCAGAATTAGTATTTACCTTGGAGGGGTAAAGGGAGCAGGCTGCAGGAAAAGTGAGGCCACCAGTACATCCGCTGTGTCCTCTCTGATGTCTTCGCTGAAGAGCTGAGCAGCGAGCCAGCGCTTAGCCAGGCGACATACCGCTCCAAAACATGGGTACTGCTGCTGGAGACTTAAAACAACAAAAGAGATGAAAATCAGGCACATGAGAGTATATAAGACAAGCACAATAGTGAAGAAACTGGAAGGAAAACAACCTACAATGAAGAACAACAAACATAACCAATCTGAAACACAATTAAAGGATAAAAAAAAAACACAACATGTGAACGATCTCTAAACTCAAGCCTCTAACACAAACTCAGCAAATGTACCCATGCAATGTGCTTGTAAGGAGAGGCTTGTGAATAGTGGCCATCTCCAGAGCCAGGGCCTCCTCATTGTCCCTCACAACCAGCAGGCCCTCAGCATTCACACTCTCCCTCAGCACCTGAGGCTCACGGTGGTACGCCACCTGGATCCGAAACACCAAACCATCCTAAAAGCATAACGAGATTTTTTTTAGAAAAAAAAATGCTTAAAAACAAAGTGAGGTAAACTATTAAATATACTTTGTTAGTTATAAGAAAAATTATGATATGAAACATTATGATATCCAGCCAGCACCTTTGATAAGCATATGGTTTAATTAAAACATTACAGTTTTCCTTTTCAGAATTATGTAATTAAAAATAATTTTAAATTCACAGCAATATATACCTTCCACACATCTAGGTGAGTGGGACAGGGGCTGCAGGTGTAGTTGTGGCGCTTTTTGAGCATCTCTGCCAGGCTGATGTGGAAAGCGGCTCGAATGTGGTGGATTGCAGTTCGGTCGTGAGGCCACTTGCCGCTCCCCTCCATGTGACAAATGACTGCAAAAACAAAATACAGGAGCATATGGCACGGTAAAACAGCAGGGACTTGGAAAAGTAGTCACATCCCTTAATTTCTTTTTGATTTTAAAACATTACAAACTGACTTCTGTATGTTTTGTTGGAGTTTTATGTGACCGATACAAAAAAGTACATAGGACAATTATGCTTTGATTTAAATATGCTTCACAAATAAAAATCTAAAAAAAAAGTGTAGTGTACTTGTAATCAGTTCTGCTGAGTCAAAGTATTGTAAAATCACTTTTAGCTGAAATTTCAGCTTCAAGTCTTTTGGGGTTCCTATACCAGCTTTATAACTTTAGAGACTTACATTTCTGCTCGTTATTCATTGTCAAATAGCTTCAGCTCAATCAGATTGGGTGGACAATGAATTCGAACAGCAATTATTAAGTCTTACCACATACTTGTTTTCATCTGGGTTTTAAAACATACATAAATTAATCCATGGTAGCTCTGGCAGATTATTTGGGCTTGCTGTCCTACTACCTTTGCCCCAGTGTTAAGTTTCTTTAAGGATTGCTCTGTGTTCTTTTAATCCATTTTACCATCAACTTTGACCAGCCTCCCTGTCCCTGAAGAAAAGCATCTCCACAGAATAATACTGCCACCACCACCATGTTTTACTGAGGGGACAGTGTGTGCAGGGTGATATGCAGTGTAGGTTTTCTGTCACACATTTTGTTTTGCCTGAAGGACCAAAAGTTCCATTTTGGTCTCAGTTGACCAGGTCACCTTGTTCCACCATCTGGTGTATCTCCTATATGGCTCATGGCTAACTTAAAACAGGATTTCCTACGGCTTTTTTTCCAACAATACCTTTCTTCTGGCATAAAAAAGACAGATTTGTGGAGTGCACAACTCATTCAGATTCCCAAAACTAAGTTGTGGCTCACTGCTGCTCCTCCAGAGTCACCATGGCCCTCTTTGCTGTTTGTCTGATAAATGCTCTCATTTATTCGGAGGTTTAAATTACATACAGGTAGACAACAGGTAGTATCAACCTATCAGAAGACTTTTAAAATGAATGGGTTGCGCCACCTTTTATTTAGGGGTATAACAGCTGAAGGCCAGACTAAAAATGCAAGCTGCAATTTTAGATTCTTATCTGAACAAGAAAAAACGCAACAAAATCTTTTTCCTTTGACTTCACACATATATACAACCTTGTAATGGCCTATCACAGAAATTCTAAATAAAATGCATTCAAGTTTGAGATTTAAAGAAAAAAGGAGAAAAAAACAAACACTCAAGGGACATTAATACTTTTTCAAGGCACTGTGCATTTGGAGGGAATTTTACCAGAGAGGGAACACTTATGTTTAATCAAAAGTAATCAAGTTATGTTCATGTTTGAACCCCTCATCATAGCCAGCAATGAAGGCAAAAATTTAAATTACAAAACAATCAAAAGCGATTTGTAATTAACAATTGAAAACTGGACAACAGCTGCTGGATGTCCCTGCACTGACCTGTTATAGGAGTGATATAATGTGGACAGGGTTTGCCTTCCTTGGGTACCAAGGACCTACAAGCTTTTTCTCTGTCAAAGAAGGAATAATCCAGCTTCACTGGCTCTGGAGGAAAGACCTGAAAAGCAAAGATAAGCAGAACTGTTGGAAAACCCACGTTCACCTAAGCCTTTAAATTTTTTTATATATTTATTGAAAGTACATTTTAGGTGTTACTGAGAAATTTTTTGTCATTACCAATGACAATGAATACCTGTGTGTATCTAAGGGCAGGGTGTGCTCCTTGCACTGCAGTAATGGAAAGTGGAAGATCTTCCAGTTTCCACAATTTCCTGCTCAGATCATCGTAAGACTGTACTACGACTAAGCCCTCCTCCTCCCCAGTACTAGGCACCTAAGGAGTATAACAATCAACAGGATAAAAAAATCTGATCAAAATCAATCTGATTTTTTTTTTATAAAACAGAAAAAAATAAAAACAGTCAAACACTGGAAATTGTATTTATAAGATGCAGCCACAACATTTATGTTAAACATGTTTTCCTAATGGAGAATCTTAAACTTAAATATATACTGGACTTTCAGCCAGTCCACTCACCCGAAAAAGAGGTTTTTATTTTTTGCCCCACTCACAAAAATATCTTAGTGTGGATAATCAAGCACTCCGAAGTTGACATGACAAAACAAGTCCAACTGAACTAACAACATTGCCATTGGCAGCAAATGTTACACCATGTAAGCAATGCTATATTTAGGTGTACGCCAGAATGAGATTCTTACATATCCTTGAAAAAAAATATAGTACTGCTATTGCAACAGAAACTTAAAATAAGAATTAAAACCTGAATTTCACTTATTTAATAACAGAAAGCAACCAGTAGTCATACTGCTGCTAAAGTAAAAGGCAATTATTGTAGTTATTACATTATTGTTATATATATTAATTGTTATTTAATGTTATCTACAAGATTTCGTGTAATTTTGATAAACAGACTTAAGCTTGTCAGGTGTAGCTTAAAACAGTGCAACCTCAATAACAATGATGGGGGAGATGTTATACTTTTCACACCACGACCGTATGCTTTTCGTAACGGCAAATCTATTTTCAAACTAAGGAATTTCTCCTTTTTGTAAGCAAGTACCATATGTATGATATGCCTTTCCACCAGCTAATCATAAGTGTGCAGAAGGGAAGGCCTGAGGTCCATCATTGCATGCTTTATGCAGCTGGAGAAAAATCTGGTTATTACTATTTTCCTACAGATCTGTAAAGAGACGGTTTTTCTGCAAATAATTTTGAGTCAAGTTCCACAGAAAACCCCTCCAATAGGTGAATCCACAAATACTAAACTACGAATAGGTGTGGTCCACTGTATTTATAAAATGAGTCAGTCAAATAAATACATACATTAGCCAAAAAAATTCATATAATTAACTTGGGTGGGGGTTTCTTATCTCACTTGTTAAATAAAAAACGAATTTTATTTGTTAAAATACTCACCTGCTTTACAGCTTTTAAAATGAAAAGATAAAATAAAAATAAAGCATCTCAGATAGTTACCTCATTTCCTGTTGTGATGACGTCATCGACAATGGTCCCCACAAACCGCACACAGGACTCGGGGATATCGGCGTGTCTGATAGGAAAACAAAAAGGCGTTGTTGTTTATTTTTAAATACAACCCAGTTTGTTAACAAAAAAGCATTTGAGGGTTTTACCCCTTTGTCAGAGCTGTCTAAAACAGTAAGGGGTTGGCGTCACCATACAAACTTTTGTTTAAAGGATGAAGCGCACGATGAAGAAACGGAGCTCGGCGTGGAGCTACTTTGAACAAGTGAGCTCGAACTGGGTCCGCTGCAAAAAATGTGACACCAAGCTGAAGTACTGCGGCGGAGCCACCAGCACCATGATAGAACACATGGCCGCGAAGCACCACGTGGGAACTCCCCGGCGGGACCGGGACAGGAACAGGGACGAGACGCCGGTGAATTGGAGCGCTCCAGACATCGAGGAGGAGAGCGCGTCTAACCCAGACACCGCCACTCCGGAGCGGGAAATCCCGGATAGGAGACGAAGCCGGCGGAGCTCCGTGTGGGACGTGTTCGTCAGAGTGGACGAGGAGGTCCGCTGCAAACTTTGCGACACTATGCTGAAGTACATGGGCAGCACGAGCAACATGATCTACCACATAAGACACAAGCACGCAGAGAACCCGGAGAACAAAAGCGTGCCGATGCCCACGCATGCAGAGATAACTGAACTCGTCACTAGCATGATAGAGAAGGACATGTTTCCCATCGGCCTGGTTGATGGGGGAGGCTTCAGGGAGCTCCTAACGCAGATTGTGCATAATTATAACCTGCCAACTGCTGATGAGATCACACACAGTATTGAATGCCATTACAGGGAGAAAGCAGCAGATCTCAGGATGCAGCTGGCTAAAGTGGAGAAAGTGGCTCTCACTGCGGATTTCTGGACTGCCATGCCATTTCAGAAGTACATCACAGTTTCCTGTTCATTCATAACAGAGGACTGGCAGGGGAAGTCAGCTGTGCTCCATACACAGAAGCTGTCATCAGGGGGCCAACTCACAGCAGAGAGTCTCTCAGAGAAGCTTTCCAATACAGCACAGGCCTGGGGGGTTGCAGAAAAAGTTCCTGCATGTGTGCATAACAACAAAGAAAACATCCTATCAGACCAGAGAGTCGCCCAGGTAACCTGGGATTATGTTTCTTGCTTCGCCACAACGCTGCAGCGTGCAGTCTCTGATGGGCTGAGCGAGGACGTTCTCCGCATCATCTCGGCAGCGGGGAGACTAGTCCGCCACATTGGTCACAGCTCGCTGGCACGCGGAGCCCTGCAGCAGAAGCAAGAGGAGATGTGCCTACCGCAGCACAAACTCATCAGGTCCAACAGAGAGAGGTGGGACACGGTCTGCGACATGTTCCAGCGCTTACTGGAGCAACGTTGGGCGATTAAAGCCGTCCTCTCTGACCGCACGGTCACCAGCAAGCATGAGGCCCAGACCCTCGAGCTCGGAGATGACTGCTGGCAATTAATAGAGAACCTCGCGCCTGTGCTGGCTACTCTGAAGTGGGCGGCAACGGTCATATCTGCTGAGACGGAGGTGTCTATTTCAAACATTTACCCAATAACATTCAGCCTCATCCACACGCATCTTGTCCCAAAAGAAAATGATGTTGAACAAGTCTCAAGTTTCAAGCTAAAAGTGCAAAAGTTTCTCAGAGATCAGATGGAGGTACTCTAATTTTAAATATGTTATTTTAAAATATGCTTATTCTTTAAGATTGTTAAAAGTGATTTTAACATTTACAGGTCGACTCCAGTGATTTGGCATCCAAACCAGCTGTGATCGCCTCTCTGCTGGATCCTCGCCACAAGCACCTCAACTTCCTGACGCCAACAGGGAGGCTGGCTGCAAAGGTGAAGCTGCATGAGCTCGTTTCAAAGCTGGACGCCAGTACAGCTGACCCTAAGGTAGAACCGCAGGAGACCCAGGTCACGCCGGACGCCAGCCAGAAGACAACAAGCGACACCAAAAACACCATGATGTTGCTTCTAGGAGACAACTACAGTTTATCCTACGCCACAGACTACGAGGCTCAGGTAGATTACTACTTGAGAGACGTTGCTCCCTCGCTCGACATAAACCCTCTCGACTGGTGGAGGATGAATGGGCCAAGGTTTCCAAAACTGGCTACCTTGGCAAAACACTACTTGTGCATACCGGGAGTGTCGCTGCCTTCCTTACTGTCCGAGGCGGGGCAACGCTTTGCAACGATGCGAACAAGGCTCAGCCCAGAGCATGTAAACATGATGGTCTTTCTGAACAGAAATGCATCAACATAGCAAGGCAGGTATACACTGAATTCCTGTTGCAAAAACTGGGACCAAAGAGACAGAGATGACAACCAAGGCAAACTATGAGAGTTCTTTTTTTTTTTTTTTTTTGAATTTTGTGAAAATGCTACCTATGAACCTATAGTCTGTGTTCAGAATAATGTTTTTAGAGAAACAAAAACCTGATTTTTTTATTTTATAGTTTCACATTTTTTAATTAATGTACTGAAGAAAGAAAACTGATCAAATATTATGGAAAGAGTCTAACGGTTGCTGACAACTCAATAGGATTGTGTAAATGTTGTGTTGTGTTTTTTTGTGCTAGTACTGCGTGGAGCACAAGATCCAAGTCTGCGGCTGCTTCTGATGTTTGAGCAAGGCAAAGTGACTATAGTTAAAGAAGCAGCAACGTTTTTGTGTTTTAGTTTTTTTACAACAGAAATAAATGAACATCTCTCAACTTTATAATAGTAGCCACTGCAAGGTGAAAACAATGTGAATAAAACTCATTGGTTTGAATCTAATACTGGCCTTCAAGTATTTTTATATGGCCATTTCTCTGGCTTCGACCCCTCTGAATACAGTCGTTAGAGGAATTCAAAATTAATTCGGTGGTGGGTTGTTTTTTTTCACTGCAATAACAGGCAGCAGCTTTAACTACTAGAAGATAAACAACACACTATGTACACTGTCTAGTAATTCTGCAATCCTGTTTTTGTTTTACTTCAATCTTGAACATTTAGTTTATTCTCTTTAAAAAACACTGGGACCTGAATCTGAGTGGACAGGAATGATGTGATTAAAGGGATAATTCTATGTTTTTTTTTTCCTAAGTGAGGTTCTGTGAAGTTATCAGTAATTATTTCTTTACATGCAGTAGATAGTTAAGAAAATAAGGTAATGAAAAGGGGTGGATTTTTTTCAGTTAATTAATTTACTAAATAAAAAGATTTTACAAGAAGTTAATTTAGTAAGTAAACAGATTCATTTAAATGAGTAAAAAACAACAACAACAACAACCGTAACATTATATAACCTCTTTCAACTGAAGGTAAGGGAGCTATTAATAACTTCACAGAACATTACTTCAACAATTCTCTCTGACCGCTAATGAAAGCTGAATCTTGATCGCAGGCTGGATAAGACTGCAGTTTACAGAGTAGGATAAAAACCCATACTGTTCGTTTCTAGAGTTATAATATAGCTGACCTGAAGATTATTCCTACCCCTGGCAGATTTAAATTTATTTTTTTTCAGCCAAGAAGTTGGTTTATAAAAATGAAATGAGACAGGCAAGTCAAATGATAACACAATTAAAAAGTGTGTCAACTAAAACAGTTTTTTTTAAATAAAAAAAAGGTGCATTAAAAATTTATACAACCAAACTCTTATATTTGCTGACCAGCTTTTTGCATGTTTGCACTGGTATTTTGACTGTAACTGATGAACAGCTCCTAGTCTTTGAGGTTGGAAGGCCTCCTTGTCATCACCCTAAGCTTTAATTCCCTCAACAGATTCAGGACTCTGACTGAGCCACTCCAAAATAATAAAATGACTTCCAGTCAGAAGAAGCAGGGTCAACTAAAATCTAAATCTACCAAAGATATGAATTAGTTTGGTGTGAATTTTTATTCGACTTGACAGAAAGTAATGTGTGATCCACACCATTTCTAGCAGTGGTTTCTCTCGTTTTCGTTATCTTTCTGTTATCTTTCTTTTCCCTGCAAAGGGAAAATACATACAGCTGCAGCAAGTGTGTGATGATCTGTTTGGGGACCAGTCGCTTTTGGTACGCGCTCTTTCCATCCCACAGCACCGCCTCGGTGATGGCACCGTCCTGGAAGCGACGCAGCTCGGAGCGAGAACCCCACAGCTCACGAAACTCAGCCGCCTGCCAGGGAAACAGGGCACTGGTTTGTTCTTTTTAAAGTCAACAAAAACAAAATACACCACAATAATTTGTACAGATTCTTCCATATAAAAGTTTTAGCTTCAGAATAAAATTACAAACTTATTTTCAAAAGTTTGTTTTGCTACACCTAAACTCTATCCTTAGTACTGACAAAATGACCGTAACTCTTTAACCTCGGTAAGGAATAAATGATTACTTGCAGAGTAAGAACAGGAAGTGGAAGCTACCTTGGGGCTGTCTGCAGGTGGACCTCTTTCCAGGACAGAGGCTGCTAGCTCTGGATTTAGGAGCAAACCAAAGGAAAGGGGAGGCTGAGCCTTGTACTTTGGGGCTTCACTCTCCACAGACCACTTCAAGTAAAGAGAAGCAAAAACAATGATACGGTCATACACAAAGAAAATACTTTGTTTTTCTAAATTAGGTTTAGAGAATTCTACAACCTCAGGGTCAGGAGAGAGGGAGTGGGTGAGGAGGCGAATCCTTTGGCCGAGTCCTTGCTGGAGCAACAAAAGGATAAATGGAAGCGCAGTATGGATATAATTTCCACTGTGGTTCATTAAGTCGCTGAGCAGGTTCTGCTTCTTACAGCTGGCCTGGAGTTTCACCAAGTCACATAACCTGAGTGAACAGAACATTTATTTTCCTTTAGTCATGTAAAAAAAAGAAAAAAAACTAAACCAAAAACAATAACTACTTTGTTTACAACTAGAGGAAAATGGCCATCACATTCAGAAGTGGATTTTCAAGCCACTGATGTATTTCTTACGCAATACAACACAAGTCTTGTGTAGTGGATGGTTAAAAATGTTAAAAGCGTGGCATGCATTTGTAGTCAGACCTTTTTATTTTCACACCCCAAAATAAAATCCAGTAAAACAGATTTCCATCAATAGTAACCAAATAAGTGAATTGTAAAGACTATGGCTTAACTGCAAACCTACCGGGATACGGGTACACCGACAGGCCGGGCAAAGGAGAGGATTAATCAAAGAAGCAGTGGAGAAGGCAATGGTGACTATCATTGATATGCTACTGTTGTTCACAGTTTATAGTTTAACTTATTGTGAAATAATATGTTTATTTTTTAATGCATAACTACGCATGCACGTTCTGTAAATATATTTTTTTAACTATTCTACTCAGTTGCAAATTCAAATCTGAAAAGGCCATTTTATTTTTTTAATAACTGCACAGTACCTTGGTTTTGTAATTTTGTCCTTAATGTACATATATTATTCTTAATTCTGTTTTTTTACATTTTTCTTGTGTGAATCAAAATGCTTCTATTACCCGTCTCTTTGCTGGTGTTATAGCTGAATTTCCACCTTGTGGAACAATAAATGATTATTCTATTCTATTTTAATTTATACATGACATCATGACCTTCATATGTGTTTTTAAACATCATTTCATAAAAGAATATGTTGTGGTGAGCATGGTTCACAATGTTTAGATGGTGAACTGTGAATTCACTCATATTTTGAATAAATTTATTTCAACCCTGCTAAATTCATATGTGGTTATGTGATAAAATGTACTTAAAAGAGAACTGTTTATGGCCACTTTAGCAAAGCACTGTAGATGTATTGTTTTGGAGGAGCTCTAACATACTGGAAGACATGATCGCTTGTCCTGATCATTGGTTTGGGAGTCATGAGGAGGCAGTGAAAGCCGTCCACCGTTGGGTCGTCCCAGAACTGCATTGAAACAGACGCCTCGTGCTGCAACTGGACATCAACAGAGTCAAATCCACATTAGTAGAGGTCACTGTGCACAAACATTCTATTTTACTCCACTGTCAGTTTTCAAAGTGCTTGCCTGTTTGTAGGTACAAGCAGTCATGTCAGCACACATGTTAAGGTGTCCTGAAGGGTCAACAAGCACAACCTGGAAAGCACTGTGGAACTCAGCAAGAGATGGCTGCATGAAAAAGAGAAGGAAAGTATTGTATATTATATGTTGGTCGGAAAACGTCTGCACAGATGGACTGTTTTATATTTAAGGTAGTTGACTCACAGCTGTGGAGTCAGGATCCTTGGCTAGGCTTATCCCATTCAAAGTCAAGTCTGTAGATGCTAAAGGGTAAAGAAGAGCTGAGTATTCCTAACAAATGAAAAATTTCTCAGTGAAATCTAAATCTCAGACACCAGATTTGTGGATCTATACTACTGCAAACTTTACCGAGAAAATTTAAGCTGTTTCGAAGCAGCTGATAGGCTGTCATGGCGTTACTGATCCGGTGATTCATCAACAGGTAAGCCAAGAGCATGGAGGCGAGGAATCCATTAAAGCAACCAATGCCCTGAGAGACATTTTGACAGAAATACGGGTGTCATGTCTTGCATAAATATGCAATGTGAAAAGGATGTAAACTACTGGTATGTACTGCAAGCTGCCTACCTGGTCCAGCTCTCTTTGATGAAGCCAGACCTTCAGCAAAGCTACTCCATCAGAAAAAGCAGAGCACTGGGAGCAGATGGCAGAAAGAAACTGGAGGTGAGCCCTGGGTAATAAATCTCCCAAAATAGAGCTGTTGTAGTGTGGAGTTGGAGGTTCGCTGTTCTCTGAAACCCAAACAAATCATAAGATCTGAGATCAAACACATGGGGTAAAAAATGCAAACATCAGCAGCAAAAATAAGGTGCTGTCCCTAATAATAATAATCAGATAAATCTTAAAGTCGAAGACAAGTCACGTGCTCACTGTGACAGTGAGTAACATGCTCAACAATTCATCGTTGACAAGACAACGATGGAGCTTTTTGGCCCACAACAACAATTGTGAAAGCATGGTGGCATCAGCATCATACTGTGGGCCTAAGATGCTGCCTGTGGTACTGGTGCATTTAACCATAAATGCATTATTTTTACCCTGGTAGAAGAAACTTTGCAATAAATTCCATCTTGTGAGCTCATTTTTTGTTTTTAAAATGCCCTGAAATATATGTAAAGATAAACCAAATGCATTATTTTTCCAAACATGAAACATAAATGGCTGAACAGATCAGAACTTATGACAGACAAATTACTGACAATCAGGAAAAAGCTTTGGTGGTGATTAGATGACATAGATGAGAAATACTGTATTTAAATAAATGATATTCATACCAGTATGGGAAGCCTGCAATCCAGTGTACCACTCTGTCCTGATGTTATTCCTCTGGGGGTGGAAACGACTGGGCTTGAAGAACCCAGGAGGTGGGCATACATGAACACACACAGTGAAACTCG
Organism: Valencia hispanica; assembly: GCA_963556495.2. NCBI lineage: Eukaryota > Metazoa > Chordata > Actinopteri > Cyprinodontiformes > Valenciidae > Valencia > Valencia hispanica. The sequence goes on from OY747704.1 coordinate 26,219,971, forward strand.
AAGAGCCTTTGCCTGAAAAAAAAAGGTCACAAAACCAGACCTCATCTCAGACCTTTATTAAATCCAGTACAATATCAGCAACATTAAAATCTGGAAGAAATGTGTGTGTTAAGCTACTAATTTAAAATTATTTACCAGGGGCAGTCAGCAGCAGGACTGGTTTGAGTCTGTTCCCATGGAGACAGGAATAACGCATCGCCCCGATGTCAGGGGAGGACTTCAGGTGTTGGGCAAGTCCTGCGAGGTAGAGGGCCCTTTTCCTTGGATACCTCTGGTTTAAAACATCTTTTGGGTGCAAGACGTCCTAACAGAAAAAATAAAGTCAAGTGCTGTCAATATTACAATGTTTTTAGTTTTTTTTAAACACCCATAACCATTCAGTAAGAAACGGCATCAAACAAATGTCCAGGCTTTAAGGGATGACCTACAGCGGGAATTGTAGCAACGAGGTCCACCTTGACGTGTGGCTTAATACAGGTGCCCAGTGGATAGCTCCCAATCAGATCAATGGAAGCTGGAGGTGCCATGTGGAATTTGCCCTTTGTTGTTTTGGGCACCAGGAGAAAAGGAATCTTGACAGCACCAGACAGCCACGTCGGGTCGCTCACCTGAGCACAGAGTGAGAGATTGTGTAACATTAGGTGGTGTAACAGAGATAATCCTCCGAGTTTAACTGTGAAGACATTTTACTTCTTAGAACATTACACACCTCCACCTCTGGTGATGTCGGCACAGTCTTGAGCAGCTTGGTGACCGCCTTAACAAAAGAATCGATTTGCTCTTTCCTCCGTTCGCTCAGGGCAACCTCCTTCAGCAGCTCCTCCATCTGTTGTTCGAAAAAGATGTTAAGACAGGGTTTATTTATAAAAAATTAAATGAAAGAAACTTTACATACATTCAAATGTATGTAATTCTAAAAGTGCTTCACATCACACACTGATAGTGGAATAAAAATACATTCATGATATATTGTGCAGCCCTAGTTCTCTCCTCTTGGTTGTTGTCTGCAGTCTAGGTGCAACATTTTGAATAAGCTGAAGTTTCCCCGTGGACTTTTTTGGTAGGGCAGTAACAGTAGTTAATATTACAACAAGAGCAATATGCTTATGAAAAAAGGTATGGACCATTATCTCCACATCTAGCTGCTATATTTCCTATGTAAAAGAGTTAGTTTTCATGTAGGAATGAAAACCTAAATCCAATGCAACACCCAGAGGAATACCCTTAGACCTAAACCTACTAGTCAGTAGTTATGGCACCTGTCATTCCCAGGTGGTTTCCAATCTGAGCACTAACCAGGCCTTAGCTTCCATGATCAGAAGAGAATAGGCTGTTCAGGACAGAATGGAAGTTTGTACTAAATGTGTTGGTGACAATTATTATCCATATGGGACAAAAAGCTCTGAGGCTACAGCCAGATCCGCGTCAGACGTCTCACCTGCATCTTAAGAAGGCTGCAGTGGAACAGGCTTTCTGCTTCTTTCAGATGATTTAGCTCCTCAGATGTTGGAGGTCTATATAAATCATTCCGGGATAGTTTCACCGGGTGGTAGACCACCTCCTTCTCCTCCTCCTCTTCATTGGCTTTGACCCTTTTTGGTTTATTAGGAAAACCAAGTTGATCCTCATCATCATCCTCCTGGGAAAAATTGGATGGATGCATCTGGAAAACGAACAACGGCAGATTAATTTCAACAGGCTGTAACATATAAACATATAACACATTTCAATCATGAAAAAGTTTAGTTCAGTAATTCCATTTTAGAAGTCATTCATGTACAAATTTGTGCCAGACAGGAATATATACTACCAAAAGAGGATTTTTAATATAGAACTGTTAAGGGATGTAAGAAAATATTGATACACCGAAATATCGTGATATTACATGTCACGATCTTCAAAAGCAATGTATCGATTTATTTATTTTTTCAAAATTTGAATGAAACCATAAATAATGACTGAGTAAGTTTAAAAGTATGACTGGTAGTATGTGGCCTTTTTTAACTTTCTTCGTTCCAGTGGATCAACTAGATCTAGTAATAAAACTGGATGTGTTAAAGTATGAAACAGGATGGTGTGTTTAGAATGCTGTGACAGTTTTTCTACAGTTAAATTCAGTTTTTAAAATCACATTATATAGTCTTACCCATAGTATCGCAATATATGGCATCGCCTCCCCTGTATCGTGATACATATATCGCCAGATTTTTACCAGAATACACATCCCTAGAACTGTTATGTTGTGGCCAACACAATCATAGCGATGAGCGCCACAAAAAGCCATTGCTAAAGATGCAGTCTGTTTAGAGAGAGGGCCATATCCCAAATATATTGATGAAAGGTTAAGTGGAAAGACAAAAATGCAGACAGAAAAGGTGCCCAACCAACAGGGATTGTAGGATCCTTGGGTGGAATGGCTTCCATGCTAAATGGCTGAGAAACTAAATTCTGGTTAATTTTCTGTTCACTGTAAGACGTAATCATACATGTTATTAGAAATAAATGATTGAAATACACTATACTGTGTGTAATCGAGCAAATCATTATGAAATACTGAACAACTTTACAGAATACCAGTATTTTTTGTGATGCACCACCAGATGTGTGTTAAAAAAAAGGTAGTAACATTGTCACATCGATTATATTGATATCTAAAATTTGAAAAGCGTCCCAGTAAAAAAGTTAACTTTTTTATGAGCTGAAAATGTGTAGCAAATATTATAATACAAGTTACCGCAGGGAAAAGCAAGATTTTAGCAACAGGACAGCACTAACTTCAACCAGTTAGTTCCCAAACTACCAAGTTTAAATCAATCAGGCAGCTCTTACCTCTGCTGGCTCTTCTGTTGCTATCTGCTTCTTTTTCATATTCTAAACTGTTTCTCGCAGAAATGATGAAGAACACGTCTTAAGAAATACAGCTCAACACAGCTTTCCCTTCATCATGGTCTCACATGTGCCAAGGGATCACCTAGCATGTAAATTATAAAAATATTTTTCTGATTGGTTCACCGAGGTGGTGGCTGATTGCGATTGGCCTATTCCTGTCAGCCTACACGCCTACTTTAACAAGATAGGTTGCACGAGCACCTCTCCTGTGTCAGAGGTATTAGGATGCTATATCCTGAAAATACGACTTTTATTAAACATTTTTCCGCAAGCAAAATGTATTTATCGGTTCCAATTTAAACTATGATTGCTGAGAATCTTATTTATGTAAAATGTGTTTATTTTTCATCAGATTGAAAAGCACTCCCTTTTTTAGCTTGTTTTGCACTGACTGTTTAGTTCTCTAGCTGTGGTTCCCCGTCTTGTATTTTCCATATATCGATGACAATGTTGTCACAGTGATCTTTAATGACGAATATCAGAATTAGGCATAATTGATGTCTCTAATTATTTACTGTGAGCACTGAGCTCCGAAACATCATTGCCAGCTTTTTACATGTGGGTCTAAAATAGTACTTAATATGTTTCTATTGTAAGTGTAGCATCTAAACTGAGGGCCCGTCCACACGGAGACGCGTTTCGCTGTATACGTATACATTTTTTATCGTATCAGCGTTTCGTCCACACGGATCCGGCGTTTTCGGAGACTGAAACCGCTATTTTTTGAAACCGGGTCCCAAAGTGGATAAATCTGAAAACGACGCCCTTGCGATTTCGTGTGTACAGCGAATCCGTATATTTTCTGAAACGATGATGTCATCACATCACGTTTCGGCTGCGTCACACGTAACTGCAACAACAATAATGGCAGACTACATGATTTTGTTCGTGCTGCAGAAGCTACTAAGCCTACTATCTTTATTACAGCAAAATGTATTGCTTTGTTATAAATTTATTCTTCTTGGTTCGTATACAGCGCGCAAAGTTATACGCATGCTCAAAGTCTTCATCTCTGTGGCGGAATTACAGCGCCCCATACTGGTCTGGCATATATACTACACCGTTTTCAGTCGGTTTCAGTGGTTTCGTGTGTACGCAGATATTTCTTGAGACGACGCCGTGTTTACGGAACTTTTTTTAGAACGAGGAAAAAAAAATATCGTTTAGGGAACGTACCGGCTTCGTGTGGACGTGGCCTAAGCAACGTCCAGCAGAATAATAAAGAGTTCTGATTTCGATACTTAAACAATGGCGCCATCTGGCGTCCCCCTGACGTGTGTTCCAGAAAGAAATCGAGCAAAGTTGTAGTTTGTCAAAGTAATTTTAAAAATGTAACTTTCCAAGGTCATATCCCTTATCAGGTGACACAATTGAATAATTAGGGTAATGTGCTGGTGTTAATCAAAATAGTAATATGAGTGCTTCCATGCAGTGCTGGATTCACCAAATGATGATCGAATTTCAGTGGTGACAGTAAGTCCCGTTTTTAAAACAAGTGGGTTTTACAATTTAATGGAAATAATTGTCGGCCACTGACAGAGTTCCTGGGCTAGAAGGAAAGTGTTGTCCCTTTACCTTGTTCAAGATCTGCCTCGGGAACCCCACTACCGGAGGGACAAGCCTGGAAAACCTCCAAATACAGGCATCTGAAAATGTTTTTTCTTTCACTGCTATGAAAGTAGAGGTACATTTTAAATAAAATACTTTTAACAATTGTTATTCTTTTTCAATATACTACAATCTGTCTAACCTTCAAAAACAACACAGTAAATTACACTTTAGGTGAACAAGCCTGTATAAAATATAGTAAATCTAAAATGTCTACGCCACCTTGTCTAAATTCAAAAATGTGATGTAAAGAAACAAAAAATGAGACGATGGCAAATCATTTTAAAAAGGAATAATTTTAATTTGACTTTCATTTGGTGCAATTCGACTGAAAAACTAATAAATCTGTTTGATTAACAATGTAAAACAAATTATAATAATAATACAATAACCTGATTTCCCAAGTGTGCACAACCTTAAACTAATGCCTAAAGCACATTTTGATACAAAAACAGCCTTCAGTCTTATTTTAGTTTATATCTCTCAGAATGCCATCCTGACTTGGTAGGAAAGTCTCTCAGATTGAGGACATCTGTTATCCACAGCCCTCTTTACTCTACAGATTTTCTGTCAGATTTAGTTCTGAACTCTGCCCGACTGGGTCACTCCAAAACGCTAGTTTTATCTTTAGGTATAACCATTTTGTTATTGATTTGGACGTATTGCAGAACTCATTGTGACGCTGAATCATGAAATCCATCTTTATATTTAGTCTTACCCAAAGGCTTTGGGGTCAGAACTGAATTAGCAAAACTGTTGATTGTATTCACCTTGACAAAAATAAATATAAATATCTCTTTTTTTGTTTTTCTTTTCAGTTGATTTGTGCAAGACATGTCATGTAAAAAATATAGTAAGGTTTTGAAATTATTGATCCATATCCAGATCTTGAGATGTTATTTACATCACAAAAAGCTGGAATTTTAAGCAGGGGTGTGTAAACTTATGAGGTCAACTGTAAACCTATTGTGAACTATCATAAGCCTTTTTAAGCCTCAAGTTAGGAAATGTTAATTCTAAAAATACTATATAATTTAGAAGAATTCTTGAGAAATCAGTCATTTGCAGTCGAAAGTATTGACCATTTTTTGTTTGTGTTCTTTGACCATCCAAATTATTTGGAAGCAGAGAAATTAGGAAGAATTTAGGACTAAAAGCAAATGGGAAGCCTTCAAGCACCTTGAAGATGAAAGTGTGCTTAACAAATAAAATTGCCTTGCCTTCCAAACAAGTAGAAGAACAACAACAACTTAATTTAGCCAGGATGGTAACATTAAAATTCAACTTCTCTACTTACGGGGATTCCTAGTCAAGATAAATGTGTTGGAAAGCTGGAAAGGATAGAAAAGATTCGCTTGCACGGTCCCAATTTTGTCTTACAGATACCGACCATTAAAAGATGATTGAAAACACCAGAACTTGTATTATTTATGTATCAATCATCATTTTATTTTTATTCAGAAATAATATTTTTAGAATGCTGCCAATGAAGAAGAAATTCTGATGACATGGAGGAAACTACGAGAAAATAAACCAAAGCTTTATCACAGCTTTCTCAAAAGGGCCATAATATAAGTTGCTTGCATTACAGTGTTTTTCTCACTCATAAAGATCTAGGCTCATCTTGCTCCTCCAACAATTACAGACATGTTAAATCTTTTAATCAGCTGTCACCATTCTTGCTCTGTGTTACTGGTGTGACTTGAGGTGGTGGGCCAGAAGCAACCTGGTCAACTGAATATACCGGCACAGCGACATTACTTTGTATCGGCTTCAGACTGATAGCTGGCGAAGGATAGTTCATTCTGAGAGGCATACTTTCAGCATCGTGAGATTCCAAGAGAGAAACACCTTTGGCCAAAATCATTGTGTCGAGCTTCAGAGGCCCAAAGAGTTTGTGTCGTTCCTTTTCATGTCTAGGCAGACGGATGTCCTCAACATTTCTTTTTTGAAACCTTTCTGGCGGTTCCTTGGAAATGGTCTTCGGAAGCTTTAGCGAGGTCTCAGTGCTAGATTTGTGCTTGTTCAATTTTGCTTCAAGTCTGGGTAATCCACCAGTTTTTTGGGGGCTGGGTTTTGTGAGGTCATTATCTACAATCTCATACTGTGGGAAAATACAGTGTTGAGGCAAGCGCTTAGGATCTATCTTTGGAACCGGCTGGGGGTCTTTGTGGTGATATACCGGTGCAGTGTTAAGTTTATAAGAAACACTGTCTCTGTTTTTACCCTCTATCTCTACATTCTTCTTCTCGGTCGAACTGAAGACAGACGGCAGTAGTTTTCTTCCAGCATATTTGTGGGGTTTAGTCACTTGGAGGATCTTCTTTCTGTCAGTGTTTGCTGGGGGACAAGGACTAGGCACAGTACACACACGATCACTTTCATCCTTCCTGTGCTTTTTTTCAATGTCTTGCCTAAGAGCACAGTGTCTTAAAGAAACCACATCAGACTGCTTTAGGAGACGTGGCTCTGTTTGTAGCAAACCCTGGCCAGTCCCAACCTCCTGGAAGAAAGACATATAAGGACATTTATGGTGACTTGCAAAGGTTTTCATACCCCTTGAACTTTTGTTTTACATTTTCTAACAATTTTGCCCCATACCTCAATGTATTTCACTGGGATTTTATGCAATATCCAAAGACAAAGTAGAAAATAACAGAGAACTGGAGGGAAAATGACACATAGATCTCAGCATATGCTAAGAATTGAAATCAGAAAAATATGGCACATTTTGTCTTTGCAGATCGGCTTTAGCTCAATCAGATGGGATGGAGAGTGTTTAGGAACATTAATTTTTTAGTCTTGCCATATATTCTCAGTTGGATTTAGGTTTGGACTTTCTAACATATGAATTTGCTTTGATCTAAACCATTCTGCGGTAGCTCTAGCTGTAGGTTTAGGGTTGTTGTACCACTGGAATGTAAACCTCCATCTCCGTTAAGTTTTTGTGGCCTCAAACAGGTATCTTCTAGAATTGTTCTGTATTTAGGTCCAACCATCTTCCCTATCAACTCTGACCAAGCCTTCCTTCCCTTCATAAACAAAAGCATCCCCCACAGGATAATGCAATTTATTTGTAAAATACACTTGAAAACCACGTATCATACTCTTTCACCTCACAATAATGCTTTATGTCATCTTAGTCTATCACATCAAATTCAACACACTGCAATTTCTGGTTTTACCGTCAAAAAATGTGAAAAGGGGGTATGAATGCTTTCCAATGCACTTTATGTTGGAGATCTGAATTACAATTTTCTAAAAAGCTTGGAAAACAAGTTACAAAGATAGTACCTGTTGTGAATTGCAATGAGACTGACTTGCAGCGTTTACTGTAGGTACACATCCTTGGGCCCAGCAATCTGGAATAGTAGGCATAGGTTCAGAGTCTTCTGTTGTACATATTTCTTCTGGCCCATCTCCTTGATCCAAGCACAAGATTTGGCACTCCACAACCTTAGTGAGGTAGCTCTTGGCCCAGGATGCAGTGTAGGGTGCAAGCTTAAACGCAGAGAGCAGCAATATAGTCATATCCAACAAATTAAAATATGTTAGACTAAACTTGCTGGTCAGATTAAAACTGTTTTAAATATAACCTTCAAGTAGATATTAAACATACTTTTCATTAAGCACACAATTCTGTATTACATTTTTTGTCAGATTCTAATACTTTAATCCTAAATGTTGTTTTCATTAGCTGTGAGCAGAAAATCATCATAATTAACATATAGAAAATCGTGAAAACCTCATAGTTTGTTAAATAATCTATATAATGTGTTTCATTTATAACCTGAGTTATTGAGATGAATAAACTTTTCAATAATATTCTAATTTATTGAATATGACTGCATCGGACAAAAACAACATAACTATACAGAATTTTATCTTTTATCCCATGTGTGACAGTCAATGATATTAAGTTGCTGATGAGTTGAATTTTGACAATGTGATGTTTTACCTGTTTCTCAATGTAAGATTTATAACAGCCATCCATGACTTGGCATAACAGTTCGTCCATTATCTCCCCCACTATTTCATCTGCATCCTCCTGGATCAACATATCAGTCCAGTGGGCCCGACTGATGCGACCGGCGATAAGATCTTCCTCTTCCTGTTCAGGTTCGGGCAGCGGGATCTCCTTGACAGTTGATCTGACCTTTTGCTTATCACGTTTGCGGTTCTGACCAGAGCGGGGCATTTTGGCTTTGATGAAAAATGAAATACAAGCAATCAGATGTAAAGCAGACGGAAATCATCCCAATATACTATATTAGTGTGATTGAAACTTATTGTAGCGATACTGAACATCTTGAAAACATTAGGATTAACAAATGATGCTGGAGCATCAACACCAGTGTCTGAAAGCCTGCTCTGACCAGTTTTATGGGATTCCACATCACCTCTTTCATTGCTTCATGACTTAGAAGATTCTCCTAAACATCTTTGTTTCGGTAGCAAGAAAATCAAATCCTTTTGCTTTAATTTACACAGACCAGTTGAACCAACTTCCCATATCAGAACAACTCATTAGGGACTTGTACCATAAGCAATAAAATTACCTTTTTGAATCCTAAACACTTGAGATAAATTGTCTAATGATGGTCTGTGCCAATACAAGTCAATACAATGTTTTCCAACCTGCCTTTATTTATGAGACTGATGAATGTACTGTAAACATTTACATTTTTGTTCAAGATTAATATAATATTTCAAAATTCTGACAATTTTATGTTTTGAATATTGTGGTCCTCATTCTAATTCAATTCAATTTAAAACGTACCCTAATAATTTATTTTAAAGTGTTTGTGGCCACAGTGCCCTTTATTGACAGTGGATAGTGTGTAGAAACGGTAGAGATGGAGGAAGAGACATTTGGCAAATGTCCGTGGAGTGGAATCAAACTCCGGACAACTGAGTAGAGGACTGAGACCTCTGAGCATGGGGTACAAGTCTTAACCACTCTGCTACGTGACACCCCACTCTAATAATTTATTAATCCCAAGGGGAAATTAAATGTTGTAGCAACTCATTAGAAATTGTGATGGTTGTGGGCAGGAACAGTTTCCTGTACCCGATCTGTATTACAGCAGATCTGCAGAAGCCTCCAAATAAAAACATTGTGACAGCTTTGTGAAGAGGTTGCTCAGGGTTGTCCATTATGTTCCTCGTTTCATGAAGAAGTAGTTTTATTTGCCCCTTTTTATAGAGAGCTTAACTTTTATATCTCTAGTGGAGTCTTTTCTTGGTGAACACATAAGTATTTATACATCTTCACCTATTATGGAAATTCCTGCTTCTTCTGAAATCTACAATCATCTTGAATTCCTGTGAGCATCTTCTCACAGTTCTTTTTCTCACAGGCTGCCTGTCGACAAGCACTTAAAACAGAATCATGATATTCTTTGCCAAAACGAGGTCTTGCAATGGAATTGTATGTATCTCCATGGAGATTTCCAAAAAAACAAATGTTTTGTTTTCTCTGGTAGAGTAGCTAAAATAAGTGTTGAAAAGGTGGAAGTGCAGCAAGTAGTAAAGTGAGGTTAAAATCCCCATATGCTGACATTAAGGCATTTGTCCACTTATCTGTGCACTTGTGAATTCTCTTGGTAAAATAAATAAAATAATAATAATAACGTCCCATTTGTAGTCGGCACTCCTTCCCAGTGGGGGACATCAACTGGAACGCCCCCCGAAGTCGGAGTGAAGATAAAAAAGTAGTGCTGAACATAGAGGTGCTGAATCTGCGTCGTCTTGTGCCGCGTTTACACCGCCCAAAACTTCAAGATTACATGTTAAGTCTATGGTTGAGGCCGTCAGAGTCTCTGCGTCGCTTTGTGTGCTTTAGACGCGGCAAATTTTGAAGCTTTTCAAGCTTCTAACTGTAGTGACGTCACTATACACTTAAAGCAGTGCTGCTGAACCTCATCCATACGCAGCTCCTGGAGCAAATGGTTGAACTCTCCAAACTCAGAACGCCTCTCAAGAATGGCGTGTATCCACAAACGGCGCTAATGTACCCGACGTCGACGTTGTCTAGCTTTATTTGGCAAATAAAGCCAAGCCACTCTCGATATGATCCGTCAACAGAGCCCCGCCCACGCTCTCTTTTTTTGATCAGCAAGTGGTGGGCTTCGCAAGCTTCAGGCTTAAAAATGTATACGCTTCAAACTAGTCGCTTTGTGAGCGTTTTTTGACGCCCACAAAGCGTGCGGTGTGAACGTGGCATAATAATGACAAGCTGTGCCTGATTAAAAAGCAAGTGGCGGGTCTTAATGTGACATTTCGCCCACTCAAAAATAAATTCAACAGATGGGACTTTAGCAAAAGAGTTTTTGAGACTTACCTCCCTCTTATTTGTGCACGGTAGAGCTTTTTAAGGGGATCTGGTTCACATTACGAAAAAAAACCTACGGTTGCTTAGCAACAATAAGTGACGTGGCACGTAGAAGTGCGTTGTCTCTATGGTTGCGGAGGACGCATTAGTAATCCTGCTGCTTGCCCGAAACCTGTTCCAACTTTTTTTTTGTATGTGTAATATTTGATGATAGATTCTCCACGATGACAGCTGAATGCAGAAGCAAGCTTTGAGTGGTCAGAACAAGGGTATGTGCTGTGCGTTTGGTAAAACTGTCAAATGTAGCCCTAATTCATATTAGTGGATAGCAGTCCTTGCTAACATGACTAGCATGCTAGACACAGCATCTACATTTACTGCATAAAAACAACAGATTGCTCACATACATATATAAACTAAAAATGTACTTCTTATTGTCATCTGACGGTCTTTACTTTCTTCTGTTTTCAGTGAACTTCGTTGTTATAAGAACCCTGCACCATGTATCACAAGGAAAAGAGCATCCAGATCAAAAACAGTGCGTCGGCGCTGTACAACAACCTGAGCGTGCTGCGCATCGCTCCGAGGCGCCTCACCTACTTCACAGTAGTCCATGCAAACGTCGTGAACATGGTCAGCGCTTCCTGGGACGGCCTCAACTATTCCCACCGTCAGCTGCAGTCCAAAGAACCCAATGTTGCCACAAGCACATCGCTCATCATGCAGGTCAGGCCATACAGCAAATTCAACTGTGTGTCTTGATGTTTGTTTTACCACCTGCTCATAGTGACCAACACAGTGATTCATTTCTTATTTGTTACACGTATGGTCTTGTATGAACAGAACTAAATGCATCTCAGAGTTTTCTTCATCATTTTGTTGTTGCTTGCCAAGTCAAAAAAATTGTGGAGAAGTTGAACATCTCAAAAAGGCATCCAGATACAGCTGTTCTCCATCACTGGCAGGCAATTATTTCCCTGGACATGATAGTTATACTTCTGGTGCATGCTGAAATATGGGCTGAAAAATAAGCCCGTAGGAACTTATCCATCGATTAAGCATGGCAACTGCCTATATAGGTTTGATGCAGGACATTGGCGGTTACCAATATGGGTCCTAACTGTCAGTTTGAACAGATTTTCAGCCATTTGGCCACAAGACCCACATATGGTCAACTCAGTTCAACCCAAGTTCCTCTCATACTAGTATCCTATTTTGAGCTCAGGCCCACTTAGTTCACTTTCAGCATGAGCAGAAATATTTATGGGACTAACATAGCATATTGGCTGAGATATCAGGTAATCTGTTCCTTATAAAATTCTTTTTTAACACTTTTGACTGCCATACATGCACATAATACACTTTATGATGCCCCAACAGACCACAGACATTGTAAGTCTGCCATTTTTTGGTGATATCGAAAATACCCAGATCTCTAGCCAAACTTCAGTATAAATACAGTAGTTAAAGTATACTTATAAAGGGTCTATAAGTATAGCTTTCAAAAAACAGGTTTCCTTTTCAGGAACACACTTGAAAATAAGAGGAAAAAGAATAAATCCTTTTTTTCTCAATTAATGTATTTTAATGGAACATTAACCACTAATATATATTATATTAGCATGATAAATTTGACATTTCTTAATCTAAAGCATTGTATACACAGCATTATAATGTTTACTTTGATGCATACAGATTTATTTTGTTTAATATCACTTTCAGTTCTTTTCAACAAGCCAAGTAAAGCTCTTTACTCCCAAGTTCGATTTATTCAGATGCTTTATGTATTTTAAAGTTATTCTTCCTGCAGGCTTGGTAATTATTTACTGGACACAAGTGGGAAATTAAGTTGCTACTTCTCTACATACAAGGAAACAGTGATTTATCACCTTCCTGAAGGAGTCTCATTTCTTTGTGGGATATTTCAAACTCTACCTAATAATTTATAGTCAAGGGAGGGAAAGGAGACGGTGTATGGGATGGGTAATCTTAGGAAATGAAATTCAGTCTTATTTTACTGTTACCATAACCTTTTAATTTTAATCAAGTGAAATTTCTCACAACAGGCTGCATTCTGTGTTTTACCCTCCCGTGATCTGCTGGTGGTGTCATCTCAAAAAGGCATCCAGGTAAAGCTGCTCTCCATCACTGGCAGGCAATTCTTTCACTGGACATGTTAGTTATACTTTTGGTGGATGCTGAAGTAATTTGTACATTTGTCCATCTTAACAGCCAATTTTGTCCATATGAAATCTGTTATATAGATGTATGAATCTGATGGCTCAATCATGGTGTACTGGCATGCACTGGACACTCCAGAAGCACCCACAGGTAAAGTTACAGACAATCCAGTTGATTTGCTAAATACACTTGGGGACCAAGCCGGCTCAGTTGCCAGGGGTTAACCCTTACAATCCATCCATGCATCCATCCATGCATCCATCCATGCATCCATCCATGCATCCATCCATGCATCCATCCATCCATCCATCCATCCATCCCAAGGCAACACACAGAACCAACAACCACGCCTGTGATTAACCCCATATGCAGTTCACTTACAGTGAAAAAGAATGCAATAACTTATGTGAATATTTAGAGGCAGATAACACAAGCTTACATTTAATTACCGACAATCTTCTAAACTTGATGCATCCTCAGGATACAAAAATAACTAAATACATAAATATCAGAATGAAAACATACCTCTATTTTTTGGGTTTATCCTTTCTTGTTGCATCCTAAATTCCTCCACTGTGCAATTTAGTGAGTGTCAGCATGTTATGATCATTGTCAGATTTAACAGTGTTTAAACTTATATTTGTTTATTTTCTTCATTTACTTTTTGTATATTTTTAACGTGAATTACTTTTGCATTGTTTGATGGGAAAAACATGCAGGTCCAATATCTTTCAATTGGGTCTAGTCAGTAATGTTCCTGCAGAAAAGCATTTTGCACCTTGGGTTTGCCCTCCACTTTACGGATAATACATAAAGAAAATGATCAACATCAAAAAACAATAAATATACATTTTATGTTTTCTCTGACCAGGGTTGGGAAACACTGAGCTACAGCCCTGTGTTGTTTCATGATTTTTTTGTAAAAAGGTCAATACATTTTGAAGTGGAAAACTTCTTGCATCCTTGCTGACTTATGTTTGCAAATACCTGTCTGCTTTACATTTTTATTTTCCAGAGGTTTACATTAAATCAACTGTACTAACAGAGCTGAATTCTGTCCCAGCACAGGCAGTGTTTGCTCGAGGAATATCAGCTGTCTCTGACAATTACATATGTGTTGGTAAGTACACAGTTAAATATATTTTTAGTATAAATACCCAAACTCTTTAAGCTGGGTGTTTTGGTTTCCAGGCGTTTCATCGGGGTCAGTTCTGGTGTTTGATGTTCCCAGTAAAGGGAGTAACATTACCCTGTCTGAGGTACTGGAGGAGCACAAAGAGGCCATCACTGATATCGCTTCAGAGTGTTCTGGCAGCCAGGTACAACGTGCATCTAAGTTGCCACTTTAAATATGTTTTATTTTGGTATTGTTTCCATAAGTAACCGAGCTAAAAAATATTACTTTATGTAATACTATGAACTACTCACAAAAGCACAATTTACATAATTACCTGTTACTGTCTTTATCCATTTAGGAGTGTTTAGCTAATCTGGTCAGTGCAGATGACGGCGGCAACATGTGTGTGTGGAAATCAGGGGAGGAATTTCAACTGCTTAATAAGATCCATGGTTTGGAGTAAGATCCTAATTGCTTTTATACTTCTGTGATTCAAGTTTCTTACATAAAATGGAGCTAAATGACAGTCTTACAATGAAAACCGTACTGTAACAAGTCATAATTTATCTCTCGTTGCCATTTTTCCCTTTGTCTCTTAGTTTTCTTTCCATCGATGTATATGTCTGTTACTTTTTGTAGTTTCTGCTGCCTTTTTAGCCTGCCCACTTTCCTTTGCTTCTTTACTGTAATATGTGTAATAATTTCAAAATAATAATCCTAATAATGTTCTTTTAATTTCAACTCCTTCCTCAGGACGACCTGCTCGTCTGTCAAGCTGTGGAAAGGTACTGTGTTGGCAGGCTATGGCACAGGCCAGATCCGTCTCTATGAGGCAGTGACGGGAATTCTTCACGCCGAGGTCAACGCCCATGCTCGCTGGATATACTCTCTGGACATCGCTCCCTTTTCTGGTCTGGTAAGTTACATCAACCAAATATCCTTGAAGTAACAAACACTACTAATGAAAATATGAACAGATGAATACTACGATGTTTATTATGGTATTTATAAGAAAACATTACACCAAAATGCATAATTTGATCCAATTACTTTTATTTACAACAAAAAGCAACAATTATTTCTACTATTGCTTAAATAATACAACTTGTTTATTACAGTTATAGTAACTGTTTGTTGATTTTGATATATTATACATATATTATACATTTGAATAAAGTGAATACTCTGTAGACAATCATTCTGTATAATACAATACAATAATTATAGTTCTACAGCTGTTTATTAATACTTGCACTCATATGTATAGCTTGTATAACCTGTCATTATAGTCTTTCCTATTTAGAATCATATGATAGCCTGTACATAGCTTGTACATTCATAACAGTGATAGCCTGTATAACTTGTTCATAGTCTGTACCTCCACTACAGTCATAGCAGGGTAGCCGCGGGATCTTAAAGTATTAAAAAAGCATTGAATTCAGTAGAGTCAAATTTAAGGCCTCAAAAAGCATTACATTTCAGAAAAAGGTATTGTTTTTAATTAAAGTCTTAAATTTGGCATCTTTTTTTAGAATATTTAGAATTTAGAATATTTGGAATAAAAACAAGGGACCTGTGAATTGACGCCAACCCTACTACGGTCAGAAGTTATTTGGGTTTTAAAAGCTGTTTCTGATCACCAGTCCAACACATCTAATGAGGATATAAGGGAGATATTCAAAAGCATGTTTAAAGATTCTCAAATTGCATCTCCATTCACTTGTGGTAAAAAGAAGACTGCCTATATTACCAAACTTGGATCTGCAAGGCAAGGGAATTTTATAGCACACTTTCAACAACAAGGTAATTCAAGGTGCTTTACATGATTAGGGGATCAAATAAAAATATCAGTAAAACAAGAAGATAAAACAAAACATATGATACATGAAAACATTACTCAAAGGCAGCTCTAAACAGATGAGTTTTTAGCCATGATTTAAAAGAACTCAGTGTTTCAGCAGGTTTACAGTTGTCTGGAAGTTGGTTCCAGATTAGGGGAGCAGAAGCTGAAAGCTGCTTCTCCATGTTTGCTTCGGATTCTAGAAATGTTGAGTAGACTGGAATTAGAGGACCTGAGTGGTCTGGGGGGTTGACATAGTAACAGTAGATCTTCAACATACTTTGGTGCTAAGCCATTCAATGATTAATAAACTAGTATAAGTATTTTGAAGTCTATTCTCTGAGCTACAGGGAGCCATTGTAA
Organism: Valencia hispanica; assembly: GCA_963556495.2. Taxonomy (NCBI): domain Eukaryota; kingdom Metazoa; phylum Chordata; class Actinopteri; order Cyprinodontiformes; family Valenciidae; genus Valencia; species Valencia hispanica. The sequence goes on from OY747704.1 coordinate 26,236,303, forward strand.
GGACTTTAGAACTGGGGTGATGTGCTCTACTTTCCTGGTTTTAGTGAAGACACGAGCAGCAGCGTTCTGGATCAGCTGCACCTCTCCAATTGACGTTTTAGGCAGACCTGTGAAGACGCTGTTGCAGTAATCAATCCGACTAAAGATAAACGCATGGATGAGTTTTTCGATGTCCCGTTGCGACATCAGTCCTTTTAATCATAGAAACTTTCTTCAGGTGATGGAAGGCTGACCTTGTTATTGCTTTTATGTGACCCTGGAGGTTCAGGTCTGAGTCCATTACTGCACCTAGATTTCGGGCCTGATCAGTAGTTTCTAGCTGTATTAACTGAAGCTGTGTATTGACTCGGGATCGTTCCTCTTTAGGTCCAAAAGTAATTACTTCTGTTTTGTTTCTGTTCAGCTGGAGAAAGTTATGGCGCATCTATCCATTTTGCATTATTTATTTCAAAGGGGCTAATACGGGATTTAAATGATTTTAAATTGAAATGGATTTTAATTTAACCAATAAAAAGAAATATATATATTTGTTCAATTGTAAGTGCAGATATGCATATTTCTGGCCCCAAACCCGGCATTACATTTTAATGAATAGACATTAAAAAGGTATTAAATTTCACTACTTCAAACCTGGAGCTACCCTGTATAGCTTGTATATACATATAGTTATATTTATCTCCGTCATACTGTGTACACTTGTAATATATTTATATTCTTGCTAAAACACTTCTGGATGGTTGCAAACTGCATTTCCTTGCTTGTCTTTGTGATGGGCAGTGACAAAGTTGAATTCTAATTCTATTTTAAAGACTTAAGCAAAAATATTTGAATAAACAAGAGCTTTTTAGAAGTAAACATGCTTATCATGCAGAATATTATAAATTTTTGTTGTTCTGTTCCATAGAGTAACACAAGTTTGACTTCTGATATTAGCTGGTTAATTAATCTTAGTTTCCACCCCATAACTACATTTGGTGACCAAAACTATTAACAATAAGCTAAGTCCCTCTTTTAAGTGTGGTAGCCTTCTTTCAGCCCGGTGACTGGAAGAGTGCTCCAACAGGTGGGGGTGGGGTAGTACTGCCAGACTGTATAATTGGTAAAGCTGAAAAAAAACACTTGATCATCGTGGCACATTCTCAGTTAGCTAATTTAGGGCAATTTGAACTGTAGGAACAGTATCATGAAGAATCTTTGTTTTGTACTTTTGTAACATTTCAAAACACTTAGTTTGCCTGGCCACAGGTAACTGAAGCGGGACCAGTAAAACTAAGACGAACTAAGAAAATGATGCTTGGTCTGAAATTTATGGTTAAATATCCGTAAGTGGTAAATACACCCTCAGCTTTAGAGTAATCCAAGCTGTGAATGGAACACAGGTACAGAACTACTGCTGTAAGCAATCATTTAAAAGTTGTACTCCCAATAATCATGATAAGCATCAAATGCTAGATGTACAACAGTTCAAATCACAGAGTTACTTGTAAATGGCTTTACACTAATGTGAGATTGAGGCCTTGAGTTGCAAATACTACATTGTTCCCCAGTTGTTGTCCTTGGCAAGTAAAAGGGTCATAGAAAATGTAGATGTTATATTTTATTTTGTTAAAATGAGTACTGTTTCCAGTGCATGACTAACAATAACTATCATTTAAAACACCACTTGGTTGTTAATAAATTATATTCATTTTAAAAGCTCATGCTTAAGAGGGCCATAAATCTTCAGGTGCTATTGTACCCGTTTTACTCAAACTTTCCATATCTTTGGTTTAGCTTCTATCTGCTGCTGAGGATTCCTTTGTCAGGGTTTGGCACCTTGCTATGACACCAGAAACCAACACTGTGGAGGTAACTGATCAGTATACAAACTGCACAGCCTGTTCTTTTAACCCATGTTTAATCAGGGGTTTACATTTATTCATCATGGGCATGAATGTCTTCAATTTAGGGCTTTTAAGAATTTATTTGCGCTTTTCTTTTTTTAAGGGTTTAACCCACACAAGATCAAATATACACCTTTCCCTTAAAGGAACATGGGGCAGGATTTGTCAATAAAGTAAACATCCATGTCCAGTTTTTTTAATGCTGTTGGGTGATGAAGCGTTATAAACCAAAAAGAATGAGCCCACCCACGTATCGTTCCATTTTCTTAAACTGGCTGTGTGCTGCAAAATGTGCTGCAGTTTGGGGCCTGAATTTCCCGCGCTGTCTTAGTGTAACGTTAATTGACACTCCGTGTGCGTTCTCGACATCTTTAAAAGAGGAAGAAAAATGGTCGCAGACCTCAATTGATTCAATTGTGAGAATGGATTCTTCTGCAACTGGAAGACGACCAAGGACAAATCACAACCCACTAAAAAGTGGCACTAAGAAAAAGAAGCATGTCACTGTGAAGAGGTATGTTTTTGTGAAGCGTTTGTGCACGCTCCCGTGCAGTTACCTGCAGCGCCAGCCGCGTTGCTCGTGAGCTTCGTTTCTTCATTCTGCCCCATGCTCCTTTAAATGTTTGGTTACTTGTCCCCTCGCAAGTTTCACCTTTGACATACTGTAGGCTTTTTGTAGCTTCTGACATCATTCTGGGTGGATATGTGACCATTCTAGTTGACACAATTGATAAGACCTGCCTCCATGGACAATCCAGATGTCCCCAGAGTATAACATTGAATTAGCTGGCAGCAAAGAAAATAAGTTGCAGGGGTAAGATAATGCTCCCAGACCTAGGAATGTTGTATTAACTGACAAGCATGGTAGTTGCAGAATTAAGCTGAGGGTCTGTTTCTCTACTAGTTTTACTGGTGCATTGCAGAAAACTGAATGACGAATCATAACCACTTTTAAAATCTGTAACTTCACCTTAAATCATTAGCTTAGACGTATGAATACAGTTGGTATTTCCAGCTGAACAATGATTTCAAACACACATTAACTCTGGTTTTTCACTGGATACAGCAAATTAAAATGGCCTTATAGAATTGCCATCCAGAAGCTATGACCTCACCCCTCATAAAAAAGTCTCTTTCTTAAAAGCCAATTCTTTGGCAGTAAAATAAACTATTTAAACTAACTCAATTTCACCCGACAATAGTGGTCGAATAGTCAGTTGAAATTAATCAGAAGCTTGCTGATAGCTAAATAAAAAGTGTGGTTGAAGCACAATATGCTAAGGTGCATATATCATGTAAGTATATATCATGCACATTTATTTGAGCTTTCGTATGTAATATGAAACTTGTGTGGATTAAATTCATACTCATGTATCCCGTCATTTTAAAAAGTAATTTAAACAGTTATTTGCATCACTTTTACAACTTTAAGAAAAAACAGATAGATCATTAAAAGTCCAAAATAAACACAACACTCATGCTCATTTTGGCTGTTTGTAAACTGCTGAACAGAACTGTCAAGAAATGCATTTTTAATTACTGTTCACTTGGTTTAACTTATCCTCCTGTATTTTCCTTGCTTCTGTGAATCAGAACCTAACTTTGTTTTTCTAACCTCCTCACAGATCGCCCATTTACACAACGAATGTGTCACAGATACACAGATTTGTGGCGCTAAATTCTGTGATGGAGATGGTTATGCTTTTGCCGTGACAGGTTATGATCTGAGTGAGATCATTCGGTATGTACAGTCATAGGTCTTTGTCGTCTGTAAGGCTAAGTCCATAAATGTTCATTTGTTATTTAGTATTTTTATATAAACTGTATATTGAACATAGGCTGTCTAGAGTGGAGCATTTTGTGATGTTTTTCTGTGTTTGTCTTTACAAATATCTGAATCAGATTTTTAAGTAACTCAGTATTGCAAAGAATCTTAACTTTTTGTGTATATTTTATGTAGAAAGTTATGTAGGTGTAGTTTGTCTATTGTTACAAATACAACAGTAAACACTTCATGAAGACTGATGCTGTGTTTTGGTTTTAATCTGTATTTTAGCATCTAAGCAGTAGATGGGGCTCTGAGGCAAACGTGTATCGAAGGCCAGTGTTGGTATAGTTCAAACAAAGTCCACTAGAGGGCATGTCAGAGTTGCCTAAAAGATCTCTTCTAGGCACATGAGACTCCACATTGGGGTTGACTAGTATTGCATGTGTGCAGATCACAGTTGACGCATTTCAGACATTAGTAAATACGGGAAAGTCACAGGGAGGAGGGGGGGGGTCATACTCTTTCTTAAGATATTGAATATAAAAGATTAAAGATATTAAAATATTAAAAACGTATCTTCTCTGCTTTGTTCAATTTAGCTAATATATAAATTTTCTTCCCTATGTTTGAATATGATAACTCTCAATCACTGATATTGTGAAATGACAAATATCTGTAGATTTTGCTTCAGAATTCTCACACGCAGTGAGAATAGGCCTATCCACTTGTGTGGTTCCACTTTAAGCTTGGGTCCTCTACCACAGACCCGGTTGCTTGTGGGTTCTGAGCAGGATCTTAGCTGTTCCTAGGACTGCACTCTTATAGACGAATATCTTAGAGGTTGTTCCTGGAATCTGCTGTAACCAATCCCCCAGTTTGGGGCACTACTGAGGCCTTGACTTTCCATTAAATATTTCTCAAGGCTTCTCCTGTTTCTACTTCTTGGTGTTGCCTTTGCTTGGGATTGGTACATCTATCACTTCAGCCCTCTTTCCACGTACATTTTACCTGCCAGGACTTTTCTCCCAGTTTTTATGTTCTGGACTGTTTCAGGGGCATCTTTGCACCGTCTGCCCCCTTTTGCTCTTGTGCTGAAGGCTTGTTCCTGTGATCCCGTGTTTGGTGCCTCTGTATTGTCCTTCAGTCAAACCTGCTCAAGCCATTGATAGGACTCCTTGATATCAGCCACATCTTTAGTTTGTCATTATTATGCACCATTCAGGGGCTTATCTTTCCAAAATTGCTCCCTCTGGTCCTTCCAAATTGGATTTCTGCTGCTTGAAACATTCACTTTGTGGGTCAACATTCTGGGGCCCATCTTCATGTTGCATTCCAGAATGTTGGTTGTTTTATCCTCGATGGTGTCTCTAATGCTCACTAGACCTCTGCCTCCCTCTTTACTTGCCTTTTATAGCAGTGGCTTCTATCTCCTGTTCTGACCATTCATTAAAATTGAGTGAGATACAAATAAATCATGCCAGGCTGGCTCGGACGTTGCCCAGATTAGCATGGTCTATCAGGTGAACGAAGACATTCTAATGGGAAGTGGACTGCTGTAACAGGACACACATGGTTGATAGCTGAGAATATAGAACTGCTGGAATGCTTCTAAAAGAGGGTACTATGGCAGGTACTTCTGTAGCCTTAGATCAGGATTTGTCTTGCTTTCATAACAGTGCTTCATCAGGTAACTAGGTGAGACAAGATTAGAAATGGGTCAGATAAGTGGGCTGTTGAGTACGCATTAAAATCCCAGAGTTTTAGTCTTTTCTGGTTTGCAGTCAACACTGGGCACAAAACGTCAGCTGATGAGGCTGTTTTGAACCCACACACATCGCAAGTTACGTAACCTAAACTTTGAAGGCGCCAGGTGACTGTCATGCTAATGATTTGTCCAGGCCAAATGCAAACATTAAGCACAGCGGCATTGACACACATGCTTTTTATGGAGTCAATAATTTTGAGTTTATAATGTGTCGAGCTGACTGGAGAGGACGAAAGTGTCGATATGAGGGTCCAAATTGCATTGACACTGATATTACATAACTAACTGGAACAGTGCAGAGTGGCACAATGAATGGTTAAAAATGATAACAGGAGGCAAATAACTAAGAAAGCTGTCCAAAATATGTGGAATGGGGGAAAAAAAAATTATTCAGGTTTTTAAGATTAGGAATTTAGACAAACAACAGCAGTCATGTATCCCTCGTTAACTGTGTCAACAGTGATATGTGGCTCTCTGGTCCGATACACACCCTCAGGGCCACTCATGCTGTGCACCGCCACAGAAGTTGTCAATAGCTGGCTCTTAGGTGTTTGACACAGCTGAGCACACAATAGTGTGAAGATCAAAACTCAACCCATACTGTCCTCAGATGTGGTTGTGAAACTTTGTATACTGTGTATGTTCATGTTTCAAGACATAATCTAACCTGAGAAATATCCTCACCACAAATTGTGATGCATTATATTGGGATTATTAGTGATTTTTCTTGCAAATAAAATCTGAGAAGTAGGATGTGATTTTTCTTTTATACAGCCTCCTTACTCTGATTGTTAAATACAACCCAGTTCCAGCAATACCATTTCAAATGTCACCTGATTAGTGAATACAGTTCACTTGTGGGAAACTAAATAAAGAATCCACCTTTTCTGAAAAGACCTCAGATGTTATATAGAGAGCACTGAACAATGAACAAGCATCGTGAAGACCGAACCCAGTAGACCCGTCATGGATAAAGTGGAGAAATTTAAAACAGGGTTATAAAACAATACATCAATGTTCGACCATACTGCAAAAAGTAGACCCTATGGACATCCATCTAACCTGAAAGGCCATGCAAGGACAGCAATAATCAGTGAAGGACTCACGAGACACCTGTTTACTCTGGAGCAGCTAGAACGAACCGTAGCTTAGATGGGAGAACCTTTGAACAGAATTATTAGTCGTGCACTCCAAAAATTTGGCCTTCATGGGAGAGTGTTAAGAAGACAATAGTTGAAAGAAAGCCATAATAATTCTCTTCTGCAGTTCTCCACTGAGCAAGCAAGTACCACCAGCAAAATGGTGTTAGAAGGTGCTCAGGACAGATAGGATAAAAATTAAACTTTTTTGGGATACAAGCAAAATGCAATATGTGGTGGAAAACCAATACTGCACATCACCCCAAATTGAAGCTAGGTTTTTTATTTTTTTTATACTTTATTGCTATGATTTTTCCATTAAGACTTACAGTCATTATTTGGTTTTACATTTCACTGCATGTTTTTTCTTTTCCTTCCTTCCTTTTCTTTAAATTGGGATAAACGAAAAAAAGGGGAGACAACCATATAAATAAAAAAAGGGCGGGGGGGGAGGGGTGCTTTTCCCACCAGATTATTCTTAGATCCCTATTTTACTTTGTTGAATGATTTCTAATATTTTTCCTATCCTAGTTTTACAATACAGTATATTCCATTTTTTCATATTATTTCCGGTTTTAAATGTCAGCTTCTCCAAATCTAAAATATCCTCTATTGTCAAAATCCAGGTTTTTAATTTAGGTGTAGATTTCTCTTTCCATGTTCTTGTGATCTGCTTCATGGCTGATACTCTTAATAAATTAAAAAGGTTAATATCCCTTGCTCTTATCTTCCCGCGTAGCCCGATGCCTAGCCAATTTACTATATTCAGGGGTTCCTTTAAAATAAATATATGCTTCATAATTTTTTCGACTTCTTTCCAATAGGGTATTAATTTTGGACATGTGAAAAAACTATGTGAATAATTTAGTTCATGTTCCCTACATCCTCTCCAACATTGCACATCTGTTCTGGGGTATTATTTCATAAGTTTATCTGGTGTCACCAGCTAAATTGAGGGCAATCCTCAAAGAAATCCTGTTAAAGACTACAAACGACTTTAGACTGTGTTGTTGATTGACCTTTTATCAGGACATTGACCTTAAACATACAACCAGAGGTCCAAAGGAATGGTTTGGATCAAAGTATATCCATGTTTTAGAATCCCATATCTAAATCAAACTGATAAAATGTGGGAAAACTTGGAACATTTTTCTCCACAGATGCTATCAATCCAATCTGAATCTCCATGAGCTGTTTTGGAACGAATACTTGGTTAAAAGTTTGACTCTCTAGATGTGCGAAACTGGTAGAGGGGAATTTCAAAAGACTTGCAGATGTATTTGCAGTGAAAGGTGGTTCTACAAAGAGTTGGCTCAGTGGAGCAGAATGCAACTGCCAGCTACACTTTTCAGATTTTTATTTTATGAATATGTTTTAAAACCATCTATTTTTTTTCGTTCTACTTTACAATAATTTACTTGGTCTGTCACATAAATTCCTATCAAAAAGCTCAGTGAATGTATCCCATATGGAAAATACCAGGTAAGGTCTTACTATGGTGTACACACAAAGATTATTTAGCCATAGACGATACAAAACGGAAACAGTTAGAAATTAGTAATCGTAATCAGGTGTCCATTTTCGCGTGTTATGTTAGTTTCTCACATTTCTTTTGAAAAAACTAAACATGCAACTAGACAAGTTTGTCCGGTGCACTTCCCAAACTGTCCCCAAGTTTCGACCTAACCTGCAGTGTTAAATTCCATGTTGGAAAACAAGTTCATCCACCCAGACCAGTTAAAACCAGACTGATTCTAAGGCATGGTAGCTACCTTTTTCTTTGTCTTAATGTGTGTTAACTGCCACATCGCTTTCCTGTGATAAGTGTGTGTTTGTGTGTTTTTCATGCTTCTTGTGGAGAAAGAGCACTTTATCCGTTGTATATCCACCTTTGTTGCAGCTGTCTGGGTCTTTATCCCTAAGCCTGTTGGGTCAGAAAGTCGACAAGTGGGATAAACAACCTAAAGCCTCGCCAGCTTGTAGTTACAGACGCACCACCCGTCTGAAGAAATAATTGGTGAACAAGTGCCTGAAAAATTTCTTGCATAAATAGATGTTCTATTTGAGATGCACTGAAAATGCAAAGGAAATCGATGTAAAACTCAGAGGCAAAAACTCTTTACTCTCTGACGGACAATCCAGTCAATACCCAAGACAAATGATAGATGCAATCGAATTTTCAAATAATCAAAAACTGACATTTGCCTATTTATTTTTAATTAGTGTGTTAATATATTAGCAAGTTTTTTAGACAGTTTAATGTACTCTTGTCTAAATACAATGAGGAAGCATCTGATTAACCATAGATAAACTCAGTCATGATCACAATTCTAAATACGGCTCATAAGGAAATACATTGATAATAAAGAACATCAATTATGGAAATCACTAGATATCAAAACAGTCATTGAGTCTTTATTACCATGTCAAAATGGAAACGCAAGCACAAGCCAAAATCCAGGGATGAACTGTGGCACTCCAAGATATCTGCAACAACCTACAAGAACCCAGGTTTAAAATTACAATGTACACTGCCTTAAAAAACATTCACACACCTTAAATCTTTCGATATTTTGTGAAAACACACAAACTTCTGTATTTTATTTAAATTTTATGTGATAGACCAACTGAAGTGGCACCTAATTATGAAGCGCAAGAAAAACGATACATCGTTTTTGAAAAATATTTTGAAAATTAACATTTTTGAAATATGGTATACATTTGTATTTATTCTCCTATACTTTGATTCTTCTAAATTAAGTCCATTTTAATCATCATGTAATATAAGGGCCAATTTAAAGTAATTTAAAATGTGTTCAGTGATGTAGACATTTTCCAATAGTAAGCCCAATAAGGAGAAATACCTAAAGTCCAAAGACAAATGGCCCACAGTTTCAGAGAAGCATGGCAATAGGATCATGCAAACCAAACTCTGTCTGTAGGATACTAATTACTGGAATGTGAAATGACCTGAGAGACTTGTCCAGTTTGAGTACTCGCCTTGTCTGCAGACAAACGTAGACTATTTACAAAAATGGGTGGAGACGAGGAGCAACTGGGTAGATTTGTTTTTCTGCAATAGGTTGGATTGTAGGATTGTAACATCTGAGGTAATCTGCACTGCTTCACCACCTGTGTCCCAAAACTGTACCCCAAAAAGCTGCATCCATATATCTTGTTCTATCCTGTCTATTGTGTGTGGGATTTCATTTCCCAGTTTATAATCGGGTAATGTGATTTTTGTAGTACTTACAGATGTTCTTCACATGGTTAACAAAATTTTAAGCTCTGTGGGTTATAAGAGTTTGAAGTATAATTCATGATTAGAAAGTGTGTATAAACTTGATTTTTCCAAGCAGTTGTATTTAGTGGAAGTACCAGGGTTGTGGTGTCATGGTAGTTATATGGTAGCCCCCAGAACTACTCAAAATCCAAAAACGAATGGAAAAGATAAAATAGAAAACATTGGACATCTATGGTTCTTTCTTATATATAAAAAAAACTTGTACAATTGTTTATACTCTGCTTTAAATTGTGTCAAAGCAAAGGGAAGCAAACATATGAATGTACACCACACGTCTTAGATTTTTAGTTGTACAATAAATTGAAAACAATGTATTTTTCCTTCCACTAAATATGTGCTACTCTGTAATCAAATCCCAATATATTTTGTTGATATTTATGGTTATTTCCTGACAAAATCTGAAAAAGTTTAAGGGAGTGTCTTTTACAAGGCACTGTCTGGTAAAACAACATTTTAGGAGGTAATGCATACAAACAAAAAGCAGTAATTTTACATACATGGAAGAATAAACATAGGGTACCAATAGAGCACTGATTGATAGGGTTGAATAATAATCATCTATAATTGACAGGTCTGTCAAGAGTTTTCCATATAGCCACCCACCCCCAACACACATGCATGCATGCACACCCACACACATACCTTTCATAAACCCAGCATCATCGTTTAGGCAGCATGGATGGGCAATGAGACTTAAATGCATTAGATTAAAGTAAAATAAACATGATCAGACACTGCCATCTGCCCTGGGAAGGCATCGTTGCCTAGCACAGGACACTGTTTGGTTTGACTGATGTTGATGTACTGATGCTGGAGTGTGGGTTTCTGTTTGTGTGTCCAGAATGTACAGATGGCACAAATCACATGGTGATGGATTCATTTTCCTGACTAATTTCCAAATCGTCAGCATCTCAGATCTAGATGAGTCTAATGTGATTACAATACTTTACTAGAAGTATAGTTAAGGAAAATATTTTGTTCATATATGACTGAATTGAACAAACAACATATAAGATTAATACATAAATGAATACATAATTTGATTCCCCTATATATTTGCAAACTATGTTGAGTTAAACCCTGAATTTCAAAAAAGTAAAACAGGCCGATTGTTTTTCCAATCAAGATTAGAAGTGTTTATAAAAACTTAATCTTATTTAAAATTTCTAATGTTTATTTTCATTTTCTTTACGTGTTTAACACTACTCTCATTAACTCATGTGTTGGGGTGAGATAGTTTTTGAGTATCAAAATAGAGTCATAGCAATAATAACAGCAATATCCTGCAAGCCTTATCGTGGTGCTCTGTCACTGAGACTGCTAATCTGGTTAACATGAAAGAGATGAATGGGCATCTTCAGGGCACAAAATGATTCCAAAGCATAAAAACATAACAGGTGTTATGCTGAGAAAGGTATGCATGCCGAAAAGTGCATCCCCTTCCGTGGGAACGCGCCCCACATGCATTTCAGAGTTTTTAGATCAACCAATAAGAAAACTATGCACTCTACCATTAACAGCGGATAAAACGTTTTTCGTTTGTGTCCCGTTTGCGCCCATACCAGCCTTTAATTGCTAGTTTAAAAATGTAAATAAAAAGATGTGTTGGCACAGAAATATAAAGTTAAAATGTATCAAAACTGTCTTTTTTTTAAATTGATCCGCCATAAAGCAGTAAGTTTTGAAAACGTACTTGCATAAGAAACAGTAATATTACGAATATGTTTAAAAGTTGGCACATCGCGGACATTTTAATCAGGTTTTTTTTCATCATTATCAGGGAGTTTTGAACAATGCGTGTTCCTGCTTCAGAGAATGCAATTTTCAGCAGGCATCCATTTCTCGGGATAACACCAGCTGTGTTTTTTCCTGTGTGTACAAATCACACAGCTTTTATAACTGTATGGAAGTGTCTCTAGATTACTGTGTTTAAGTGCTTGCTCTACCTATTGAGTGGGGATAAAATAGGTTCACAGTGTCAACCTGATACCATATGGCAGCAAAATATGAGCACTTATCTACAACAACTGAATAATTTGACTTGCTATCAGGATAAGGTATAGAAACTAATTAAATGCAGAGCAAATTGAAAAGTAATATCACAGAAGCCAGTTTTTCTGGTTTTAAACTTGGCATGGTTTGGTTTGTAAAGGTAAAGCACACCTTTGAGACATTTTATTATTAGGTATACCAGTTCATTCTCTTGTTAATGCAAACAACAAGTTACTGAATCACATGGCAGCATCACATGCATGCATTTTGGCATGTAGCTGAGGGGAAATTCAAACTCGACCCTCAGAAGGTAGAAGAAAGGATTTAAGTTACTCTGAACTTATGTTTTAAGACAGAGAATTGTCTTAAAACATAAAATATCTGCTGAGTGACAGTTATGTGGACAAAAATGCCTCGTTATGTGAGAGGCTACCCAGATATGCTTAATACTATCTCTAAACATGTAAAGCAGATTTGAAAAGGTTTGCTAAAATTGAACAACAGATTGGAAAACCAATAATTAATCTGAACAGTCTCGATTTTGTATTTCAATATCTGGTACAGACAAAAAGAAATCATTACCGGTTCAGGCTGGTGGTGGTGGTGTAGTTATGTGTGGTATATTTCACCCTTTAGGTGTCATGGTACCATATGAGAAGCCTACCTGAGTATTGTCCACCCTTTTGTACCCTTCCTATGCTGGCTATCTTCAGCAGCATCATGCACCATGTCACAAAATTAATCTCAAACTGTGTTCCTGACCTTAGGAATGGGTTCACTGTACTCCAATTGCCTTCACAGTCCCCAGATCTAATCCAGTACAGCACCTTTGGGATGTACTCCAACTGGAGATGTGCATCCAGGGTGTGCAGTTGATAAAATCGACATCACCTGTGTGAGACTGTCATAACAATGTGGACCAAAATCGGATATGTTCCCAACACCTTGTTCAGTTGATGCCATTAAGAGTTAGGGCAGTTTCAAAGCAACTATACTGTTCATCACAGTTTTAGAAGGGTGTAACTATACTGTAATAGCGTGGCCAGTGGGTGTAAACTCCAGTTTGCAAGTTATTCACACTTTAGACTTCTCCATGTTGTCAACATCATTGTGTACAAACCAGCACGGAGCTGTATTCATTATATTTCAAGTGTAAACATTTGAATTACGTCCAACAAGGTGAATGCAATATCATTTCACACAGTCTGTGCAGACACGCAATTCTCTGCGCTTTTCAGATCTAAAAAACACCAGCTCCAAAAAAAAAAAAGCTATACTGTGGGGCAAAAAAGTATTTGGCAGCCACCAAATACATGATTTGATATTTGATACAGGAATCAGTTTGACTTGATTCCTGTTCAAGTTGTCCTACTTAAAAAAATTAAAGAGGTCTGTAATCTTCATCATAGTTACACTTCAACTGTGACAGACAAATTCTAGGAAATCACATTGTATGATTTTTAAAGAATCTTTTTGTATAATGGTGCAGAAAATAAGTGTTTGGTTAATAACAAAAGTTCACCTCAATACTTTGTGATGTAATCTTGGTTGACATTGACAGAGGTCAAACATTTCCTGTAGTTCTTCACCAGGTTTGCACACACTAGCTGGTGTTTTGGCCCATTTTTCTTTGCAGATCTTCTCTAGAGCTGCGATCTTTTGGGGCTGTCGCTGGGCAAAATCGACGTTCAGCTCCCTTCACAGATTCTCAATTGGATTGAGGACTGGAGACTGGCTAGGCAACTTCAGGACCTTGAAATGATTTTTACATAGACATTCCTTTGTTGCCCAGGTGGTGTGTTTAGGATCATTGTCATGCTGGAAAATCCAGCCACGTCTCATCTTCAGTGCTCTCACTGATGGAAGGAGGTTTTTGTCTAAAATCACCTGATACATGGCCCCATTTATCAATTCCTTAATGCTGATCAGTCGTCCTGGCCCCTTTTGCAGAAAAGCAGGCCCAAAGCATAATCTTTCCATCCCCATGCTTCCCAGTGGGTATGGTGTTCTTGGGATGCAACTGAGCATTATTTGCCCTCCAAACACGGCGACTGTCGTGGTCGCATCTGACCACATGACATTCTCCTAATTCTCCTCTAGATCATCCAGATGGTCTCTGTCAAAGTTTAGATGGGTCTGGATATGTGCTGGCTTAAGCAGGTGGACCTTTCGAGTGCTGAAAGATTTAAATGTGTGACTACATAGTATGTTACTAATAGTAACCTTTGTTCCTTTGCTACTGTGGTCTCAGGTCTCTTCAGATCATTGACCAGTTCCCCCTTGTAGCTGTTTCTCAAGATAATGTGTACCCCACGAGATGAGATCTTGCATGGAGCCCCAGGTTAAGGGGGCTCCATTTTCTAATATTTGCTCCAGCAGTTTATCTCTTCTCACCAATCTGATTGCCTATTGTAGATTGGCTCATCCCAGTCATGTGCAGGTGTACAATCTTGCCTCCTGGTGTCTTTGGACAGACTCCAACCTCCACCATAGCCAAGACCAGAGAGCTGACTGGACCTATCTGTATGAAAGACACCTGTCCACACCTTTAAAGAAACAGGTGCCATTAATACAGGTAATGAGTGGAGGATGAAACTGCTTCCTAAAGGAGAAGTAACAGGTCTGTGAAGGCCAAAATTCTTGCTTGTTTGTAGGTGCTAGATACTTATCTTCTGCACCAATATATAAATACATTCTTTAAAAATCATGCAATGTGATTTCCTGGATTTTTTTACATTCTGTCCCTCACAGTTAATGTGTATCTATGATGAAAATTACAGACCTCGCTCATCTTTTTAAGTGGGACAACTTTCACCAGTGGCTGCCATTGCCAAATACTTTTTTGCCCCACTGTATCAAAAGAGTATAATTTTGGGATGAAAAAGAAAATGGAGTAAAACTTTATTTTAAAAGCAATATCATAGGCTCTGGTGCTAGACTGTCCAAAAACCTCCCCAAACTCCTTAAAATAACCAGGATTTACATAGTCATATAAAAACCTGAAACGGAGAATGCAGGTTCAAGTGTCAGAGGACATTTAAAATGGAAAAAAACACTACAGACAATTAGGCAGAGGAAGCAGCTGCTGTGAATCTCCTGTCTTTAGTCTTGTTTATTAACTTAAGATGTGTCTCTGCCTGGCAGGACTGTCAGCCAGAACACAGTAAATGATATGTGATTAAACACAAACTGGGAAATGGAGCGAAAGTACCAACACAGCGATCCATCCATTTGTCCTGAGAAAACTATGCGCTGTCAGAGAAAAATGCTGTGACCCACACACCCGTCCATTAAGGATGGTCACTCTCTGACTGCATGTCTAGTTGAATAGGCTGAGAAAATAGAAAGAGTTCTAGCTATTAGGAAAAGTTAAAGAAATGGAGGACCCCTTGTACCTGGATGACCTAGAGAGATTACGGTTTTGGCCACTAAGACCAGTATGAAAATAGCCAGCCAACTTTATTTATAAGCACTTTCAAAACAGCGCAGCCGACCAACGTGCTGAACAGATATCACATGTAGAGACATGCATTCCTTTTCACCAAATACAAATGAGACTGCAGGGCTATGATACAATCTAAGTGCATCGTAATTGTACTCCTTAAGTTGTTTATGAGAAAGATTAGAACAACCTATTCATTAGTATAAAATTAAGGAACTGGAAACCCTCTGGGTCAAGTTTCAAACCTCCAGTGCCCTGCTCAGCGTCATAAGTCGCGTAAACAAGAGCCACATGGAGAGATGGGGAAAGGACAAGAAGAGGTTGAGAGAGATATCAGAGTTTGTCTGGAAAATTCAGCCAAAAGATGTCAGGGCAGCGGTAGCTGTGTTTCCATGGCGACCCAAATGCGCAGTTGATGAAGTGACGCCGCTCAGGAGTATTACGTGGCAGCCATGCTGACATGAGCCACTCGTGCCAAAGCCCAACCGACAGCATGGAGCACACGCCCGTGTCTATTCATAGCACCTAAGAGACACCCTGGGGAGACACAGGGAGTCCAGATAGTGGGTCAAAGAGCCTATGAGCCCAACTGGCCACAGTCTGCATGGCACCATTTGATTGAGTCTATAGATGCATGGAGAGATTAAGGAAATTGCTCTTTGAAGAGGTTATATCACAGTTTCTTTGATCTTTGTCCATACTGACAAATTGTCACCTGGTCCCTCAGTCATCAAAAATGAATTGAATAAATTATTGTATCTAAGGTCTTAAATTAAGCACGCATAAATAAAGTGTACGTACATACATGGGGAATCATTTTAGGCAAACAAACATTCTCCCTTTTGATAATAATTTCTTCAGTGCCTTCCAGTCCAGTTTTTCACCATACCCTACCACTGAAAACGCATTTTTAAAGTTTTTAAACGACAAATAGCTTAAAAGCAATGTATTTAAAACAGTGGTGCCAAACTTTTTGCCTTGCATAAAAAAAAAAAAAAGTCTTGTTCCACAATTCATTTCAATTCAGTTTATTTATATAGCGGCGATTCACAACAGATGTTATCTCAAGGCACTTAACAAGAAGTCATTTCAATACATTTATAAAAACATTCCAATCAGTTAAAAATGTTCCTATTTAAGGAATCCCATCAGATGCCGTCAGTCATTGGCGTGAGGTTGGGCCCCGTTGATGCAGACTTTCCAACCACAGCAATCCCTCATACTGAGCAAACATGTAGCGATGGTGGAGAGGAAAAAACTCCCCTTTAACAAGAAGAAACCTCCAACAGAACCAAGCTCAGTAAGAGTGGCCATCTGCCACGATCGTCTGGGGGTTTGAGAAGAAAGAGCAGAGACACAGTAGGAACAGAAGATCTGGTGTAAGAGTACTTTCTATGTTACAGAAAGTAAAAAGTTGATAACATGACACGGTGGATGTTCAGTTACTGGGAGCATCATCCCAGTTGATGCCCCCCGTCCAGCATTGCAGCCAAGCAGGATACCAGACCAGGTATATCTTCTATGGAGAAAAAAACACTGAGAGAAAACAAAGTTAACAGTCGAAATAACAGAATTTACTGTAATACAACTGTAGAGTAGTAGTAGAAAAGGAAGTAGCAGAGTGAAGAAAATTGGTAAGTTTGTCCTCCAGCAGTCTAAGCCTATAGCAGCATAACTACAGAGATAGCTCAAGATGACCTTAGCCACTCTAACTATAAGCTTTATCAAAAAGGAAAGTTTTAAGCCTGGCCTTAAAAGTAAACTGAGTTTCTGCCTCACGGACTAAAGCTGGGAGTTGGATCCATAGGAGAGCAGCCTGATAACTAAAATATTTTCCTCCCAAATTTATCCCATGCTGTCTAATGATTCTACCAATTGGGAGCATATGTATGGTGCAAAGAATTGGTCCAAGCACAGAACCCTGTGGAACTCCACAAGTAACCCTTGAGAGTGAAGAAGATTTATCATTTAGATGAACAAACTGGAATCTATCAGGCAAATATGATTTAAACCAGCCTAGGGCTGTTCCTTTGATCCCTGCAACATGTTCAAGCCTTTCTAAGAGAATATTATGGTCGACTGTGTCAAAAGCAGCACTGAGATCTAACAAAACCAGAACAGACACAAGCCCATTATCTGAGGCCATGAGAATAACAATGAACTTAATTTGTAACAACATAAATAAACAGACAAAATAGCAAAGTGTAACGTTTCCTAATCTATACTGTCTTCACTTGCAGATATTATTTGGCATAATAGGATGACTTTGTGTCATTTGGCATTTTTAAATTTGAGAGAACATAGGCTAGTTCATATGTACAGCTCCTTAAAGAGCAACTCAACCCCAAATCAACTTTTTTTGCTAATAAACTGTATAAATGCGTGTCTAATAATGCTGTCTACATTTCTGGTAATTATTTTGGTATTCTAGTGCATCTTAGTAAAAATATTTTTCCGCCTAAAATCGTCATGTGGCTCCCACTTCAGGTTAAAACTCTATACTGCACTTGAATTTGAATCGGGCATTGGTATTCGCTCTGCGGGGATGGATGACATCAGCCATCTTGCTGCTCAGGTGTATAAAACAAGCAAAGTCTCCGCCCATGCCTCCTCCACAGAACCTCCCTCCATTTCCTCTCTTTACTCTGGTGTAGAAGGTGGAGAGAAATTCTCTACCTTAGAAAGATCGCTCGGAGACAAAGGAGCTCACATTGCTCTCCATCTTGCTCACTGTCGTGTCTGTGCCACTGTAGCAGCGCTGCTACCAACACGTCAATCACAGCGCAGACCACGCCCAGCCCTCCACCTCCTCACAACACCTCCTTTTGGTGCATTTTTCAAACAGGAAAAGTAGGCGGAGTTAGACTCTGGTAGGGGGTGAGTTGGTCTTATAGGTTTCATTCTCAGCCCACTTCTATTTTCTCCCCAAGTCTCATTTTATGGAATAACAACATCTCTGAACAGATGTATGCTGATGACAAACAACTTTATATTTCTGTGCCAACATATGACCGGAGTCCATTACACTCCATTTGTGTCTCAATAATATCAGCAAGTTGATGAGTCTTTTATCCAACTAATTGCAAAAAAGACAGGAGTCATGTTTTTGGACCAAAAAGGTAAGCCTGTAGATCAATTAACTAGATTTAGTGAGGCTAAAGACCACAGAACATGAAAGAAAAATGCTTTCTTGGACTCAGACCTAACTTTTGACATCCACATAAAGTCCATCACTAAATCTGCCTACGACCATCCAACAACATTGCCAGAATAAAGAGTTTCCATTCAAAGCAGTACACAAAACAATGGTAAACTATTGGAACAATAGTCATTTCAGAATACCTAATAGAAAATTAATTCAATTCAGATACAGCTTTGTCTAGACCTGTTCAGTCTGATTGGAATTTATATGTCAGTCATATTCAGAATGAATATTAGTCGCAATAATTTCAATTCAAGTCAGTTCAATCCAAATCAGTATATTCCACTGGAATCCAAATATAGCCAAATTTAATGCACTGATATTTTGTAAAATGAATCTTAATTCCCATCCATCTTTGCCGGATGCAGGCTGGTGGTACTGTATCATTTCAAGCCAAGCGCCTAGTCTAGCCACCTAGTGTGATATCAAGAACTAAGCATGTCAGGTTAAAGCAACCAGAAAGGGCCTAATGTTTGAGGCTCATATCAAGATATTTACACAGACAAGATCATGTTGTTCAGGGGTATATTGTAATTTATCATCTCTACAGAGAAGCACTAATGGATTATGTTTCTTACTTCAAGCCATCTACCAAAGTTTGTTTGTTGAAGGCTGTACCTAAGTTGGATTGAGTGTAAAGACTAATATTTACACTGACTTCACCAAGACTGGTGCAGAACAATTCAAAATCATTGGGTGGACCATGAATGTACAAGTAGGCTACATCTCAAAATACTAGGATATTGTAAAAAAGTTCAATATTTTTTGTCACACATTTCAGACACTGAAACTCATACATTATATAGATTCATTATACAGGAGGCACATGGTGAAATATTTCAAGCCATATTGTGAAAAAAGTTTAATATTTCTTAGATTTCAGAAATAGAATTCTCTTTTTCAATCATTTCTTGTAATTTTGATTATTATGGCTTACACATAAGAAAAACACCAAATTCAGTGTGAAAAAAAGTGAATATTGTGGAAAAAAATAAACACTGGAAACTCATAGTGTCACATCTTTATCAGTTAATTAACACAAAACACATGGAAAGGTTTCCTGAGCT
This sequence comes from Valencia hispanica, assembly GCA_963556495.2. Classification (NCBI taxonomy): domain Eukaryota; kingdom Metazoa; phylum Chordata; class Actinopteri; order Cyprinodontiformes; family Valenciidae; genus Valencia; species Valencia hispanica. The sequence continues at coordinate 26,255,865 of OY747704.1, forward strand.
TCCAAATTGTCTCTGTCTGGATCACAATGCTACACAATCATTGGGAAGACGGGTGACTTGACAGATGTCCAGGCAGCAGTCATTGACACCACCCACAAGGAGGGTAAGCCACAAAGGGTTGATGCTAAAGAATTTGGTTGTTCACAGAGTGCTATGTCCAACCATAGTCATAGAAGGTTGAGTGGAAGAAAAAAGTATGGTAGGAAAGGTTGCAACAGGGAAATCAGCAGCCTTGAGAGGATTGTCAGGCAAAAGCCATTCAAGAATTTGGGGGAGCTTCACAAAGATTTGAATGGGGCTGAAGTCAGCGCATCAAGAGAAATCCCACACATGGACAGAATCTTACCTATTCTCTTTCCTAAGAAATTGAACTATACTGTCGATCAGTGGTCCAAAGTTCTTTTTCAGATGAAAATAAAGTTTTAATTTGGAAATCAAGTCCTAGAGTCTAGAGGGACAGTGGAGAGCGAAAAACCCATGTTACTTTAAGTCCAGTGTGGGGTTTCCGAAGTCCAAAGTGCTGATTCCCTCTATGTGCAATGAATCTATGTGAGTTTTGCTTCCTGAAATGAGTGACAAAAAGTATCGAACCTTTTCAGGATCACTGAGATATACCTGTATGGCAGATTATTATAGGTGTAACCACTCTCGGTGTGGATGCCAGCTAATGCTGCTGTTAAAGCAGTAGTAAGCAGAAACTATTAGTCACTAGTCACTCTTTAGCAGCATGTGGGGGACTCTATCAATGATTTGCCCAGCAGGTTTCTCAGGCTGTGCTTGGCCTCTTTTATTTGGACAGTCAGCCTAGAAAGTAGAAGTGAAGTCATTGGAAGAAATCAGATTGGAACTTATTAAATGTTCTTGTTAATACTTTACATTCAACTGTTTTCTATTTGAAACTAATATCTGTTTCCAACGCTTTTCTAGCTCTGACACTGCTGGGATAAAACCTAACAATCTACGCTGGAAAACCTTACTCACTGATATAATTAAAATATCGTTAGGACCACAGAGTCGTCCTATGGACTTACTTATCTCTTCACTGTACTGATCTCAAGCAAATCTAACAGACAAGACAAACCCCCCTTTCTCTTAACAATCATTGAGATATTAAAAAAAGGAATAATTTCAGGTCAAAACCAAGCTGAACTGTCACTTCAAGCAGAGGAACACTTTTATAGAAATGTGAAAAGACACTGTAGTAATAAGTGTGCCTAGTCTGTTTGGTATGCTGTGTTTCTACTGGTTGGCATCAAGATGGTGTCTAATTATAACTGTAGAGACTTGGTGACCCAAGAAGGCAAGTCTTTGCTACAGTTCTCTAAACTGTGAGTGTTGGAGATATCATTTTGCCAACTTTTCCACCCATCTAGCCATTTCTTGTCTTCTAAAGATAAACATCTGAGTTACTTAAATGTCTTTTTTTTTTTGTTCTCTTCACACTTTGAAGAGTGGCCAAAAGAAGTATGCCTCTGTGTCACTCTTGAGAAACACTCAGCCATGTATTACTAACTAGATGCTCCTGGACATTCGGATGAACTTGAAAAAGTCAAATGTAAACTAAAAGTGACATTTAGTGACATTTACTTGTAGTAACTTTGGAACAGTGGATTTTGTTAAACCATATTTTTTCTCACATAGGAGCTTTTTGCCATCTGAATAAATGGACACAAATTCATGACTGTGTTTTAAAAATATTTGTAATATTTGTGATTATGCTATTAAAAGCTGAACTACTGAATTTGTTGTCATTAGATTCTTCTTTCTTGTCTTTGAATGTGGATCAGTTTCTTTAAGAAACTAAATTGTGTGCTACAAATGATATAAAAGATTAACATCCTGTAATTGTATTGAATTCTCCTTTTTATAAAAACAAGCTCCTTTTGGACATCTCACAATTGGGGTTCTTCATGTTTAGCAAGTAAAAATGTAAGAGAAAACCCAACTGTTATGTTGGTTTACTGTCGCATCACAATGCCCAGAATGTGGTAAAGTTGGCAAGAAGGCTTAGACGGTCAGGTCAGTGCCTCTTTTGTGTCTGACTGTTCAAGCTCAATTGGTGGAACAATAATACAACTTTGTTTGAGAGATCAGGGAGAAAAACAGAGGCTTTATGGTGAAAAGAGACCCATTGTAGTGTGTCAGCACCCTAAGTTAGACGGCATTGTGGTCATTTATTGGCCAGTGTCAAAGGCCATTGTTGCTTGCCACAGTGGAGGTTCAGGATTTCTGAGTGAAAATTGATCTGAGCTGGTCAAAGATTAGATTGATCTGTGCAGTGTGTGATTGGTTTGACTGCAGATTATTTGTTTTTGAAAATTTAGATGAGCTGGAGGTGGAACACCTTGGCCCAGCCATATTTATCTGGATAAATTTGGCTGATATGGGCCTTTTATAACCACTGGAATCAGCAGTTTACCCCTCTCGGAAAAAAAAGAATGAGTTAGGGCTGAACCACGTGGATCCCACATTGTACCTCTATTGTTCCCATGCGGCTCTATCAATAGTGCTATTGCTGTGGCCACAGGCAAAAGAAAAGTGCTGCAGATGACACTTTGAGATAAAAGCTTGGTACACCTATGTTGTAAAATGAAGAAGAGTGGAGAAACTGAGCTTAGCAAAAGTTTGCACGTAAACAATGACACTAACACTTAGTGATGTGTACTTTGATCTGCAGTTGTCAGCACAATTTTGCTTAAAATGCTTATCCTAAACATATTTGATACATGGCTACAGCATGATATTCCTTTACTTGTCCACCAGTTGTGTGTGTGCGACTGTGCGTGTGTGTGATGATTCCATGCTTAATGGCCACAGCTTGGGACGGTTGCCTAGAGCCTGCATCCATGCTGACATAGAAGCAAGCCTGGGCAGGTTGCGCCACTCCTTCCACAGGACAATGACTGCTTTAATTATTTGGCTGCACAGGCGTTTTAAGGAATAGCAGACAGACAAGAAGTTAAAGTCCTTTTTTAAGACGTCACCATAAAATAGGAGCTTATATTATAAAATATGTAAATTTTTGTATGTCTAATTGTATATCTTTCTGTTTTTGTAGCAGTTATTAGTCCCTCTCTAATCTTTTGCTCAAGGACTCAGCAAAGGTTTATAAGATTGAAATCTAATGACTCCCACCTACATTAAACAAAAAATATTGTCGTGATCTTTTCTTTAGGCTATAACTACTAAAATAAAAACTTTATTAATCTTATATGTTAACACTGCCTCCAGACTTACACATCTGGAAGTAATTAATACTTTTGCAAACAAAGGTTGGGGCAGACTTCCATTTCTACTTTGCAGTGGCGCTTTGCCAACATGTCTAAATATTGCAGCTTGTGACTGTTCTGTGATCTTAACTTTTTTTTAAACTAAGCAATAGATTGGACTTCCCTTGTATGTCTTGGTCCTGTTGTTGGTCATTTAAGGTAAAGAAAAAGATAGAAGTTAAAATTAAATATCTATAATAGTTAAGATAATCCACTGCAGCTGTTCTTATTTGTGCCTTCCTTAATATTGTTAATAGCCCTCCATTCCCCTGGCCTTGTGTTTATTGTGTAGGTCTATTGATAGTAAGACTCAGCCATGGTCTCTTCAAAATGAAAGTAAAAGAAATTACGCATAATAAGTTACAATTTGAAAGAGAATAAATCTTCTAATTACTTGTTAGTTGCCTTCTTTACTTGCCTTATTTACTGTGTGAGTTTGATAACTCTGGCCACTGGGCTGAAATATATAATAAAGAGACCAAGCAAACATGGTACAGTACCTTGCAAAAGTATTTACACCCCTTGAACATTTATTTAACATTTTGTGATATTACAGCCACAAATGTCTATGGGGTTTACTGGGAAGGTAATGCTTAATAGTGAAGTGAAAGACACAAAATATAAGGTTTTCATTTTTTTATTGTTTTTCTTTTTTCTTCTTCTTCTTTTATACAAATAAACATCTAAGTTGTGCATTTGTATTCAGCACCCCAGAATCAACACTGTATGTCTATGAAACCATGTTTTCCTGCTATCACAGCTGGAACTCTTTTCTTGTATTTCTCTTCTGACTTTGCACACCTAGAGACTTTTTCCCTCTGTTCTTTTCAAAATGACTCAAACTCAGTCTAATTGGAGGGACAACATCTGTGAACATCAGTTTTCAAATCTAGCCACAAATTCTGTTAACATTAAAGTCTGGACTTTGACTAAGCCATTCTAATGACTAATAGGCTCTGACCTAAACAATTTCACTGTAATTCTAACTCTGTGTTTAGTGTTGATGTCCTGCTGGAGAGTAAACTTTTGCCCCAGTCTCAATTCTTTTGCAACCTCTTACAGGTTCTCTTCCAGGATGCCCCTGCTCTGCCCAACCAATTCTGATTAGCTTTCCTTTTTGCTCTTGAAGAAAAGCCTTCCCACAGCATGATACTATCAACACTAGGTTTCATAGTGGGGATGATATGTTCAGGGTATGTGTCCTGTTAGTTTTCCACCACACATACGCATATAAGTCAAGAAGTTTAACTTTCTATGACACCATAATCTACAGTGACAACGCAGTTTAGATTTGACACTAAACTGTTTTTTAAACTATGAATATATCCATGGCGCACTCATAATATCAGTGAGTTATGTGTCTCAGAAGAGATTTTGTAGTTTTATCCTTGTTTGGGGACCTTGACAAGTTCAAGTTACAGTAGTTTCAACTAGTAACGGCCTCATGTAAAGTACGTGGAAAAAAAGCATGAGACTCAGCACAGTCTGAAAAACTATTGTTTCATAACATAGACATGTACTACTGAAGATTGATTGGTGATTGATACTTAACAATTACTACTCCTATGTGCTAGTGTCTCTGCTGAACAATAATCTTAGTTTGTAACCTCCCACAGGGTGATTACACCTGTACTAATCTGATATATATCCATGGTCCACGTAGTAGTTTCAAAATGTTCTGCATCAGCACTGGCAATGAGGAAACATTGGCAAAGGCTTTAAGTTAATTGCATCTTGGTTAGCATCCTGTAGCCTAGCACAAACAGATTGAGTTGGTGAGACATGTTAAAGTCTGCCCATAATATTTAAGTACATTGGGCATCAGCATGCAAGCTGTGGTGATGCTTAAGTACTTAGCAGCCTGAAAGATTAAAATGTTTTTGTACATATTCCCAAGGTATAAGCATGTACAATTCAAAATTTGCTAAATGGTTTACCCTCACATCCATCCACCCACTGTCTATATCTTGTCCTTGTAGGGTCGCAGGTGGTGGGGTAGCTGGTGCCTATTACCAGCAGTTGTTGGGCGAGAGGCAGGGTAGACCCTGGACAGATCATCAGTCCATCATTACCCCCACATTATATCTCACTAGCTGCTTAAGCAGTTAGTACTTAGTATGATAAGACGTTTGACTGAGCTAAATCAAGAAGTTTAGATTCAACTTCTCATTCCTAGACAATGTTCATTTGTTATAACATCAACCACAGTAACATGTGGCATTGTGAGCCTTTCTAAAAAAAGTATAGCCTAACTCACCGAGTCTAAACAGTCCAAGCCTAGTGACTCTCCCCAAAACTCTCAAACTGACTTTGCAGCAATATCTTCTGATTGTTGTTTGAGATTTTTCTGCCACACTTTTTCCTTCCACTCAATTTTCATCAGGGTTCTTGGATACAACCTTTTGTATCCACTCATGCATTGGTTTTTAAGTTGCTGTAAGTTATCATCATCAAAATAAACTGAAACAACAACCTGGAATGTATCACACTGCTTATAGTGAATCTGTTTAAAACACGAGTTTCACTCACTAATACATTACCTTTTTGCTGATATTCTAATTCATTTAGATGCTTCTGAATCAAACAGTAGGCTACTGTAAATGTATGAAGGGCAAAAAAAAAACTAACGATTGGATGAACACAGCAGTGAGCATCATAGTAACACAATTATCGAACTCTAAATGATGCATTACGCTTATCCTCTGGTTCCATCGGAACTCGGTGGAAATTGCACTGCCCCATCTCTGTGCATGCTATCCGACTCGGAGAGGCGGGGCCTGGCTCCGCTTTATGAATGGATGGGTGTGGCACAAGTGTCCAAAATGAGGCTGTCGTCACCGCGCTTGTTGATAGGCTCTGGCGTGCTGAGAGTGAAGGATGGTCCTGGAGTGAAACATAACTGCTGCTCTGCCACGGCGATCACAAGAGACAACGAGGGGAAGGAAAGCAGAGAGCAGTAGAACTCAGCGTCTTCACCCACTCCCCTGCGAGGATCAAACTTCTGGGTGACATTCTGGTGAGGACACAAACAAAGGGTGCGGCAACACCATAGACTGTATAGGGCAAAACTAAACGCATACCGAGTTTTGCTTTTTATATAGGCTACATATATATATATATATATATATATATATATATATATATATATATATATATATATATATATATATATATATATATATATATATATATATATATATGCAACGTCCTGAAAGTGCCATCTGATCAGACGCGAGTTGATCAAATTCACGCATCTGCCGTAGCCTATAGCCTATGTCTACACCGGATCGATGTTTAGGTTACTAAATACTGCAGCTGATGCAGTGAGCGATATGAAGGAGTAAAAACGGACAGACAAAGGAAAGTCGATGCTAGGTCCCCCCCCCCTCTCCATGTGATCCCTCCTTGTAGGTGTGACAGAAGCAACAAAGGGACGCGGAGCAAACTCGCATCAGGACCACAAGCGGGACGAGTCTGCCCAGACACAGCACAATAGCGGAGGGTGGGGTGCCGGGGGCTTGCAAACAACAGCGCGTCTGCGGGTTTTGCAACATGCAGCAGTATTCGCGTAATTACCTCCTAGCTTCTCTTGGCTACAAAAGTCGGGAGTATTTTTTTTCTCCTGTCAGCTCTTGCAAATCTTCACCGAACACGAAACTGAGTCGATAATTTGAAGACTTTTGCAAGTCTGGGCTAAAAGAAAACAAACAAAACAAACGGAGCAAGCGTTACAATCTGTGAGTTTTGATCTGGGATGTTGTCATCTTAGGCGGGATAGCCCACACATTGGTCTGAAGCGATCTCCTTTGCTTGTGCGTTGCAGTTTAATGGGGATAGGCGAGGGACGAGCGCTGCTCAGAGGAAACTGAAGAGATCTCAGATCAGAGAAGAGGTGTGAACTCAGAGCGGACGTCAAGACCTGAGCTGAACACAGAGGCTCATGCGCTAAAAGGTAGGAGACAGCATGCTTAAAACTTGTGATTTAATCGTTATGCTCTTTTTCCTAAAAAAAAAAAAAAAAAAAGAGGCAATCTGCAGTAGAGCAGACTACGTGTGGACAGACAGCGAGGGGTTGCATAACGGTTCAGTTAGGGCTGTTCAACTGCTCTGCCCTTATCGATAAACCCACTGCTTTTAAAAGTTCTGCTGCAGAATAACTGATTTCCAGCAAAGTTTAAACACTTTGAGGTTGTGTTAAGGGTTTAACTTTGTATTTTATTTATCTATATATTTTTTTAATTGTAGTTTGAAAGTTGGCAAAAATAATTTGGGTGTGTCGCTTGAAATTAATCCAAGACAAACGCTGTTTGAAACTAACAATAAACACGGAGAACATGTCATCGACATCAGCTTAACGTTTGGTAATGCCTATGAAGGACCAAAGGTGTCACAATTTAAAGAAATAGATAAATGGTTACTTAAAGGGGACATATAAAAATTCCACTTTTTTAGCCCTTAAGTGCTTTGTGTAGGGAAATTAGAGTGTCTAGGAGTGCAAAAAGCATACATTTGTCACTCCATGTGTTGTGGAGATATCTTTGTAAAATGTTTTGGGTGATATTTTTTAAGCCGTTCAGTTTTCTGTTTTTTGAACTATTCCGTCACAGGTTGCAAAAGTCAAGATTACACTTTTTTTCTTACATCATGTGTAGTACATTTATGCTGAAAAGTATCAAATGAAAAGACTGAGATTTATAAAGCTACGCTCAACTGTGTAGCTATTTTATCTTTACCCTTTTTTCCAAATCTTCTTTTGGTTTTGTAGTTGGCACAACAACTAGTTTTTCAGCTTACTAGTTATCCAAAGTTGAGCACTTCCGCCACCTGCACCCTGCATTAGTGAGTTCAGCCTGAAGTCGCAGCTGAGCAGTGAAGTCGCTCTGTGTTCAGAGACTGCAGTTTGGGTCACTGCAGTTTTTGGCCCATGCGTGGAAGGAAACTCGGTTTCTGTGACAACAGCCAAAACACATATATCCCCACTGCCTGCAAAACATTTCCTCAATTTTTTCCTTGCTTTCCTTTGTCTTTATCATCCCTTCCCTGTAGAGCCCTGAAAATGTAGTGGGTGCGGGGATGGTTCGAGAGAGCTGACATCAGTTCCTCCGCTCCAGCCCACTCCTCAGTGTTTTTCTATCAGCTGTGGAATTTAAGCCATTCTTTCTTTGGGGTGAGGCCCGTCCCTCTGTCTGCGACTTTGCTCAGAGGAATACTTTGTTTCTGAAGAACCTCTGTGTGTGTATGTGTATGTGGCTGGGTATGAGTGGGGCTTTCCAGTTGGGTTACACACCAAACATTTCTGGCTGCTGGATAGCCATCTAGTGAGCCAAGTTCACACAGCTGGGAGTCGAATGAGAAGAAGAGTCTTTGTGTGAGCTGATCAATGTCCCACACACATGCAGGGTCTCTTTTAGCGCTCCCCTCGAATTGATTTTGCTGTTCTGTGTTGCTTGTGCTTATAAATACACGTTTGCAGTAGTGCTGCGTTGTAAATACTGAAGAAGCATTTTAAAAAAGGGAAGTTTACATGCATGTAGAGTTATCCAGAGGCCAATGTTCACTAAAGAGGGAAAAAGATCTAACAGAGACTCACAGTCATCGCTCACCCCGAACCACATGATGTTTGTCCTCCTTAGCAAGTTCTGAAAGGAGGAAAGGGATGGAGGGGACAGAAAATAAAAGGACAGAGAAGAAGAAGTGATTGTAAAGAGAATTTGTTTCTCTCTTCTTCTTTTTTAAATGAGATGTCAGCGAGCCGAAGCTGTGTATGGAAAGAACAGAAAGCTGTCTAACTCAGGTTGAAGAAAGAACACAGGGGTAGGGTGCTAAGAGAGAAGGAGAGAAACAAATAAAACAGAGAGCAAGCTGTGGAGAAGAGAAAGACGGGAGGGCAGCAGAGGGCAGAACTAGAGGAAGAGGGACAACAAGGGGTTTTGGCTGAGGGGAAGTTGATGTCTAGGTTGCTGCGGTACTGAAAAACAGACCGAAGGGGCGAGCTTTCCAGATTGGATATGACTGTAAACATGATAAATCAAAGTATGTTTGCAACCCCCAACTTTTTCTCTGTTTGTATAAAATAAAAGTAGTCAAAAGTTAACAATCTAGGCACGATTGAAGAAAGAACCTGTCTGATTTGTGTTGCCTCTAGCTTTCTCCACTTGCAATTTTATTTTGACTTCCTGTAAATTGGCCCTGTGTTATTAGCTGTGCTTCTGTTTTCACTGTGTGAAAACCTGTTGGTGTTGGATTCCTGCCATCTCCATACCAAAATGAAGGATTTCTTTTGAGATTTGGATTATGTGGCTTCAACTTTCTCATCAGACACAATTTGAAGCTGATATGATGACCACATGTCCTTCCCTGTTCTCTGTAGGCTGCATTAAATGGATGTATGGGGTCAGTTAGATTAAAAACAACACACAGTTTTTGACTTGAAATCTTTTATCAACCATAGTTTGTATTATATGATTTAGCATTTTTAGGAGGGACATCTATTTAAAATGTGATTTCTCTCTTTCAGTGGGTGGGTCTAAAATGATGTCAGAGAAAATCTCAAAAATACCTTGTAGATGTGTTGAGGACTGGACTTTAATGACAAACTGAAACTTTGTGGTGCTCTGATTTTGTATGTGGGAGGTATAGCAATTTTGTCTTTCATATTGAAAGGTCAGGTTTTGAAGTGTGGCCACACTCACATGTACAAGAGTCAGTTGTTTGATCACTTTTAGTCATCAATGTCTTTAAAAGCTTTTAAGGTGGCTATGGAGATTTAGTTTCTGAACACATGTGAAGAAAATGCAAACTTTGGTCCAAAATGGCTACCGTAGGGCACCTCAGTTAAGCAGTGACCTGCAAAAACCTGAATGTTTAAAGTCTTTAAGGTGGGGCTGTAGATAGATTTTGCCATGCCAACATAAAATGTACATGAATGCATTTAAAATTTGGTGCAGATCAGATTATATGTGTAAAATTTAGAGCATTACTACCATGGCCACACCCCCAGGTGAAAAGTCGCAGTTTTAAGTTAGATCAAAAGCTGATAAGGTAGACGGTCAAGAAGTAACTTAAATAAATAATACATATGACTTGCTGTTGTCAGTGGACCAGGCTCGGGTGAATTTAAGCTATGAACTTCTAGTTTTGTTCTAAATCATTCTTGGAAAGTTTTGTGTGAATCTGATTTTCTTTCTGGCAGCTGCAGGAACTTTGTCTTTTATGTTGAAATTTCAGAATTTTAATTCAGTTTATTTCTATAGCGCCGAGGGCATCTCAAGGCACTTTACAAGGAAAGTCATTTCAATACAATCAAACAAACAATCCAATCAGTTTAGACGTTTTCTATGTAAGGAATCTCAGCAGATTGCATAGAGTCATTGACTTGGTTGTGCCCTGTTGATGCCAACCGCAGTAATCCCTCATACTGAGGAAGCATTTAGCGACAGTGGAGAGGAAAAAAGTCCCCTTTAACAGGAAGAAACCTCCAGCAGAACCAGAACCTGGCTCAGTACGAGCGGCCATCTGCCACGACCGTCAGGGGGTTCAAGAAGACAGAGCAGAGACACTGAAAGAATTAAAAGATGTAAGATCTAATGTAAGAGTACTTTCTATATTAAAGAAAGTAAAAAGTTGATAACAGGACACAGAGGATGTTCAGTTGCTGGGAGCATCATCCCAGTCGATGCCCCCCGTCCAACAAGGCATTGTACCTAAGCAGGATACCAGAACATGTGTGCCTTCTATGGAGAGAAAAACACTGAGAAAAACGACATTAACAGTTGAAATAACAGCAAAATAATGCAACTGGAGAGTTGTAGAAGAGAAAAGTAGCAGAGTGAAGAAAAGTGGTCAGTTTGTCCTCCAGTAGTCTAAGCCTATTGCAGCATAACTACAGAGCTAGCTCAGGATGACCTAAGCCATTCTAACTATAAGCTTTAGCAAAAAGGAAAGTTTTTTTAAGCCTGGCCTTAAAAGTAAACAATGTCTGCCTCACGGACTAAAACTGGGAGCTGGTTCCACAGGAGAGGAGCCTGATAACTGAAAGATCTGCCTCCCACTCTACTTTTAGAAATCCTAGGAACCACCAGTAAACCTGCAGCCTGAGAGCGAAGTGCTCTGAACATATGGAACAGTCAGATCTCTGATTTAGGATGGAGCTTGATTATTAAGGGTTTTATATGGAAGGAGGAGGATCTTCAATTCTATTGTGGATTTAACAGGGAGCCAATGAAGGGAAGCTAAAACAGGAGAAATGTGATCTCTCTTTTTAATATTCATCAGAACTCTTGGTGTTGCATTTTGGATCAACAGAAGGCTTTTAATAAAATTTTGTGGACTTCCTGTTGGTAAAGCATTACAGTAGTCCAGCCTTGAAGTAACAAATCCATGGACTAGTTTCTCAGCATCAATCCTGGTCAGGATGTTTCTAATTTTAGCAATATTTCTGAGGTGAAAGAAGGAAATCCTAGAAACCTGTTCAATATGTTATTTGAATGTCATGTCCTTGAATTGAAATAATTTGACATTAATTCAGTTCGATTCAATTCAGTGTATTTATATAGTGCCGATTCACAACACGTCATGTCTAGGCATTTACTTTAAGAAAAGTAATTTCAATTCAATTGTACATACATTATAATTAATCATAAAGTTCATTAGTACAATCAGTTAAAAAGTTTTCTATCTCAGGAAACCCAGCAGATTGCACCGAGTCATTGACTTGCAGCATTCACTCCTCCTGAACAATGTAGCAAAAGTAGACAGTAGGCAACACCCATATACTCTCCCAAAAACCTGATGATTTTAATAACTTTAAATTTCACTAATCCCCAGAGTACACTGAGGAAAATCGAAGCCAGACATCTCCCTAGACTAAACACTAGACAGCTAATTGTATATCTTGAATTTTATGAATGAATGAAGTCAGGATCTCACAACTTGTGGGTGAAGACATGAGCAGTTTGTGTGGTGAGAGACATGGATAAGGAGGTGTCACAGAATGAGCAAGGACAGGACAGAACAGACCAGAACTGGTAGATAAGAAAACCCAGTTTAGTTAGGAGTGGTTGTCTCTGTCAAGTCACGGCTGATGAAAATTCTTTGGGCTGGACCAACGCCAGGGCCTGAAAAAGGGTCTGTGTCAGGAGGTCCAGGAAGCTTCACTGAATTACACAACATCACTGCTGACAGTACATACTATGTTGGACGCAGAGCGATTAACGTTACAATTCCAATATCTTTATTACTTATGGTGATTTCAGACTGTATAACTCATGAAAAACATCACAGATTTCCCTTTTCTTATAAATATTAGTATCTTTCATGTCCCTCAGGTTAGGTATAATTTATATTCTGCACTTTAACTGGAGGAAATTCTGCCTGGCCACATTTTCTGCATTGCTTAGTTTTTTTAATAACATGTTATGAGAGGTCTGAGAGAGGTCTGGGTCAGATAGAATTACTGCTGAGCTCTTAAGATGGCCAGGAAATGGGTGAAATGTGTTCAAAACAGGTATTATATTAATTGTGGCTTTAAGGTGTTAGGCTGGAAAGTCATTGTAATTTATAGAAAATCGTCTTGCTCATTAACATACACCAAGATTAGTTTTGCTTGGGTTGTTTTTATGTAGAGAACATAGAATATCATGCAATTAAGAATTCCTGCATGTACAGTCCCTTGTGTTCACAGCCCTTTAAATTTTTCACATTGTTGTCAAATTTCAACCACAAACTTCAATATATGTTATTGGGGAAGCAGCACATGCTTTTGAAGTGGAAGAAAAAAATATGCATTCTTACCAAAATGTTTTACAAATAAAAATGTAAAAAGTGTGGCGTACTATTGCATTTCATGAATATAGTTTGACTACTAACCCATTTATTGTTCGAGTGAACCTCTATCCCAGTCTCAAGTCTTTTGCTGTGTCTAACAGTTTTTTTTTCAAAATGACCCTATATTTAGTTCCATCCATCTTCTGATTGGCTTCCCTGTTTCTGCTGATTCAATTCAGTTCAAAAATAATTTTAAATCCCTTAGGGAAATTAAGTGTTCTGGATCAGTTATTGTCAAACACTGCTAATCCACCTCTTTTGCACTGGCTACTCCTCTTTAAGTCTCTCTCAGGCTGTATGGTCAGAAAGCTGGGCAGAGAGACGTTGGAGTCAAGACTATGATCTGAAATGGTCTGAACTTCCTCCATCTCGCTCTCTGCTCTCTGGTCTTGCTCTGCATCCATGAAGACTCCTCTTCAAACTCCTCTGGAATTTGGAGCTTTTGAGATGCTACTCAACTGCTCCCAGTTGTAAAAGCAATGCCATGTTGCCACGGTTATGCATCATAACAACTGTGCAAAAGTAAAAATTTATGAGAAAAATTCCTTTCAGCTGCACCGCATCCAAGACCAGTGGGAATAATTGTCCAAACATGTGATGGCTTAAAAGAAATGATTAAACAAAAGTCTACAAAAAGACCAAATCACAAGTTATGTAACAGAGCTACTCCAACATGTGGCCACCATGAGTGGCACAATTTTAGAATGGCAATAAATGATGAAACGCATCCTCACAGCATGACACTGCCACCACTATGTGTCACACTGGGAATAGTGTGCAAGGGTTTGGATATTGTTTTGTAAACCAACACTGTTCTACAACTCTGCGCAACGGTATCCCTGACCTTTCTGGTGTGTTTTTTGATCCTCATGAAGCAGAGTTGTTTACTAATGTTGTCTAACAAATATCTGAGGCCTCCACATTTAGACTGAGATTTAATCACACACAAATAGACTCGTACTAATTAGCTGAAGGTAAATGGTTATGCTGGGCTTTATGTAAGCGTTTTAAAGTAAAGGGGTCTTAATAAAAATACACACCACCCGTTCAGTGTACCTAAATAATTGTTCATGGTACTTTGTACCAAATGCTGTCTCAATCTGTGCCCAAGAAAAGATTGTGCATCATGGTCCCAACACCAAGTGGCACAAATGTGATGCTTGGCAGTACCTACTTTCTATTTATTTATGTATTTTTTTGTATTTGTGTCCATGTGATTTTGTGTAGAAATAGCATTGCAACAAACCTATCCTCCTGTGTCTTTATCTGTGCAACCTCTATATGCAATTTGATCCCAGGGTTTCTATTTTTCAGCATCTGCTCCACTCATTATGGCAGAAAGCTGATCCCCTTGGGTGATCTGGCCCCAAAGTCATATGACTGAGGGAATGCCAACTAGGAATTCAAGTGTGTGTGTGTTGAGCAATCACAGATTGCATTTCAGGCTATATGAAATAAACTAATATGTTGATACTGGAACATACTTGCAGTAGGGGGATTGATTATAAACAAACATGTGTTGTTGTGTTTCTGCATCCCCTGCAGGACCCTGGAACTTGACCCACACACCATGTCCTTTGCATGTCTGCATGGGCCCTAACACTCCCATATGTCTGGCTTCTGTGTTGTTCACACAGTGGTAATCTCTAGCCTCTCTCATTTTTAGTGTCTGCGAGCCTTGGCTGTCTGTCTGCTTATCTTCCTGTTTGTTTTACCATCTTGCCTGCCTGTCTATCCATCTGGCTTTCTTTTAAAATGAAGCTGCGGAACTCATTAACCGAGTGTCAAGAGAGTCCCAATTAGCAGCTATAGCAGCATAGATAGCGCCAGGGCTTGGATAGGAAGATAAGAGTTTGAAAAAGATCAGAGTTTATAAAAAAAATAAAAAATGGGATTGTCCATGAGGAACATGGGGGGCAAAGTCTGAGAGGAAGCCCCTCTATGTTAGATGCCATGCAGAGATTTGGCTTTGGCTTTTTTTGGCGCTGATTTCAACAATTTCTGAATAATATTAGGGTGATTTCGGTAGTTATTCTTCCTTCTTTGTGTTTTAATATCATGACATAGAGGCATTTAAAATGTTTCCACCATACCAAAACACACAGTGACACAAATAGAAAAACATTTTAACTCCAAAAGCCACAAACCTATTCATACTGTAATGAAAATAACACAGTGACACATAAATGCCTTCTCCCTAATTGTGGACACTAATTTGTGCTCTAGTAGAATGGAGGCTTTAAACTAATATCCAGAGAAGGAAACACCCAAGGGTGTCATTCCTGTAAATCAGGGTTAGACTTGTTATTCTCTGGCCAGCCCATTCATGAAACCACAAGACTTTAATCTTTAATTGTGATTGTGCTTCTATAAATATCCACTAGTTAAGGTGTTTCCCTTTGCTATTATTTTCATACTCTGTTGTAGGCCTGCCCAGTTTTTTTTCTTCTTTTTTTGTTACAGCTTCAGGGTGCTGATGCAACCTAACTGACACACTCTCGTCTGTCTTTCAGCCTCTCTCTCCCTTTCTCACACATTCTTGAATGGATGAGTCAGTTACGGAAACCAATGGTAGCAACTCTGAGGACGAGAGCTCTGTCATCATCCTCGTCAGTGATTGCTGGGATCGGGCCTCTGTGGTTCGCTCCCAAATGAATTGCTGAAATTGACTCACTGCTTACATTTGGAGGGGTTAGATATTTTTAGCTTACATACATTTAGTTATGAGGTTCTTAATGGGGTCTTCATCTTAAAAAGTCAACAAAAAAAAGGACACTGAAAATGATTTTGAATTTTACAAACAAATATCAAAGGTGTGGAGTGGATGTGCGACATTCTTCTTTGCAGACAATGACATTGGATTAAATGCTTCCATAAATAGCAGTTTTTTAAGTCTTGCCACAGACAGCCACTTGTATTTAGGTTCGGACTTTGAATGAGCTGCTCAAACCAATGAGTATGATTTCATTTAAACTATTCCATTGTTCCTCAACCTCTATGTGTTTTGTCATTGTCCTGCAGGAAAGCAAACATCTGTCCCTATCTCCTAGTTTAGAGTCTTTTGTGGGTTTTTGTACAGTATTGGAATCTATTTAACTTCATCGCGTTTCCTCTCCACTCAGATCCACTTCCCTGTTCCTGTTGAAAAATGCTTCCTGCTTCCATGACACAAATTTGTGGAGTGCACAACTAACTAGTGTCCTGTGAGTAGATTCTCACACGTGTGCTGTGGAACTCAGCAGATCTCCCAGTTTACTTGCCTGCTTCTCTGATTGAATCTCTCCTTCCCAGGCTGGCAGTTTAGGTGGAAGGTCATGTCTTTATAGGTTTTAACATTTACATAATGATGGAGGTAACACTGCTGTGTGGGATGTTCAAAGCTTGGGATTTTTTCATAACCTAATCCTGCTTTAAACTTCTCCACATCTTTATTCCTGACTTGTCTGCAGTGGCCCTTGGTCTTCATGATTCTTACTGTTCACTAATGTTCTCTAACAAACCTCTGAAGCCTTCATGGATAAGTTCTATTTACACTGATTACATTAAACACTAGATGACTTTATTTTCTAAACAGGTGACTTCTGAAGGGAATTTGTTGCACTTGATTCTATTAAAGGGTGTCAGATTAAAGGGGTCTGAATTCAGATGACTTAGTTTATTTTTAGTATGTCAAAAGATTTTGAAAACTGTATCATTTCCCTTTCATTTCACAATCATGCACTATGTTTGTATCACATAAAATCGTTTCGAAATACACTGAGCTTTGTAGTTGTAAAGTGACAAAATGTGAAACTTTATTTCATCACCAAAGCTGAGTAATAAGAAGAATTTCAGAACTAGATGAAACATAAATTTTAAGACTTTAAAATGTTCGGGTGAGTCATGGAAATCTGTGGACTTTTCCAAGTAGAGTAATTTAAGAAGTGGATGTTTTGCCTTCCTTTTTTTTATCCCCCTTCTGTGTGTCTCACAGTCGAATATATTGCCCACATTTTAGTATGAATATTTCATCAAGCTAGCCATTATAATTCCTACTAAATATCAGGTGACACTTAACTATAAAGCATTACACACCATCAGACACCAGTTTATGGAGAAATATTGACTTTTTGAGTTACCCTAATCTCCATTATGGCTGTTAAAGTTTTCTAGTCAATTGCCATTCACTTTCACTTAGATAGAACGATAAGTAATGCAGTGGGGTTTAATCCAGGACATTATAACACCATCCATTGTCTTTTATCCAAGTAAAGATTACAAAGCTAACAGATCCAGGAGAGAATCCCAAGACATCCCTCTCCCCTCTTAAACTATCCAGCTAATTTAGAGGAGTTACCAAGGAGTTTAGAGCCCAGAAAAAATATTTAATCTCTCCAGTGACTTCTAGGTCTTCTTCATGGTCTCCTCCCAGTTGGATGTGCTTGGAAATCCCCCAAAAGGAGGTGCTTAGGAGGCATCCTGCTCACATGTCTAAATCCCATTAAGTGATCCCTTTTGATGATGAGGTGCAGCTGCTCAACTCCAATGATGCAACTTCAAATCTTTGTCTACAAGGTTGAGTCCAGCCACCGCATGGAGAAAGCTGATTTTAGGATTTTGTTCTTTGTATCAAAAATTGAAAAATTCAAAGATCATGAAAAAGTTTAAAATTTTATGTCACTCATTTCAGGTTTCAAAAACATAGAATGTACAATTTCAAAGCTTTATTTTTGGCACTTTTAATAATTATGGCTAGCATAATGAAACCCCAAAATATCAGTTAAATATTGGAAGCTCATGGTGTCACATCCTAATCATCTAATTAACTCAAAACACCTGAGCCTCCAAATGGTCTCTCAGTCTGGGTCAGTGGGCCACACAGGCATGCAAAAGACTGCTGACTTGACAGATGTCCAGAAAACAAACAGAGGGTCATTCACACCCTCCATAAGGAGTGTAAGCCACAAAAAGTAATTGGTAAAGAAACTACTTGTTTATAGAATCTGTATTCAAGCACATATAAAGTTGAGTGTTGAAAGGTTTGCCAAGCAAAATTCAACCTACACATGGGTTACTAACGTCTTACCTAGGTTAAGGAGAAAAATAACCAGTCTGTTGATTCGTGGTCCATTCGTTGATTCGTTGAGTTTTCATTATCTGTATGTAAGCTATAATTATCAAAATGACAAGAAATAAAGGCTTGATATTTTTCATTCTATTTGTATTGAATCTATGTAATACATTAGTTTCACTTTTTGAAATGAGTGACAAAAATATTAAACTTTTTGTAATAATATTCTAAATACATGTTTGACAATATTCCAAATACATTTTTTGAGATGCAGAGCCCGGAGCAGCCGCAGCATTACTGCATGCGAAGCCCTTATACATTTATCCATCTGGTGCTCCGTCCTACTATCTCTTGTGAGCAGCACCCCTTCGGTCCCCTAAACATTCTTGCAGGGGTCAACATACGAGCCCCGTGGCAGGTGAAGGCATGCCCGTTCTAGACTTTACAATCTGGTTTTTGGAATATTTAAACTCCAAAGTTTAAAAAAGGCTGCACACTTGCACTAAGTCATATTTGGTGCAAGATTGCCAGGGAATTTTTGTATCACATTCAAACTTTAGATTAGATTAGATAAACTTTATTAAAAGTGCTGTTATCAAAGTGTTGATGATGATAAGTTGATGGTCAGCCCTTGCTGCCCTTTACCTATGTTCATATATTCCAAACCTGCTTTTTTGTCCGGCTTTTTGGCAAATAAATGACATGTGGCCACAGTGTGAGGTGATCATGTCAAGCTGTTTGTATACTATGCCACGGTGCAGCAGTGCAGACATAACTGGACACTGCTATAGATTTTTCCATCACACTATTTTTAGAATATCATGCTTAGTGTATCAGCTGTGTACACTTGTGGGTAGAACATCTTAAATTAGAGACACAGGATAATTCCCTTTCTGCTGATTCAAATTGAAGGTATTACATTTCATTGCATTGGGATGTTTTTATATTTATTTTAGACCATCTGAGGGATTACTTCCTTCTTTAATATTCCCAGCAAAAATAGCCACATAGGATTAAAAAATCCCCTTAAAGCCTTTTTGAATAAAATTAAAGTACATTGCTTTTGAGATAAATGCTTTTCATCTCACAATTGGTTTGTTATTTGTTTGCTCCATTGGAATACAATATGAGGAACTCAATTTAGTGGATGGACAAACAGCTTGCAGGTTATTGGAAGTAAACACACAAAAAGGGACCTTCCTGTTATAACTTGTCTCTTCTTAAAATTGTTTATTTGTGTCTCTGTCTCTCTGAGATTTTTGCTGTTTACACTCTTGCACTTCCTCCCCTCTCTATTTCTGGATGTGTGAGCAACAGCTCAGAAGAGAGATGGATATCGAATTTGTGTGATATGGATGCAGAACTACATAGAAGGAAAAATGTGATATGAAGTGATGTATCACATTTTTCCTCCTATATATATATATATATATATATATATATATATATATATATATATATATATATATATATATATATATATATATATATACTTTTTTAATGGAATTGCTGAAATAAACTTTCAGTGGTATGAAGAAAAAAAAACTTCGATGCTTTAGTTTAAATTATGTACTAACATGAAAATGCAACCTCTGATTTGTAGAGAAAGGTAGATTTATTTCATTTGAACTTGTAAAGAGGTAAGTGGAACCTCTGAAATGCTGCACTTTTTGGGTCTGAAGTAGCCTACTAACTGTGTACAGGACGATCTCAGCAAGGCAAGAACTCTGCTTTTCTGTCCCAGACTGAGGTGTTTTTCTTGGCTTCACTCTCTGTTTGATCAAGCTGTTTTGAGAGTACTGACTGACCTGTGTGAAGGCCAGATACGTTGCACTCTTCACAAGTTTTCCATTGACCCACCTTCTCCTCAAGGTAATTGCTACTTTGGTCAGTACTTTTAACCATTCCTTGTAATTTAAATTTTTTTTTTATACTAGGAATATGTCTCTTTTGTCTCATCTGTTCAGAGAACGTCTTTTCTTAATTTCTTTTTTATCACAATATTTCTGCAAACGAATAGCATTGTTTTTCTTTCAACATTTCCTTTAGTAATCTCATGCCCTGTGTGAAAGGGTAAATAATGAACTTCAGTTCAGAAAGGACACTTTTAAAGTAAGTTGCAGTGAGGTCTCTTGCCTGCACAAGATGTAAAGTATTGATGGACAGACATTATTGTTCATCACCTATTGATCTGCTGTTAATGTGCTGGTCGATAAAGCACTTAAATGCAGTGTATAGTTTACATTACAATGCATAAAGTTGGTTTCAAGTGAAAACCTTCCATCGGATACGAAGTACTACTGGTTTAGCATAGACTTTAGTGAATGGCATTTTATTCCTAAATGCTATAAAATTCAATTTTACTTAAGACTCCTACCTTGTGCCTTTTTATTGGAAGGAATAATCTAAACCTTACCAAAATAATCGTAAGGGTAATAAATAATTTACACTTACCATGTGAAAAAATATCTTAAGTGTCTATAAAGACACTTAGCTTGTAATGTGAATTAAGCCTATCACTACCACTTATTGAAAAATATGTATATTTTACATTTCAGTTATAGCAAATAGGGAAGTAACAATCAGCTTTTGCTGGCTATGGTTTTGGTTTTCATTAGTGTCTGACCTGCAAATTTTTATATTGAGCTATTCAGGTTTTTTAAAGCACTTTTTCTCATATAAAAATTAAGTTAATGTGGATCCTTTGACAGAGGTATTATTTCTAAATTCAAAACAGAATAAAGAAGGTACCTCCCTTACAACACTATAATCTTACATGGTGCTGGTTGAAACATTTATAGACTGAATATTGTGGGATTTATTGGTTGTGTTGCAGTTAATGAATATTCAATATATCACCTGACAATCACCAATCATTGGGAAAATTAGTCAGTTCTGATCTCTGGTTATTTAATTGGTGTATCTATATGAGTTAATAATAATCTTAAATTGTGTTAATTTTTTAATTTCAAACTTTTAGTCTAGTAAAAGTTGTTGTGAAGAGGATGATCTGTTGCTATCTTTTTCCATTAAGCATGACTGTGTTGAAAGATTTTGAACAGAGTTTAAATTAAATCTGAGATAAGAATATGACGTACAGGTTTACAAGACAATTAAGAGCAGAAATAATCTTGTCTTTGCAATGACTTCAAATATTTTGCCTGGAAAACATGATTTGGCCCTTTGTTTATTTTAGACATGCACTAAGAAATTGGGTGAAGACCACAATAGGTAAATAATTTTCAGGTTGACCAGAATTTACATATAATGGCTTGGTCAGAAATAAAAGTATTAAGGTTTTTTTGTTTTGTTTTTTTTGTTGATCAGCGAACTGACTATATCTTTGAGCTAACAGGCCCCCTAACTGCAAAACTCTTTGGTGTGGTTCCTAGTAAGTGAAGAAGGTTAAAAATTAGCTATTTTCTGTATCAGTATTTCAGTATTTTCAGATGTTTCAAACGTAAGTGAGAGGAAGCACAAAAGGTGTAAGAAGGTATAAAATTAAAATAAACACATGGAGGCCTGTTTCTTAGGCTGCTACCTTTGAACTGGGAGTCAACCTCTGCTATTAATATAAATTATTAGATGGTGGGAAGTCTTGACAAAAACTGTTTAATAACTTTATTTATAGTTCTTCAAGCAAAATCTGAATCAACTAAAATTGGTATTGACAGGACAGAGCTTAAAAAAAGGAAACTGGCCACTAAACTTTTATCAGTCCAGCTCTAGTTTATTTATTAATTATGTTTTAGAAAATGCTGGTCTGCATAATGGATAAAACGTGAATACAGGGCTGGTAAAACATCAGTTTACTGTATATCACCATTTCAGTAGGGTGTTAAAGCTGCTCAAAGCAGAATATAGCAGACATGCAAGCACTGTTAACACCTATTGGCCTGAACTGCACATGAAGCATCCATGGGCCAATCTCTATCCCTGCATGTATTTTCCAGCCTCAGCTTTTGTCTTATAATCAGAAGTACATAAAGCAGACCAACATAGCATTCATATTTGACCCAAATAGCTTTCCATCCATCCATCCATCCATCCATCCATCCATTTTCTTCCGCTTATCCGGGGTCGGATCGCGGGGGCAGCAGCCTAAGCAAAGAGACCCAGACTTCCCTCTCCCCAGCCACTTGTTCCAGCTCCTCGGGAAGAACCCCAAGGCGCTCCCAGGCCAGCTGAGAAACATAGTCCCTCCAGCGTGTCCTGGGCCTTCCCCTGGGCCTCCTCCCGGTGAGACGTGCCTGAAATACCTCACCAGGGAGGCGTCCAGGAGGCATCCTGACCAGATGCCCGAGCCACCTTAACTGACTCCTCTCGATGTGGAGAAGCAGCGGCTCTACTCTGAGCCCCCTCCGGATGACTGAGCTTCTCACCCTATCTCTAAGGGAGAGCCCAGACACCCTACGGAGGAAAGTCATTTCAGCCACTTGTATCCGTGATCTCGTTCTTTCGGTCACCACCCAGAGTTCGTGACCATAGATGAGGGTAGGAACGTAGATCAACCGGTAAATCAAGAGCTTCGCCTTTTGGCTCAGCTCTCTCTTCACCACGACAGACCGGTAGAGCGCTCGCATAACTGCAGATGCCCCACCAATCCGTCTATCGATCTCCCGCTCCATTTTTCCCTCATTCGTGAACAAGACCCCCAGATACTTAAACTCCTCCACTTGGGGAAGGTCCCCATCCCCGACCCGGAGGAGGCACCCCACCCTTTTCCGGCTCAAGACCATGGCCTCGGATTTGGAGGTGCTGATTCTCATCCCAGCCGCTTCACACTCGGCTGCAAACAGCTCCAGCGAAAGCTGTAGATCACGCTCCGATGAAGCCAACAGGACCACATCATCTGCAAAAAGAACCAAACTCTGGCACCGGTCGTACAGGGACCTAACACCCCGTATCAAGGGGCCCGGTACCCCATACTCCCGGAGCACCCCCCACAGGGCCCCCCGAGGGACACGGTCGAACGCCTTCTCCAAGTCCACAAAACACATGTAGACCGGTTGGGCGAACTCCCACGCACCCTCCAGGACCCTGCTGAGGGTGTAGAGCTGGTCCAGTGTTCCACGGCCAGGACGAAAACCGCATTGTTCCTCCTGGATCCAAGGTTGGACTATCCGTCGGACCCTCCTCTCCAGAACCCCTGAATAGACCTTACCAGGGAGGCTCAGAAGTGTGATCCCCCTGTAGTTGGAACACACCCTGTGGTCCCCCTTTTTAAACAGGGGGACCACCACCCCGGTCTGCCAATCCAAGGGAACTGCCCCCGATGTCCACGCAATATTGCAGAGCCGCGTTAACCAACACAGCCCCACAACATCCAGAGCCTTGAGGAACTCCGGTCGAATCTCATCCACCCCCGGAGCCTTGCCACCGAGGAGCTTTTTAACAACCTCGGTGACCTCAGCACCAGAGATTGGAGAGCCCGACCCCAAGTCCCCAAACCCTGCTTCCAGATTGGAAGGCGTGCTGGTGGGATTGAGGAGGTCTTCGAAGTATTCCATCCACCGACCCAAAACGTCCCGCGTCGAGGTCAGCAGCACACCATCCCCACTGTAAACAGTGTTGGTGGCAGACCGCTTTCCCCCCCTGAGACGCCGGATGGTGGACCAGCCGTACGGAAGTCGTTTTCCATGGTCTCTCCAAACTCCTCCCACGCCCGAGTTTTTGCCTCAGCAACCATCCGAGCCGCATCCCACTTGGCCTGTCGGTACCTATCAGCTGCTTCAGGGGTCCCACAAGCCAAAAAGACCCGGTAGGACTCCTTCTTCAGCCTGACACCATCCCTTACCGCCGGTGTCCACCAGCGGGTTCGGGGGTTGCCGCCGCGACAGGCACCGACCACCTTGCGGCCACAGCTTCGGTCAGCCGCCTCGGCAATGGAGGCGCGGAACATGGTCCACTCGGACTCGATGTCCCCCGCCTCCCCCGGGACGTGTTCAATGTTCTGCCGGAGGTGTGAGTTAAAGCTCCTTCTGACAGGAGACTCTGCCAGACGTTCCCAGCAGACCATCACAACACGTTTGGGCCTTCCAGGTCTGTCCGGCGTCCTCCCCCACCATCGGAGCCAACTCACCACCAGGTAGTGGTCAGTGGACAGCTCTGCCCCTCTCTTCACCCGAGTGTCCAAAACATGTGGCCGCAGATCAGATGAGACGACAACCAAGTCGATCATTGAGCTGCGGCCCAAGGTGTCCTGGTGCCAAGTGCACATATGGACACCTTTATGCTTGAACATGGTGTTTGTTATGGACAATCCATGACGAGCACAGAAGTCCAATAACAAGACACCACTCGGGTTTAGATCGGGGGGGCCATTCCGCCCAACCACACCCCTCCAGGTCTCACTGTCATTGCCCACGTGAGCGTTGAAGTCCCCCAGCAGAACAAGGGAGTCCCCAGGAGGAGCACTCTCCAGCACCCCCTCCAAAGACTCCAAGAAGGGTGGGTAATCTAATCTGCTGTTTGGCGTGTAAGCACAAACAACAGTCAGGACCCGTCCCCCCACCCGAAGGCGGAGGGAGGCTACCCTCTCGTTCACCGGGGTAAACCCCAACGTACAGGCGCCGAGATGGGGGGCAACAAGTATGCCCACCCCAGCTCGGCGCCTCTCAGTGGGGGCAACCCCAGAGTGGAAGAGAGTCCAACCCCTCTCGAGGAGACGGGTTCCAGAGCCAGAGCCGTGCGCCGAGGTGAGTCCGACGATGTCCAGTCGGAACCTCTCAACCTCGCACACCAGCTCCGGCTCCTTCCCCACCAGAGAGGTGACGTTCCACGTCCCTAGAGCCAGCTTCTGCAGCCGAGGATCGGACCGCCAAGGTCCCTGCCTTTGGCCGCCGCCCATCCTGCACAGCACCCGACCCCTATGGCCCCTCCCACAGGTGGTGAGCTCATGGGAAGGGGGGCCCATGTTACCTCTTCGGTATAATAGCTTTCATATCTGTTATTTATTGCTTTTATGTTAGGCACACTGGTCTATTTACACATTCACTTAACTTTCTGTAAAAATTGCAACTCTATAACTGCCTCAGATGTCCATGTTCTCAAAGGGTCAAATCTGGTGACACTGCCTTCCTTGGTAACCTTACTGTACTTTGTCCCTGAGCCTCTGACCCTTCACCTGGCTCTGATCCTCTTCTATTTACTTGCTTTCTGATCTCAATTCTCATATGTGATTCTTCCACCGTATCCATCCTTTGACCCAAACACATGGCTCATCCTTTTTTTCTGTAACAGCCTAAGACCTGCTCAGCCGCCCAATCATCTAAGCCATAGATAGTTCTGTACTGACCTCCTGTGATATTTAAAGCCATCTTTTTCTTTAAATATCCACCCTCCTTCTTGTTCACGCCTCTACACGAGTCATGCAATCCCTGAGTTTACCTTTGTACTTATAATATTCATAAAAGATCTATTATCATACGAAGCCCATTGACTCAAACATCATTCCACCAGTTGACTATAGACAACCTTTTTAGGTGGCAAAAAATAATTAGGCTCTAAAAGTGGTAGTTTTTCAGCACGATCACTTTAAGGGTTTAGAGAAACAACTGAAGAGAGTCTTAATAAGATTAGCCCTGCCACTTGCCAGCCACGACTTAGGAAGCACCTCTACTGACCTCTGTGTCTCCATCTAGCAGAGATTGTGCATGTGTGTCTATTGAGAGCCTATTATCTTGAAGGCATGGTTTGGAAAGGGAAGTTAAGGTACCAGTTTCTTTTTCCTACTTTTTCCTACCTGATTAAAATCTTATAACCCGAATAAAATTGCAGATATTCTCATTTTGTGCTGCTGAACCATCAGCAGGTTGTAATATGATCTTCACGTGCAAAAAGAAGAAACAAGAGCAAGAAACAAACTAACAGAACAATCTTGCTTTCATTTCATTTCCTTTCAGGCATTCACACTGTCATGACCCCTGATGGCAAGTGCAAAAACACTTTCGGTCCGTGAACATGGCTGCATTGTTGAGCTCTACAAGCGTACAAAGTTCCTTCAGTATGGAGATTGAAGAAAGTAATTATTCTAAATTTCTTAAAAGATCCTGAGGTTTGGGGACTAAGAAGTCAAGCTGTAGACCCTCCCCAAAAATCTCAGTTGCTCAAATTGAGAATCCAGTGGGCAGTCTGTGAAGACACAGGCAAAGCCTTGAGCCAAATTAAAGACCTTATTAATGCTGTTTGCAACCCAACAATCATAGGATGGCATTTGTGATAGAATAGCTTTAAGATGTGGACTTAAATAGCTTTAATGGCAACATCTCTTTCTACATCACAAACTTGCACGTTTGCATTTTACAAGAGAGCATTAAAAATGGGAAATTGAAAAATGAAAGAAAAGTTTTTTTTCTGACCAGTACAAAAAAAAAATCTGGATGTTTCTGGACACTCCTTGTTGATCTGGGAGATTTTTCCTTTAATGTAACAATGCAGTATCACGGTTGTGCAGGGGTATCAAACCATGGCTGACTATATGGTGATGTTGCAGCAAGACTCCCTCTTGACAGAGGGTCCTCTTCTGTCCAGTGATTACTAGGCCTCAAAACAGAACAACACTGTACTACTTAAGACACATTTAATAAAGGGTTTAATTCAGGAGATTAAACGCCCTCTTTTGGACAATCCTGCTTGTTCCCCTGATCTAAATCTCACAGAAAATATTTGGGGATAGATGGCAAGGGAAGCATACAACACAAATGCCTTTCGTGACACCATCTTCAACCCATGAAGCGAACAAGAGCGATGGAGCTACTCACTACTTAGTTCTTTTTGTCGCACATTTTAGTTCTGTCTTGGATTTATTTTGTCTAATGGCCTATATCTTTTGACTACCCTGTTTGAGTTTGAAGGCTGTTTTCAATAACTTGCCAAAAATAGTTTTGGTTTATTGCTCCTGCGTTTTGAACAAATCTAGTTACAACACATGAGCATGAAATGTGGAAATTATGATCTTTTTCTGGATTTGAGATGTTCATTCATTCTTATTTAAGGCTAAGAAAAGTGTACTGTATATCATGAGTATGTGAGTCTCTACTTGTATTCAAGCATTCCAGGACATGTCTGTGCATTATCTTGGATATGCTATAACTCTGAGGCAGATAAGAAGTTTGTCTTATTCAGTAAAGACTTATACCACTAAAGAACATAGAGCAGCCATTCAAATCTTTTGCATTCTAAAATCTTAATGTCTGTCTTATTGTCTTTAAGACAAGAGTATTGTCTCAGTCGGACACACTTAACATATGAGGCCAACATTTTAAAATAATAAAGAAACAATTCAGCAGTTGTAAATCTCAGATTTTTCATTGGAGCGTTTTTCTTCTTCTTTTAACTTAAAGCTTGCTACTTTAAGCTCCATCCCACATAGTACCCTGTGGGAAGGCAGAGTGATTAGATTTTTGCCGATGTCGGGTGGGTGGGGCTGTCTGATGATAATTGTTTGAACTACAGATGCCCCGAAACTCTAATAGGGCTATTTCATGAGACACAGTACTGCAAGTTAAGCACGGTGTAAACTATTACATCACTTCTTCTTCACTTCAGGCAGTGTTTTTTAGGACCACGCTGTGAAACATCTATGCTAGACCTCTCGAAGTTAAATTCCAGCAGCTATACCAATTTCCTTCTCATTCATCCCGGCCTCCATCTACTGTCTGCTATCTGTTAGCCTCATAGCCTTTGGGCTTGTACTCTATGCATTCCTCACATACTTCCCCATCATGACCTATCATCACCAGAAGAAACTTATGACTGATTATACATCACATCATTATTGTACGGGAAAACTTTAAGTGGAACTGACTGTTTTAGGTAAAATGGTTAAAGAAATAAACATTTTTTTCATATCAGTAGTTATATCTCGCAAAAGCCTTTATTGTATTTAAACTACTGTACATTTAGTTTCATTAATACTACAAACGTCAATATATTTTTGTAAGATTTTATGGGGCAGACCAACACAAAGTATTGCATAATTTTGAAGTAAAAAGAGAAATGCTACATATTTTCGATTATTTGTATCTTTTTTTTTACCAAAAATCTCTGAAAGTTTCCTTTGTCCCTTGTACTTTCCTATACTAAATCAAGGGCAACCAACTACCTTGACAAAACACGTAATTAAATTAGTGACTCCACTTGTGCCTAATTTAGTCTCTGCATAAATCCAGCTGTTCTCTGAAAGCCTCAGAGGTTAGTTAGAAAACATCAGTGAACAAACACCATGATGGAGACCAAGAAACACAGCAGACAAGTCAAGGATATAGTTATGACGTTTAAAGCAGAGTTAGTTCATATACCAAGCTTTGAACATCTCACAGAGTGCCCTTAAACCCGCTGAGTCCTTCCCAAAATGCTTAGGACTGTCGGGACCCAAATGGGTCCCTGCAGAAAAAGCATTTTAGAAAGAAAAGTTGTGGATTTTTCATTTTCAAATAATTTTAATCAGATTCAGGATGAATCATAACTGCAACGTTTTTATTCACTTTTAGACTATATATTGAAAATTCTGATCCATTAATGGTTATTACAACATCCCCCATTTTATCTAGAGAAACACTAATTATAATTTATGAAGCAAAGAGTTTAATGTTTTTGGTCTTTTCCTGTGTGTATAGTCTATCTACAGTATTTTGTGTTGTGATAAAACATATTATTACTATGTGACCAGGCAAGAAATACTACAAATGGACTCCATTCAGATTTCTTCATTAGCGCTGCTTCTAACTACTGGATATATATGGCATTTCATGATTTTCTTTAAAGCACCAATGTTAACCCTGAGGCTAAGATTGAAAAGGAATTCCTGTGTAATGGCTACATATAATCCTATATTAAAAATTTTAGGATAATAAATTAACATGTTTTAGGTTACAGCCTTGTGTCCTAAAAATGGTTGGCTTAAAGATGGGATGCAAATGGCTTGAGGGTCTTATGTTTGCAGTGTACCTCTAATTTTTACCTTGTATAATAGTCCAGAGTTTCTGGCTATTGTCACTACGAGGAATGCAGTGACTTCAGTATGATACAATGAGTTAGTAACAGTCGGCCACAGAGTACTAACAGATACTAGGGCAAAAAAGCAGGCTGCTGATATCACTTCAAGTAAGCAATATGATCAGCCTCTGGTTTTCTGTACTTCCTTTTATACCTTATTTAGCATTGAATTATTTTTTCACTTAACTCACACTCTTCTAACACGCTCATCACCCATTGCCAAAATGCACTCAGTTTTATGACAGGGTGCTGGCTCTGGCAACACTCAGTCACTTTTCCATATCAGAACAGTGAGAGTGTGTGTGTGTGTGTCTGCATGTGTGTGTTTGATTGTTGGGTGTGTGATCCAGGCTGATGTGTTTGAATTTCAGTGCACATGCTAATTTTACTGTTACTTTCCCCTGCTGAACTTCTGGTGTTTATTTTTAAAGCAAGATGATATATCTTTAATCATTTTATTTTTTAATCATTTCATTCTCACATCATCTTCATTCTCAAAATTTTCTTTTAAGGGAGCAAGGGCGAGCCCATGCCTTCCATTCTTTCTTGTTAAACCAACAAGCCAAAAAACTAACATTTCTCCAAACCTGCCTTGTAAAATGACACACTGAAGACATGCTATCTGTGCTCAAAGTGTGTGTTTATGTGTGTATATACTGATGTCATAGCTGAAGGTAGAATTCCATCTTTGATACTGTTATCAGTTCCACAGTGATGAGGGGCGTGTTTGGAAGACCCACTGCAGCTCTGACCTACTTGGTGCAGTGAATGGGCTGCATCGAGCCTGTTTTTGTTGTGTGTGTGTGTGTGTGTGTGTGTGCGCTTGTGTGTGTGTGTGTTTGTGTGTGCGCGCGTGTGTGTTTGTGTGTGTGTGTGTGTTTGTGTGTGTGTGTTTGCAAGAGCTCTGGGATGGTGTGTGAACACAGGGAGTGTGAGAAGCTGGGTGTTTTGACAGCTTTAGAGTAGTTCAAGCACAGAGCTGGGGCAGAAGGTGTGGGGGGGGGGGCAAGTGACCTGTTGGAGGTTCGGGGGAGCTGTGGGGGTGAGAGCAGGGTCAGTGGGGGAGCAAGACACGAGGGGGATCAGATGAGGCTGAACATGTTCTCCTAGAATGCTCAGTGGCCATTAAAATGCTACATGATATCTGTTCCTTGGTGATGAATAAACTCATGATATCATCTGAAACGCTTCTTGGTGAGCGTTGCCTGTGTAATCATGAAAGCAATGTTTTTACTTTAGACCGGCAAGAGTTAACAGATAGCTGTTACTTTGAAACACATAAAAACTAGAAAAATACAAATTCCAGATATATAATGCAAATGAGTGTGCAAACTATAAAATCAGTTGTTAGGCAAGTATCAGCTACAGTGTCTTGAACAATATTCCTACTTTTTCATGCTTTGTATTGTTACAACCCCAAACTCCAAAGTACTTGAGGTTTGGTCTGATAGACTAAACATAGCACATTTTTGTGAAGTGAAAGGGAAATGATTCACAGTTTCCATTTTTTTACAAGGAAAAATCTAAAGAAGGTGCAAGAATTTCAAGCCTTCCGTATTTACTATTATTCACCCAGCGCAATTAAAGCGATAGCCTTTAGAATTCACCACATGTGGTGAATAGAACCCACATGGGTGTAAAATAATCACAGTATAGATCTAGGTGCTCTTTGAAGCCCTCGGAGGTATGTTAAAAAGATTTTGTAAAAACATAAGCTAGCTTTCAAAATCTCAATGAGCCTGGAACTAAAAAAGAAAGGGTGTCACCATTCAGAGGTTGGACCAAGTCATTGTTTTGCAAGTCTCAAGTAAGTCTCAAGTCGTTATCCTCAAGTCCCGAGTCAACTCTAAAGTAAATACAGGCAAGTTTCAACTCAAGTCCCAAGTCACCACTGTAAAAGTCCAAGTCAAGTCAAAGTCTTTGAACATGTTTTCAATTCAAGTCTAAAGTCATACAATTAATGACTCAAGTCTGACTCGAGTCCACACCTCTGGCACAAGTGCAAACCTACCATGGTGTGACTGTTCACCGAAACTGATCAAAGAGAACTATGATGAGCGTAGCAGCAAAGAGGTTCATATTAACTCTGGAGGAGCTGCAGAGATCCACAGGTCAGGTGAAAGAATCACTTGAGAGGACAACTATTAGTCATGCACTCCACATATCTGTTTTTATGAAGGAGTGTTAAGAATCATGTGCAGTATGTCACAAGCCATGTAGTAAACACAGCAAATATGGAAGAAGCTGCTCAGTTGAGATCAACATGTAATCTTTTAACCAACCAACAAAATACTACGCACAGTAGCAAATGAACACTGCACAACACCTCGAAAACATCATCCACAAAATAAAACATTGTGGTGGCAAGATCATGTTTTTTTAGCTGGGTGTGTGCTTTTTTAGCTTGGATGGGGAAGCTGGTCAGAGTTGAAGGAAATATAGATGGAGCTGAATACAAGGCATTTCTGAGAGAAAAGCTTGTCAGAGGATGCAAATGTCTTGAGTCTGGGGTGGAAATGAACCTTGTTTATTTATTTTAACCTTTATTTTACCAGATAGTCCCTTGAGATAAAGTCTCTTTTTTTGAGGAAGACCTGGCCAAAAGGCACACTGGGGTACACTATACATAACAATAGTCACCTTCCAGCAAGCAAACAACTAAATATACAGGTAGAACTACAATGGAATGGTTTAGATCAAACCATATCAATGTTTATATTTTATATAATATTTTATATTTATTTTATGTAATATTTTATTTTTAGAATGGCGAGGTTAAAGTACACAAATAAATTCACTTCAAAATTTGTAGCATAACTTGAAAATTGCTGCTAACAGATGGTCTCCATTCAATATAATTCAATATAATCAGTGGCAGATGAGCTATTCTTCTAAGAAAAATGGCCAAAAAAAAAAATAGTTTCTAGATTTGCAAACCTTGTTGAGACTTCAAAAAGACTTGCAACTGATTTTCCACCAGAAGATGGTTCTAACAAACTAATTAATTAGGACAGGTAAATAGAAATGGATACCACACTTTTCAGATTTTTTTAAAACCTTTAATTGTTTACTTATGCTTCAGAGCCATTTGCTACTTTCTGTAGCTATAGCTAACACAATCCCGGTGAAATACACTGAAGTTTGTGGTTGCAGTGTGAGAAAATGTGGAAAAAGTATGGATATTTTTGGAGTACTTTTTTATGGCCAGCTAAAGGTCTTGCTTTTTTAAATATTTAGACACAATAATTTTGTCAAAGGTTTCTGGTTCCATCACAGACTGGATTGTCTGTGCTTCAAAATCACTTTCTTTTTTTCTTGTTCTTTTACATACACCATTTCCTGAACCAGTGAATTGTTTTGTGCCCTTTTAAAGGCCATAAACAGACCTAATGTATGTTAGAGATGTCTAGTTTATTTTTTCTTGTAAAAATGTGCATGCCTTCTCCAACGACATCTTCTTTGACAATTGGTCAAATATTAGTGAGCCATATAAAAAGTTAAAATTGGTTAAAAACAATTCTAATTAAGTTTCTGACTCTTATAGTTAAAGCCACAGGAAACTTGGATTGCAATAAAGGCACCTATTATCCCAACATCAAGACGCTGTTGTTGAAGTAGTTCTGCCAAAGAGTGACCTCAGCTCTTTTATCTCATCCCAGTGTAAAATCTATGGGAGCACATGTCCTTCTCAGTCCATAAAGGAACGATAAAACCAGTGGGAAAAACAAGCAGCCGTTTTTGTCCTACTGTAGCTGAAAAGGCCAGACATCACCTCAGACTGTGTGGCTCGAGAGTTCTCACAGAAGTTCAGCTCTCCAACAAAAGGGGCTGCCTCTCCACAGCTCTAAACCCTCTCAGTGCCAGCGGTGCTGAACCCCTGCTTTCTATCAGCATTCCTGCCCATCTTTCATGCTGTTCTTTTCTGACCATGCCAGCTAGGTCAGGGGGCAGCATTTTCTCAGGGCTGCAAGACAACACTGGACAAGGAGATTAAAAAATTAAAATGCCTAGCGGCACATTTAGCTCCAGCTCTGTTTATTTTATTACTGAGTGTCCAAATTGTGTGTTGTGCAGCAACTATTAATAAAACATACATATTGTGAGTCAGCAGGGATCCAGAGAATTATACAAAGAGGTCTTCTGTCAAGAAACACATGTTTGGTGGGCTATTATATGACATTTCTTTCTTTACTCATGTCAGTTTGACATGCACTCTAATCTACACCAGGATCTGCTATAAAATGGA
Source organism: Valencia hispanica (assembly GCA_963556495.2). Classification (NCBI taxonomy): domain Eukaryota; kingdom Metazoa; phylum Chordata; class Actinopteri; order Cyprinodontiformes; family Valenciidae; genus Valencia; species Valencia hispanica. Next base: position 26,289,253 of record OY747704.1, read on the forward strand.
ATCAATTGTTACACTAAACTATGCCAGTTGATGCATGCTTTGTTTCCCGGGGATCAGTACCAGATTCTGCCAGTAGATGTCTGTCTTCAGTCTTACTAAGATATTTGAATAAAGTTAAGAGATCCCCTATACAAGATTAACACATGACCAAACACTGCAGAGTCTTCACGGGTAATTAATTTATTACATGTTACAATGGAAACTCCACATAGACCCTATATGCTGTTTTAATTTTAGTAAGCAAAAGATGAAATCAAAGGAAACATTCATCTCTTGTAAGCAATTTGTGTTGCCTGGTGACAAAGATTTTTTTTCTGTTCTTTTGGTGCTGCTTAACATTTCACGAATTAATTTCCAGATCCAAGGAAGGGACTAAAAGCGTGGGTCTTTCCCAGATTAAGGCAATGATCTTCTTAGTAAGTGTCACTTTGCTGGATTCTCGAGAAATAGCTCGTTGCTATGGGGTAGTTGCTATGAATGAACCAGAAAAGTTCCAGAATATATATATATATATATATATATATATATATATATATATATATATATATATATATATATATATATATATATATATATATATATATATATATATATATATAAATTATAACGGTCTACATGTGTTTTGTGGACTTGGAGAAGGCGTTCGACCGTGTCCCTCAGGGGGCCCTGTGGGGGGTGCTCCGGGAGTATGGGGTACCGGGCCCCTTGATACGGGCTGTTAGGTCCCTGTACGACCGGTGCCAGAGTTTGGATCGCATTGCCGGCAGTAAGTCGGGCTTGTTTCCAGTGAGAGTTGGACTCCGCCAAGGTTGCCCTTTGTCACCGATCCTGTTCCTAACTTTTATGGACAGGATCTCTAGGCGCAGCCAAGGCGTTGAGGGGATCCGTTTTGGTGGCCTCAGGATCGGGTCTCTGCTTTTTGCAGATGATGTGGTCCTGTTGGCTTCATCGGAGCGTGATCTACAGCTTTCGCTGGAGCTGTTCGCAGCCGAGTGTGAAGCGGCTGGGATGAGAATCAGCACCTCCAAATCCGAGGCCATGGTCTTGAGCCGGAAAAGGGTGGGGTGCCTCCTCCGGGTCGGGGATGGGGTCCTTCCCCAAGTGGAGGAGTTTAAGTATCTGGGGGTCTTGTTCACGAATGAGGGAAAAATGGAGCGGGAGATCGATAGACGGATTGGTGGGGCATCTGCAGTTATGCGGGCGCTCTACCGGTCTGTCGTGGTGAAGAGAGAGCTGAGCCAAAAGGCGAAGCTCTCGATTTACCGGTCGATCTACGTTCCTACCCTCATCTATGGTCACGAACTCTGGGTGGTGACCGAAAGAACGAGATCACGGATACAAGCAGCTGAAATGAGTTTCCTCCGCAGAGTGTCTGGGCTCTCCCTTAGAGATAGGGTGAGAAGCTCGGTCATCCGGAGGGGGCTCAGAGTAGAGCCGCTGCTTCTCCACATCGAGAGGAGTCAGTTGAGGTGGCTCGGGCATCTGGTCAGGATGCCTCCTGGACGCCTCCCTGGTGAGGTGTTTCAGGCACGTCTCACCGGGAGGAGGCCCAGGGGAAGGCCCAGGACACGCTGGAGGGACTATGTTTCTCGGCTGGCCTGGGAGCGCCTTTGGGTTCCTCCCGAGGAGCTGGAACAAGTGGCTGGGGAGAGGGAAGTCTGGGTCTCTTTGCTTAGGCTGCTGCCCCCGCGACCCGACCCCGGATAAGCGGAAGAAAATGGATGGATGGATAAATTATATTATAAATAATTATAAATTATATATATATATATATATATATATATATATATATATATATATATATATATATATATATATATATATATATATATATATATATGTATATATTAGGGCTGTCAAAATGAATGCATTAATGCGGGTCCATTAATTTGTGGAATTAATTTTTTTAACGCAATTAACACATGCACAGAATGACCTGCCCTGTTTAGCTCACAATTAAACCCGCACTGCTTTCAGTGCTCGCTTGTCACGTAAACAGCATGATAACTGCAAATAATGACAGTGGGAACAAGGAAGTAATGTAAAGGTTTGGTGATGGTAAACAAATAATCCCTCTATTAGTCAGAAAATTTCAATTAAAAAATACTTAATTCCTCGCAGAAAGAAATTAAGTGTTATTGTAGCTCATATTATTACATTTTTCAAGGAGCTATTGTAGATCCTGATGTCTGTAAGCAGGAATGATCTCCTGTAGCAGTCTGTGTCGCAGCAAAACTGAAGAAGCCTCTGACCGAAGACACCGTTGTTGTAGGATAGTCTCATGAAGAGGATGCTCAGTGTTTTCCAAAATTGAATAAGAAACTGTCAGCTTTACATTCAGAAAATGTTAACCAGTTAGTTTGCCTTGGCAACTGGCTAAAAGATGAATAGGTAAAAAGTCCCATGTGTAAATGTGATTCAAATTCAAAACAAAAGTTCCATGCATCTGTCCTGTATTTCCTTAAAAAAAAGTAGTAATATATATATATATATATATATATATATATATATATATATATATATATATAATTTTTTTTTTTTATTATTCTAATTTTATTTATAAATGTGTCCAAAGTGAGGCCTTTACCCTGTTTCTGGCTTGAAGTGGGTCAGTTGGAATATCCACAGCTTGTGCAAAAGAGGACATGAGTAGAACATAACGAGTAGAATGCTATCTCCTCTTTGCAGTGTGATTGGCTGCTGCATCCTGCTTTCTTGGAAAACCTTAAAGTGGCTTTTAGAGCCTCCACATGCAGATGTATAAGACATTGGGCACAACTGTTATGTTCCTTGTGTTAAGCCAAATATATTTTGCAATTAATTTTGAAATCTAGGTCCAAAAAATCTGGTGGAAAAGTTTAGTGGCGCATAATCCGTACTGCTTTGAGGTCCAGTGTGACATTTCTTCAGTCAATGATTTGGGGAGACATGTCTTCTGCTGGCGTTGGTCCATTGTGTTTTATGAAATCAAAACTCAGAGCAGCCATCTTCCAGGAAATATTAGATTACCTAATGCTTCCCACTGCTGACAGGCTTTGTGGAGATGCTGATTTCAGTTTTCAGCAGGACTTTGCACCTGCCCACACAGCTAAAAACAATTGATTTAATGAAGAATAAAAGCAGGTATACCAACAGTCCAGAACAGCAGATGGCCAAAAGCAACTTGGACTACATTAACACCACAGCAAAGCCATAGGCTGATTGCCTACATGCCACTCTGCATTGATACAACAATTCAAACAAAAGCAGCCCCAACATGAGCCTATGGCATACAGTTAATGGTCATACTTTTCATTTGGCATGCATTTCTGTATTATTATTTTTTTTTTGTTCTTCTACAATATTCAAATTTTCTGACAAATCTAATTTTGCTTTTTTATTTGTCAAAGCCACAATTATCAGAATTACCAGAATAAATGCTGAAAATAGGTGTTTTAAATTAACAAAAACTTTAATGTATGGCTTCACTTTTCTTTATTTGGTGCAGTTTGTCTGACATCTGCCTCTGGAGAACGGATACAACGGATGTTAGCAGAAACGTTCCTTTTCCTACTGAACGTGAACGCCTCAAGGATGAGTTTGGCGTCCTGGGTAGTGACGCAGGGCCGTGGGGGCGTGTCTCTGGTGAAATCAGCTGGGGCAACAACAACACAAAAAGGGAGGGCGGCTCAGCTCAGACTATAGAAATTGGTCGACAAGTTATGCTTAGATTTAACTCAGATAGGCGGTGCGTTTGGAAACAAAGCAGCACATAAGATCTACGGGGCACAGTCGGTTCTTGTTGAGCTCAGAGAAGCCAATAAGGAGGTAGCAGCACGGGGAAGTAGTAGGAGGAGGATGTTTCAGGGCAGAGGTCCTGTCCGCAGCTTTCTGTGCTCCTTGACAAAGAACGGAATCAACGCGGCTTTTTCCTTTCCTTCTTCGTGCGCTTCTGTCCGGTTTCAGTGACCGGCTGAACCCCCAGAAGACTGGCATGTGGGTCAACTCCGGAACCGTCGGAAGGTAGGGACCCCCTCCTGCAGCCAAACCGAGTCACATGCCCGTCTATCGATCCTCATTGTGCACAAAGCACCCCTCTCTCACCACGTTTTCTCCACAAAAAGTGCGAAATAAGCGGCGTTTATTCGTATTGATATTCATACACCCCCACTTATTCAGCTGTAATTCCTATGTAATTATACAACTACTGGTGGTTTTCCAAACGTTGCCTAATTATAGGCTATCTTATATTTATAGGGAGGTGTCTCATTGATACATTATCGGTATTTATTAGATTCAGCACGTGCTGCAGAGACCTTTGTAAATTATAATTCAGTGTTATTGAGAAGAGGATAGGCTTGGCTCATTACGCAAGGCTCCTCATCGCATCACTTGGGATGGACAGGCTCGTGCACCTGCTTTTTGTTGCATCTGAAGGCTGCGTGTTTTACGTCGTGGGAGGAAAACAATAGGTTTCCTGGTTTATTGAGTCACTAAAAGAAATGAATGAACCAGGTGGTTATGAATGGGGAGCACACGAGGTTCTTTTCATTGATGAGTGTGGTCATCCTACACCAGACTGAAACCATGCGAATCAGAACTAGGACAACAGATAAAAGGGGCCGAAATCTTGCAAGATGCACGCATGCCTATTCTTTGCAGCATGGTCACTGGCATGCTGTAATGCTGATCCTTGGGCTATGACGCCATCAGAGATATTGTGTTACGCAGGCAGCCGAGTGGCTGATGAAGAAGCTTCTCACTTCCACCTGGACATGAATGAATAATGTTCTTCGTGGTTCTCTGGCCATGTTTTCAATTCCAGTGAGCAGCAGATTAATCATGTCTCGAGTTTTGGAGTTGCATAAAGATTTGGCACAAACAGATTATTGCACAATCCTTGTCTTTTGGCAAATTAGAACCTTTTTATTCCCTCATGAAAACATGCATTATAATGGACTCAATCTGATCATGGCTCATCTCATTTTGTGCAACGTCCACTAACATTTTTCACTCTGTGCAGTTGTGATTCTGGTCAAAATAACCCAGCATCTTGAGAATGTTTTAGCACATATACACTTTGGCATTAAGGTTGAATTTTGTCGGAAATTCTTCGCCATTACATCAGCACTCCACTTAATGAATCAAAAGATCGCAGCTATCATTAGGTGCACTGCCTGGCGGATTTGTAACAGAGCTACCTATTGTTCTGATTAGGCATTAAGCTTTGACTGTGTCAACAGCTTTGAGATAACAATGTGCTGCACTCACAAACCCACATGGAAGAGTGAGCCTGCATTACATGGCTGGCTTGAATGTTCTGACCCTTGAAACAGGCTGCTGTGGCAGACACACAGAGGTAAAAGAGCTTCAAACCGTGCATGTGCTTTTATGTGTTTGTTATTTTTTGCCATGAATACAGTTGACCAGAAAACAAAGAGTGAGGTGATTTTATCCGTAAATAATAGTTGATGATTAAGGTTCAGATTAATTTGTAATATTTTATAACAAATGCCATATTCTATCTGTTTCACAGAGCCTTGTCACGTATTGTCACTAGTTCACTTTTCCCTCTTTGGCCACATTGCAGCTACAAACCTTATTGTATTTCATTGGGATTTTCTGTGATAGACCAACAAAAAGTAATGCCTAGATATGAAGTTGAGTAAAATTCTGCATGTTTTTCACATCTTTTCCAAATAAAAACCTGCTCTACTATACCAAAAGATAATCAAGTACACTTCAGTTTACTTTTTGCCCTACATGCAAAACACTGCATATGGTATAAACTAACACTGCACTTCATCCTGAACACATACTTCCCACCAAGAAACATGGTGGTGGCAGCATGATGCTCTGGGATGCTTTTGGTTTGCTGGGAATGGGATAGGGAAGCTGGTCCCAGTTGATGGGATGGTTCATAGAGCTAAATACATAGAGATCTTGAAATCAGGGCTGTGAAACCTGTGTTCATCTACCAGTAGGACGGTGACCCAAAACATACAGCCACACTACAGAGGAATGGTATGTTATTTGGAATGTCCTTATCAAAGTTCATGTGTAAAGCCGATTGAGTGGCAAGAATAGAACATTGGTCTCAGAGGCTATTCATCCAATATGGTTGAGCTTGAGCTAATTTACAAATGGGTGGGAAATAGGCAAAAAAATCAGTATCTAGATTTGCAGTTGTAGAAACATAACCCTAAAGACATGGGGCTGTAGTTGCAGTGACAGGTGGTTCTGCAAAGTATCGACCAAGGCAAGCTGAATGCAAACGACGCACTTTTTGGATTTTATGTAAGAAAAGAAAGGGAATTTTTTCTTTCAATTTAAAAATATGAACAGTTGTTTTAGTTTATTTAAATAGTGCACTGACAAAATATGAAACTAATGAAAAAATAATTTTACTGGTACACCTTTTGACTTTTGTAATTCTAATCAGCAGTTAAAAAGTATAAGGCGCAAAAGGAAAAGATGTATGCAAAAATAACCTCCTGGACATTAGAGTGTGGAACAGAAGGGAGGTAAACAAACGAATATAGAACAAGAGATGAGAGGAAAGAGTAGGTGGAAAAAATGGACAGGGAGATGAGAGGATGAACAGAAGGAGGAGGAAGACGACAACAGGGAGGGAGGGAAAGGAAATGAGGGCACTGAGAGGAGACTGTCTGTGTTTACGAAGCATTATTGCTGCTATGGGAAGAGAAGAACATTCTTTTTTCTCTAAACCAGACTGATATGCAACTCTTCCAAGTAAAAAATAAATAATGTTCATTTACTGTCATATAGATGTACAGATAACACTGTCTGCCTCTGGCTGGTCGTTATTGCCAGTACCATCTGTATAGTGGGTCAGACAAGTACATGCAAGCATGTGTGTGTACATGTCTGTTCTTGTGTGTGTGAGTCTGAGGTCTTCTGTCAGCCATCCAGCGAGTGATGTAGCAGCTACAAACCAGGTTATGTAACCAGTCTGAGCCAGCTGTGCCTGTGGCAGCCACTGTCTCAAACATTTACTCAAACATCCAGGCACACACTTTCATACACACCTGAAGAGCTTACAAGTTTGTGAGGAGAGATGATACCTTTTCGTTCAAGACAGAAAAGTTGTTATAAAACAAAAAAATAGGATCGCACCAGAACGCATTGCACAGGAGCTACACATGTTTTCCACCATTAGCTTCTTGCACCTTTGACACTGCAGTCAAGGCTGTGGTACTGCAAAGTGGCCCATGCATCAAATGAGTGCTTGATGTCTTCGGGTGACAGGAGCAAAGACTTGTGTGATCTTTAGCGCCAAGAAAGTAGACAAACAAGCTGCGAACGGGAGCCACACAGGGTTTAGGATGAGCCGAGCGGCCGCTGACAGTGGATCACTGAAGTTGTTACATAACAGAGAGACGGAGGAAGGGCAGGTTGGGACGGCATGGGTGGGATTTTTGCTTAATGCCTCTTCTTGGTTACAATTCAGAAAAGTCTGAGCTCACAGATAGGCTATTGAGCACTGCAAGCAAATAAAACTGAAAGAAATGCTTCTTGGATGTTGAACCTGAGAAATAAATATGGGAGATGAGGAATACACTGGAGTGATGTGAAGGCTGAAGAAGCAGTGACCTGGAGCATTATGTGGAGATATGGTTGAGTAGGTTCAGCTGTAAGGGCCTCAAAAAGCAGAAGAATAGAGCAGCTTTTAAAGATAACTATGCACAAAAAACTAAAAACAGAAGTCAGGATGATTTATAAACTGCACATCTAATAAAGGCAGTCTGGACTTGAAGAAAATCTGCAACAAGACAGAAATTGTGCACATTGATTTTGTCTTTGTCTATTTGCCCACTTTCTTTGCTGTACAATCCTTGAGACAAATGAGGTATTTGAGATGCCAGAATAAACCACAGGTCTTGTTTGGGTTTTAAATTCTTGTCACTTACTTGTCAACTAGTGAAAAATACAAGCACACATTTTATTGTTGCATCTCTTTGTCCTTGTAGACTCGTTTACTGCCTTGGTTAGAGCCAGCCAACAGATAAAGTCTAGACTCCTGTGAAAAGTTCACTACAGGTTGCTGACTGAAAATGAAACCTGATCTATCCAGCTTTTCTTTCTGCTGCACTGCTCTGTTAACAGAGCCTTTCTGCCTCTGCTCATCTTTCAGTCATGCAATGAAAAAATGTTTAATGTTTGACCAAGCATGAAGCATAAATGAGTGAACTATATGCAAATGTTCATGCCCCTTGAACCTCCTCATATTTCATCTTAACCACAAACCTTGGTGTAAGTTATTGAGAATGTCTATCATAAACCAACACAAAGAAGTGCAGAGTGTTCAAAGTAAAAGGAAAATGCTGTATGGTTTACATTTTTTTTTGATAAATAGAAATCTAACATGTGTATGCTCCATATGTCTGCATGTCTACAGGTGGCATTTTTATCAATTTGTCTGTGCAAAATAACTCAAGATGAGTCAGATTGGATGTAGAGCCTCTCTAAATAGCGATGCAATTTTCAAGTTCTGACACAGATTCCCAATTTCGTTTTGATCTGGGATGTGTCTTGAAGGATTGCAAGTTACTCTATCTGTCCAAACACTTTGGACTATAAGTAGTGTTTCATGTGTTGACTTAATGCATGGCTGGACGTTCTGTGTGCAGCCCCAGATGTGGTTGATTGCTAGGAGCTCTTGATTCCCCTGGAGATAGTGTCAACATCACCACACCCCCCCTGCCACCTTGGTTACATCACTGCATGGATGGCCCTAAGCTCATCACCACAATTGAGCACATGCACTCTCAAAGGCATGTCCGTGTTGACTTCCAGCCTCAAAAGGGTAGTGGTAAAGGATTATATAGTATACTCTCATCTCACGTCTTGGATTTGTTTCTGTACATGAGAGATTTACGCTTTACACAAGAGAGAGATACATCAGCAAGAAATTCTGTGAAATGTTCCCTTGTGCAGTCTCGGTTATTGCTCGTCTTGCCCTTTTGATCCTCGTTGGCATGACTTGAGCTTAGTTTATACTTCTCTGTCAGCAGATTTGCACTCACACGCACATGTATTGACGCAGACGTTTTCCTTTTGTATTTCTCCGTTGTTGTAAAGCAATTCCCCACCAGGACAGTAGGGGGTGTAGACCTTTTCTGGCAGGTCTGCCTACCATTGCAGTGACGTCTCTGGTCGACGACAGCTTATTTACTTCAACTTGTAAACGCACATCCACTCAAGGAGCAATGACCAACAGAGAGCTAGTTTTGATTGAGCTGGAAAGCTTTTTACCAGAAGTGTAGCTCATTGAATACTCTAAAAATGCATGTAAACAAACACAGCGGTCTGTTTTGTTATTCTCTACACCTCCTGGTGTTCCGATTCGCCAAAAGACCATATTAGATAAACTAGCCTTGCGATATAAAGGATCTAGAGCCCAAAAACTGCATTGACTACTGATTACATCGACTGTTGATCACCATTCTGGTGAGATGACCTTGGACTAACCAATCACAGACATGCACTCTCAGATATGTTCAACGGATAGTTTAAAAATCGGTCTCTACTCCGTCAGTGCGTGCGTGCCTATTGGAGAGCCCTTGCGTCGACGGATAATGGCGCTGCATGTCTTTGCACCTCTGCTGATGAAAAAGTATAAACTAGGCTATTGTCATAGAAAAAGCACCAGGATATAACCATGATAAACATCCTTTTTCCTGTTGTGTTCCAGAGCTAGCAATATTTTCCCCCTATCTCAAGTGTCTTTTGATACATGTGAACAGCACAGAGGCATCTGTACACTTGTTACTTTCACAACTGGTAGTTTATCTCATCTTTTCCCATAATGTAAAGAGAAGTGCTGCTTTGGCAGCTGTCTTAAACATTTGGCAGGCTACTGTTAGATAACTGCAAGGTTGCGTTACTTTTTTATTGCCTCTTCTGTCTCCCAGTATTATGTGCCTCCAAATGTATCACAGCCACACAGGTGGCAAAGGAAAAGGGATATTTATAACTCCCAAAGCCATATTAAGGCAACGCAGCTGAAAATGGGCCTTTTCTTAACTCTTTCCCTCCTTTCCAGATAGATAGTTATGATCTCTTCACTTCCTGGTGGAGGTAATTTGACACCTTTTAGAAGGAAATCTGTTAACACAAATATGCTTCAAGTGTTGATATGGAAAGTTTTCAGGTCTTTGTGTAAAAAAAAGCAATATTGAGTTTTGCAGACAGGGTGGAAGTACCATGCATGCCAGAATACCAGGTCATGCCTGGATAGCAGGACACATGGTTCACATGTCTGATGAGTAGTGACCATTTTTAGTTACTGGTGTCTGTCTCTGCTGGACTGGACTGAAGCGTTGTGCTGGCAATGTAATAACGAGCGAAAGGCCTTTATGAATGTTTCAGTTGCTCTATTTATGGGGTCCTGCTGTGGCTCTTGGAACGAGTTGGAATGACGGATGGGCTGACTAGATGATTGCAGACTTTAAATGTGTTTGTGGGTTGACGCTTTTCTTTTTTTTTCTTCTTTTTTTTGCAGTCATAAAGTGTATTCCTCCCGGAAGGCTTTAAATGGGCAGCATTAGCGAGTATTTGGACATGTCAGAAATGTTTGTAAGCTGTTTAATGTTAAGGGGATTCTGATAACCTTTTCACAGTGTTTGTTCAGTTAAAAGAGGAAGTTGGCCGACATGTACATTACTGTTTCCGCCTTTGGCTGAGGTTAAGCTGACAGGCGGTCATTCGTGCATTTACAATATTCTTTATTTCTTTAACCCTTCAATACACAAGTGACTGGGCCCAACACTATTTGGGTAAAGAAAAAAAAGTGTTAGAAGACCTTTTTTTTTTTTACCATTTTGGTCAAGATTAACTACGTTTTGGTTAATGCGAGAAATATTTCATATTAAAAATATTTTCTGTTCACTTTTTAAAAGTTTTATTATGCAGTCCTGAAAATCCCCTGTTTCCAGCTGTGAACAGTGCCCACAGATATTTAATTTGCCACACTGACCATTGATCTTACACTGTTTGTAAGGATCAGGATTAGTTTCCTACTACCTATATCAATGTACAGTTAAGGCCAAAATTATTAATACCCATTTGCAGATTTAAATTCAATATTAAGTTTACTTTTGATAGAAAATTGGACAAGCATATCTCAAAAGGTAATCAAACAATGTAAAAGGAATGTACATATTTATTTAAGTGAATTTATTTGCATTTGATGGCAGGTGAAACTTTGTTCTACATGATACTGAAAAAACAAGTGATTGCGATTCTGTTGTGGAAAATTGTGCTGACAATATCAGTTATGGTTATTTCACATTTTCCTTTATTATTATGCAGTTTATCTACCTCTCTTTCAGCTGTGGTATCACACTTTCTAAAAATATACATCATGTGCTGGCATTTAGGGTAACTAGAGTCCATCCAACTTGCAAAAAATATTATTGAAAAGCAGGGAGTGACTGCACATGAAATATAATATCATATCTAATTTTGCTTCTAATATCCTGTCATCTAACATCTCTATCTCAGAAACTACAAAACATGAATATTACTACCAGTTAGAATTAACATGTTGGTCAAATGAAAATAGTACAATCTGCCAGTTGTATGAATACTTTTGCCTTTAATGGTATGTATATATACTAATCAAGTATAGCATTATAACCCATTCATTTATTTAAATCATTAATTTCTATACAGATATCTGCCCCAACACAAAACTATAGTCTTCAATAAATTCACGTATTACATCGACTATTCTGTTTTCATTTGCCTGTTTGCATTAGTACTAACCTTACATTAGTTTGTTCCCCCTTTGTTTTCATATGACTTGTTGATAATCAGCTTGTATCATATGTCACTGTGGTTCTAGTTAATTTATGTGAAAACAAACTTACAAGAAGGTTGTTATTTAGAAAACATAGCACTTTGTTTTAAACATTGTAAAGCTTAACTAGTGCGTCCTTACAGCAAGAGTTGTCTGTGGATCTCTGTGGCCGACTTCTCAGTTAGCCACAGGAAAAGGAGCTTTTAGCTGTCTAAGAAGTTGCTATGCTTTCACATTCGTTCTGATACTTGTACATACGATTCTTCAAAAATCTTCAAAAAAACAAACAAAAAGCCCTGAAAACTTGTGGCCTTCGTTAAACAGTAAACTGACAGGAAAAAAAGATGGAGGGAGAAGGGGAAGACAAGCAGTAAACAGCCTAAGACTGGGAACTGAACCCAAGACAACCACACCGAGGACTACAGCTTCCGCACATGGTGCACATGCTCCAAATACTGAGCCACCCAGTGCCCCCAGCTAGTCACTTTTTTGAAAAAGTCTCACATGATCTGTCGTACAGTTTCTTATTTAAGAAAATTGCTAATTTGGTGACACTATTGTGGACATTGTAGTGTTGCAGGCAGAGAAGGTCACATGACACAGACAGACCGAAAGCTGCTGCAGCAATTGTTTCACTGCTTACATAATTTCAAAGAGTGAAAAAGGCTTTTATTGCAGGTGTGAAAAACCAGATTTGCACACACAAAAACCGTTAGAGAGGAGATCAACATGAGGTAGCAGAAGGCAAAATTTTGAAAAAGACTGACCATTTAAAAACCGAGACTCCAAACCTATTCCCAAGGATCAGATGGGGACATCATTTGTATTTTATTAGGCAAAGTTAGGTATTTTAACATTGTGTTTAGAATAAAGTGAAATCACTCATAGCATATCAAAAGGGTGGCAAACTGGGTGCAGATGGCACAAGGAAAGCTGCGGACTGTGACCTCCAGGGAAGTCTCTCTTTGCCTGTTCATCATCTCTTTCTCTATTTGTGCTGTTACAGAAATAGCTCGGCGGTCTGTATTGCTCAGCCTGTGAGTTGGAACCATGTGTTCTGTTGTGGGGTTTGGCAGAGGTCTCTGTACACTGGACAATGTAGCATTGGGGGCATAGAGACTCAACTATGCATTCCCTTAGCTAGGACTTGGCCGGGAGTTACTGCTCCCTGTGCCCCTTGCTGTCACTTAAAAAGATGCGTTGTCACCCCACTTGTGATGCCTTCTCAAACATGATATTAATTTACACATATATTGGATTTACGCATATTCTTCTTTTTTACTCTCCTATCTAGGGCCCTCTCCATGGATATAGACACAGACTATGAGCGGCCCAATGTGGAAACCATTAAATGTGTGGTGGTGGGGGACAATGCAGTAGGCAAGACCAGGCTAATCTGTGCCCGGGCCTGCAATGCCACACTCACACAGTATCAGCTGCTTGCCACCCACGTGCCAACCGTCTGGGCCATCGACCAGTACCGAGTTTGCCAGGAGGTGGGCACACACACACACACGCACACCCACATGCAAACACACACACCTACACTCACGCACACCTACACGCACACATACAGACAGTAGGAAAATAAACCCCAAATAGACACTTCTAGCATTTTCCTGCAACTAATTCTTTTTTTTGTTTGTTAAAACATTTAATTTTAAACACCACCGTACGTCATGTAGTTTGATCCCATTGCAGTCCTTTTTTAAGCCTGATTACTAATTATTCCTTAGATCCTACTAAAACAAATATCTTGCAAATAAACAGAAAACGTTTGACCTGATTACACTGATATGTGTCTATGTTGTAGGTGCTGGAGCGATCTCGGGATGTGGTGGATGAGGTCAGCGTGTCCCTGAGGCTTTGGGACACATTTGGGGATCATCACAAAGACAGGCGATTTGCCTACGGGAGGTGAGAGTGCACACAAACACCCAGCCTGAACTTATTTACTGACCTAATAAACGCAACTGATGCTGGACAATAAGGTTAATTACCTGGAAATATTTTTACTGCTGCCAAGGGCTTAAGATAGTGACACAGTTTCCAGTTATTTCAGCATATAGAAAAGAATAGAAAAAAATAGAATAGAAATATTCTTTGTTGTCCTACAGTGGGGAAATTCAGTTGTCACAGCAGCAAGTTCAAGGAAGTGGGGGCATGCATATATTTACTCAAAAGTAAAACAGAGAAGAATCAGAGATTGTACAGTAAGGACAAATTTACATCTTAAGAAAAATAGTACTGTGCAGTCATTAAAATAGCATGCATTAAAAGTAACCTGCAGCAGAGTAGGTTAATTTAGACTAAGGAAAATATACAAGATGTGCATGTATATATATATATGTGCACATAAACAACAACAGACTATTTACAAGAAGGGAAAAAAGCGTGCAAACAATAGGGATGTGCAAATAACAGCAGAAATATTTTTTGAAATGAGAAAAACTGCAGATAACAGGAGTCATAAAGAGTTATTGAATTTGTCGGGAGCAGTGATGGTTGTAAAGTCTTACAGCTGCTGGGATGAAGGATCTAAGGTAATGCACAGACGGTGCCCAAATGGTCCTTTGTGCAGCTTCACTAGTGGATGGAGCTAATAACATATATTTGACTGCATCTGGTAACTTTTTAAACTCAATCAAACAAACATATACACATATGCAAATACATCTCAGATCAGAATATTACTAAATAGTAAAAAAAAAAAATTGTACATCAGTTCCAAAAGAGAAACACTATATATTTTTCATTGCACTATTATTGACATATATCAAAGATTTACATATGTCTATTCAAACGATGATTATGACTTACAAATTATATAAACCCAAAAATTAGAATATAGCATGAGTCCAATCATAAAAGAATGTTAAATGTAAAATGTTATGTTTCATCATAGGTTATTTCATTAATCACCACAAAACAACCTCACATTTTTCAAATAGGTATACAGTGGCTTGCAAAAGTATTCGGCCCCCTTGAACTTTTTCACATTTTGTCACATTACAGCCAGTCAGTTGCCCATAGACATTGCCTGATGAGTGTTAATGAATAAATAGAGTGCACCTGTGTGTAATCTAATGTCAGTACAAATACAGCTGCCCTGTGAAGGCCTCAGAGGTTGTCTAAGAGAATGTTGGGAGCAACAACACCATGAAGTCCAAAGAACACACCAGACAGGTCAGGGATAAAGTTATTGAGAAATTTAAAGCAGGCTTAGGCTACAAAAATATTTCCCAAGCCTTGAACATCCCACGGAGCACTGTTCAAGCGATCATTCAGAAATGGAAGGAGTATGGCACAACTGTAAACCTACCAAGACAAGGCCGTCCACCTAAACTAACTGGCCGAACAAGGAGAGCGCTGATCAGAAATGCAGCCAAGAGGCCCATGGTGACTCTGGACGAGCTGCAGAAATCTACAGCTCAAGTGGGGGAATCTGTCCACTCTGAACACACCATCCCCACTGTCAAATATGGTGGTGGCAGCATCGTGCTTTGGGGGTGCTTCTCTTCAGCAGGGACAGGGAAGCTGGTCAGAGTTGATGGGAAGATGGATGGAGCCAAATACAGGGCAATCTTGGAAGAAAACCTCTTGGAGTCTGCAAAAGACTTGAGACTGGGGCGGAGGTTCACCTTCCAGCAGGACAACGACCCTAAACATAAAGCCAGTTATTTATTTGCAAAACATGTTTGGAATCATGTATGATTTTCTTTCCACTTCTCACGTGTACACCACTTTGTATTGGTCTTTCACTTGGAATTCCAATAAAATTGATTCATGTTTGTGGCTGTAATGTGACAAAATGTGGAAAAGTTCAAGGGGGCCGAATACTTTTGCAAGCCACTGTATGTGCTCACCAGACTACAAAGTCTGTAGGATGTATCAAGGTTATTTGGAGGGACTTTGCATAAGGTGTCACCTTTTTTTTCTCTTTGTGTGAAAGGTTTGTACGTGACACACTTCATTTATGCATTTGTCAGCTGCAGATCCAGCTGGCTGGGGTTAGTTTGCGGTTCAAATTTCCACCGCTCTGTTGTGTTTATCCACTGTTTAAATTTGTGTACATTTGCTTGGTGTTCTGCTCCTGTTTGTTTGGGTGCGCTCTTGTGGGTGCACATCTATCCACCCTATGAGCCTGAAGTCAGCTCATTAGAAGCACAGTGCCAGCTCAGCTGGTTTTACCCTGCATGAAAACACCATAGTGTTCTTTCTTACCCATTCTCCTTTTTTGTTCCCAGCTCTCATCGTCTCCTTATTTATCCAAGCCAACATTGCAATTCATTTTCCTGAATGATTACCTCCTAGGCTCCTACAATAACATGTCTAAACATCCATACCCTTGGCATGTAGCTGCTCTTTGACCCTACTCATAGGCTTTTGTTGACATGAAACTCAGAACTTCACACTGTCACATGTCTTGTTAGAAGGAGTTTAGGAAAACAACAGCTGCTGGAAAATAGATTACACCTAATGTAACATGAGTCAGATTTTTTTCTATTATTGCAAGTCATCAGTGGAACTAATTGTCAATAATGAGATCAAGATAGATATTTTCAAGCAAACCTGTTGGAGAAAAAATGTAACAAAAAAAACAAACTAATATTTTGCAGAAGCATAATTTGATTTAATACCCCCATTCAATCTTCTTAGGCCCACACCTGCTTTAGGCTTTTCACTTATAAAAGATCTGATTAACAAGAAATAAAGTTCAACTATATCAGTAGGTTTTTGTGGCATTTTCTGATTTACACTATTTACCTAAAGCCACAGTTTGCTGAGAGGCTCCAAAGTATCAAAAAAAGATTGTATTGTACAAAGTTCTCTGTCAAGAAAAGGATGCAAAAAACCCTAAAGGTATATGCACCATGGTATGCCAAACTCAATCACCAATACTTAAAAAAAATATTGAAACATCAGTGTCATTACTAAAACGGGATCTTTCTCCATAGTTGATAAAAAAAATACCTAAATGGGTCAACGAGACAGTCAAGAGCCTGGTTGCAACATTACAATCTAAAATCTACATTTTATAAGCTAAGAAGGCTGTGGATGAGAGATGTCCTTAGAATCATATAGATTTGGAAAACTTTTGCAGGGTAGAGTTGGCAAATAGTGTCATGCTAGGATGTGAGTAACTGACAGACTCCTGCCAAAGAATACTATATGCAGAGCCTAAAATTTATACATAGAATCATGTGAGTGACAGCATGTAGACCTTTCTGGATAAAATGTAATAATAATCCTTTGAAAAGATGGTAATGAGAGTTTGCTTGGCTGTGTGGGCAGGGGTGTGTGTGTGTGTGTGTGTGCGTGTGTGTGTGTGTGTGTGTGTGTGTGGTGTGATTTAATTCCCTGCTGTTGTATATTATGTCCTTTGGAGCTTTTCAGAGATTATCTGGGTGAAAATAAAGAGGACTGGGGAACCCCAACAGCAAAGAAATCCCAGCTCATTGGTTCTTAGGTGTACAGAGGCATGTGAACTCAGCAGTGGAACATAAGGTTCTCTTCCTCTATGTGGTCAATCAAATTAATCTTCAGACCCACTCCAAGAATTTTCCATGATTTTTAAATAGCAGTAAAACTAAATTTCTTCAACAGCACATACCTTTGTTGTCTAATTAAACACTTCATAACTCTTGGTGTGTAGGTATTTTGCTCAAGGAAATGAGGCATATTTAGCTGTTGCATAATGTTGCTCTCAAGATCAGTAAATGATTTACTTCACATCTTCTGATAAGTATTGGGTGCCTGGCAAATGTCAAAAACTGCAATATAGTCATATAATTAAATTGCCCCCAGGCCACATATTATGATTAATGTAGCACAAGTTACATAAGTCTGAGTATTATTTTGCTGAAGAGGCTAATAGTCTTGTCTATGCATTAATGCAGAGGTCGATGAGTTACAAATTATATCTTTTGCCTTTTCAGAAAAAGTTAATGATCCATCCCAAACATTACCTAGAAATAGGCAGACATGCTCCAGCTTGTCTTGGTTAGAGTTCCTTTGTTAAGTGCTGTGGTCTGCTTGCTCAAACATATGCGATGGATCTGTTTGCTAGTGTAAATCCAGAACTATTCTTAGACTTCTTTTTCTGGCTCTTGACGTTTTGAAGGTCTTTCGGAGATTTATGCAATAGACAGAAAGAGGCTCAAGCCACGCAAATAACCAACCCATCTTGTGACCCCCCCTCCCCCACATCATTCTGTAGCTTTCACATTAGCGCTGTCCATGCTCCCTCAATGCCTTGCAGAAGCTGAACAAGCTTCCTCCATACGCACTTTGCACAAGTTTTAATACAAACTGACACCATGTTCCATGAGTCAGCAGTAGCTCTTTTTTTCCCTTTTCTGTTCCCATACATCCATCAAAGCCCAAATGCCCTCTCTTGACTGACATTGCCTACTCACGACAGAGCAATTCAGCTCCCCTCTGCCTAGCTTTGTCTCTTCTGTCTGTTATTTTGTTAGAGGATAAAATAAAATGTCTTCTCTCTCTTCTTTCCCTGTAGGTCCGATGTAGTGGTACTCTGCTTCTCTCTTGCTAATCCCAACTCCCTGCGCCACGTTCGCACCATGTGGTTTCCGGAGATCAAGCACTTTTGTCCCCGAACACCCATCATCCTGGTCGGCTGCCAGCTGGATCTGCGCTATGCTGACCTGGATGCAGTTAACCGTGCGAGACGACCGTTAGCAAAGTGAGATTCATTCCTCATTAAGCATTAACATCTTTCTGGGACACAACCTGCAAAAATGTGGCTTTTTACCTTGCTTGCTTGTAAATGGCAATATATGTTTTATGCTGCAAAAAACAGGTTTAAGGGATTCCAGTGAGTTTTTCTCAATAACAAACCTGTCGAAAAGGAGACTTGGTTCTTGAGATTGATGTCGTGTACAGTAGAATTTATACATGTGACAATGATCTTCTGTGTTCTCTATGTATCTAGTCTCAGGAGTAAAGCTTTGTTAAAATCTCTCAAATCTGTGTGGGACAATGTGGTATGATCGGAAGAAACCTACCCTGAGGTTTGGGTCACAATTTCAAATGACACAAAAACAACATTGTGCATCAACACATGTAGACCATAGCAACAATGAAACATAACGATGGCCGTTTCATGCTATGTAGCTACCTTTCCTCAGATGGAAGTAGGGTTTTAAGTTATGAATAGCTCTAAATCTCAGTTAGTTTTGACCCCAACCTTTAAGGTCTTTGCTAGAAACCCGACAAAGAAAAGTTATTTAATTTTTCAGCATCACACTGCGTTCATGCATGCATCCATGTCCAAATAAAAATGACTTTATGAGAGGAAACTTAAAGTTTTGCAATGGGGTTGTCAGACCCCATAACTAAATTCAATTAATCTGTGGCGGCCACTTGAAGAGGGCTGTAGAGTGTAGACAAGACTTGTCCTCACAATCTGTTTAATTTTCATAGGTTTTGCCAGGGAGAATATTGCCAAGAACAGATGTAGCAAATAAGACTGAATACTTAAATGGAATTTAAAGGCAGTTCAACAAAGTGTTAACTTAAGGGTGTGCTCGCCTAAACAACCAGGTTATTACAAGTTTGTAATTTACATTAGATTTGTCTTTCTAATATTTTTTTTGTTTTTGTTTTTCAGGTATATTGTACAGGATAAATGTCACAATATATATAGAAAATGTATTAAAATTATTTATCATTTTTAGCAGAATGAGAACACATTCGGGAGTCAATGTAACACAAACACAAAAGGCAGGAAGTCAAAACATATGTGAAGAATAGCTTTTCACATAGTTGGCATGGTGGGTAGGACCAATAGGTCTTAACTGACATGATAAGAGAAGTAAGTCAATAGAGCAAAAGTTGTTGGAAGTAAACCCTCCCATAAAAACTGTTATCACATCACTGTATTGATGTCATTTTATGTTTAGTGTTTTTGTTAAGAAGTATGCAGTGCATTCTGTATACGTGCAAAAATGTGCACAAGCTTGCTTATGTTTGCATGAATGGTTTGTATTGTTAATACTTAACTTTTCCAAATCTGTTGACTTAAACTTTTTCATGTATGACTCACAGGCCCATCAAACCAACAGACATCCTCCCTCCAGAGAGAGGCCATGAGGTAGCAAAAGAACTTGGGATTCCCTATTATGAGACGAGCATTGTTGCCCAATTCGGAGTCAAAGATGTGTTTGACAATGCCATCCGTGCAGCCCTCATTTCCCGTCGACACCTGCAGTTTTGGAAGTCCCACCTGAAAAAGGTCCAGAGACCCCTTCTCCAGGCGCCTTTCCTACCTCCTCGACCACCACGCCCCATAGTCGGCATCCCAGACCCACCAGTCACAGACGGAGAAGGCCCTGACTCCCTTTTCTGTCATCCTCTTTGCACAGATGTTCTTTTCCTTTTGCAAGGTGGCTTCACTCGTGTCTTTGCACACAAGGTTTACCTGGCTACGTCCTGCTCCAAATTCTACGACCTTTTCACCCTTGATCTTGGTGGGTCAAGTTTTGGGGCTACGGGAGAAGAACAGGACAGCAAGGAAAACATGGAGAGTGGGGAGGAAGATGAGCAGAGCAGGAGAGGAGCCAAAGAGCAAGCTGGGCGCACTAAGAGCCTGGACATTGATAAAGATGGGATAGATGGAGGAGTGCGGGGACTGAATCGACCTCAGCTGCTCCAACAGGGATCATTGAGGACTTCCCAGAGTGATAATGCGCTCCCCTCTCGAGCTCAGTACTCAATGGGAGCAATGGGGACAGGTCGAGCCCTATCTGGATGGGGAAGAGGGTTTCTCAGTGTGTGTCTGGAGCATGTTGATGATCCCATGACTGGACGGCCTCGTCTAATGACTGTGGTTGCCATGGATGCACTTATACAGGAGGAACCATTTAAGGTAATTCTAAAACAAATGTTGTTTACCGTGCTGTGAAAAAGGATTTGATCCACTACAGATTTCCTCTGTTTATGCTTTTTTAGTCATTTTTTTTTATATCCTCAAACAATTTTTAATATCAGACCAAGATAACCTGACTAAATCCTGGCAATTGAGTTTTCCAATTCTTTAGATGTTATTCTATGCTTTCTGTGACCTCCGTTTTCTTAGATGAATTTTGGTAGGCTGGCCACTCCTTGGGTTTACCACGGTTCAATGTTCTCTCCATTTGAGATAGTTGCTTCTTACAGTGGTTTTCTGGTGTCCCAGAACCTTAGAAATGGATTTGTAACACTTTTTTTGCATCTGCTTTTGGGGCATAATATGTGGCTTTCTGTTACCTTGTAGCCTATTTCATATTGTCAGACAGGTTCTATTTAAAGCTGCTGTCCGGAGTATTTGAGAGAGAGAGATTTTTTTGAATCCAACGCACCAAGGCACCTCCCAAAACTTGCCTTTACCCCCCTTCCGCTCCCTCTAGCTCCACCTCTACAATTGGGCAAGTACACATGTTATTGTGTACTTAAATAATAAAAAGTTGTATTGATTTGCTTTGTTGAATATATGGCTGTCTTACCCGTTGAACAGAAATGTCACCAAAGCTTTGTTGGTTTTGAAGCCTTTTAAGATTCGAAGGTATCTCCATTGTTGAAACGCATCTCCGATGTAAGTCCTACTCCGGCCTCTGGGGCGTTTTCTGGCGAGTTTAATTGCAGGACTTTTCTTTGTTTTTCTTTCTGAAGTTGATGTTGCCCTTGGTAGCTGGGGAATGGGTAAGTCTTTAGCAGAAGTTTGCTCCAAATTCTCCATGACTGACATTCTCTTCCAATATAATGGCTGTAAACAGGAAGACATGGAGCACCCTGTGTGGGCGACACCATCTTCACAGATTTTCACGATGCACATGCATGTTGATTGACAACCGACAAGGTGGAAACTCGAATTCTATTGGCTAAAAATGGCTAAAAATATTAAGCGGTCAGTTGCATAGGGGTCTATGGGGGGAAGGAAGGACTTAAGAAGAATAACACATGTTGTAGAGCACCACTCATATATCATAGTATAGCACTGAACTATCATTTGAAAGATTTAGAAAGCTTTGATACATAAATTAATTATCTGGACTGCAGCTTTAAGTGAGTCCTTGATTCTAAATGTATAGCAGTAATCAGGCTTTGGACTGGCTTTTGAGATTTATAAAAGTTAATTTATGATGTAACAAAAGGGGCAGTTACTTTAGTTACTAGGTTTTCAGTGCATTTGACCTCTGGATTTGCTGCACTTTCAGGCAGTGCTTCAGTACCTCTACACAGGCAGCCTGGACGAGAGCCGAGGTGACTTGATGCAGGTGGCCACCATTGCGGAGTTGCTTGAGGTGTTTGACCTTCGGATGATGGTGGCCAACGTGCTGAACAGAGAGAGTTTCATGAACCAGGAGATCACAAAGGCCTTCCACGTCCGCAGAGCCAATCGGATCAAAGAGTGTCTCAATAAAGGGACTTTTGCTGGTAAACCACAAAGTCAGCCACACACTACATTTGTCTTATTCTAGATGTGATGCCCCCCATGTTGTATCTGTAGAGCCACTACAGGCCCATGTATGTCTCTGTACAGGAGTGCTGATAATTGCTGAAATTAATGTGGAGATCACAGACTGAGACATTGCTAGTTTCCTGCAGCACCTCTCAAGCTCATTTGACCAATAATTCCAACAAATTTTGTTTTATTTTATTTGCTATAAATATTTTGATGGATTCTTTCATAGTCATTTGACTTGATGACTGCCTGTTGTTTCAGTCTGTTTATCATATATATATATATATATATATATATATATATATATATATATATATATATATATATATATATATATATATATATACACACACTATATGCATACATTTCCTGTACCCGTCCATCCTATGCAAGGTTGCGGGGGGGGGGCGGGAGAAACCAATTCACCTAAAAGTAATGTTTTTGGACTGTGGGAGTATATGTATACATGTATGTATACACACGCACACGCATATATGTGTGTTTATTTATATATATATATATATATATATATATATATATATATATATATATATATATATATATATATACTGACTTATTTGTGTAGTGTTGTGTCTCCTTTTAGTGTTGTCTTTGCGTGAGATGTCCACCTTTTCTGTAAAAAGCATGTTATTTTCGTCTCTCTCTGTGCTGTCTTTGTCTGATCATAGTGATTATTGTTCCCATGGAACTCATATGAGTTTTGATTAAATAAACTAACAAGAATGTAGCTGACACGAGTGTCAACAAACAAGCATAATCACTTTGTTTTTTTTCAGGAACACACCGTTCTCTTTAACAGAGTTCTTCAGTGTGCTGCATAACTCACCACCCTGCATCTGCTTTCCTTCCCGTACAATGAGTGCAGACCTGTTCCGTCTCCCCGTCAATTTATCTCTCTGTCTGTCTACCTGTGTCCATGTCTCTCTGTGTGTCTGTCTGGTCCTATTGCTGCCTGTGTGCGTGTCTGGACGTCTGCTTCGTCTGTCTTTTTCTTTCTGTAGTTTGGGCTTCTGTGGCATTCCCCGAGATGAACGCTCTTTTCCCACCCCGGTTTCAGATGTGGTGTTCCGGCTGGATGACGGCTGCCTCCCGGCCCACAAGCCCCTGCTCATCTCTAGCTGTGACTGGATGGCCGCCATGTTCCGTGGCTCCTTCATGGAAAGCTACATCGAGGAGGTGAGATTGTCCATGCAAGACAGATTTCGGGGATCTGGGTACCTTTTAATTTATAGATGGGATTAGATGTCTTGATCCTAAATCGAAGAAATTTAAAAAAATAGGAAAGTCTGAATTGCCCTTATAGAGAAAAGATCTATTGCCATTATTTTTTCCCTGAACATTTATCCCCTTGAATCATTTATCTGGAACTTCTAATCTTGCCTGAGATCTTCGTTGTGTGTGTTTCTGCTGCTATACAGTACCTTATTGTTGAAATAAACTACAGCAGAGATTCAGAGAGGCTCACTTCTTCTAAAGGTACTTCCTGCATCAGCTCTGTGGTTTCCTTTAAAAACAAGAACAAAAGAAAAAAAAATCAAAAACCTAAAGGGTCGTCTATATCCAGTTTAAGCTATGTTGAACCTGTTTTATCAACAATAAAATATCTCTGATGATTCCTTCACTGCACCTTCACTCAATAACCTTTATAAAGTCATTCCAAACTCTGTATAAATGTGTGGTTTTTGCAGCATTTAGATATAACAGATAAAAAGTGTAATTTGTAGCAAAGAAGGGATGGAAATTTGTTCCATTCAGGATTACAACTCTGCAGCCAACACTGCAAGCAAACCCGATTTTCTGATTGTTATTTTATTACAGCAGTTACACACTGAAATATATATATAAATCTATCCAACATTAACCTTAGAGCAGTTTAAATATAGATTAATAAAATACAATTTCTAGGTATGAGTGTGTGCATGAATGGTGTTTTGGCTAGTGTGTTGCCCTGTCATGGACTGGTGACATGTCTAGGGTGTACCTTGCCTCTCC
The DNA here is from genome assembly GCA_963556495.2 of Valencia hispanica. Classification (NCBI taxonomy): domain Eukaryota; kingdom Metazoa; phylum Chordata; class Actinopteri; order Cyprinodontiformes; family Valenciidae; genus Valencia; species Valencia hispanica. The sequence goes on from OY747704.1 coordinate 26,313,534, forward strand.
TCCAATAACCTCAGGAGATAGGCATCAACCTCCTTGCAAGCCTGCAAGGATAAGTGGGTACAGACAATAGATAAATGGATGGATAAAATATTGCTGCAAGAAGTCAACCAATCGGAAATGATTAGCACCCTGCCTCCTCATAGCTCCAGCCAGGGTAAATCAAAATGCTCTACCTCCCTACAAGGGCATTTTTCTTGGTTTAAACCCTATCCTGGTTGTTTGGTATTACCCTGGTAGTTGCCATGGAAATAGAGGAGTGGAGAAAATAGCCCCTAAAAACCTCTCTCAAAAGGTTACTGTAGTTGAAACATGCCTTAGATCACACAGAGGTACAGTACACAGCTTGTAACATCTGATAACATAGGGAAATATGAGGCAAAGGTAAAGGAGTTATTTTTTGATTAGATTGACATTTTGATGACCATAACCCAGACATACTATGCTCTGAATACCACTCATTATGAGGCTAACCTACTAATCTTTGTTTCACACCCAGGTCTGGTTAAAGGTCTGCAAATAACCACATCCTTAGATGACTTAGACCCATATTTAGAATGGCCATACATAAAAACTTATGAGGAAATGCATTAACACACAATAGAATGCTTTCTCAGTTTTTTCCTTATTGTTCAACACTTTAATAGTTTTTTTTTTTACCCCATATTAACCATGTCTTTGTAAAAATCTGTGTCACCAGGGTGAGAAAACAAGTAGATTTGCACACATAAACACACATACAGAGAAATGTTTCCGGACTCTGACTTCCTGTTCCTGTTCGCTGAGGCTACGTTCTGTACCTCATTAAAACCACAGGCACCTTTCTGACAAATTGGTGCCCTGGGCTTTGTTTTTATTTGGTAATTTGTCATCTTACTGTTGTTTGTGGTTGCTGTCTTCTGTGTTAGGTGTCCAAACTGTTAGGCTGTTAAAGATTAGCTCTATTTAGAAATACTCAGAAAATTTCATAATGGCACCAGGCTAATGATAGCTTAAAATGGCTGCTTCTCTTAACAGCATTAATACATTTTCATGCAAGAAGAGTAGCTCTTCTGAGACCAGCATTTTCCAAGAGTTGGTTCTAGTTAACTCATGTGTGCTCGCCCCTAAGGCTCAATTTCTTGTTGTAAGGCATGTGTTGCTGACCTGACCTAACCATAAAGGAAGTTAATTCAAATTCAATTCAAATTCAAAAATACTTTATTGATCCCAGAGGGAAATTAAGTGATTACGGGCTGTCTTTTAGTTAAAGTTCTTCCGGCTGTGTTATGCAACCAGATCCCACAGTCTCTTTTTAAAGTCTGCCAGTTCAGATTACAATGATTCATGTCTTCAAAATAACTATTAATATAATACAACAGTTTTTCAAATAACATTGTTAAAGTTTAAAATTTTTATGGAAACCCTATTACTAGAAAACTATAACATACAATAAGAACAGTATATTTTTGTTTTAATATAAATATTTTTTTTCTGGAAGGTACTTTACTGTTTAGGAAATCATAATTTAGTGTTCAAATTTCTGAATTTAGGACACTCTGTATGTTTTATTATACATCCAGCCTCTGAAACAAGACAGTAAACGATATTTAGTTCATGAAAATGAGAGAGGATTTTCACCCTATTTGTGGAAAATGTAAGAATCAAAATTTTTTTGTTTTGACAAATACAGCTTTACCAATCAGAAACTATTTTAAGGATTTAAAATCAGATTAGTGCCATGGGACTAATCAGAGTATTTCAGTACATGTTTGACTTATCTATGTACAGTTAGGTCCAAATTTATTCCTGACCCTGGCAGATTTAGGCTTAAAGTTATCTTTTAATTCATACCAAAATGTTTCTTTCCAACTGGAAGTAATATCAAATTTTGAAGTGCCCCTGTCAGAGAATGTTTATCTAATAATTTGCAGAGATAGTTAAGATTAGGGTGATTGCAAGGAGGACTTTAAACTACAAAGACTTAGAGCTCATCACCAAAGATAAATCTTCAAAATATAAGTGGAAACATGTAAAAAGCTGGTCAGGAATTAAAAGAAGGGTTTGATTCTGGAATACTATAAAGATTTTTGACATCCCACTTTTTAAACTAATATCTACATAAAACAGATGTCTGTTTTATTTCATATCAAAAACCATTGTCTTAGTTAAAATAACGTGAAAATAATGTTAAATTTACACTTGTGACGGTATTAATAGTTCATTACAATAAGCGTTAATGTAAGAGTCAATTTGTTATTTATGATGTGATGCTGAAGACTTAAAGTTGGACTTCAGATTCTGACTGCCAACAGATTGTATAAATCAGTATCAGGCAAACATTAGCTGAAAGTCTAAAAAGTTACTTCTTTCAGTCTCAGTTTGAGACTTTTCTGTTAAGCTCTAAACCAGACAAAACTATTTTTTTAAACAGAAGCAGAAGTTTAAGACATGGTTTAGCAGTGCAATTTCTCAGTTTTCAGTGCTGAACAAAATGGAGGTCAGTGTGTTCCAAGAACAACATGAATATCCTAACTTATAGGGGTAACTAGATATTGTCAACTTTTTGTGAACTGAACTCTTCATAGTCATTCTCAAAACCCCAAATTAAAACAAGCTTTTATAAATGGCTCAACAGCTTTTCATCTCTTTGTTTAGACTACACACTAGTTAATGTTTTTTTTTTATTATTATTATTTTTGTTGCAAAGTGCATGTTGTTCAGATAGTCTTGCATCTCTTTGGTTTTTGGTAGACTATCTTTTAAATCTGTTGCATAAAAATAACACGAGTAGCATGTGATTATCCTGTTTTCATACTCATGTCTCATTTCCTTCTCAGTGTATTTTTAATGCTCACACATCTCAGCGTTCACATTATTGTGGGCTATTCTAGGTTTGTGCTGAGCAGTACAGTTTTGTATGATGGTACTGAATCAATAGTTTTTTGTTTTGTTTAAAGCTAAATAACTTTTATGTGATATTAAGTAATGACAGCATAAATACAAAAAGTCCTATGATTCTACTGTCTCTAATTTTATTCTCCTGATTTCTTTTTCTCTTATTTTTGTGTCATTCTGAGAAATGTAACAATTTTGAAATTATTAAGCTTTGCATCTTTTCTGTGACTCACTTCTCAGGATTAGAATCAGAATTAGCCTAATTGGCCAAGATTGTATACACAAAAAATAAATCTGACCTCGGTTTCATGTGCTCATAGCGTATAGACAATAAGTAAATATGTAAGGCAAGGCAAGGCAATTTTATTTGTTTAGCACACTTTCAACAACAAGGTAATTCAAGGTGCTTGAAATTATGTAAATATCAAAACTTTACAGGAAATAGATAAACAATACATTATTTACATGTATGTGTATGTACAGTCATTTTTTTATATAATGAAAAAAGAAAGACAAGTTGTGATAGTGTAAATATGGTTAGTTTGTTTCAATGCACAGCTGACTACACAGGCTATAGGGTGTTCATTTAGTTGATCAGAGAGACAGTCTGGGGGAAGAAAGAGTCTCCGTGGTGGCTGGTTTTTACAAATAGCACTATGTAGCGCTGACATGAGAGTAAAAGTCTTAACAGTTTGTGTCCAGGGTGTGTGGGGTCTGCAGAAAGTCCTGGATGGAGGGAAGGTCAGCTTCAGTGTTCTTCTCTGAGAGACAAAATAAGTTCAGATTTTCCTGCAAGTTTGAATGAGATGAAGAAGACAGTGATCAGAGTCCTAAAGATGCACGGATTGATTCTTTTAAGACTTTGCAGTAGTGGTCCACTGTGTTTGTCTCGCTCGTGGGAGACTCTACTTACTGTTTGTATTTCGGTAGTTCATTTGAGGTTTTTGAGCTGTTAATATCCTCATTATTAATGATGACAAAGTCTGGCTATTTTTTCCCCATGTCTTTTATCAGCTCAGCGAGCTGTTTTTCAGCTTCTGAAGTTCTGGCTTGTGGTGGGATGTAAACACCGGCCAGAACAAACGGAAGAATTCCCTCCGTGAATAAAAGGGATTAGTGTTTATAAAAATGACTAGGTGAAGACTACATGACTTCTTTAACACTGTGACATAAGTAGACAAAACCTTCATTTATATTCAGATTCCACCTCCTGTCTTTTTTCCTTAGAGCTCTGTGTTGTGGTCTGCACCACTCAAAAAAACTGCAAGCTCAGCATAAGAAGTGCTTCTATCCAGGATGTGTTCACCAAGCCAATTTTTGGTGAAGCAGTAACTGTATAATAGCAGTAAAGTACAGTGCAAATACAAACAAAATACACAGTATGAGTGAGAACAGTACCAGGACAGCCATCCGCAAAACACCATTTATGCAAATTATTATTCTTATTCATAAATGCCACTACGTCTGAGTTCATTCATTAACGCAACCAGTATCCTAGCTGGAGATTAAAGCTTTAGAGACCACCCTTCTCTGGGATGACGAGAAGTCGCACCATGCTGACATTCTCTTAATTGCTTATGAGAGTGGAGACTGTAAAGTGCCACAGTAGGTAGACTCAAAGTGCTCTTGGAGGGTGTCGGGTCATCTCTGTCATAATGGTTTACCTTCCTTCCGTTCTCCTGGGGCTAAACTGGTTATGTGTACTGTAATTAAAATGTGACAATAGATCATTTTCAGAGGAACGTACAGTATATAATGAACTAACATGGGCCAGGGTACACTGAGAATCATTGTGACCTGTTATTTTGCAGCTCTTAATATTTTCTGATCATTCCACTGCATTTGTGCTGCATGTTTGCTAAGCAATTATTCATGAGTGAACATATCTAAAATATAATTTCTTTGCAATCTACGCTTCAACTCATATAACAGGAACTCAATCCATGAGTCCCAGTGAAATGCAGCGTTTCGACTGTTCTCGTCCATGCTTCAGTTTGTATGTAGAGTCTATTAATTGCATTAATCTACATAATTTTACAGTTTTCCCTCCATCTTTTCTCGCTGCAATAATTTCCTAGGTATCGATTCCTAACACCAGTACAGCATGTATGCGTGGAGTGCTTGAGTTCTTGTACTGTGGTCTCCTGACACCGTGTCCTGGATTGGAGCCCATGGAACTAATAGTTCTGGCCAACCGTCTCTGTTTGCCACGGCTTGTTGCCCTCACTGGTAAGTACTATCTATGTGAACCACTACAAATTCACACTCTATTCAGTGTCCCCTACCGACTGGATGCAACTGAACGTTGTTTTATTGTTCTTAAACTTTACACTTTGAGAACTAATTTTCATACCTGACACCTTTAAGTATATGAAAACAGTTAGCTCTAATGCAGCTTGACACAGTTACAGGATGATTTGTCAGCGGTGCATGCAAATAGAAAATACGTACATGATTCTGTTCATTTTTTACCTCTTCAGAACAGCATGCTGTGGATGAGCTACTGCAGCTGGCAGTACAAGGAGTGGACATCGATGGACAGGTGTTACCTTATCTTGAACTTGCACAGGTTTGTCTTTCTTGTCTGTGTGTTGAATTAAAAGTGCATTTTTAATTTTGTATACACGATTTTAGGTAAATCCGTAGTAGATAATAGTTTATGGTCATGTATAGTGAATCAGTTTATATTCATTTCATACATTTTAACTTGGTGTTCTATTACAGTTTTTTTGTTTTTTTTCCAGATTTTTTAGCGCAATAATACTTTCTATTTTCCCCTTGCCACAGTTTCACAATGCCAAACAGCTCTCTGCTTGGTGTCTTCATCACATCTGCACCAATTATAATAGCATCTGCCGCAAGTTTCCCAAAGACATGAAGGCTATGTCTCAAGGTACGCTGCGGTCACCTGGCCTCTCCTGGCCCTTATAGTCTGCCTCTCTCTAAAGCCCATTTCATCACTTTTCTGTCATTATGCAGTTTTAGTTTCAAGCAAATTGTAGAATGCAATTCCTCTTCATTCAGGAATTGCACTGGGCCTGTTACTTTAAAGCAGCAAAGCGTTACAGTTACAAATGATAATTGAACAAATATAATTTTTTTTGAGGACAAATTTGCTTTTTTTTCTTGCAGAAAATCAGATGCACTTTGAGAAGCAGCGTTGGCCTCCTGTATGGTTCTTAAAGGAAGAAGACCGCTATTTGCGTTCTCAAAAGGAGCGTGAGCGTGAGGAAGAGATCTTGCGCAAGCAGCACACCAAACGGGGCTGGTGTTTCTGGAGACACCCGTCTTCCTCTCCACATGTCTCCTAAGGGGTTTCCCATGTCTAGCTCTTGGATCTTGCCCTTAGCGGATGCTAATGCACGAATTAGCGTATACAGAGGAGAATGGCTGTATTCCATCTATCTGTGGAGAAATAACTCAGTGCTAATATTCCTGAATGTCCGCATGCTCGGGAGGAGTGTATGTGCCGCATTGTGGGACTGGGTCGCCAGACGACTTGGTTTTGGTGGTGGGATGGATTGGGACTGAACAGAGAGGGTATTTGCATGGATGCGTGAGTGTATGTGTGTGTGGAATATAGTGATGCTTCCAATTTGAGACACTGATCTCTAAAAGGAACGTGGCGGTGCAGAGCAACCCCTCGTCCTATCCGTAAATGCTTTTTCTTCCTCCACCAGCACTCAATTGCCTTGGAGTGTTCGGACTGGAAGCAAGGGCTTTCTTTTCTCTCCGTTTTCTCAGTATTCAACCTTCACATCGACCTTAATGACTTTTACACATTTGATACTGCAGCTCCCTTTGGCGGTAGGGGTAGTTTACCTCTGCCTTCGGTTCTTATACAGACAGTTTGCTTGCACACGCAGATGCATCTCCACAGTTCACCCTTGGGAAACCAGCAGTAGATGCAGGAACTAACACTGACAATTTGCTCACTGTTATTCCTTATTTTTAATCTCCTTATCTAGATTGTGGGGCCCTTTGGTATGCTATTATCATGGGGAAACAGAGCATAGAACTCAGAGAAAGTCAGAAATCACCACTGCAACCACAAATAAAACCTTAAAACACATAGTTAGTTGGTAAAATAAGCCTAAACTATCTACCAGTTAGTCCTCGTGTCGCTCCTGTAATTGAAACCTGCACACCATCCCTCTGGACTCAACAATTCTTTTCAAAAGCTCAAGTAGACTTTCATGGAGCTACTTTATAGCACTAATGTTTTTGGGTCTTTTTTTTAAAGGGCTAGCTTTACATAATACCTCTGTCACAAAGGTAATACTTGATACAGTATTAAATGTTCTCAACCACTTAGTTGCATTGAACCATTGGAGCAAGCTTGCCTTTACACCCCTACACCACCAGGGGCCGCACTGCTCAGGGTCTCACCACTTTGTAATAGTTCTATATAAATTTCTCCTTGCAGCGTCTTGCAAAAGTACATGCACCATTTTGTTAGTGGATTAAAATTTTTGGATACTTAAAGGGGTTTTCAGCTCATTCTCAATACCAAAGTTGTAGTTCTTCCTTCTCCATTTATTTTTGCTTTTTAAATTTTTAATAGGAGAGGGGCTGTATGAGAAACTAGAACAAGTTTTAGGAACAGAAAGCAGTATTATATAATGTTTGTGGTGGTATTTTAATCTTTGTTACAAGCAGGGTCGGCCCAAGGGTAAGCAAACTAACCTGCTGCTTACGGTTGAAAAGTCAGCAAGGGGAGATCATTAAGATTGAATTCTCTAAAAAAGATCTCAAAACTTCATGCCTATGATCATGTTTGTCAAAAATCGGCATACTTACAGACTTGAAGAGAAAAAAAATTGAAAAATGAAACCTCTCCCCAAAAATACACAATGTGACCAAATTGTATGTAAAAAGAAAAAAATAAATTCAGAAAACAAAAACTATCATGGAACCCATGATAGTTAACATCTGTAAAGATTCCTTCTGAATAGCAAAGTGAAACAAGTTTCATTATTTAATTTTTTAATTAATTTTAGACTTAAAAGAATCAGCAAATATAATAACTGTAATCATTTGGATAAAAATTATAGTTGGGTATTATAAAAGCTGCATCAATCAATCAGCCAGTTTTAGGTTGATCAGTTCCGGCAAGTAAACCGTAGATCAAACTATGTAAAATCAGTTATTCTCTCTTTTGTTCTTATTCATAATTTTCCCCCATATTTGTTAAATGCATAAAAACTCGGAATTCCCTCTTTACTTGAGGTTAAAAATGTAGATAAAGGTTACACAAGTGGGGAAAGTCTAAAATGAATTTGAAAACCTGCAGCACATTATTTGCTCTTAAGTGTTATATTCCTTAGAAAAATAATTGGAATTGGCAGGTCAGACCTCAAAGAAAAGTGGAAATCTGCGTTAGCCAGAAAAAGCCTGATTGGTGTAATTCTAGTTATGTTAATAGTCCATATTTAACTCTACTATTTTTTTTTTCGCTGTTTGTGTCTGTGCTGATTTTACTTATATTTAATATGTTTACAAATAAATATAGAACATTAATTGTCATTATTTTGATTATTTGTGGGCACAACCTTTAAAACCTTCCCTCCCCTTCCTAACTTTTGCATGTTTTTATTAAAGTGCTTTACAGAGACTGCAAAGCCCTACCCAATGAGAAAAATAATTATAGGAAGAATGAGAACTAATTAATCACATGTATTAGGAGACGTTAGTGATGCTGTAGTGACTGATGGGTGATTGGTTCTAAATAGGTCCCAAAATCACATTGTGCTTTTGGCCCCATACAACCTCGGGCTGGCTCTGGTTGTAAGGACTAAAAAATGTTTATTCAAGACCTTGCCTTCCATTCTCTTTGCTAGAAGTAAACAATGGTGCTGAAAACAGTGTCCACATGAACACAAAGATACACATGGATTTAAAGACTTAAAGCAACTGTCTGATTGTTTATTTATTTGTGCAGAACTTGCAGAAATTTTAGAATAGTATTTGAATTTTATAAACTTCATTTCTTTTCTATTCACTGAGTCTGTAAAAAGGCCATAAAAGATTTAAGAAATTGAGGTTTGCTCCAAATTCTGGGATGTCTTGCTGCTTTTATATTCTAAATTAATGTGACATATTCTTGCTTTCTTGCTAATGCATAAAATGGGCATTTCTCTAGATGGATTTTTAAAGTCATGCTTGTCGTTTCACCAGCCTGAGCAAATTGGATTTTTTCATTAAGGGTGCTAATTTCTTTGGGCTTTTGTTTGAATGTGGAAAGGAAAAAAAAAATGTTGCAGCCGAATTGCAGAGTTTTTATTAGCACGTTTTCTATTTGTGGATTTGCGCCCCACAGCTTTAGCCAGGCAAACTCTGAGATGGATAGATTGTGTGAGACATGTGGTGCATGATGCTGTTTTTCCACAGGAGGTGTGCAAAGCAATTTTCAACTTCCAGAATAGAAGTCATATAGGTTCTCACTTGGCCCGAGTGAGAATTGAGCTGATTTAGTATGAGGAAGTGAAAGTGGAGTAAAAGTGAGCAAGCCTCAGTCAAAGTCAGTCGCTCCCCACATGTTGTGGAAGGATTCCGTCAATGTGTGAAGTTATCCCACTGCAGTGCTGTTGGAAATGTAAAAAAAGGGGAATTTCATTTCCTGGAGAATCAATTAACCTGTGGTATGACCTGTTTGATCATCCTTTTTTTGTCTTGTGCCTTATGATCCAATCTGCAGACTGGTTCTACAGTAACCGGCATGATGAAGAGTGGGAAACAATGATAATGTCAGAACTGTAAAATCCTTTTTGGTGTTTCATGGGCTCTCTGCGATTAGATTTGCTAATTTGAGGGAGATAATTTTTAAGCCAGCATGAGCCATGATATTTTATCGAGATAAATTATATTTTTAATTCTTCAAGCAGTGATCTAAAACAAGGTTGTTCTAATGAAATGGGCTGACACTAGATATACAGCATACTCCACAATTATTGGCACCCCTGATAAAGATGTGTACAAGACCCTTGTTCAGATTCTAAGATCAACTTAGAAAGTTACATTTAAAAACAATGGTTTAATAGTAAAAGCAGATTTTTTTTCTAATTTTTTCAGTCAGACTATGTTACAACAAAAAATAAAAAAGAGATTTTTATCCAGAGGTACCAAAAATTATGTAGGATGTTGTTCCTTTGTGGTTGTGTATCTTTATAGACCAAGTGATTAAAAGGTAGCCAGTAAACATGGAAGCTTGGCTCATGTAGTTTAACTTCAAAACCACTGACTGTGAGAAATCAAAGCTTTGTTAAATGCATCGGCTGGCCTGTGCACTGGACGGGTGCAACCACTTGTGGAATGCAAAGAACTTGCATGGCGTCCTGACTTTGTTGGTGTGATATTAGCATTAAAATGGTATTCATGTCTATGTGTTTTTGTAGTTAGCATGGAAATTTCCTTAAATAAGATTGTTTCTTAACCAGATGACTGTAGCATGAATTTTCCACTTAAGTTATTGACATTTTATTGAAAGTTTGCTCTCTGAGAAGCTAAATAACAGGCCACATTTAGTGACTTTAAGGTCTTTTTGGCACTGAACCCTATCAAAATTCTTGTCCTTCTGAGTGACTTTATTTCATGTCTTTGACAACTCAAGGTAGCATTAGAATATTTAGCATTTGCCTTTTAGGCGTTTTATGTGAGGAGATCAACAGACATGAGCTTGATAAATAGTTTAGAAGATCTGTTTGATACCACAGATGCCCCTTGTATGCTGTTACTGTTGATGTAATGAATTAAGATAAATCTTGTGATTTTCAAAATATTTGATGGTTGGGGTATGAAAATGAACAAGTATAAACAAAGCATTTAATGTGTCTAAACAGCTTGCATGTATTGATAAAGGAAATGTGTGAAGTAAAGGTTTCTTGGGTGAGACAAATGTAGACAAGTAATTTTCTGGAACCTTTCTTTTTGAGCCTAATCAAAACCCCGTTGAAGATGTGGGAGATTTTCTTATCAAAAAAGCACCTGATGCCAACAAGCCAAAGTTACATCTCCTTACATTTTGATATTGGACGTATTTTCATCATATTGTTTTTTATTCTCCCTTTTTGTCTAAATCCTTGGAGCAGTTCTTCCAACTTTTCCAGCCTAATATCCCTACTTTATTGTGAGGCCTGGTGACGGAGAGAGCACCCTATAATAATTTTCTTGCTTTGGTGTCTCCTCTCCTGTGCCTTTAGTGAAATCTCACTCTCAGTTCTGCAAAGGATGACAGCAATGCACCTATAGCCACCTAAGCTCATATGTATGTCAGTTAAGCCAATAACTATACAAGCATTAATGTAAAAGTGAGTAGCTTTTTTAAGATTAAGCATCTTAGATCATAAATGGATTGGCTTCCTGTTCTGTTAAGTAATTGAATGATGCTTGTAACTTTCAGTGATAACATGAAGAGCTTAACAAGTTTAGTGTGTGTTGTCATCTATGCTAAAGCTACACCATAGGTGACTTGAGTTCTGAAACAAAGAAGGAAACCAGCAGTTTCTTCTGCACTCTTCCAGGTGCCTGCTCTTTCTCTTGTGTAGCCTAATAATAATTTTTATATTTATTTGTACTCCTCTCAATCAGCATTAATATATCGTGTAATGTTTTCCCTCTCTCTAAGCCAAATCCAGTTATTGCTTCCACTGTTTATCTGCCATTAATATTGCAATCATACACAACTTGGTGTCCTTTTAGTTGGGTAAGATTAACTGTTAACAGAAGGCTGGTTCAAATACAAAATATTGGCTACAAAAGCTATATGTATTATGCTTTAATGAGATAGGGATTATCCAAAGTACAGCAAAGTGTTGTAAATTTGATAAATCCCAGCTGGAAGTAACTTCTCACCTTTTTTAATGCTCACCACACTGTTTGCATTAACTAAGTTAGTGTTTAAGTAGGATTGTATAAAGTCGTTTATATTGACAGACTTACTGTAATTAACTCCCGGTCTATACTGTAATTGTAAGTGGATTGTATCTATGGTATAGTATTGTTATGCACTTTTTTTCCATGGACTCCTATGGGTGTTATTTTACATTCAGTGCTTATGTAATGTTATAAAAGTTTAAAAAAAGCACACCACACTCACATATTATTAAGGGCTTTTAAATAAAAAAGAAAAAAAAATTAGAATGTTTTTGCTGCTGTTGCAAAAAAAGGTTTTGAAACTAAAATTTTGTAATATTTTTAAACCACTGTGATTTGTACAAAATAAAATAGAAATATAGAAAAAAAAAATTTCTGCCATTTCAGTATTTTGATGTTTGACTTGAATTTTATTAAAACTGTTAATCTTTTAAAACTGTTTGCGTGTTGTCATTCTGTGATTTTTGTTATCAGTGTCCATTTTAGTTTTAGAAACAAAGAAAGCTTACGTTTGTCTTTTTTAATAAAAGCTATACAGCTGTAGTTTAGAAAATTCCATAATGTATAGATCAGGTCAGAAGTTTACTGTCACTTATCATTGGCATAAAAATCTTGGTAATTTGCTGAAGATGTTTATTGTTCCTCTGTGGAATTATTATACAACATACACTTCCAATTGTTTTAAAAATAAGAACTAGAAGCACCATTTTAATGTTATTGTGAATTTTCTTTATTGTACTCTTCTCAAGGTCCAATCAGACATAGATGCTCAAATATATACTCATATTTGGGTTAATTTCTCTCTTGCAAGTTATATCTGACCCTCTTTTTTTGAATCGTTATTAAGAGAATCAGTTAAATTCCTTTAAACTAGTTGGTTCCTTACCCCGACCCAGCTCTTGATCATTGTCCACAAACTTTCATTTATAATCAGGTTGGAGCTTCCAGAGACTTAACGTTGGCCTGTTTTATCCATTCCAAAACCTGTTTTAATGTGTATTTAAGGTCATTATGCTGTTTGAGTAATACATTGTGTCCCAGTTTTACCCATCAGACCAAAACTATAATCTTCAGATGAAAGAAAATTGCTTAGGATTTTCAGAAATAACCAAGGCTCAAGTCTTCCCATAAACTGGAACCTGCAGAAACACCAATCCACCCCCATGGCCTTGCCACTGAGTTTTTTAACCACCTCGGTGACCTCAGCACAGCAATTAGAGAGCCCGACTCAAAATCCTCAGGTCCTGCTTTCACATTTAAAGGCTTGCTGGTGGGATTGGGGAGGTCTTCGAAGTACTCAGTCCACCAACCCACGGCGTCCCTAGTCAAGGTCAGCAGCACACTATCCCCAATATAAACAGTTGTTGTTGGTACACTGCTTCCCCCACCTGAGAAGCCGGATGGCTGACCAGAATCGTCTTGACAGCATATGGAAGTTGTTCTCCATAGCCTCACCAAACTCCTCCCACGCCCATGTTTTTGCCTCAGCGACCATCCGAGCTGCATTCCACTTGGCCTGCCGGTACCTATCAGCTGCTTCCAGGGTCCCACAGCCCAAAAAGACTCAATAGAACTCTTTCTTCAGCTTGTCAGCATCCCTCACCGCCATGTCCACCAGCGGTTTCAATGGATGCCACCGTGACAGGTCCGACCATCTTGCAGTGACAGATGACAGTGACAGTGGAAGCACGGAACATATTCTACTGGGGCTCAATGTCCCCCACCTCCCCCTACCGTGTTCAAAGCTCTGCCAGAAGTGAGAGTTGAAGCTCCTTCTGACAGGAGACACCACCAGACGTTCCCAGTAGAGCCTCACAACATGTTTGGGCCTGCCAGGTCTAAACGGCATCCTCTCCCACCATCGGAAACAACTTATCACCAGGTAGTGGTCAGTGGACAGCTCCTCCCCTCTCTTTACCTGAGCGTCCAAGACATGTGGCTGCAGATCAAAGTCAAACATTGAGTCGCAGCCTAAGGTGTCCTGGTGCCAAGTGAACATATGGACACCCTTATGCTGAACATGGTGCTTTTTATGGACAATCCATGACAAGCACAGAAGTCCAATAACGAAACACTGCTTGGATTCAGATGGGGGGGGGGGCGCATTCCTCCCACCCACACCTCTCCAGGTCTCAATGTTTTTGCCCATGTGAATGTTGACTGACTTTGAACAAGGGAGTCACCGGAAGGAGCAATCTTCAACACCCCCGCAAAGCACTGAATAAAGGGTGGGTAATTTGATCTGTTGTTTGGGACATAAGCTCAAATAACGATCAGGACCTGTCCACCCCCTCCATAGGCAGAGGGAGGCCAGAGTGGAAAAGAGTCCAACTCCCTCTAGGAGACTTGTTCCAGAGCCAGAGCCTTGCTTCGAGGTGAGTAAGGTGATGTCCGATCCCCTCCTTTGGCCACCGCCCATTCCACATTGCACCCGACCCCTGTGGCCCTTCCCACAGGTGGTAAGCTCATGTTCAAAAAACGAACAAAAACTTAGGATTTCAACAGAGTACCAATGTGTTTAGGATTTAAACACATATAAATGAAAGGTATTTGGCTTTATATTAAAATGGGAACTGGGATTATTTTAGGTTGCTCAGCAGTATCAAGTAATCTTACAGTGACTCTCTTTTATGATTTAACACAGTATTACAATAATCCTGAAAGCTTTGTCCTAGTTACAGATATAATGTCTCCATGGTTAAATGTCAATATAATACAAAACACTTTGCTGAAAGTGCTGCCCGCCCCAGCACGGCCTGGGTGCGCTTCCATTGCCATCTCAGTGACGTGGATGTGGGCGAGGACATGGGCGTGTTGAGCGTAGTAAAGTGGCATGAAAAGTCGATGATGTCTAATTCTTTTGGGCAGACATCTCGAAAGATAACGCTACGAAGTAAAAAGTAATGACGTGCCATCGTTGCTGGCTTTTTATTTGGGGTCAGTCAGATGTTATTCTGTGACATCACTTCACATGCACACCGCCAGGCCAATCAGTGTCTACTACTATGTTGGTAGGCATGAGAGTGACATCACTTTACCAGACCAATCAGTCCATAGGTTGGTGTATAGGGTCACCTCAGCACAGTTCTGACTGAGCAAGAGGTAGTCCGAAATTAGGCGTTGGCTCGCACAGACAAAGCCATTTGAAATGAGCTAAAAAGGGGCTGAGTAGACCCGGGCCCGGGCCCAGCAGACCCTAGTGGAAAAGGGACATTAGGTGTACAAAGGAGCATTACCGCAGATCCTTCCTCCCAGCAGCTGTAAGAGTATATAACCATCACTGCTCCCAACAAACTTAATGTTTACATACCTGCTGTTATTTATTCTTCTCATTTTAAATAACGTTTCTGTTGTTATTGCACATCTCGGTTGTTTGCGGTTTTATTTGTAATTAGTCTGTTGTTTAATGCACAAATACACATGTACATTTTGTAAATATTTTCAAATTGTCCTTCTCAGTTGCATATTTCTTGAATCATAGTATGCTATTTAGTAATAAATTCACAGCATTTTAGCATAGGCATGTTTTCACTATTGGAACTTCAATGTAATTTGACTGAACCTTCCAGATATGCGCGTCTCCATTTCATCAGGCCGGGCCCAAGGGCCATTTTCTGGGCCATTTTAGGAACCAACGGAGTACCTGTATGGGAGTATGTACTTGGAATGGCCCAATTGAGTCGCTCAGCGGGAGCTGTGGTTAAGTTCCGCTGATTGGTTGTAATTCAGAGGGAAATGAACAGATGTCACCAAACAACCGGCTTTGTAAAATTAAGAAGAGTTGCTGGCAGTTTATAACAACAGCAAATGGAAACCCTGCTTATTCCATGTCAATCTCTTGTTATTTCTGCTGCTGTGGGTGCCTTTTTGTACTGATTAGTGACGTTACTCGCTGCTGAAACAGTCGTGACATGCGGATGTCTTTAGCTAATTCCTTAAAGGGCCGAATGTGGATGGAGACATGGCGGCTGAGAGGGGTGGGCCAACAGATTACCCCATCAGAAAAAGATCTGGTTAAATTACCCTGAAGTTCAGATAGTGGAAACGCAACTAATGTGATTTTGCCCTTACTCTATAGTATTGTATTTATAATTCAGTTTTTTATATTTTATTTTTGTACCTTTGTGTGAATCTGTCACTTTGCTGCTGCTATGCCTGAATTCCGTAGATGTGGGAAAATAAAGGGAATTTCTATTTTATTCTAACAACCACAAACAATTTAATTAGGAATTTATAGGATAGATTAATACAAGGTAATGGATAATTGGGACGTTGAAAAGAATTATACAGTTTTGAAAATATTTTTCAAATATTTCAGGGATAAAGCTGTGAAATTTATAGCAGGGCTATGTTAAAAAGCAATGTGCCAATATATGACCGTCCATTTACACTGACAGGCAAGCAGAGGGTTGATCAAAGAGGCCTGTGTTAACTCTGGAGGAGGTGAATGCATTTCGATTTTTGTTAGAGTGAGAAGAACTACCCAATCAAGTGCACCACAAGCCATATAGGGGACTGAACAAACATGAGGAAGCAAATGTTCTGATTGGATGAGAGGAAATCTAAACTTGTTGGCAAAAATTGTTTTGTGGAAGAAACACCCTGAACACAACATTCCCCCCATAAAACACAGTGGTGGTAGCATCATGCTAAAAGCTAAATACAATAAATACAGGACAATCCTGGAAAGAAACCTGTTAGAGCATGGTTCCCCAAGCCCATTCTCCAGGAGCTACTACTATCTGGCAACATTTAGATAGATCCCTGCTCCAATATAGTGAAATGGTTGGTTTGTTACCAGGCCACTACAGAGCTGAATGACAGGCTGAATGACATGAATTTAGCCATTTGATGCAGGTGTGCTGGAGAAGGAATGCATCCCAAACATGCAGGATAGTAGACTTTGAGGACTGAAGTTGGGAACCTCTGTTAGTTTGGACTTGATACTTGGACAAAGTGTGGTTGACCACACTAAACATACAGCAAAAGCTATAAAGTAATGGCTTGGATCAAAACATAGGTAAACATTAAAATTGTCTTAATCAAAATTGATCTGAGCGTCTGTGGCAGTATCAAAACACTAGTTAGAGTAACTACTTCTATCTCCAGCAAAGTATCTCCCGCTGTGAAGAGCACATGGGAAGAGAAAGAGCTAAAGAAGTGTGAACCAAATCTTTAGCAAACATTCTTTAAATCTTGTTAATGACTGTGTGTTGACACGTGGGAATCAGAAACTGTTTTTGGTTTAATTGAGGTGGGGTTTTTTTATTTAGCTTTACTGAGGTACAAATCCTTGGCTTGTTTGCAGTGGTTGGTGGTTCAATTCTATCATAAATTTGAATAGTTGAAGTATTGTACTGAAGCACATGGCAGAAGCTAGTGTCAATATGTAAAAAAAAAAAAAAATCCACATAGCACATAAAGACAAACATTATTTTGTTTTGCCACAGATTTTTTCTTTTATCACTACCCTCTAGTTCACTTGCAGATACATTAAGGTTGATGCAGCTTTGCCACCTTGTGGTGAAAAAGAATAAGGCAACCGTTGTGTACTGCATAGATAAAAAAAATAATGTAAAGTACCAGAACTACTAGTTTAAAAAAACATCTTATCCTGTTACATATTATCAACGGAAGGAAGAGACACACAACCACTCAAAAGATCAACACACTATGAGTTGTAGCTTTTAATTACACAGATAAAGGATCAAATAGACCCACAGAAATTTGGGGGAAGAAGTTGTAAAGATGACATTTTGTGATGTGGCTGTTAATTGCTACTTTCAAATGGTCATGAGGGAAGGTAGCACTACAGAGCAGAGGAATATTTGAGTGTACATGCTTTTTTTACATGTGTTTGTTACAGTCACGCTTACCTCTAGTTCTTCTGGGAAAACGTGCCTGTTCAAATGTCAACCAGCAGGCTTTTACCAGGGGATGACGTGCATCAGTTTTCCTTTGATTCGCTTGTAAAAGAAGCAATCAAATATCCCTGTTGTAGCAGCGCCATGGTCACCACCATCAGTTCAGCACTGATTACAGACCTCTCCTCTGCAGTACAAGTTTGAGCCGTGGACTGTGCTCAGAATTCCCACAAAACTTTGCCCCTGTTCTTGCAGCACACAGTTTAGCGAGTCACTGAGACGGGCTGACATCACCACATCTGGATGCCATTTCCTTTAGTTCTCCTAAGAAGTACATAATGTAAGTCTAAATGAGAGCAAAATACGATGTTGTACAGTACTTGTTCATTGAGAGGGTTTGTCGATCAGCAGAAAAATTTGGCTCTGAAGGAGCTGAGGGAGGATTCAGAGAAAGCTTTAAATCTTAGAGTGAGGATTTACATGAATCAATTACCATTCATATTTTTTGTACACATTAACTATTGGAGATACAAATGTCCACATCTTTGAGATTTTACTCTATAAACCGTCACATAAACTAATAAATGTTCCTCCGCAGGTCACTGACAGGTGACCGTGAGCAGAAGGACATTTTGTGAACATTCGACACATTCTACTCAAATTACAGCAGATCAGTCCATGAGTTGCGAGACATTTATTAATAGTTAGGCAGCTAAATGTCCGTACTTATCTGGTGCTTATTCATATTTTCCAAAAGACATTTCAGAATGTGGCAGAGCTGCAATTTGAACTTCCCAACTTCAAATTACACAGACTGTTTTCCTCTGAGTCAAGACCACCTCAAGCTTTTTATTATCCTTTGACATATTTTTTTATTTATTTTATCACAATATTTACCAGGTGTTTTGATCCATTTAACCAGATTCTGTCCTGGTAAAGTTCTGTTTAGTTATTCAGGTATATGTTTATATATATATACATTTTTTTTACTTCTTGTCATGTTAGAATCTCACATTTCAGTGTATTTTATTAGAGGAATATATGATTGAACAACACAAAGTAATCCTTAAGTGGAAGGAAAAACGAGACATGGTTTCAAAAAATGTATAAACACAAAATTGTCTTTGACTGGATCATTGTAAATCATATAAATAAAGTAGCTCTTACTTTACATTTAGCTGTTATGTTGGAAGGTGAACCAATGTCTCAGGTCTTTGCAGTCTCTAGCAATTTATTTATTTTTTCTATGTATTTAGCATAGTCTATCTTCCTATAGTCTCTGACCAGTGTCTCTGTCCATGTTAAAAAAATAAATTCTCACAGCATGATGCCACTACAGTGTTTTACTGTAGGCATGGTCACCTAAAACCACTAACATTGCCCTGTTAAAAGATTGCACCACCTGAGCAGTGGCTCTATGCATCTCCTCTAGAGGCACCATATGCCTTTTGGCTGTTTCTTTGAAGAGTTATCCCCTTGCTGTTGGTTTAGGTAGACAGACGTGTCTTGATAGTTTTAATAAAGTATTACATGACTTTTATTAATATTTACAATCAAAAATTTTTAGTAACATGTCGCATTTAGTCCATTACTCCATCAAAAAGAAGAAAAAAAACTGGACTACCTTTACAGCCACATACTTTGTACTCCTACTTGAGTAATATTATATCAAAGTAACTCCTGCTTAAGCAGAAACATATTTCAACCAAAGATATATTGGAGTAGTTTGCTCTGTTTAAAGATGCACACGTTACCTAATGTTAAGATTTATATTAAAGCCTCTATGTTTTAAAAAAAGGTTTGTTATTTTATTTTTATAGCAAAACGTTTATTTATTTTTGTTCATTGTTTACGTCATTTTTTAAAATACCTGAATTTGCACGTTATTTAAAAAGCTTCTCTCCTAATCACAAAACTACTGGAAAGTAAAGCAGACATTTTGATCAAATAGTTATTCAGTGCCTGTGTGCTCTTTTTACTGTATACTTTTAAAATCTTACTTTATTTATAAAGTGCTTTTCATAGAAGAATTGCATCACAAAGTGCTTTACAGATTAAAATGACCCCACATAAAACTACATTCCCATCCCTCCCCCACAGATTTAAAAGCATGGTCAGTTATACCCCCCCAACCCAACTCCCATCCACACATACAGTTAAAAGCAACAGTAAAAAAGTACACTGGGCCGTGTGCAGATGAACCATGCAAGGAAACGCCATCAGAGGAGCCATCTGCCCTGGCAGCAGTACATCAACAGCAGCAACCGAGGTACCGATACAGGGCGCCCAGTGGAGGGAAGGCCAAGACCCCTACCTCCACCCAAGCTCCACCTGGAGAGCACCCAGGCAGCAACAGCCGACCACCGCTTCCAAGGCAGAGGGCTCCCACAGTGGAAACACTGGAACGGGGATTAAGATTACAAATTAAAAAATAAAAATAATCAGTAAATAAATGTGATAAGATTAAATAGTAAAACACTGATGAAATATAATCATATAAAACATGCAGAGCAATTAAACAGACAATAATAAATAATAATCAGTTAAAATGGGCTAAAAAGGTGAGTCTTAAGCCTGCTCTTAAAAACATGAACATTCTCTGCGGCCCTGAGGTCCTCTGGCAGCCTGTTCCAGAGGTGAGGGCCGTTGTACTGGGACGATGCCTCACCATGAGTGTGTGTCCTAACTTCTTTAACTTTTTTTTATGATAAATAGTTTTTACTTCAACTTGAGTTTTTTATTTTGATGTAACACTACTTTTAATTGAGTACTGTTTTTATTTCTTTGCTCACCTTTGATCACAACATGCCTCATTTGATCTATTTACCCACAAGTTGCCATTGTATTGTTTATTTCAGACATTCAGGCATACATGTATATGAAGAATATGTAGGAATGACTTAAAGGTGTTGTTGATGTGCAGAAGTGAGTTGAATATATATGACACATATTAATCTGTTACAAGGGAGCTTAAAGCTGTTAGATGGTGGCAAGAACTGCAAAGATGTTCCCTTGAAAGACAATTAAGGTCAAGTTAGAGGCAGTCAGATATGTTAACAGGAAGGAAACATGACAAATGCACAACCAAGCTAGATACGAAAAAAGTCTTAAGAAAGACAACAAAGTCAGGCTTATCTTTTGGCTCCGATCTGCACACATTCTGTGAATGTGGAGGTCTTCTGTGAATGTGGAGGTCTTCTCATCAGTCTTCCAGGTGAGGTCAGTGCTCAGCTATGTGCCTTCACAACCTTGAGATATCTCTCCCTTGGGCCTCGGCATGTGAACTAGTTAGCCACATAAGAGTGACTGTATTGTAAATCTGAATGCTACGTTAAGCTTAAAAGTGCATTCTGTTTCGTAAAAACAAGCATAATAGGATTTTCTAAGTTGGATCCCCGCATTAACATCAGAAACAGAACCATTTGGCTTCCTTACAGTTTTAGTGATCACTTCCCTTTTATGAAATACGACAGGCCTGAACAACTGAAAGCTTATTCAACTTTTAGCCAGGTAAAACAAAACAGTTCCTAAACTAGATCAATGTGTCACAGTTATAAATATTTAGATTTCAAAGGTCTTCATTTAGAGAGGTGTGTTTAGGGTTTGTTTATGGAGCAAAACTTAGGGAGGTCTGGACCAACATCATGCAAATTAATTTAGAGGAGGCCGGAAAACATGAAGGAATGTGCTGTCTCTGTCATAATGTGTGGATTGAGGACCCAAACACAGACAGGTAAGACATAAACTAATTTAATGAAGGTGGCAGAATAACAAATAAGTTGGACTGGTTGACTAGGGACAAAATAACAAGGGAAGGAAGATGGAGAATCCAGCAGGGAAGTGGAGAGACCAGAGAGCTTAAACATCCTGGGAAGGAGTGGAAAATGACACAAAAACCAGTTAACCAATTAAAGACAACCGGATGCAGGTGTTTGAGGGAGAGCAGGGGAAGATTGGAAATGAGTTGTAACTGGGACATGAGGTCGAGTGGCAGGAGGACAACAAACAAAGAGAACAAAGAAAGGGCACCTTAAGCACTAAGCAGAAAGAAAAACAAGAATTCAAAAGTGTCTAATGATAAACAGAAACGATCAATTCCATGCATCCATTTTCCTCCGCTTATCTGGGGACGGGCCGCGGCGGCAGCAGCTTAAGCAAGGACACCCAGACTTCCCTCTCCCCAGCCACTTGTTCCAGCTCCTTGGGAGGAAACTAATACAGAGTAATGAACTACAGATGACTAGACCCAACTAAAGAAACAACAAAACAAAAGCACAAAATGAACACTCAAGATGGAAAAAAGAATCTAGAGTCCAAACAAAACCTGTGACAGTCACACAATCTGCTGCCCTCCTTCAGGCAGTGCCTTTCATATGTACTCATTGATCTTTTTCATATTTTATTACTTTACACTCAGGACTTTTACTGCATTTTACTGGACTTTTATGTGAAATACCACCAAAATAGGGCCCAAATCTAAAGTGAAAATTAAATTATATGTGTTTATTTTTAAAACAAATAAAAGCTAAACCTTTGCACTCAAGTCAAATGGAGGTTGAAAAATTTCAAGTCTTGCTACTGATTTTAAATTGACATCAGCTCTGGACTTGACTTTGGCAGATTTTTTCTAAAACCTGAACATGATCTGGCAGTATGTTTTGGGTCACTGTCCTGCTGGAACCCTGACCCGGGCCTCAAGTGTTTTGAAATCTCTAAAAGGGTTTCTTTTTGAGATTTCTATTGTCCTGTATTTAGCTCCATCCATCTACTCATCACTTCTGATCAGCTTCAAGGTCCTTACTAAAAAAAAGCATCCTCACAGCATGATGCTGTCACCACCGTGTTTCACAAAGGGGATCCTTTTTTCAGTGCAATGTGTGTCTTCTGCCACACATAACATTTTGCATGAGAGCCAAAGTTTAACTTAGAATCGATCTAAACAGAGCCAATTTTTCTGTTTTATCCACATCGTTTGTGGCAAAATGCAAACAGTTAGGCTCCCCATGCTCTCCTTTTCTTGGCCGGTCACTTTAGGTGGACAGCCATGTCTTAGTAGATTTGCAGTTGTGCCATACTTCAATTCTCAAAAGATGCATTGAATAGTGCTCTGCGAGATGTGGAAATATATCACCTCGTCCTAATTTAAACTAATAGACAGCTTCATCCCTGGCCTGACTGTTGTTGGTCTTTATCAAGCTGTTTGTCCACTAATGTTCTCTAACAAATCTTTGAGACCTTCACAGAACAGCTAGGCGTATACAGAGATTACGTCACACACTGGTACAATGTTTACTAAGTAGGTGACTTTTGAACGAAGATGGTTTCACTATATACATAGGGATTCCTTAGTAAATTGGGCAGATTACAAATGAATACTTTGTCAGTTTTTTTATTTCTAAATATTCCTAAGCGTGTATATCAGTTTCCTTAAAATGCACAGTATGTCCTACTTTCTATTGATATATAACAATGAATCTCAATAAAATGCATTAAGGTTAGTAGATGTACATGACGAAAAATTTCAAGAGGCATGATACTTGTTCAAAGTCCTGCATTTTTGCAGTTTGATGCTTATAGTCAATAGACTGTCACTATATTCAGTTAAGTTTTGGTTTTTATAAAGCACCCAACTGGAGCATACATTTACGCAATTTCAGTCTTAGAACCTGAGCTATAATCAAACCTCATCTTTCTAGAATTCAAGGAATGTGTCACAGTTACCAGTTTTGATAAGCTGGGGAATGTTTTTCAGCATGATTTAGCACACAAATTTATTTCAGTTGAATTGCGTAGTTTTACTGTCTAATTATGTCTCCTTTCATTGTACAATAAATAAATAAGTGGATAGGGTCTTGTATGACATGTTCAGGTGGTGTACAATTCACTGGTGGATATATCAACATTATAATATCTTGCAGTGAAGTCTGGTTCTTAGAACACTTTGAACAAAAATCACGAAGGGTAAACAGTTTCTTGCCTGTTCAAGGGCTCACACAGGAATTTTGGCAAACATATTGGCGGTGCAGTGCAAAAAAAACAAAACAGCAGGGCAAAGCTTAAGGTGTGACTCGCATTCTCCAAACACATGTCTGACCTTTTTAACACTACATTCTATGCCTGAGTTCACATAAACCTGTCATGAAAACCTTGATATTGCCCAGCAAAGATCTGCAATTAGACAAACCTACAAATAAGAAGCTTAACTGGTGATAAAAAGGTTGTTTTGTAAATTTGGAACCAGATTATGATCTATGTCTCATGAAACATCTTAAGCATACTGTTCAGTCAAATAAACTACAGATGTTTTTTTCAAGACATCTGTGTGAGTGTAGAGTGAGTTTAGAAGGAACAAAAAGGACCCTTGGAGGATGTGTCTGACTGGACCACTCAGCACTCTGTCACCCACACTCAGACCTCTGGTTTAGGCTATGCCAGGAAGACAGGAAACTGAACAATCAGACTTCCACCACTGCAGAAAAAAACTCACTAGATGAGGGGGAAAAAAATCCCCATTAGCACACATTCACACATATGCACATGCAGACACACACATACTTATGCACGTATACACACAAATCCCCACTGGACGTACAAAACTCCCACATTTAGACCCCATCCTCAACAACAGCTGCCACCACACCCCAGCAGAGGAAATGCCAAAGTCCTCTGAAGTGGAGCATAACAGCACTGCAGTTCTCATCTACAGTTAGGGGCTGGAAGGGTGGAAAGGCAGGAGAGCTTCTAATAGCAGGAAGTCGTAAGAATAACGGTGGTGTGAGGATGTCATGCTCCTTGTCCTGGCGGCGCTCAAACTGCAGCCAAAACAGCACAGTCATAGAACTCTGAATAGTATGAGCGGAGTACAAGTACATTCAACAATAAACGTATCATGCCTAGGGGCATTACACTTGCTAAGTATTACGGACAGAGGTGAGACTCGAAAAATTAGAATATCTAGCAAAAGTTCATTTATTTCCATAATTCTATTTAAAAGGTGAAACCAATAAATAATATAGACTTGTTACATGCAAAGCGAGCTATTTTAATTCTGTATTTGTTTTAATTTAGATGGTTATGGCTTAAAACCCCAAATTAAAAATCTCAGGAAATTAGAATATTTTGAAAAGTTTCAATATTTTAAGTTCAACGAATCACACTCAGCTCAATCAGCTAATTAATCCAAAACACCTACAAAGGGTTCCTGAGCCTTTAAATGGTCTCTCAGTCTGGTTCAGTAGGAATCACAATCATGGGGAAGACTGCTGATCTGGCAGTTGTACAGAAAACCATCATTGACACCCTCCATTAAGAGGAAAAACCTCAAAATGTAATTGCAAAAGAAGTTGGATATTTTCAAAGTGCTGTATTAAAGGACATTTATAGAAAGTTATGTGGAAGGGAAAAGTGTGGAAGAAATAGGTGCATAAGCAGCAGGGATGACCACAGCCTGGTGAGGATTGTCAGGAAAAGGCCATTCAAAAGTGTTGGGGACCTTCACAAGGAGTGGACTGAAGCTGGAGTTCAAGAGCCACACACAGATGGATCCTGAACATGGGTTTCAAATGTTGTATTCCTCTTCTCAAGCTGCTCCTGAACAACAAACAACGTCAGAAGTGTCTGACCTGGGCTAAAGAAAAAAAAGACCTGCACATTTTGCATCTCATTTGGAAACAAAGGTCCCAGAGTCTGGAGGAAGAATGGAGAGGCACACAATCCAAGATGCTTGAAGTCCAGTGTGAAGTTTCCATAGTCTGTGTTGATTTGGGGAGCCATGTTATCTGCTGGTGTTGGTCCACTGTGCTTTATTAAGTTCAGAGTCAACACAGCCATCTACCAGGACATTTTGGAGGACTTTATGCTTCCTTCTGCAGACAAGCTTTATGGAGATGCTGACTTCATTTTCCAGCAGGACTTGGTACCTGCCCACACTGCAAAAAGTACCAAAATCTGGTTCAATGACCATGGGATTACTGTGCTTGATTGACCAGCAAACTCGTCGGACCTGAACCCCATAGAGAATCTATGGAGTATTGGCAAGAGAAAGATGAGAGACATGAGACCGAACAATGCAGAAGAGCTAAAGGTTGCTATTGGACCAGTCTAAATTTAACACATGACTATGATTTGATCTAAAGCACTTCACTGCATGTTTTGCTGAAGGTGAACCTTGACCCCTGTCTCAATTCTTTTGCAGCCTCTATCATTTTTTCTTCCCAGATTGCCCTGTATTTAGCTATTAATCTTCCCATTAACTTTAAACAATCCCCCTGTCCTGCTGAGGAGAACCATCCCTACAAAATGATGCTGTCACCACCATATTTCACCAAGGAGATTGGTCTGCTCATGGTATCTGTTTCACCACAACTTTATCCCTGAACTGTCTGCTTTGTTGCTTGATCTTCATCATGCTCTTTGTTCCCTAATGAATCTCTGAAGCAGTCGCAGAACAGCTGTATTTATACCAGGATTAAATTGCTCAAACACCTGGACTCTAATCTACTGTCCAGGTGATTTGTTAGGCACTTGACTGAACTGGATTTTATTTAGCAGTAAAAGAGTAAAAGGGTCTGAATGCACTTTTCAGAGTTGTATTTTTAAAACATTTTGAAAATTATATATTGTCTTGTTGAATGAATACGCTTGCAAGACAGTAGATGAAAAATTAGAAGCTTTTGTTTCATTAGGAACTGCATGTGTGTCTGTGTCAATCCAGTGTTTATTAGAGAATTACTCAGGCATTGTGAACTGTTTCCACACAAATCAAAAGTCCTTTATAAAGGCTTATAATGAAAAATGACTAATTTCTTGTGAATAACATAGGCATGAGACTTCAGAGTATAAGATCCTGTGACTTTTATCCTCTGCATCTTTCCTGGATTATCTAAGAATGGCAGCTAAGCAAATTAAAGAGCTCAGGAACATTCACATAATCCACAATCCTAAACCCTTGTGCTAGTGACCCACTGCCAAATACAAGTGCATGAGTGCCCACAGTGTGTGTGTGTAGTGCAAATGGTGTCTAAGAGTCTGTTGTCAGTTTGTATGAGTGTGTGTGACTAAAAAGACCCCCAGTTGCTCTTTAAAATGGAGACTGCTTTTTTTTGGGTAATAATCAGAACCAGTTCCCATGAAATTGGCCCTTCTGTGGCTTGTTGAGAGATAGCCTGTTCTGTAACTGGCTTTTCTGCAGTCTGCCAAGACCCACTGGGGGCCATTTTACAGACAAAAAAGGTTTTAGAAAGCCCGTCAGAATAACCAAAACTGCTGCGCTTACTACTGCAGCTTTTAGAGACAGCATATTTGTTCCAACAAAGCTCTGTCATTGATGCAATTACCCCAAAATGAATAAAATGACTGATTAAACTGCATTCTGAGAGTGTGTAATTAACTCCATTATGACATCCCAACATGTTAGAATAGTATTGAACATTGTAGTTTCTAATATAAAGATTAATTAAATATGGCTTCCAGCTAAAGAAAACCCTAAATTTGTTTTTTCTAACAATTTGAATACTATCAAAAACCAATACTATATGTTAAATTTAAATTAAAGTAAAGTTATGATCATGTCATGACAGGTGTTCTGCAAACAGCTGGCTGTTTATAGTGTTGTATCCAATCACATCATTTAAATGATTATGGCTTATGGACAAAATTAAGTCTCTCCATTTATTAGAATACTATATGAACCCAGTCTTTTTCTCACCACCCCAGGTAGGTCAAGGTTAAGGTAGGTAGGATACTTCTGACATTGTCTCTGGTTTAGAAGGCGCTCAACACAAGGAAAACAACAGTTTTGTAGCCCAAGTCATGGAAACGTCTCTGTGTGGTGACTCTTGAAGCACTGACTCCGGCAGAAGACAGCACCTCCTCCAAACTTAAACTGACTTTGCAACACTGTCCTCTCCAGTTTATCCTTGTTGCTTGTTAAAACTTTTGTTACCACATTTCTTTGGTCGACTAAATTCTCCATTCATATTTTTTTGTTTAGAGCACTCTGTATGGACAACTTCTTTAGCAATGACCCTCTGCTGGATCACTGTCAAACCAGCAGTCTTCTGTATTACTATCATAACATGTCAATGATATTTCTTTAATATATTACTTTGTATAAATTCCGGTTTTGTTCTTATTCAATAGTGTAGTTTTTGAAGAGAACAGAATTTGGGGTTTCAAATAGCTGCAAGACATAATCGATCAAAATGAACAGTGATAAATTCTTTCAATTTAGCTGCATGTGTGTGTATTGAGTACATAAATTATTTGCAGCTTAAGCACTGAATGACTAAAATAAATCAAGTTACTTTTCCTTAATATTTAAATGTTTAACACTTTCTGTATAACAGCCGTCATACAATAGACTTTTAAAGTTGCATTTTATGAACGGATAATGTTGCCGATTGACTGGTAGTGCACTGGAACACCTTTCCTCCAAATGACCCAGCGAGTGAAGTCATTACGCTTTCCACTCTCTCAACGGGAGGTGGGGCTTTTGGTGAAAACTTATTCCACCCAGCCGCACAAAGACCAGCGTGCAGTCACAGTCTCTCCTCCAAGCTGTGAGTGCACACACTTACCCCGCTCTGGTTTGGAACTACATCGCCTGAATCTGCATACTTTTTCCTGTGCTTCTTTTTCTGACCGATCTTTAACTATTGTGTGTGGCCGATTCCAACAGATTGCCCCCTCCCCAAAATCCCCCCCCCCCACCCCACCAGGACCCGTTAACACTTGAAGCTGTGCGGGAGTGGTTCGGGAACTTTTTGCCATAATGAGCAGGCAAACGGTCAACCTTGACACCTACAGCCTGTCGCTGCTCACAGCCAAAGAAGATATTCTCAACCCCCGTTCCTCCACCAACTGGTAAAACATTTTTTTATGCTTTTAGTCCGAAAGTATTGCTTTCTGCAACTTTCATGCCTTTGTTGAAACTTTCTCTTCACATTGTGTTATAGTGTCACAGTTATGCATAACAAGAGTGCGTACGCAGTTGCGTAATGTTTGATTTGAATTAATCCAGTCAGAGATGTGGAGGTGGCCAACTCAGGGAGCTGCACGCAACTTCTGCTATATTTACCAGCCCAGCAGTAGCAAACGTGTGCAACCAGGTTTATCGGTACAAGGTGATGCACTGACGCTGGGGAGAGCAGCAGCTGGCCTGCAGCCTGCTGATGGCCTCACCCTGGCCCTGCGCTCTGGGGCTGCTGTCTCTGCCATCTCTCCTGGGATCGTGTTTCTGCCCGTGTGCTGATCTCTGACAGGGCTCATTTTTCAGGGAGACTCTTTAATTTGACAAATAACACTGCATGCATAAGAAGCAATCATACAAACCAAATTTGGCACATTAGATGTGTCCATTGAATAACGGAAGAAATACTAAATATTAAGTGTGTTTGGTTCAAAAATAGTAACAGTCCTAGAATTACTTATTTTCCTTATTTTGTTGGAATATTAGAGCATGTTAAGTTGGAATCTGACTACCTGATGCTTTGCTCTTGCTTTTCTCTCCATCCCTTTGTCCCAAAGGTTGGTCAGTCTGTCACTGTGGCAACATATCCATCTTTTCAAACAAAAGCATACTATTTTCCTTTGCATTTTCTTCCTGTTTACAT
Organism: Valencia hispanica; assembly: GCA_963556495.2. NCBI lineage: Eukaryota > Metazoa > Chordata > Actinopteri > Cyprinodontiformes > Valenciidae > Valencia > Valencia hispanica. Next base: position 26,342,755 of record OY747704.1, read on the forward strand.
TTCATTCGTCAGGGTCAGGGTCATCTCCAGGTAAAAATAGACTGTTCAACATGTGGAAACACAACATGTGGAAAATATTTGTAAGAGTTTGGTCCTGATTGACATGATAGCTTAAAAATGATTTTTCAGTTGCTCACTGTTGTGCCATTACATCTAAGAGGTGTGCTGTTTGATTGAGTGCTGGTAACTTTGAGGGAGATGGAGTACAGTGAATTCATTGACATCTACAAGAACTCAGTTTGAGGTGGTTTGCACCTCAAACTTACATACCATGTTTTTCTTCTTGAAGTAGCCATCAGAAGATGGGTACACTGCGGTCATAAAGGGATATACATGGTCCGTAACGTTACTTTGGTAGTCTGTGGCATTTCAACAATACCCAACTAAGAGGCTTAATGTGTGCTAAGAAAATAGTTCTCACAGCATTATAGTACCACCACCTTTTTTCAACCCATTATTGTCCAATTTTGGCTTGCCTGTTCAAATTGTAACCTCGGATTCCTTCTTACAAAAGTGGCACCTGGTATGGTCTTCAGCTGTTTCCAGTCTACTGCTTCATGGTTCAACGTATTGTGCTTTTAGATAGTATTCGGGATACCTAGTTTGTAATGAGTAGTTATTTGAGCTAATTCTTTCTTTACATATTCACAATCTGTGTATTCTCCTCTGACGTCTCACATCAGTTAGACAATTTCTTCCATTCATCTACCATTCACTGGGTATTTTGCTTTTCAGAACATTCCCTGTAAACCTGAGAGATGATCTTCTCTTCTGTCTTTGAAATTGAGTTTGCTTCATTAGCCTTCCTTGGTAAAGGCAACAACCTACTGGTACTGGTACCTTACTGAGCTAGTATTTCCATGTTTGTGTGTTTTTTTTTTCAGCATTGCTGTCTGAAAATAGGAAAGACAAGAAAATATAGATAATCATTTAACATCCACTTAGTAAAGTTTAGAAAGCTGAGTAAGTAAGGTGGTAGAGGGATTCAGTGATGTCTGAGCTCCACCCACTTTTTCTCTGTGATTTGGAAGGATTTAGGGATTGAGGTTGTGTCCATGCAAGCTAATATGTATTTTTTTTAATGCGCACATGAACATGTGCATCTTGAAGCACTGATGAGTTTGTTTAGAGCTGGTGGGAGGCTTGGTTCATTGAATGATCCCGCCTCCCACCGTGTGACCTTGGGGTCCTTGTGTGCATTATCTAATGACCTTGCCTTCTGAATGGGAAACAGGGCTTTTGTCACCAAGGCTACTGAAAAAAGAAGAGCATTTTCAATGCATCCTTCATTCAGACCTCCATGCTCTGTGTACGGCTTTGAAGGTCTCCGCCTATTTGCTTTGAACACCAAGAAGTTTGTTCCTTCTGGGCTGGAAACATGCACTGTGTGCATGTGTTATGTGTTTGTTTGTGTGGTAGGAGAACAGAAGAAAAAAAAAACTGCAACAAAGTCAGGCTTTGCGTAATTATATAATCATATAAGAAACCACCATTGTTGTGTACAACAGAAATTCAGATGCATTATTAACATTTTACGTGAACGATAAAATGCAACAAAGAAGTATACATTTCCAGGGGAGTTCTAATGATTAGTATAGTAAATGAGTAATTAGTACATTGAGAACCTTGCGGTCTGTGGCAGAATTCTTTAAAAACATATTTTCTGCTGGATACTGTGAAACTGCGTGCCAAGTCTGTGGAAAGTTTTCTCTACTAGAGATTACTGCAGTCAGGTATGGGCACATAAAGTAAATATATGATTTCATTGCAGTAACACTAACTCGGTTTTGACAGTTTATTCCTTAAGTGAACAATTCAGCTCTGATTTGTTTCTGATGGAATGACATCACAGTACAAACTTGCATTTTTAACCTGGTCAGTTTTTTAACCCTTTAACACCTAAGCCTCAAAATGTCCGCCTGGCATTTATTTCTTTTTTTAACTATAAAATGGGCTGAACCTGTCACATGAGGAAATTCTTTGGCTCCTATTTCCAGAACACTTGGAAATTTCAATATATGGAATTATTTTTCAATATAATGTATACTAAACCAGTGTAAAAACATTTTGAAATGAAGAAAAACACAACATTTAAATTTGATTTGAGACTTTTAGTGATAAGAAAACACTGCAGATGAACATGAAGTACGGATTTTTCATCATGAATTAACAATTTCAACAGTATAGAGCATCTTGACATTGTTTTTTCTTTCTCTCTCACTTGTGAAAAAAAACCCCTGCCAATAATTAAAACTATGTACAGACGTTTTTTTCCCTCCCTGCATATCTCCTCATACTTCCAAGTCCTGATGGTAGAGCCAGTGACAGTTCCTGTCTAACTGCAAGCACAGGCCCACATTACAGCTCTCACACTTGTACTCTGATCACATAGTACCTCAACCGCCTCCCAAAGATCAGCGACTTTTGGCGTACTAGAACAATTTTCCATGTAGAACTGCCTGCCACCATCATACCCCAAGACCGGTTCATGGTCATTCTGACCAACATTTGGATGAGTGACCTGGGGAAAGATCAAGAAAATAAAGACAAAAAGGGCACAGAAGATTATGACCACCTCCACCGAGTCAGACCTCTGATGGAAATGATTGCCACAAGGTGTTCTACCACCCAAGACAGCACCTTGCAGTGGGTGAAAGAATGGTGGCAACCAAGACCAGGCTGGGTATCAAACAGTACATGTAAGCCAAACCAACGAAGTGGGGGCTTAGGTTTATTGTGTTTCTGCTCTGCCTCAGTTTTCCACCTGGGATGATGTGGTGAACAGCTTCGGTCTGTTGCAGCATCATCAGAACTCCCAGCATCCCGTCAGCCTCCTCCAGTAGGCACCAAAGATCCTCCTTTTCCTCTCCCAGTTCTTCCACAAGAGACCAGCTGCTCCTCATCACAATAGACTCTAAAAGTAGTGCAAAAATAAAAAAATAAAAATGGAGCTGGTCTCAAACCCACATTATATTATACAGAAAAGGAATGGTAAGTTATGCAGACATACATGCAGTGTGGTAAACTGCACTAATAGTGACATCTGTATAGTGCGCAAAAGCTCACATTTACGCATACAAAGTACAAATCTATGTACATTGTACAAACTTACAAACTTGGTACACTGTTCTAAAAGAATAAAATCTACACATAATGAGTATCAAGGCATCCAATTGTGTGTACAAAGTAAAAAACATATTTTCTACATACTAACAAGCTTCATCCATCCAGAAATTCAGATCAAAACACATTATTCAATCTGTCAAACTTTACCTTTTTTTCCACAAGAAGTTCCTGTTTCAGCTTCACCTTCAAACTCAAAACCATCCAGGTACCTCTATGGTGGTTTTATAATCCAGGAAAGTCATTTTTGAGACAATCTCCTGCGCTACAATCGGGGGGCAGATTACCGTAATAACACTGTGCAGACTTGAAAGCAGAAAGGGTCTTCCTTCTAAATCTGTTTGAGTTTTTCAGATAGCACAAAGTGTTGCGAAGTTATAGTAATGCAAAGTGCGCAAGCAAAAAAGTGTCGGCAACAACACGTTCTGTGTTAAAGGGTTAAATTAGCTCACAAGGACCCATACTTTAATTTAGATGTCAATATTTTTTAAACATTCATTCATAGTCCACTCTTTTAATCATCTTTTTTCATAAGATGTTTCTTTTTGTTCTTTAAGCAGGTTGTTTGATGCATTAGATAGAACTTGGATGTTAGAGTGCCAAGCCAAAAAGATCAAAGAGGACATTTGCTGCAATGAGAACTCTGCCTTGGAAAGATGGACATTGACAACTCATCAATATCCAATATGGCTGCATGTGTATAAATTGTTTTTTTTTTGCACTTCTGATTGTTTGTATCAAATTGAACCAGTGGCACTCAAGGTTTTGCACAATCCCAAAATGTGAATACGTTCCTTTAGTGTCTCAATGTATAAAATGGAAATAGATTGTTATTGGCTTGTGATGCTAATGGTAGTTAGCCTCTTCACTGACCATGTAAATCATCAATTTGGATATGATGTTACTCAATCAGAGTTCTGGCTTCCAAGACAGCTTGAATGCAGTCATAACTCGGACTGTCAAGACAATCAAGCAAAAAACAGTCCTTAACATGAGTGATGAAGTCAGTTTCTAACCTAAAACAGACAACTTGGCAAAAGATCAATTTGTAGTTGTGTCTAAGCACTTTGTTACAGGCAGCCTATTAAGAAAAAATACTTTACAAAATAAGTATAACATAAAAAGAGGGAGGCTTTAAAACTTTCAACAGCAAATTAACAGTATCTGATGGATGTCCTTAAAAAGCATAAACATAAATCGAGAAAAGACCTGACATAGGGCCGCTGTAGAGATATCTGCCTGGCACATTTTCATTTTATTTTCGGGACAAATTGCCATGTCTGTCCAAGTGCCTTTGCTAAATATGTTGTCTTAGATTTATCTAAAAAATGTTTTTGTGACAAGTTAGTTGTGGTGCCTGTTAGAAGGTTAAACATGTAGCTATCTCGCCTGTGTGGGAGTTGTCTGATTGTGTTTCTGGCTTGAATGATTTGGTGATCAATGTTAAGTTGCTCCTGCGATGGACTGGCGATCCGTCTAGGGTGTACCCTGGCTCTCGCCCAATGATTGCTGGAGATAGGCACCAGCCCCCCCCCACAACCCTACAGAGAATAAATGGTAAAGATAATAGTTGGATGGATGTTAAGTTTCTTAAGAAGCAAATCTTTCTTCTAAAAATAAACAGGTACAATTACTGAAATAATTTTTCAGAAAAAGCAACTACTGTTTGAAGTCAAACTTGAAAGGGTCAAAAGTAAGTCTAGGGTTGGTTATTTAAATCTGAAAAATAATAATAATAATAATAATATGAAACTAGTTGTGGCTCAAGACTTTCGTACACTTGTTTAGCTCTAAACCACGGGAAGATATTTGCCATTTACCCACAGTAATGAATCATAATTTATTGAAATGGTTTTACCGGAATAGACATTGACACTTTATAATAGCAAAATGCTTACAAGTGATTGAAAGGATGAAACACGTAATCAGGAAAGCCTTTCAATCTGAACATATTTGGGGGTTCAGGAACGCGTTTCAATCTAAACATACTTGAGGGTTAAAATGCTGTGCAATCCGTCATCACATTGTAATAGATGGACAATTGCATTAATTCCAAAAACACCTCAAGCATCTCTGACAACTTTTGAGGCTTTAACTTTGCTTTGTAAGTTGTAGTGTGAAGTGATGTTATTTGTACAGATACTGAAACTTGTCTTCATATATTAAAACACAATATAACATCCAAACTTCAGTTAAAAACATAAACAAATCTTTATGTTGTACTTTAGGTTTTCTGTACCTAAATTGATCCAATTTAGGGTTAAATTAGGGGTAGGGCTTACTAAGGGTTAACTCAGGGTTAATGGCTAACTCATTTTAATTAGTGAGATTATTCTTCCTCTCCATCACCATCAACTCTTGAAGTAAATTACCAGTTTAAATTAAGTGTTAGCCTCTATTTCAGCCCAGGCCTGGGGTGTGTGGGGTGCTGCTACTTGCCAGAATTTCCACCGGCTCATGTATGATTAATTGATACCTTAAGAGTCACAAAGTTTAAGGTTACTTGCTAAGTGAAATACATCTGTGGGGATAAAGAGAGAATAGTACAGAGGAAGACAAAAAGAGTGTGTGTCTGCTGATATATCTGTTTGTAATTATAAAGTAGGAATCCCTAATATCAAAAAGCTTCCCATAGTTTAAACTTATTTTCTCAAGTTCTGCTTTTTGCTCTGTTGCTTAGACATCCACATAGACTAATTTGTTATTAACAGAGTAATATTAATGCCATCTTTTGCAGGCTCTTATGCAATCCCTACCTAAAGTGGTGTAAAATGTTACTAATAACCTTGCTGCAAATGGGTGAGAAAAAGTTAGTTTGCTCCATTTGGTCAAGATAAGGCTCCTGAAGCAGAGCACACTACCATGCTAATGGAATCAGATTTATTTATCTTTCACACAAATAGCAGCATATTGTAAAAGCAGCTTACTGAAAATGGGAAGTCAAGGAGCGTGTACTTTGAACCCATGCCCAATCCACTCTCTGATTTTGTATCTCTCAGTTTTCTTCTTGCACAACACCTGGCACTGGCTTCCTGCATGACATTGATCACTACTGATTTCCAAAGAAATGTTTGTGTTTCTTCTTACTATGAAACTTTTGCAAAACCAGTTTATTGCATCTTGTTTGTTTAATGTTTACATTTGCTCATACCTGTGCCTAGTTTAGGCTTGTAAAAGTGGTGTATATACAAGAAAAATGTTTAGTAGAACGTTAAGTAATCCGGCCACATTTCTCCAGTCTAAAAGACTAAAACGATATTGTACCATACCATGTGGGTTGTAACCTTTTCCCAACCCTCAGAATGCCTTGCTGTCTGTGGGTGGGCTCTTTGGAAATTATGATAATTTAGCTATAATGGCTATTATACTGTGTTTCTCTACTTGGAGTCAGATTTCATGACTTAACAACTGCTTTCTACTTTCCTAAATATTGTTTAGATTAATTTAGGTGCTCACAATGAAGCTGCAGAGTAATGTCAGGCTTTAGACACGATGAGACATGACTCCAAAAGGTAATACTGACTTATGTGTTTGTGTCTACTGTTTATGGTTGGGTACCCTGGTGGGTTGAAGACCACAAACTGACAAAAGCAGAGCTGCCACACAGAAACTTTAAAAGGGACCAATTAAAGTTTCATGACTTTATGGCACTTTTGTGGTGTTATTTGTCTCAGTGTCAAACGTCTTTTGGGAGCAACATGAAGATCTGTTCACTTAACAATAGAAACTATATCCAGCAATCCAATGTGATATTTGTGTTTTTACTCTCATAAAAATAGTTTTTTTAAGATTGTGGGACCTAGGCCCGGTTTGTGGTATCGAGGTACTGTAAACAAACGTTTGAAAAAGTTACTGTATGAAAACATTTAAAATATCCTGTCATACTGTTTCTTTGATTTAAATCCTTTTGATGAGATGCCAGAGAAATTGCAAAATTGATCTGAGTTGTCTATGGTTGCATGTAGCATACATAACCAGTCCTGGCTGGAAAAAGGCTACTACACATTTCACATGCTTACAAGAAAGATAAGACTATCTGTTTTAAAATATTTCTGGACTCAAAAAAGTCTTGTGTATATTATATTAGTGCCACCCATCATTCTTAGTTAGGCAATGCCTTTTTTAAACTACGGTTGGGAGGCTATGGGTGCCATGTCTGTAAAGCAGCTGACTGCGGACTAGCTAGCTGAGGATATAGCTTACTTGTGTTCTTTTTTTGTGGAACTTTTTAGAAAATCAGCAAAAATGTGTAATAATCTATATCAGTGGTGTCTAACTTCAGTCGCGAAGGGTCAGTGTCCTGCATGTTTTAGATGTGTTCCTATTCTAACATTGCTGATTCAGATGGGCATAATTGGCTCATCAGGTGTGCTGAAATAGGAAGCATCTATTATATACAGGACAGTGACCTTTGAGGCCTGACTTTTGACCAGACCCGGCACCAGGGCAATTTAGCTGGGGGGCCATGGCTTATTTTGGGGGTGACCAGTTTTTGTTTAACCACTTCGTGATGTTTACATCCCGTTGGTAGTCTGTTACATACTTCCGAGTAAAATCTGCGTTTTTTTATTTACACCTTTTCTCTGTACATATTCATATTATACATAATTTAAAAGCTGAGATTCTTTCAGGGGCCGGAAGGAGGTTTGGACGTTTTCCCAATCGGTGGTCAGAACTTTTGTTTTTATACCCTTAAAGCAGTCGCAGTTGTGCCACAGCCATGGTCCTGCTTTGTGTCTGCTTGTGTACGAGAGTGAGGCATCTTCCTTTATAAAAGATCTTTGTAAGTGCTACTCGTGATGCTGCAGCTGTGAGTGATCAGTACTTCAATCAACTATTTTGATATTGTTTGCTAACTACTACCAGACGTCAGTAGCTCTCTTCTGCTTTGAAAGGAACCACTTCGGCACCAGAAAGTTTGAGATATTGATGGAAAAAAAATCGTATCTACACCCAATTGAGGTAAAGAAACTTCCAAGCTCCCAGGCTCAATTTCAACACCACCCTACCCTTGCTTGTGATTAAAATGATGTATGCCAATCAATGATACATTCATAACTGTAGACCCAGTACACGATTTTGTCAAACCACTCAGAAAGCAAATAAATGACAACTTACTGTTTGAAGCCATGTTTCAAAACCCAGAACAGAGACATCTCGAACAAAAATGGTATTTTTACATCCACAACGGCCCAGTTAATGTCCTCCTTTAAAAAGGTTAGTGCACAAGTCTTATGTCCGAAATCCAACATCATTCGATGCTCAAAACCTTGATAATTCCCTTCCTTGTGTGTATTTCTCACAATGTTTAATCAGAATTACCATTAGCACGAAAGTTTGCCTAACAATAACCCAGCATAGTTCTTATTCTTCATGTTTATAAACTGCAGACAACAAATTGGTGCATTACCGCCACCGACTGGTATGGAGTGTAGACCAAAGTCAATACATTGTATGGTTACAACTTAGGGCGTTGTAATCTGTCTTGGGTGGGCTGATACCTGAATGCTAACATGGCGCAAAGCCTGCTTTTGACACCACAGTTCTATGCAGTAAGCACTTGATAACTGCTAAATTTAGTGGTTGCTTATTTTACATTTTTTGCCTAGGCAGCAAATGTGGTAGTTGTCTTTCTGTTTAAAATTCAAGTGACAACTTCACATTATATTTATGCGTAACGATAACCAGAAATCATTTTTGGGATGTACTAAACGATGGAACCAAATGATATGCTTGCTCTAGTAAAGACTAGTCTGTCTTAAAGTAAAGATGCATTAATTAAATGTTAATTAAAAAAAGGAACCATTGCAAATGCATAACATTTTGAGCTTGAACAGTACTGAACCAACACAGTCCTTGTATTCAGTATTATCATCAGCAGACAGGGCATCAGAAGAAGCTTTGGATAAGTAATGGGCAACTGTAGCTTGTTCTGCCTTATATAAAGCTGGAATAATTTGCTGTCTAAAATGCTGATGAGAGGGATCTTCTTGTATTAATTTAATGAGGGGCGCCAATCCAGCTGAGAAATGTAACATTCCCAAACAACAGATTGTAATGACATTGCCATTAGTTCCATATAATAAGGTTCTGAATGTGTGGAGGTTTTAAAGACCAATGTTTATGTTGAGAGTTTATGGGAAATGAACCAAAGCGCCAATATCCCAATTTTTTGACACAAAAAATTACTCATCTAATTTTTCCATGTTATCATAGTGTTATTGTCTAATAACCTTTTAAATTTTCTGAGAGATCGCCTGTGTACAAAAAAAGCTCTAGACACTAAGAACATTAAAACAAATTTGCTAATGATGCAGATGTTAGTGGGACTTCTTATGTTGTTTACAAGCTTTATCTTAGGAATAAATACTAAGAGAACCTTAGAACCTCTTATTTTGGTCAACATATTGATCCTGTTATCAGTTTTCCATTTCACTGAAAAGTCAAACCACTGAGTTGTAAATGATGTTACATCCCTGTTGGCCACTATTGATTCAGTGGTCAGATAATAAAAACTTCCTTTGTTTCTTTTTTCTTTATTTCTATGTGAAAATGTAAGTCATCTTTTTGTGCACCTCCACACATGACAGGGTCAGGAGTCCCTTTTTGATATGACTGATATGTGTCCATAAAAAGGATTGAAGGTGTTGAATTAACTTTTCTATGTGAATGTTTTATTTGTTTAGTTGTTGGAGTAACACAGACATAGTTCAACTGCATTACAATGCAAAGCCTTGACAATAAATAGTTTTAATGAATGTTGTGCAAGTAACCAAGTCATACTCTCAGTCTGTGCCAAGTACAACATCTATCATTCTGTGTTATTTCGCTTGTAATTGCACAATTATGAAATCACCACACACATGCGCACACACACACACATTCTTGTATTGCTCATAGTAGTGAGGACTTTCATTGACTTCCATTCATTTTAGTGACTGGATTATGCCTAACCCAGAAACCTTTCCTAACCATAACCATTACTGATCTATTCCTAACCCTAACCTAAATTAAAACTTAATTCCCACCATGCCTCTAAAACCAAGTAGTAGAGCTCACTGACATTGTCTGAAAGTGAGGACTAGGAAAAATAATCTACTCTTCTTTTGGGGCTGCTTAAACAATTGTTCCTGCATCACCATGGTTATAGCACAGCTCCCTGGCTGTAGTTGTGGATTTTTAAGGGGTTAACTAGCACTTTGCAGAAAAGTTGCACTGAATGCGTTCTCCAGCCTGAGAACTTTAGCTGCCTTTCTCCTGTCATGTTTATTCTCCTGGCTGGTGGGATTGAGCAGTGGGTCCTGGCTGAGAGCTGAGGGGGGACCTGTTGTCTTGACGACCCCAATGGGAAACCTGGGTTGTTTGCCAAGAGAAAGTGAATGAATTGAGGGACATGAGTGGAAAGGGACATGAAAAGCTGAGATTGGGCTAAAGTAGATGAAGTAAGACATTTCTTTGAGGAGGACAGAAGAATAACAAGTCAAAAAATGTAAAGAAAGAAAAAGAATTCCACTAAAATGAAGAAGCTTAGAAAATAAAATCAGAAATGAATACCTTTATAACAGTGATTTAGTGAAATAAATGGGGAGATGAGATAGGTGGGATGAGGAACAAGGAAAAGTTCAGTGCAATAGGAAAAGGTTGCAGAGAAGAGAAACCAAGATATAAGTCAAAATGAGATACTTGAGAGTTTACACATGAGGGAAATGATTGGAGATAAGATGTCTTTTTGCTTTTACTGGGCCCATAATAACTATGAGAAGGTGCAGGGGGAGGGGGTATTGTGTTTATGCAAGTCAGCATGAACAGGAAATGCCACATAGATCCCAGCAGACCATGATTTTAGGGGATTTATCATCATTTTCTTCTCTTCTTTCCTCCCATTGCCTGTAATTTGTACACAAGCAAATTCCGACTTCATTCTCTCCTTCATAACTTTTGGAACAAGCCCCCTGCCCACTCAGTCATAACAATTTACCACATGGAGTCACCTAACATCTACTCTGTGTCATTTTCATAAAATTGTTTGCCCCTGTTTACCACATATTCCTCGCCCCCCCCCTTTGATTCCTCCAATACACAGTGATTGTTTCCCATTGAGATACTATTGTCAGATGTGCTCCTCCTGGTAAGCCCATTTATACCTGTCTACATCCCCTGGCACTTTTCATAATTTTTCTCAGTGGGAACTCAAGTACCTTCCTGTCTCTTCACTTGTTTTTCGTACAACTCTTTAAGCTCAGGCCCTATTGGCAATAAACTTCTTCCATTATCTTAAGCTGAGATTTCATATATTTTTTAGTCTAAAATACTTATATGTTCGGTTGGACCTACTTGTGTCCACTGAGACATGCATTTTAGGGATGCACCAAGACATTGGCTGTTAATTAAAATCAACCAATTTTCTGCTTGATCAACTGGTGTTTAGCTGATAGAAAACTCCGAAATCTGAACTTTTTCTGATCAGTAAAAACACCATACAGAAATGTTATGGTTAGTTGTTATTAGTATTGCTGAGGTCTTTAAAAAAAGAAGTCAGAGGAAACACAGAAAGGTTACAAGCTATTTAAGAGGAGACTATATTTTCTGCAACATACTGAGACATGTCTGCAGTTCACTTCAGCTGTGACAGGGAGAGAGAGCACCACTTGAAGCAGATAACAGGAAGGCTGAAAGTATTTCAGCAACGTTGGTCTGTTTTTTCCATTGGATCAAATTCAGTGTTTTGGAGATCTCCAAATTAAAGTATCTAAATCCACTTGGTAATCGACACGGAGATGGCTGTTTTAATAATGCTAGCCACATTTACTGCTGCAGAGAGTTTAACATGTCAACTCTTGATATTTTGTCTTTGTTTTAAATGAGTAAAACCTTGTTGTACATTTGCTGCTCTATAATTAATAACTACTAACAGGACAAGAAAAATAAAATCAAATGCTGTTCTAACCTTATTTTAGAGTTCTTACAGAGAAATCAGGTAAAGTTTGTAGTGGTGGGTCAAAGCTGTACAAAAAGCAGAGAACAGGAATTTGCAACAATATTCTGATCTGTGCATCTCTAGTTCTTTTTGTTGAAGCCACTTGATAAAATTTTGGGTCACTTTGCATGCAAAACAGGATAGAAAAGGACAAGGATACTGTTTTTTTAATCAATTAATTTTAAACCTTTTAGACTGATCTACTAAAAGCTGCCTAAAGTTTTCAGAATTTCATGTTTTTCATGCATGTTCATATACAACACGTATAAGCCTGCTCTAAAATAACACACCCTTATCTTTTGTGAAGGTTATAATTATATTAGAGTAGTAATGTGTAATCAAAATGTGAGCTGCTGTGTTTGCACTGTCACCATCAAATATTATATGTGGATTATCTTAAGGCTGTAACATGAAACTGTTTTCTACATTGTGGTTCCTCACCCGATAATGCAGTGCCTGCTTCTGTTCGTCTGTGTCATTATTCTTGCTATTAATGGTGTGCTTTGTCTGTCTTTCTTCCAATCTTGTTGTGTGAATTGTCATCCACTAAACAGTAGCATAAGTTTTTTGTCCCTCTTGCCCCCTTGTTTCCTCCCCCCACCATTTTTTCCATCTGCCTCAGCAAAGGGAGGGCTGTTTTCTCTCACTGGTCCTTGGCAGTGATTTAATTACTTATTTGTTTACTTTGTCATATTCCAAACCTCTCTGGCTCCATGTTCTGCTGAGAATAGAGATTTTCTTCCCTCCCCTCATCCTTCGGCATTCCAACCAGTCCACTCTGCCCTTCTGCTCCTCACCCCCTCTCTGATATTCTATGCAATCTATTGTTTACATTTTACCCAAGTTTTCCTTCAATTAACTGACTCACACTTTTTTGTTCTTTCATTTTTTTCCCCACAGTGTATATCATATCACAGTCTATTCACTATTCTCTCGAGGCCAAATAGTTTCAGTAGTCTGTAATATTCTCCAGGGGAGTCTGATTTGTCCTCCACCCTCTCAGCTATTATACAGATCAGTCAGTGTTACTCACAGGGTGGATCTGAGCATATGATCCATGGGATTAAAAAGGCAACCAACATAAAGTATACTGGAACATGATTTGTCATTTGCAAGCGTTTTACTTCACTGTCAATCTCTCTGAGGGACCATTCCTGTCAGATGTTTTTTAGAAGTACATATATGCTGGGTTTTTTAAATGCTTTCATACTGTGCATACTAGTATGGCCATTTGTTGTTATCTGTGTTTTTGGTTTAAAAAACCAATTATTTTAGTTAATGCATATAATGTTATTTTAATGTAAATATATTTGATATAAAAGTACACATCAGAAGCAAGAAGAAGAAGCTCACAGGGCCTCACTCAATAAGTGTTTCATTTTTATTTAGTCTTCTCTATTTTATAGATAGAAAATGAGAAGTTTGTTGCTGTTCCCATGTTAGTAAGAATTCTGCAAATGGGTAGATGAGTCACAAAATGAAGATAACTTATTTCTATCACAACTTCTGTGTGAAGCTAGTTATGCACAGTGGATTTTATATATGCACTGTTTATCATCTATATTTATGATAGCTAAAATGGGATTAAAGTGACATTTATGGATTTTTTGATAGAACAATGTTTGAGAATCATAAATTAGGTTTTGATTTTTTTTACTTTACTAATTTTTGAGTTGAAGGCATTCTCTACTATTCTATATCATTAAAATTTAGAACAGCACTTTTAAAGTTGTTTAAATCACTACATAAGTACAGATCAAGGTTTTTCAGTCTATATGGATTCCCTGATTAACTGAACTCCTAAAACCTGTTGTTGGTGAAATGTGATTTTATGTCAGTTATACCCATAGTGTTAGCCAGCAAGCATTTCCATCATGTTTTATATGGCCAATTTGTGAAATGCAATGTAGTGCCATGATTCATAGTTTTCATATAGGGATCCGTGATTGAACTCTTCGCATCACATTTCGAGCATGAGGATCTAAACTCTAGAATTAGGTCTATTTACAAGTAGTTGGTAGTTGGTCTTTGGCACTCTGCTCCTGTGATCCACTGTTGATATGTAATGAGTCCTGAGAAATTTTTACATAAACACCACTTTGACATCTAAGTTTCACCACTTAAAAAGAAGCTAAAGATACAAACAACCCTTTCAGCAGTTTTAAGTGCTTGACAAAATGAAGGATTACTTTTATGGTTCTACGTTTTGTTGCCTAATTTTGTTCACCACCAAAGAAAAACAGACTTCTATTCAAAAACCTCTCTCTGCTGAGCATGTAGACTTTGTTAAGCATTTTATGCCTTTATGTGCCATGTGTCTCGGGGCTACAGATTTTTTAAGGCAATATAATCTCTTAAAAAGCCGCCAATCAATCACTATCAGTCACTACACTTAAAGCTATGCAATATTATTTACCTATTACCTATTATCTTTACCTGTTTGGACCTACACATATGCGTTTACTTTGAAGACAACAGGTTTAGAACACCTGATGAAAAGCAATTAAAAGCTGAAGAATAAAACTTAAAAAAGTAGTGTTTATTAGATGTTTCTAGTTTATATATTATCTGAAAAGTTAAATGTGTTTGAAGGCTGTCCTCTCCTTGAATTTGCATGATTATCGTAATTTTCAAAACTACTGAGCGCACCTGAATATAGGCCGCACCAGCTAAATTTGAAAAGAAAATAAATTTTGTACATAGGGTGCACCTGATGGACGGATTTTGATTAAATCTTCAGGAAATGTCTTCAATTGGACCAAGAACAAGAGATTAAATTTTGGGTGGATCCGACATGAAGCACATTTCCCCCCACCGACCAGTGGTGTTAACCTCCACTCCTCTCCCGTGTCAGAGAGCTCACAATCGGCTCCGCTCGTGTAGCAGCCCCAAATCTCCACTCTGCTGGAAGAGAAAGCCATGCATATCATTAACAGACATTTTATTGGAAAAGTACCAAAAGTTGGAATTTGATAACAACATGGAGATGGGGGGGATAAGTGGCCCTAACGGAGACGAAGTGCTTTTCTAGATTTTAATTTAAGATGTGCTTTTTTTAAAACTCTGCCTGAAAATTGGCAGTATGGCACCAACACACCACAATGGTAACATGTGTGGTTAGAAAATAAAAACACTGCACCAACACAACAGTAACATGTCTGCTTAGAAAATAAAAACACTGCACCAACACAACAGTAACATGTCTGGTTAGAAAATAAAACACTGCAAGAAAGACAAAAACCAGGGCCACATTCTAAGTCCAAATATGAACTGTGATGCTGCATTCCACTTAAGCATTTTGTGTTGTGTAGCAACTCAAAATACATTCAGAGATATGTACAAGTCATCTGGCTCTCTTTCTCGCTCTCTATGTTTTTCCACTCTTTTTCTCTTTGTAATATCCTGCAAGTAATTTATTTTATTACTTCCTTCTTACTCAAATGTCACAAGCCCTCCTGATAAATCTCCTTATGTTTCTGACTGTTGTAGGAATGTCTGATGTTTTGGGGCTGCTCTATAGAGACTGTATGAGTAACAAGCTCAATGGGAGAAGAAAAATAACTTTTTCAAGAGTCAGTTCTTACTAGACTTATTTTGCCCATGTTTGAGTGAGTTGTGCTAAAGGGATGTCTTTGGACTCCTCAACACAACATAGACTAAAATATTTGCTAAGAATAGAAACAGGAGACAGGTCAGTTTTTAGCAGAATGAGGATTTGGGGAGCTGAAAAGGGTTAAAGAGAACAAAAAGCATAGTTAAAGCCTGGATCTATTCTTCCAACAGCGTTTATCATATTCCAACAGTGTGCATAACCAAAAATCATCATCCCTATTGTTTGCAAGAATGCAATTAATCAATAATGTATGAGCTAGAGAGATTTTTGCTAAGGAAATAGAGTACTTTCTTGGAGAGCAGCTTAAAGAGAAAAAAGTGACCGTGAGGTATAGTTTAGTTGAAAGTCTAAATAAGTATGAGATGATTTGGAGAAGTAGAAAAAAATACAATTTTGGTAAAGATCAGTCTCAGATATCAATATATTATGGAAGTCAATTGGAGGGTAAAAGATAGAAAAAACACAATGTTGTCTCTGGCCCGAGGATCTATTCTTGTCAGTTCCTAAAGTGGTAGGATAAAAAGAAAAATCTTCAAAAAATTGCATTAAAAAAGAGGTATTTCCTGTGTTTTATCACACTTAAACTGAATGCAGCCTTGGTGTAGGGGAATTGGTGACGACAAGGTCTGCTTCTGCTAATCTTGAAATGATAGACCATAACATGTTTGGGGGGGGTTGAAGGGTCTCTGGAAGTCCCAAACAAACCACTGAAATTGTAACTGACTTGAAATTCAAGTAAAATTTCCTTTGCGCAAGAGCATGTCTGTGTTTATAAACTGCACGGATGCCTTTGAGTACTTTTTATTTTTCATATATAACTGTATCAGGGTTCGAGCTGTGGTAACAATGTAGATATTTTATCTGTTGAACATATTTTTTTGAAAAGTTTATGTTTTAGATTATGATATTGCTTTTTTTCCCACATCCCTCACTTCCCTTAATGGTGGCCTCTTTCCCTACTTTTCAGATCACTCCTCTTCTTCTCCCTCTGAAGTCATAGCTGGCTGCATTTGGAGGTGGGCTGGAGTAGAGAGAGAAAGAGAGTCTGTTTTTCCCATCTGTTGCTCTCTCCATGTGTGTGGAGGGGCCTATCTGGTCTACTAGCTAGGGAGACGTTACAATTTCTGAAGCTGCTTAATGCTACCACGGCATTGCAGTGATATAACTGAGATAACACAAAAGCTGGCTTTGTGTTATTGCCCACTGTAGTTCATCAACTAGACACTATAATAATACAGCTGTGTCATTGGTTTACAGCTATCAATTCTGTGACCCATATAAATATGTTAGAGCCAACACGTATCTATTGGCTCCTAAAGCAAACCTTAAGAGTAGAAGTTAAAGTGTGAAATGCATCCCGCTGTAATTCTATGAAGAGCTGAAGGGGCAGACACAATAATATCCTGAGCAATATAAACATCTATCAAAAAACCATTGTATTCAGCAAATATTTTCCATGCAATTTTTTTAACAATCTCCTAGGTGTCGCTAACTTCTGATTGAAGTCTTAGGTGTCGCTAACTTCTGATTGAAGTCTTTGATTGTTGATTTTTCTATATACCTTACCCCTGCTTCCCACCGGATGCGTAAGTAGTGCGTAATGTAATACTCACAAATTCAGCAGTCTCTTCCCACCGGGTGCATTTTAGACGCGTATCACTCGCGGAAGCGTTCTACCTAGCTGGTCCTGGGAGATCACGAAATCACAGGAGAATTGCAATTGCATAACTTAGTATGTGACAAAAAAATCTATTTTAATAAGTAGCATAAACTCACCATCCACTCCCAAAACTGCAGATATTTCTGTCCATGCCTTCTCCTTTTTCATGTTGTCCTTGTAAAAATTATCACTGGTATCAGATAATCTGGGTGATTCTCCACTTCCAAAGATTAAGTTCTAGTCGTCCATATTAAAAACCAACAATTTAGACCCACAGACCGACTGACTTCAATGGTGTCACTGGTAGTGATGTTTTGTTTTTTTCATAGTTAAGCAATCTGAAAGCTGCATGTGTCTTTTATTTTTGAAAAGTTCTTTATTCTTTTCACTGCTTCCGTGTTTGATTTCCTTTCAGGCCCGATGTAAACTGCTGAGCTCTACTCGTTTTAGATGCATAGACCGTAAAAAACAGACCCGCCGCATAAATTTAGGAGAAGCCGCGCAACACAATTCTTCCGAGACGTGCCTGATTTGTGCTGCTTTGCGGCTGGTGGAAACAGTCCTATTGACTTTAATGACGGCTATCAGCTGCGTATTACGCTTTGCAGACTTTACGCGCTGCTTACGCGTACAGTGGAAAGTAAGGGTTAGCTCAAATAAGTTATTTGTAAATCATTGCCATGAGTTCGTAGAAAAAGGGTTTCTCATGATAACAATATTGACTGTCAACCTACTCACCTCTAGTGTCTTTCTTTGTATGTTTCTGTGCTTAAATATAAAAAATAATAAATGTTCTAGACAAACACTATTATAGCTAATAATAAGTTATATTATTTTAGCAACTGTAATGTAATAATTATTGCTTTTGGAAAAATAGCAATTTGATCATATTATATATTTTGGCTTTACATTTTTGTGATCATATTGGAAAACACATGGCTTAGTTTTTCTTTTAGTCACGGAGAGGTTCTGTCAGATAACTTGGCAGCATAAACAGAAGAAAGCAGACCCAGCTATCTAGGGCCATGTCCACACGAAGCCGTCCCTATCAGAAATTTCTTTTTTCCTCGTTCTAAAAAAAAATTCCGTAAACACGGCGTGGTCTCAAGAAATATCTGCGTACACATGAAACCACTGAAACCAACTGAAAACGGTGTAGTATATATGCCAGACCAGTATGGGGCGCTGTAATTCTGCCACAGAGATACACTACACAGAGAAGAAGACTTTGAGCATGCGCATAACCCTGCGCGCTGTACACGAACCAAGAAGAATACATTTATAACAAAGCAATAGATTTTGCTGTAATAAAACTAGTAGGCTTAGTAGCTTCTGCAGTACAAACAAATCATTATTGTTGTTGCAGTAACGTGTGACGCAGCCGACACGTGATGTGATGACAGAGTCCGCCCCATTCTCTCTCGTGCCAATACGGAGACACTGATGCATGCTTTTATCTCCAGTAGAATTGATTACTGGAATGCCCTGGTTTCTGGTCTTCCCAAAAAGAGTATATCAGGTTTACAACTACTACAGAATTGGGCAGCATGTGTCCTGACAAAGACCAGAAGGCGGGAGCACATTACACCGGTCTTAAAATCATTGCATTGGCTCCCCGTACATTTCAGGATCGACTTTAAGGTTCTTTTAATGGTTTTTAAGTGTCTTAATGGTCTTGGGCCTTCTTATCTCTCTGAACTGCTTTTACCATATAAACCTTCGCGGTCTCTGCGCTCCTCTGGCAGCAGTCTCCTTGTCACCCCAAAAGTCAGGACACACACGCATGGCGAGGCGTCTTTCCAGTTTTATGGCCCTCACCTCTGGAACAGGCTGCCAGAGGACCTCAGGGCTGCAGAGAACGTTCATGTTTTTAAGAGCAGGCTCAAGACTCAACTTTTTAGCTTAGCTTTTAACCGATTATTATTTATTACTGTTTGTTTAATTGCTCTGCATGTTATATATGATTATATTTTTATCAGTTTTACTATTTAATATTAGCACATTAATTTACTGTTTATTTTTATACTTTAATTTATCTTAATCCCCGTTCCAGTGTTTCCTCTGTGGGGGCCCTCTGCCCCGGGAGCGGTGGCTGCCTGGGTGCTCTCCAGGTGGAGCTTGGGTGGAAGTGGGGGTCTTGGCCTTGCCTCCACTGGGTGCCCTTTGGTGCTGCCTCGGCTGCTGCTGTTAGTCTACCACTGCCGGGGCAGATGGCTCCTCTGATGGCGTTTCCTTGCATGGTTCATCTACACTCGGCCCAATGTCCTTTTTTACTTTTTCTTTTAACTGTGTGTGTGCATGGGAGATGGGTTGGGGGGTATAACTGTGACCATGCTTTTAAATCTGTGGGGGAGGGAAGGGAAGGTGGTTTTATGTGGGGTCATTTTAATCTGTAAAGCACTTTGTGATGCAAGTTCTTGTATGAAAAGCGCTTTATAAATAAAGTTCGATTTGATTTGATTTGATCATCGTTTAACAAAATATACGGATTGGCTGTACACACGAAACCGCAAGGTTGTCGTTTTCTGTTTTATCCACTTTGGGACCCGGTTTCAAAAAATAGCAGTTTCAGTCTCCCAAAACGCCAGATCCATGTGGACGAAACGCTAATACGATAAAAAATTTATACGTATACAGTGAAACGCGTCTCCGTCTGGACGGGCCCTAGAGTATCATGACTCCAAATCTTCATAAAGCAATTAACACGGTGTTGCAGACAAAAAAAACCCCACAGCATAACATTTGTGTACAGTGCTGTAAAGTGATTTGAAATCAAGTTTCAACACCATTGCTATTACGTATTTTGGAATCAAAACAATGTTTTGGAGTTGGTGTTTGTGACCAAACAGCAACATCTAGAGCTGGGGTATACACAGGTCAGGGATAAAGTTGTAGAGATAAATTTTAAAGCAGGATACAGTTATCGCACAATACACATAATATCCAAAGAATGTCACAGAACATCTTACAGAGCTCATCTAAATCTATCATCAAAAAATGGGAAATGTACTGACCAACTGCAGACCTAATATGGGAATGCCCTGCACCTAAAGTGACTTGTCTTGGCTGGCAAGGAGAGTATTATTCAGAGCATCAGCCAAAAGACCCATGGTTACTCAGGAGCAGCCACAAAGATCCAAAGCCCAAGTAGGGGATTCTTTTTAAAGGGCAACCATTAGCTGTAGACTTCAAAATCTGGCCTTTGGTGATGGCAGCATGATGCTGAGGTTATACTATCTTTTAGCAGTGATGGGGAAGATGTTCAGAGTTGATGGAAGGATATGTGAAGAAAACCTGTTAGAGGTTGCAGTGGGTACATTTATTCTCCAACTGAAAAGGATGGATGGATGGATGGATGGATGGATGGATGGATGGATGGATGGATGGATGGATGGATGGATGGATGGATGGATGGATGGATGGATGGAATATGTTCCTTATAAAAAAGATTAGAAGAGAGAGCACGTTTCGCATGATTGACACAAAGTATTGAAAACAATCCACACTTAATAGATGAATATCTATTCATTGGAAGAATATTATAAAAGTTCAAATGTTTGAACTTGTAACACTTTTGAACTTTAAAGCTTATTGTATTTGCCAAATCCAAATGGTAGAACAAAGTGTCCCTCCCCCCGCTAATTTTGTTCTCAACTGCATGCCTGTTCCCTGTAGGTGGAGTATTTTGCTCATGTAGTTAGACTCCGAGGGACATTGACAATTTCTTGTGAACGCTGACCTTTAGGAATGGTGGTGAAACAAGGATCCATAAATTTGGTCTTATGCAAAAAGCAAATTCATTCGATCATCCCTGTTTTCCCCTCTCTTACCTTGTTTAGTCATCCCCTGTGCTACTTTGTTTACATAATCGCTATGACATTTTTAGCTGTTTTTCTAAGTGCCTCAGTTTGTTATGTCGCTCAGCTGCAAGCCCGTTTAATTAATTAAACTAACCTGTTCATTGTTCCTAATCACACTTTCATTCTCTCCTAGTGGGATTCTCTGTCATGCTCTTGGTCCTGATTAGCTGTCATGTTTTGCCTTTTTGGTTAGGTTCCTTTGTTTAAGTATATTTTGGACTCTTTAATTTATTGAATCTTAATTTTCTACATGATTGTGCCTTCTTAGTATCTGCATTTGTGTCCTCCACTGATACGCATTTTATTATAGAGAATTTCTTAACACTTATATTTTACTCCTAATATTATACTTTGACAGTGTTACATTGTTACTTTAAATTTAACCCAATGTGAATGAAGAGGTCATTAGCCTCTGGATACCACTCCTGCTTTTTTGGACTACATCACTCTTGGGACTTAAATTAAGAAGGGATAATTTGCTAAATGTACACATTGCTGAAAAACTTCAGAGAAGGTTTATACTTCACCTTTGCTTGATGTTATCAGAGACCAAGTAAACACTTGTGTTTTAAGGACAATAAATAATAAATCAACTATTTTGGCCTACCCCCTTATGCATTGATCAGGATGCAGCATGATGAAAAGGACACACAATATGGTTGGCGTGCCCTCAGCACACTCGCTTGCTCACTAACTTTTGGTCTGCTTTGTTTAATGGAAAGAGAGAACAAAGGCAGGTTTGTTGTACTAGAAAAAAACAAAAAAAACATGAGCTAGTGATTTAAAGATGGTGACAGAGATATCGGCCCTGTTGACAGCTTGTACGCTAAACTTCTGTTGTTTACTCTTGGTTTATCAATAGCCAACCAAAGCATTTTTAAATTGAAATGTTGTCTCCTCCCACTGCGTACACACACCTTAAAGCACTAACACATGCACCTTTCACCTCTGACCGGCTATAATAGCTGCCTATGGTTCCTCTCTCCACCCAGCTCCAGATGTCATTGACACAGTCCTACAGAGAAAGATTTACACCTACGCACATTCAAACATGGACACATAGGCTACTCATTCTTCTATTCTCATGTAAACTAATGTCCACAGTTATATCAAGATGAGTCCATTCATTTTACTTTAGGCCATTCTGTCAAAGTTTTATTTATCTTCTTTAACGACTCATGTGAGTCAGGTTGATGTTCAAAAGCAAAGCAAATAGCAGGTTGATATAAATGCTGACCTACTAGTTTCCATACAATCAAGGCCCTTGTTAGTTCTCTGTCTTTTTCACTCAAATCTGCCTTGGAGCTTTAACAACAAAACAATTTAATTATTGTGCTCCTAACTAAGCAATAGAGTTGTGTCTCAATGCTCTCATGAAAACACATAATAAGTTGAGTTGCCACAGTGACGGTAGACTTGCTAAAAGGTGTGGTAGGACAGGTTTTCACCTGCAAAATGCCTAAAACCTCAGAACTTTAAGCATTGCTGGTTGTGTTTGTTTCACACTCAGGAGCCATCCAAGTTTGAGGGAAGCACTATGAATGCTGGTTATTGTGTTTCTCTGCACCTTCCTGTCATCCACATGCACTAAAAAAGAACCATGGAACAAGTGCAGTAAAAGAAAAATACAGGACATAAATAAAAAATGTTTTACTATGTCACTGTTTAAAAGACCTCTACACTAGAGGAAAGTTCTTGTTTTTTCTGAGAAAAAATATACTAATTATTGTGTGTATCAGTGGATTTCTTATAAACTATTTTTGTTTCTGTATATTGCAACTATGTTTGATTTTGTGTATTGCAAGGGTGAACATTAAAAAATATCCTATTGACTGAATGCACAATGTTGAACTTTAAAGTTTTAAGTCTCCTCAAAGGCAGTTTTAGATTCCGTAAAAATCTACTCATATGTCAGCTTTGGCTTTGTGTCATATGTCTTTGTTGCTAACCTGCATTTGTTATTTCTATGCTCACAGGGCATTATTTACATATGAAGGGGTTACCAACAAGCTCAAACTGGCTGACTCAGGAGGTAGAGTGAACTGTTAATTTGTCAAGTAGTAAAAAAATGAATATTTTGTGTTCCAAAAGAATAAACGCTTGCCTTTTTTCCTGCAGGCAGTGTTCTTTTAAAATGAATATCAACAATATTGTTTTTCTTTCTTTAAACCTCTCCTTTTTCAGCCGGTGGCGTGGCAGAACTGGCAGAAAAGTTTCACAACTCAAAACCTCAATATGGACTTTGCAAAGTAGGAGGTATTGATGGAGGAGCTCTTCGGATTGCTTTGATAAGCTGGGTGAGTTGCATCAACTGTCATAAAACACACCATAAGAAACATACATGCATATAAACACACGCAGAGCTGAATTTATTAAGGCTAATTTCCTTCAACTTGGAATAGGACATTTGCAGCCATGTCAAAGCTCCTGCATTATGCATATACTGTACACACAAAGAGAAATTGTTCCAAAATTGTTAAATTGTAATAAATTCTTTCAGAAAGAATGATGAGAGAAAAATTCGTAGTTAATATTGACTATAAATAATTATGAAAGGTTTTCAGAAGCAGCAAATCAATCAGATTTTCATCAATCAGAAAGTTGTGAGCTATTTCTGATCTCGTGCTGTAAAGCTTTTATTTATTGAATCAGAATTAAGCTGGTTCCAATCTTACTTTAAAGCTGGGGTACATATTTTAATTATTTTTAAGTAAGTTAAAAAATGTGTAAATTTCACTATCTGACCATGTTTTATGATATAAAGTAGGGAATTTTTCAGAATTTCTATTTCCCCTTAGTCCCTCCCCTCTACAGAAAAATGAATCATTTACGAGGAAAGGTGACATCATGTTTGGCGTGTGAAAGAACCTTTGGAGTTTGACAATTTAAACTAAGACAAAATTATTAAAATATTCATTTTAAAGTATGTTTACATTCTCTGTTAGCGATTAGTAGAATTAGCATGGTTAGTATTGCTTGCTGTGTTATTAACCTCTGTGTGTTTTCCCTTGAGAATATAGAGTTCTACCTTGACAACCAACATTTTAAAATCCAGCATGGCCAGAGATAGGAAGTTAAAAGAGTAAAACATAGATACTTTGCTGAAATGCAGTGTAGAGTTTAACCTGAAGAGGGCACTTCACTGATGGACTTTGGTAGAAAATTAATATTTTTACTAAAATGTACTAAAATACCTAAAAACAATGACCAGACATGTAGACAACACTATTAGACACTCATTTATACAGTATGTATATACAGTATACATTTATACTCATAGTCTACTGCAGTGTTTCCCAACCCTGGTTCTCAAGGCATGGGCTACTACCTGCATTTTTAGACGTTTCCCTGCTTTTACAGTCCAGAAACATGACTGTTAGGTTAATTGGTCTCTCTAAAGTGCCCTTAGGTATGAGTGTGTGCATGCATGGTTGTTTTTCCTGTTGTGTCTCTGTGTTGCCCTGCAATGAGCTGTCCAAGGTGTACCCCACCTCTCGCCCAATAAATGCTGGAGATAGGCACCAGGCCTCCCGCACCCCTGCATAGTATAGACTGGTATAGATAATGGATGGCATTCTGAATACTTGGTGGGATATTGGTGTTGATTCAGCACTTGTGTCTAATGTATAACACTGCAATATAAACTGTTGAGTAAAGAAACAGATTACACCTAAGTGGCTACCCTTTCAAGTAATAAAGACGTACCAGTTATTTGTCTAGACTTTATTACAAATTGTTACAGTGAGCATGACTTGTGATGCCAGCACAGACACAAACAGCTGAAATAATTTTGAAACAGATACAATTTGTTTATTTGTAAATTCATACAACTATTATATACATTTTAAGAGTTAAAGATAATTTGTTATTATGTCAGAAGTGATAAATCTTTGGAATTCTGAGCTTTGTTTTTTGTATGGGAAATCAAGCACTCTTAGGGAATCCCTGCTGGTTCCTGTGCCCAAAACACTGGTTAGTTTGTTTATGTCTTGATCATGTACTGGTCATTTAGTCTCTTTGTAGTTTTGGTTGTTTGCTAACTTTGTAGGGTAGGGTGTTTTGGACTGGCCATTTGCCAGTTTTTATCCACCAGGGAGACATTTTGTTCCTGCTTTGATAACTTATGACCTAAATTAACTTTATATTATATACCATTACTCATAGTCTACTGCAGTGTTTCCCAACCCTGGTCCTCAAGGCATAGGCTACTAACAGCATTTTTAGACGTTTCCCTGCTTTAACACACCTGTGGTTCAGTAGAAGCCTTTAAATCAGCCATCTACTAAAATCAGGTGTGCTAAAGCAGGGAAACACTTAAAACATGCAGGGCAGTATCCCTTGAAGACCAGGGTTCAGAAACATTGATCTACTGTGATAAAATGTGGTTATGTGACTAGATTGAATAATATCTACCAACAGGATGTCACACAGTTATTTCAGCTTCATTAGGGATAATAATTTCTCATATTTAAAAAAAAAAGTTAACAGGCCCCGAATGGGGATTTGCAACAAGATAAAATGGAAATAGGGTGTAATACATCGTTTTGAGAAATTAATATACAATTAAAGTAAATCTTACAGAAGGTTTTTGTGATTATTTATCTAAAAAATTCATCATAACACTTAACTAAAAGGATAAATAAATTGATATGCAATGGTTTAGATACATGGGTATGGCCATAGCTTGTTTTACAGCTAATGTTGGTAGGAAACGCCAAAATGTCAACACATAGGTACAAAATGGGTGATGGGCAATGTGATAAGGGCGATTTGACCTGGAGCAGCCTTGATCTGGCTCGGTTTTTTTCACCTTTCGAGACCACATTTGTCTTTGCTTTTAATACATATTTATAAGCCAACAGTCATTTTAACTTTTTATGTTACTTTTTATAGTAAATGTATTTTCCTGTTATATCTCATTTGTATTTAAACTCTGGCTATAGAAATTTTCTTGTTTATGGTGCAAGATTATCCTTCCACAGATCAAATGAATAAAACCTTGTGGATGCTAATCTACCATCTAGGCAAACATGAAGTGTTTTGACATTATTATGAACCCTACTGTCCCTCAGCCTGTTTTCTTTTTGTCTTTTTTGTCTCCTGAGAGGCTTATGACATAAATGTAATTATATAAATCCTGTGTTTGTTTCCAGGTCGGCCAAAATGTGGATGACTTCAGGAGAAACGAGTGTGCCAGCCACATTCCAGCCATCAAACACTTCTTTAAGGTATCCAGTCTCAAGTTAAGATGATTAGAATTCATCACCAACATTATAAACCTTTTTTTAACCATCATTTCCCTTTGCACCACAGAAAATATTCATTTTTTCCCCCCCCTGGACTCTGCACTTCACTCTCAAAACGCTATATTTATACTCAGTTGTTTACTTTGCATTGTTTTGAGAGCTTCCTGTTCTCAGTCCACTTCCTGCTCTGTTGGTGTCCTGGGGTTGTCTGTGTTCTACCCCATCCGGAAGAAGTTTGTTAAGTCTGAAGCAAAAAGCTTGTGTTTTTGTGATGCAGCCTAAAGTCACAGAACAAATTTATGATCTGACCTGATTCAAAAGGGATAAACTCTGCCCTTGGTTGTCTTGTGGTCTTTGTCCAAGTAGGAGATTTTTAACTGTTGCCTGGATATTTCTGGTTTCCATATAAAGGCATCTCCCCACCAACAGCATTGGCATCTGTGGAATGTTTTTTTTTTTTTTTTTTTTGTGACAAAGAAAATGTCCAGGATTTTTTTGATCCACAAAACCCCCAACCCCAGAGTGAAATTGTGCAAGTGCACACTTTTGGGCCTCTGTAAATTTTAATTTGGGGATTTTTTTTGTAGAAAAAGTATTACCTAGCAAACCTGGAAAATAATGAAAAACTGAGCCCTGGTTCTATGAACTGTGAGAGAAATTTGAACTCTGACCTTGGCAAATACTCACACTTGTAACAGCTGGACTTGGGTCACAACAACACCAAAACCTGTGCTCACAGCTTTAACTGCATTCGCGATTGTTCTTAGTGAACTCCATATAGAGGGAGTTTGTATTTAAAATGAAAAAGATTCTGATTTTTCAGTCAGTATCTAAACTTAAACTGTAAATTTGTATTTTTTTCCGTTCTGATTAAACTTATGTAAATGAAAGCTGATTCAGACTCACAAAAAACATACTTTGCAGTAGACTTCATAGCCATGCATATGGGTTCCATTTG
Source organism: Valencia hispanica (assembly GCA_963556495.2). Taxonomy (NCBI): domain Eukaryota; kingdom Metazoa; phylum Chordata; class Actinopteri; order Cyprinodontiformes; family Valenciidae; genus Valencia; species Valencia hispanica. The sequence continues at coordinate 26,370,192 of OY747704.1, forward strand.
CAAAATTATCTTGACCTGCACACTGTGGCAGTGAAGAACAATGGAAAAATCCTGTTTTTTCTCTGATCTAATATGGCATTTTTAAAACTGGAGAACCCTGAATCATTTTTCCTGTTTTTCTCAAGTAGATTAGTTATGGACAAAATAACATAATGCATTGATGAAAATTTCTTTGGTCATAATGGAAGCATGCTTAAAAACAGGCTGGTAGTCAGAATGTTACCCCTGATCCGTACTCAATTAAATGTGACGAAATAAAAGAAGAGAGGGCTATAGTCAATAAGTGGTTTGAAATACTTAAAGAGCAGTGACTTGGAATAATGACTTTCTTTAGTTTGGATTTCAAGCTCTGTAACTTTGCAGACATTTAACATACAGTATACATAATAAATACTAAAAGTGTTGTGCTGACTCTTTAATTCAAATTCAATTCCATTCAAATTCATAATTACCTTATTAATCCCAAAGGTAAATTAAATGTTGTTGTAACTCATTATCCAAGTTTCTTTAAAGATTTGTTGTAGATGCTGATGGCTGTGGGTAGGGATGATCTCCTGTAGTACTCTGCAGATCTGAAAAAGCCTCTAACTGAAGACGATCTGTAGTTGTATGACAGTCTGATGTAGAGGATGCTCAGGGTTGTCCATAATGTTCATTTTATGAAGAATCATTTTTTGCACACTTATTTCCAGAGGGTCCTCAGCATCAAGCCTGTTTGCCAGTGATCTCACATTGCCCAGTACGATTGATGGAGATGGTTTGAACTTCCTCCTTTTCTCTCTCTCCACTTTGCTCCTGCTCTGTACCCATGACATCTCCTCTTCAACTCATCAGGGTTTTGTGGCTGCTGTTGAGGTATTATTTGAGCTTTTGTGATGTTAATCAATTGCTCCCAGTTGTAAACATCTTGTTGCCATGGTTGTGCATCATAACAAATGTCCAAAAGTAAAAATGTATCGGTAAAAATCCTTCCAGCTGCACAGCATTCAAAACCAGAGAGAACAGATGTCCCCGAAAAATGTTTCTGCCAATGGAGGAATAAAAGGTTTTAAAAAGAAAAACAAACAGATCGAAAGTAGCAGATGTACTCCAACATGCTGACACTTTGAACAGCGCAGTTCCGGAATTGAAAACATAACTGATCCAAATAATGGATCTGATTACAAACAAATGGGAAGTAAAACATGAGCATGCTTGAAAATTGTATGGCTACATACATGGCTTGGTAATGTACAAGTATCTAATGCAGTGCTAAGATGAAATGTGTGCACCATTCGCAAAAGCATCAACAGATATTATCTTTTAGACAGATCTGCTTCAAGGTTCAATTGCCTTCTGGCCTTGCAGGGAAATGCAAACTAAACCTAGCACATAAGTTACATAACACATACTGATTAATGGTATAATTGAAGGCTCAACTGATATTGCTTAGAATTTAGTCAGTCACTGACTGATTTTCTTTACTTTAATACTTTAATACTTTCCTCCATTTTCGTTCGTCCTCTTTTTCTCTTAGGTTTTTTGGCTATCTGTGCTGCATGTCTCAGCTGGCAGTGAATAAGTTTTGTTGAGACGAGTCTGCAGCTGCTGATTTGGTTCTGTTACAGATTCAAGTCTATAGTTGCATTGACTTATGAAAACTAAATCTGAATAGAGGGCGGAGATTCACATTGTTATGGATTTTGCCTAAGAAAACTCGGATCAGTTATGTTTTGTGTTTGAATCTGTATGAAATATATTAAGATTAGACTGGAAGAAAACAGGGATTGAGGGTTGGATTTAAAGAAAAAGGTTGTCTATATGCTGGAACAGAAATATGAAGAATGATGTTCAGGTAAACCAGTGAACCCTGAAGCAATACAACTTGTTCATCTGTTATGTAATGCATTGTTTAAATCACTTTAGTTCTAGCTCTTCATAATTTAATATGTAGTTTGTCTTTAGATTCTGACTTCTAAATCTGAATAATCTAACATTAGGTTAATTAAAGTTATCATAGATATTATTTCCCCATATATATTATTTTGATACCCCAAAAAAGAATGCAGTGACCCTATATTTACTTCCACCTGTGTCAAATAATCTCAGTATTATGACAGCTTTTCTGTTAAGGCATCAGAGCTTATTTTTCTTCCTAATTTTTTTTTTTTTACAGAACTTTAAACAAGAGTATTGTCCACCTAAAACTGACAAAGTCTGGCAAGGAGAGCATTAATCAGAGAAGTAGCTTTAGAGATCCACAGCTAAAGCAGGACAATCTGTTGAGAGGAAGACTATTAGTTGTGCCCCAGAGTCCAGACTTTATAAAGAGTAATAAGAAAAAACCAATAGCAAGTCTTAGAAAAAGTCAGCTTTTATGGCTTACATGCAAAACTCTATGTTTCAGGAAAACCTACACTTCACATCACCCTGAACACATCCTGCCCCCCCTAAAATATGGTGGTACTGTCAGTATGCTTTTTTCTCAATAGAAACAGGGAAGCTAGTCCAGGCTGATAGGGAGGTGGATGGACTAAATAAAGAGAAATCTTAGTAAAGAAAATCTGTCAAGGAATTGGGATTGGGGTAAAGGTTCAACATCCAGCAGGATAACAACCCTAAACATACAGCCAGAAGCATAAATGAAATGGTTTTTATCAAAATATATTAATCAATTAAAATCACCTGATTAAATTCCAGACCCAAAGTAACTGAATCTGTGACTTTAAAACTTGAAAATTGGAACATTTATGTCAACAAAAGCTTCCATCCACTCTGACTGATCTTGAGGTATTTTGCAAAGATAACTGGACAAACATTTCAGTCACTAGATGTACAAACCGATGGAAGTACCCTAATAGAACTGCAGCTGTAACTGCAGGTTAAGGTGTTTCTGCAAAGCATTAACCCACATGGGAATGAATGCATATGCTCATAAAGCTCTTTTGATCTTATTTGAATATAAAATGTTGAAAGCCTTGCATATTTTTTCTTCCAAATCGGTGGTTATGCATCACTTTGTGTTTGTCTATCACATAAAATTCAAGTAAAATATACTAAATAGTGTGGTTAAACACTTGCAGGACCCTGTAGATAATGATGTAGAGGTGCAATAAAATCAAGTTTTGAAATTATATCAGTGACATTTTTAAGTCATCCATCTGCCATCTGAGAGCAACTTTTATTGGGAACCTTTTTATACTCACACATCTTTTACACCTGCTTCTTCCACTGAGCTGAGTAGGGGAAATGCTGTGGAACAGTTTGGCTCCAGAGCAGAAAGACAGTTTGTGTGGAATTGAGTCCAATTATAGCTAAAATCTTGTCACATCACCTTGGACTCATTTTCCCCCCAGACAGGTTCCAGTCACATACCAACAGTGACTTTTCATTGTCACAGGTCATCAGTGCCACAGGCCCTTAAATGATTATTTCACATCCATCATACAGCTTCACCCCATTTCAGAATTATTCAGTGAAACTATCCATTGACCTACACATTTATTTTTTTTATACTATTTTTACTATTGAAGCATTTAGCTTTAGATAAAATATAAGTATTGCACTTATATTTAAATATAAAAAGGTTATAAAGATTGTAAAGACTTCATTCAAGTAGATTTATTTGAAAATTTAATAGAGAGTTAAAACTTCTTGAAAAAGAAGGACGGAGATTGAATGGTGCTACAGTATTATTACTCTCTGATGGCACCACTACATAAAACAGTGGTAACTCTGATGTGTTTTATTCACTTTAATTGGCACTAATAGGTTTTTAAAGCACACACATTGTTAAATCAACTTCACATTTGCTTTCTGTTTGGAATGAGCTTTTTCATATCTTTACATATTTGATCGTACAGGTGCATCTCAATAAATTAGAATATTACTGAAAAAATAATCTATTTCAATAGCTCAAATTACCACATGAAATAGATTAATTACACAAAGACTGATTTTTTCAAACCTTTTTTTCTGTTGATTATGATAATTTTCCACGTACAATAAAAACACAACATTAGACATTATAATATATTAGACAAAAAAAAAATACAGAAATTTAGTTTTAATCTGACAAACAAGCCTGATGGAATGCATATTCCAATTTACTGAGATGTACCTGCATGTAACCTTGAGCAGTAAAACATTTATATTTTTTGTATCTGTTGCCACATTTAATATCCTATTAGGACAAATCAATGCCTTATTTAATTACCTTTCGCTACTCTTTTATGGCATATTAGTTACCAATTAGACACTGCCCTGCTTTCTTTCAAAACTAATGATTATGTCGTATTATGTCGGTAATGTCGTTTATTTCCTATTGTGTTGGTCTTATCTGTCCCTATGTTATTCTCTCACATCCCAGATGATTTATATATGTTTTACAATACCACAATAAAAACTTCATCATGAAAAGGGGTATTAACATAGTAATTTATGTAAAATAGAGTGGGTACATTTTGCTTTTAATCTTAATAAAAATATATTTCTATGTTGAATCCTTATATATCAATTTATATATGTGAATACATTCGGATCCAGTTGGCTTTGGACCTTTCAAACCTTTTTAAGCTTTATATTATTTTATATACCATATTGTACAGTGGGGTAAAAAAGTATTTCGTCTTATATACTTATTTTCCACCATAATTTGCAAATAAACTCTTTAAAAATCAGACTATGTGATTTTCTGGATTTTTTTTCTCATTTTGTCTCTCATAGTTGCTCTCATAGTTGAGGTATACCTATGATGAAAACTACAGGCCTCTCATCTTTTTAAGTGAGAGAACTTGCACAATTGGAGGCTGAATAAATACTTTTTTGCCCCACTGTATATGTAACTAAGTTTTGATCTGGATGGCTTTGGAACTTAAGGTTTTTTATTAGTTAAACTTATTGAGAGTATATATGATTGTATATTTGAAATGTGATTTCATTGCCGTTTTTTTTTTATTATTATCATGGGCGTTATTACACTCTCACCATGACCAGGAATGTCGTATTTATTTTACATTTCACTTTTAGTAACACATTTAAACTGTCTTTTGTTTGGGGTACACTTTGGGGAATTTTTTAAACCAGAATTAATTTTAATTTCTTTTATTTTATTGTGTTTTGTCTAATGCACACAGGGTTGAAATTATAGATCTAAACTCAAATATATACAAACATCCTTACATTGATTTAGTTCAATGTCCCATTTTCGGGCTGGAGAAATATGGTCACCAGAATTGGTAGTTTGTTTAAAAAACTGTTGCTTTGCTGTGAATTTCATTGTTAATGTACTCCTCTTTCATATAGCTGATATCAAGGTTTTCCTAAAGCTTAATGTTAGCCTGCTTTATCCATTCCAAAAATAGTTTTGATGTGTTAATGAAATACTTTTACTTTTGATGTGAAATTCGCCTCACTGGTGTTCCAGCAGTTTCCAGTTTATCTAGGCTTGAGCCTTATTAGTTTCTGGACTGTTCCTGATTATTCTACCCAATTTTCTTCCATCTGATGGGTATAGTTTGAATCAGATGGTTAAAACTTGGACACCAATGAATTTCTAACAGGACATGATCCTGAACACACATTAAAACTGGTTCAGGAATGGAGAAAGCAGGCTAATGTTATTGTAATGCTAATGTAAGTAAGCAGAAAATGTTTGGACTAAGAGGGATCAAATTTGATGCCACAGTTATGTCAGGACCTCCTTGATGGTTTCAACAAGTGTCTGGCCAAGACGCCATATTTGCTAAAAGACTAATATTAGGGAGGGGTGTATGTATGTTTTCAAGCCTAATCAGCATGTCTAATTATGACGTTTTATGGATTAAAGAAAATCATCAATGAGTTTAAACACATCCATCTTGTTTTTAAATGTTTGGGTTTATTGTTTTTATATTTGTATTTTTTTGTTATATCGTCATTCCATCTTAGAAAAGGTAAAAGATCACATATATCAGGATTCTTGCGCATGAGTATATGTCTTCATCTCATTATTTTCTGTATCAAAGATCATATCAATAGTTTGGAGTCAAAAAATGCATCTGTTTTTGTCTGAGTGATGTGACTACCCCTAACATATCTTTCATTTCCTGCCCTTCCTGAATTGCTGTAAATAAAATGTAGAGCTTGTCACTAATTGGGGAAAGAAATTTTTTTCTTCCATGGTATATATCAAAATTGTTCCCTTGCATAACTGATACAGGAGCCTTTACTGCAGACATTTATTTGACCATCCTTTTTCTCACTGTCAGCTCTGTGGACTCCTTGTCTGGTTCGTGAGCCAAGTATGTGGAGTTGGCATTGACAGCAAGATTGATATGGATTGCACACTATAGTGATGCTTATTATAAGGCACACTGAACGCTCTGTTCAGTGTCAGTGTTGTCACTCAGATAAAGCTGTGCTTTCCTGTAGGAGGTTGACAGACAAGGCCTTTGGGAACAAGCCTGGAATTATTCTCTCTGGGAAATTATTCTAAGGTCCTGGGCGCATGCAAATGCCTACATCCAAACAAAGCCGTAATGTTTAAACATCTAAATGCTCTCAGTTTTGGTATCTCAATAGATGTTTTGGAATCATAGTTTTTTCTCCAAATATCTCCAAAGATTTAAGACCTGGGCAGTGAATATTAGGTGCATAATAACAACAGTAGGATTTTGCTCAGTGTTTCAGGGTGAAAGGAATTTTAGGTGGGATTACATTCTTTATGGTGATGATAATTGAAAAATATGACTCAAATTTTTTTTCAAAAAGCTTAAACTGGCAATAAAAAGTCCTTTCTGTTTTAGGGAATACTACCCTCACAATTTTTTCTTGCTGCTACACTTCTCATTTCCCTTCTCTCTCTTTTTACAATCCATAAACCAAGCATCACATTCTTTTTCTCATTCTTAGGCCTTTGCTGTCTTTTGTGCTCTCACAGTCCTTACAGCTGAAGGAGTTGCACAACTGTTTGGCTTCAAGTTTTCATAACTCAAAGTTATAACTAACATCAGACCGAGAGAAAACTAAAAGGACTGTATGTATTAACAGCATTGTGTCTGTGTGTGTGAACAGAGGCATTGCACAGCAGCATGTGAGAATGGATTAAATTCACATCTGTCTTACTCCTGTCATTTTTTTCCTATTCCTTGTCCACTGTGTTTCAGGAAGCACAGGCTTTCATTAGTGCAGAAAAGCCAGAGGATGTGACAGAGGATAGGGTAAGAGCTGAGCTGAGCAAGACTCAAATTCAAGCTCCCACACAGTGGGTGAGGAGGAGCTCCAGGTCTGCAGACAAGGAAGAAATTGTGGTGAGTCTTCTGCAGTACCTCTTGTGTCCATCAGATGGAGGCAGAGCATTGAATTTACACATAAAATATATTTTAAGACGGATAGCCATTTTTCATAATTGATTTTGCTTACAGCTTCCCTGTTCCATGAAACTAAACCTTTTTTTGTGTTACTCTCATTATTTCTGTTTCATTTTATTTTGTTTTTAGGGCACAAACTACAGAAAAACTAATGCTGCAATGGAGATGAGACTAATTAACAGAGACTCATTTTGGGCACGTGCTGAAGTATGTCAAAATACATGCAAATATGTAGTTTTGTTTGATATAATTTCAACAAAGCGAAGAATTAAAAACTAAATACATAAATACAGCTAAAATACTTGTGATTTTGTTATCATTCTTGTGTGTCAGCGGGAAGAGGAAGAGCGCAAAGAGGAAGAAAGAAGAAGGGCAACAGAGGAGAGACGGCGTCTTGAAAGAGAGAGAATTCTGAAGGAGCGAAAGGATGCGGACGAAAGAGACAGAAAAATGAACGAAAAACTTCAGATGATTGAGGAGCAGAGGTTTGAACACTATCTGAAATGCTATGCCAGCTCGTCTTGGATGAGAACTAGTTCTGAATTCAGTTCACACAGTTTAAAACTGAAATATTTGCTGTTCAGTGTTCACCACCTAAACATTTTAACTATATTCACAGATGAACTAGTTCCCCATCATTAAATTTCATTATGCAATAAAGTTATAAAAGATATTGTTGTTCGCAGCTATTCGGTTATTACATGTTCTTAGGTTTTGTTCGCTTTATTTTCTTAGGGTCAAATTCCCCCAAAAAAGCGGTTCTCATGACAGTTTCTTTCTTTAGCTGACAGAAGGTGAAATTAGTCTGAATTTCTGTTAAAAAAATATCTTTTAAGACAAGCTGTTGAATTGCTGGCACTTTCCAAGACAATACGTGGTTTGTGTTACCTTTGTGATAAAATCATGCGTCTGTTTAAACACAACTGTTGACAAATTTGTTTCTCACATAAATTAAGGACTGTGCTGCTAGACCATACTTACCTGAATAATGGTAACACAGAAAAGTTAGTTGTCACAGAATACAAGAACAGGTAAAAAATCTGAATTGTTTAAAAGTTAAATACTTTTTAGTCACTCATTTTCCGAAGTAAAACCAATATATTATGTAGAATCAGTATATATTGAGTTAAATATTTCATGCCTTAATTTCTTGTAATATTGACGATCATAGTTTTTAGATAATGAAAACCATAATCATGAAAATTTCAAGAAATAAAGGCTTGGAATATTTCACTCTGTGTAAAACAGCTTAGGATAATCTGAAAGTTTTAAGAGTTAAGGCATGAACCTTCAGTTTTTAATGTGAACTTTGAAGCATGGATATAGACATCCAGTTAAGCATGCATCTCATACAGCAGTCACCTACCTCTTCCTTTAAGGATATATGCTGGAACTGTTTTTTTTTGTTTTGTTTGTTCTTTGTTTTTTTACAGAACACTTGTTTCCGTTGCCGTTCCGTAGACAAAGTATATTTAAGATCTTAGTAAACGTAGTGTTTAATGGTGAAAGATTTCAAAATTTTACCCTTTTCATTGAAACTTTTTACAGACAAAAACAGAGGGAAGAAGAAGAAGAGCTGCGCAAAAAGGAGAAATTAAGATGGGTGAGGATAAAATGTTTTCGGGAAACTTTTTCTTACATCAGACAATATTTCAGTGATTTTATATTTTATGACAGCAAAGAAATGGTATAAAGATTAAAATGTGGGATACAATGCTGATCAAGGAACTACTGAAGTTTTCAGACATTACTGTAAATAGGGGTTAAATCAAAAAACCCAGATAGATGTAGTTTGTTTTTTATCAGGAGCAGCAGCAAAAAGAGCATGAAGAGCATATGAGGGCGTGTCTTAGAAGAAGTGAATCCATAGAGAAAGCAGCTGTAAGTTATTCCTCCCAAATGATCTTTTAAATATATTACTCTTTTGTAACTTACTTTGATGGGAAACCACGTTTATTCTTAAAAGGCTTACACTTTTTCATATCTAAAACTGGTTAGTCATTGCTATAAAGTTATTGCTGTACATGATCAATAGGAGGCAGCTGCATTAGTGTCCCAGCGCTCCATGAACCCCAGAGAGTTCTTCAGACAACTGTCATCATCATCATCACAGAGCCCCACCAGTCCTGGATCTTCCCGTAGTGGTATGATGTAAAAAAAAAAGATTTTTATGTGAAAGTCCAGAATTGCTGTTATAAAACCAATAATCTTGTGCTGGATTTTTGCGTTTTGCAAGTCAAGCATCTGTTAGTTTTAAAACTAATAATAGTTCTGTTTCTCTCCAGGAAAACCATTCAGACGATACCAGCGCAGTCTGACAGATACAGCGTTCATCTTTTCAAAAGCAGAAGAATCCTCTCCACATACTTCTCCCTTGGTGTCCCCCTTTTCAAGAGCTCCGCCCTCTCCTGTTTTCCGGGCCATGTCTCCCCCAAGAAGCCCCGATTTTTACCCTGTCACCTCCCCACAGAAGCCCAGACCCCCCATGTCTCCACCCACATCACCCATTCGGCCTGCTCCGCAAGTTTCAGCTCTGCCCAGTATTCCACAAAGTAGCAACCAGGTTCAGGCTGGAGCTGAGCCCCAGGCTTCAGAACCAACAGTACCTTCTGCTCCTCCAGCTTCCCCGAGCCTCTTAGATTATTTACCTCCCAGTTTAATAAATGAAAACATCTCTCAGCTGCTTTCAGAGGCTGTGCCACCCTCAACTATAAATATTCAAACCAAGACTGAGGAGCAAACTCTGAACTTTGACCCTTCCCAGGTTTTAACAGACCATCCTCAACTGAACACAGGTAAGGTTGAATAGCAAACCGGGACTATATTGAACAAATGTGTGGGAGAATGTGTTTTTTGTCCACCTTACATGCTTCAGAGTAGGGATGTGAGAAAATATCGATACGCTGATATGTCATGATATTTTATGTCATGATATTTTATCGATATCCAAAAGCAATGTATCGATTTTTATTTTTATTTTTATTTTTATTTTATGTTTTAGAATTTGAATGGAGCCATTAATGATGTCAGTAAGTTTGAAGTAAAATTAAAAGTATGACTGGTAGTTGGTGGCTTTTTTCACCTTCTTTGTTCAAGTGGATCAACTAGATCTTGTAATAAAACTGGATGTGTTAAGTATGAAACAGGTTGAAGTATTTAGAATGCTGTGAGTTTTTCTACAGTTAAATGAAGTATTAAAAATCACAATATATAGTCTTACTCATAGTATTTCGATATATTGTATCATACGCCCTGTATTGTTATACATATCGCATCATCAAATTATTGCTAATACACATCCCTCCTTCAGAGCATCTAAGTATTTTAGACATAAGATTGTAAGGAAAAAGTATACTCGCTCCTTGCACTTATCCCAATTTTACCACATTAGAACCACCAACTTTGACCAGTTTTCCCATCCACGCTGAAGGAAAGCCTTCCCACAGCATCATCTAGCCACTACCATGTTTCACAATGGGGATAGTGAAATCAGAAAAAATTTGTTAATGGCTAAATTTATGTTGGGCTATTTGTGGCTTTCTTTCAACAATTGCCTTATTCTTCTTCTTCTAGCTACTGGTTAATAATAATAATAATAAATATTGTCCTTTCATGTATTCATATATAAAAACATGTTGAAAATTATATATTCATTTCCTTCCACTTCAATTTTAAATGAATTTATGTTGGTCTATCACATAAAATTGTGATACAATAAACTGAAGTTTATGGTTGTAATGTGACAAAATATACTTTTGCAAGGCACTGTAAAATGGTTTTAAAATGACCACTTATTCTTAGTCACAACAAGCTCTCTGCCACTGAAACACGGAACCTGCAGCAGTACTTTAATCAACAAATACTCATGTGGTGTTGTTTTTCAATTTTAATTGTATAATTGTTCCAATTAACAGAATTCAACACACCAAGTCTTGTAAACATCAAGATGGTCTCAGATACTGGTTTTAAAGTACAAGCTGTACTGGTAGAAGCAGATGAGGAAGATGATGTACAGGAGGAGCAGGAGGAGGGTGATGAAACAGAAACACAACCTGAGGTGGATTCTGTCACCACTGAACCAGCACGGATTGAGACAGAGGAGGTAGATAGTGAAGAAATGCTAGACGTGAAGGAAGATGAAACAGAGGAGCAAAACAAGGTGGAGAAGGAGGAAGAGCATGAAGAAGAGGAGAAGGATAGGGATCCTGAGGAAGAGGAGAAAGAAGAGAAGCAGGATGAGAAGGAAGAGAAGCATGATGAGGAGGATAAGGAGGAGCAGCATGAAGAGGAGGATAATGAGAAGGAACTCGAGGAGGATAAGGAGGAGGCAGACATGGGATCAAAACAGGAAACTGACCCTTCATCACTGGTAGAATTAGCAGAGATGCTGCAGGTTGAAGAGGAGGCAGAGGAAGACAAAGAAGACAACATTCATTCAGCAGACAGCCCGACTCGTGCTGAGCCTGCTGAGTTTTCAGAGGAAGAGGAGGAGTCAGTTGGCACAGGTAGTTCTCATGTCCCTTACTGCTCCTACTTGACTGCGATGAATCATAAATGTGCTGAAACATTAAAAAATATTTCAACTACTCAAATAACTCAATAAACCCAATTCGATTCCAATTTGTTTCTGTCATTATTACAGATCCTGAACCAGTTTGTCAGGATATCAAACATGATATTCTAGTTCCATCAACCAATGGTATGACAAATGGGGATGGCACAGAGAACCAAAATGGCACAGGTTTAAGCAGTACGTTTCAATATTGACATTTTTCCAGTTTCAGCTCTGATTGAAGTGTTCTGAATAGTTTCCTCTCTATGTTTGCTATCAGTGAGATCTTTGAGTCCAACTGACACAGACTACAGCACCTCTGAGTCTCCTGTATGCTACAGAGTTCCCAACACAGAAGATGAAGACATCACTGATGATATGGAGCAGCAGATCTCCAAAAACGGACAAGAGGTGCTTTTTTTTCTTTAATTATATGTAATGTTTTTACTCATATAAACTTTGTAACAGTCATCAGTAGAGTGTAACAGTTCAAACAGACAGAAAGTGATTACTCTGAGCCGGTTAACATTCATATACAGAGGAGGAAATGTAAAAGCAGTTTTTTTTCCCTTTTTGATGTATCCAAAAGTCTGGATGAGGCCTTCATTGCATCAAAAACTGATGTTGCATGCAGAAAAAGCATGTTCATGGAATTAAGAATAAAAGTAAACATGGCAGATTTTTAGGAAATGTAGACCTTCCACAGAGTCATTCCTTACAAATATTCTAATAAATAGATGCATATTATGTGCACATAGGGCACATGATTCTTATCTTTGTTTTATGTACAACTTCAAGAGTGTTTAGTTCTTTATGTTTATTTCAAAGTTTAAAATGCTGACATTCATTATGAATTTATGGTTGACATGTCTATAGTGGGCCATCTTTTAGAGACTAGAAGAAAGGAATTGATGGAGGGAAAGACACAAGGAAGGAACTAAAGATGGACATTAAAAAGGGAAAGAAGAAAGGTCACATGGAAATGACAGAAGAAGGAAAGGAAAGAAAGAAGAAATGACAGAAGGAATGAAGGAAAAAAGGAAGCAATTGAGTGTCCGTAAAAACATTCATGATGTAGATAAGATACATTTTGTTCAGGGATTTATTTTTCCTTGCCAATTGGCAATATAATAAAGATGTTTTTCTACAATTCATTTATTTATGGTAACAGAAAACTGTGACATAAAAATAGTTTATTAGGAACTGTAAAAAGCTTGATTTACAGTGGGGGAGGTAGTTATTTTTTAACCCTGCTGAATTTGTAACTTTACAGCTTTACAATAAAATGAACTGTCCAAAATATTTATGGTAGGTTTATTTTACCAGAGAAAGATAAAACAGCTGCAAAATTGCTAAAAAAAAATCTTTTAAGAAATGCCATGAATTCATTAGTATTTTTTTAACTGAGAAATTGGTACAGTATTTGATCCTTAAGCAAAAGACGACCTAGTACTTAGTTTTGAAATTGTCGAGTTGATGTCAGAGAGCTCAATTTTGGTACCATCTAACCACATCATACTCTCTCAACCTATTCTGAATCATCCAAATATTCATCAGCAAGTTCGATATCTTGTAGTTCTTCTTTATTTCGAAATACACACCAGCAGTAGTGTTTTATTTCCAAACTTCCAAACATCTTGCTGATAGTCTCATAGCGCTCTCCAAACTGGATCATATTTACAATCTTAACAGCTCTTTCCTCTTGACCATGGTGGTCTGGAGGAATGAATAGATGACAGTGATTCTGTGACAGGTGTCTTTTAGTAGAAAATAAGCAGGTTAGTACACATAAGTGGTCTGTGCATGTCAGTATTATTGTTGGTTGGTAGGGGAAGAAATATTCATTTCAGATCACATACTTATTTTCCCCATAATTAATTATATTGTTCAGTTATTCTTATGAACAGCTAAAGATGAATGCTGTAAATCCTGATTAGACAGCACAAGTTGTAACATACCATGCCATGAAAAAGTTACTTGAACTTTAAGCTGGAACATCTGTGACAGTGTTATTGAAAGTTAAATAATTTTGTCTCTTGAAGGTATTATGTTAGCTGAAAAAGAAAATTCAGCATTTCATGATTATAGTCTGTTTTTTTTTTTCACTGAATTTTCCTGTCCACTCAGGATTTAGTGGAGCAACATATGTGCGTCCGAGCTCTGTATGACTACCAGGCAGGTAAGGTGCCATTTGGAGGATAATTACCACACGTGCGCATAAACTGCCTCCGTTTTGCAGTAATTACACTGATTATCTGGTCCTCACCATGTTATCTTGTGTTTCCCACAGAGGACGAATCCGAGATCTCCTTTCAACCGGGTGACATCATCAGGGATGTGGAGACAGTGGACAAAGCCTGGTGGAGGGGGTGGAGCAAAGACGGCCGTCAGGGTTTATTCCCCGCTAATTACGTGGAAACCATATAGGCAGGCAGAGGCACACTATACATACACCTACACACACATGCACACATACACTCAGGGACACCTTCTCCTCTCATTTCTGCATGTTTTTTTACCTTAATCCTCCCACTGAAACTTTATGCTCTCTTTTCTGTAGGAAGAATAAAGTAGCATGAAACTCCTTGTTCTGATGAAAGGATTAAGAAAAGTGTGACTCTTTATTTTGATGTTTTCTTTTTTTTGTGGAAAACACAAGTATGCAGAAATTACCCAGCCTTATTGTGTATGGATAAAATAGTAAAGACCTTTTCCTGGACAAAAATAACTTATTTTCTTTTGAGAAGCAATGGAAATGTAAGTTGGGAGGAGAAATAGGGGGGCACAGATGATGGCAAACTGGCTTTTCTTCTTAGTAACACAAACATGTTTTAACTGCAGCACTCCTTTTTGATCCACACATATAACAAGCGTACCTCTGCTCACCATTCGTACCCATATACCAGGTACCATCTTTGTAATCATCACCCTGTGTGTCTTCCATTATATGCAGCTTTGCATTTGCTGCTGATATTCTCACAGCACAGGTTAATTAACCAAACCAGAGGAAGAAACAAAACAAGTGATAAGAAATCAGCAGATAATGTGTTGAACTTCAATCCTAATGTTGAAAAACTCTTTATCGGTTGTATTTTTTCTTATGTTGATGTATTACATTTTGTCCTTTGACTCATTTCTTAGTTTTTAACAATTTAATTCATTTTTGAACACATGTCCAGTTTTATCATTGTATCAACACAATTCACTACACTGTATATAAGAATGTGTAAAAAACATAAATGATTCTCTCATTTTCTATTCTTAGTTTATATGTTCATATGTTCTATGCTTATTTTAATGGCATCTCTTTTTGTATTTACTCCAAGCTTTCAAATATACAGCATATATGCACCTCAACTGCTTCAACATGTTTTTTTTTTGTTTTTCTTCTTACATTTAATGCTTTTAAAAAACAAGCTTAATCTGCCAATAAATACAAACATTTAATGTCAACGTTTCACATCTATTAATTACATTTTTAATGTCCTATACACAAATGTGCTTATTTTAAACATCAACAAAACCTGCACTTCTTTACCTCTGTAGAAAGGACATATTTTTCTAATGTTACAACAAATATTATGTATGGTATTTATCAACAAATTAAGATCAACTGCAACACCGACAATACAGGAGATACAGAGATAAATACATTTCTTTTGAATTTAATATGAACAGAATTAGAAATTTCACCAAACCGAAGAATCATCAAAACAAGCTCTTCTTATTAGAAACAGGGATGATAAAATGCCTTAATTATATTGCATAGCTACTACATGTCTAATTTAGTCTTCATATAGTGTTTATAATTTACTGCAGACATTTAATATTTTTTTTTATTTAAGTGTTATACTGAAGAGAGATACTGTAACATTTATGTTTAAATATAAAACATGACTTAAACTCCTGTCACACTGTTTCGTATTTTGTATGGTGGTGTATTAAAAATACATGATGATAACATAATTTGTCATTAAATCATCTTGTTTACTTATTTTATTTTTATTTTTAAGGATCAACCAACCATCTGTAAATTAAATTTCAATGTTATACAAGCATCCCCAGGACATTGCATAAATTGCTAGGCAAAATTTTCAGGAAGTAGGTCATTCTGTAAACTTCACTTTTAGTTTCTAGTATCTGACACCCCGATCTTCATCAGCACAGACCGAGTTTTGCATACTGCCTGGTATTATTAGGCCATTGTTGCAATATTTGTGTAGCAGTTTTGGAAATACTTTGGAACCGAAAGCACACTTTCAGCATACATGCTGTGTGACTGGTATACTCATACTATGGAATTTTGCAACATGTCCAAACATTCTGTGGCAATCTTTCTTAGCTGTTTTCTAACTATGTACTCTACAGTGTTTAATGCATATGAATGTTATGCGGGAGCATCATTTACCCCTCCTAGCTTATCTTCCTACACCATTTATACTCATTGAATATATAAAGTTAATATTAAATCATTCTGCCAAAGAATAGCACATGTTTTCAGTTTAAAGTTTCAGTTTAAAGTTCATACAGTCAATCAAAGTGCAATAACGATCAAAGTTCTCGCAGCTGCTGGCATTAGAGGAAAACATTTTATATGTATATATGATGTAGCACTTAACATTTTGTTGTTTGAGTAGATTGTTTAGATTCTAAGATACTTCAAAAAAAGATTAGTTTAATTCCTTGACAGTATATAATTAAAGATACAGTAGGAAAAAACAGGAAATGACAGAACTTCTGACAATGAACAAAGTATTCCTAAAACGTATGAAACCCCTATGCAATATGTTACAAAAACTGCAATAAAAAGACAAAAGAAAAGAAAGAAATATGTTTTTCTAATTTCTTTGTTCTTGAAGGTTAGACCACTTGTATTTAATAAAATCAAGTTTGATATTGTCTAAAGAAATACAGTAGTAATAAAACAACTTGTAGTGTCAAATCCAACTGCAGCTGTCTGTTGCTGTGATGTCCCTGCAACCAGGACCCACAGCATAACATAGGGATGCAATAGATGAGACCAAAGCAATTCATAATTTTAATTTTTGAATGTAGCTTATGTAGAAAATGTTAGAAATGTGCACACAGACAATATAGATTTTTTTTTAAACAGCATGAAATGTTAATGATGCGGACACAACAGACCAATACTGTGTTAAATTGCATTTAAAGTTTTCTAAATGTTAACACTGATTAGACAAATGCACGTTTGCAACAGAAAAAAACCTAAATCATATTTGGTTCTTACTGTACTTTGCTCTGATTCACACACAGGGAATCACCTCACATATGTAATACTCTTCTGGCACCTGTAGGTGGAGACGTTGCCTTTTCCAATTTACTGCTGACAATATGAAGAGGAAGCTGCCTAAATTGAGCAGATTCCTCAGGACAAAAGGCAAAATATTTTGACAGGCAGAGAGGTGGCTCATTGTTAGACACATTTCAGGAGCAGGATATCCTGACATTCCCAAAGCTAAAAATTGCTAATGCTTCTACACCTTAAACAGGATTTTCCCCCAAGGTGATGATGATTGATTGGATATGACATTAATATTTCTTAACTGTGCACCTTTAATTCTTCAAGGGTGGCTAGGTTACGCTCTTGTAGTGCCAGTTTAATAATAGTGTTTGGCAGACGCGCCTCTGTTCTGGAATAGAGAAGTAATGTTTGACATGGGTCTCATCCTGCTTGAACTGATGCCTGTTGACAGATTGACTAAATCTATCCAGGAGACTATTCTGTCAAAGTTATCCCAAAAGGTTAATCATCAGTGATATGTGTGGAAAAAGTGATGGGCCTCTTATGAAATTTTAATTGGTTAGTGTGGAGAAGTCTGGAAAAACCTTAAATGAGCAAGATTGATAGATAAAAAAAAGTGATTGAAGTTTAAAAGTAACAGCATAAAGGGAGAGTTCATGAATTTTAAGACAGCAGTGATGGTAATTATTTATCTTAATTTGAAAATCAAAAACAGGCCAACAGCCTCAACAGTTATTTCCTCCTTTCTCTTACTTTCATGGGTAGTTGTTCCCATGGTCATCCTCACAACTCAAGAGATCCCTTGTCTCTTCTAATTAAGCAGACTGATAGAGAGGCACAAGCTAATATGCCATTCAGCTTTCCCTTCCCCTTCCCCTTTTGTTCTAAGGCTCTGCTTTCCTTCAGTGACCCTCATCAGTAACAAAAACCCTTCAACTAGCATTAAACCAATAGAGGAGACCACCCCCCTTGACTTTCCCTTTATCTCTTCTTTAACTGACAGACACTATCTGACCGGCGGAGGGCTGACAAGTGTGGGACGGCCGAGGTGACATGGCGGTAGGGAAGTGCCACTCATTGTGGTGTTATCAGCACAACGCCAATGACAGAAAGCTAATCTGACCTGGCTGCTGATGGCTTGTGGCCTATTGGCTGGGTTTTGGGCTCTAAAGCAGATTCTGGCATTCTGCCGAGACACTTACTGGGAAGGATGAGCTGAATTCACGTGCATGCATGGGGAACCCACACATACCTGTGCACCAAAACTCATGTCTGTCAGTCAAACTTATATCTTGCAACTTCTATGATTAAGTATCTGTTCCTCAGAGGTGTAATTTTACATGGGACAAAATTTTATGGCAGCATTCGGGTTACTTTCAAATATTTACATACTCATCATCAGCTTGAATATCATATAATTTTGGAATTTAATGAAGCTTCTGAAATACTCTTTTTCATGTTGGTATGGTTATACAACAAACACCTCCAGTGAATTATAATAACAACGATATCTCTTTCAAACCCTAGCAAGGTCAAAATTATACATACAGGCTCAAATATGTACATTTACATTAGAACCACTCGTTATTTAAATTTCCCTAGGCACATTACAGAGAAGCCACTCATTTTTTGTAGCTATAAGAAGGTTCTGGCATAATTCTGTATATATGATGACTCTCCTTTATTTAGATAAACTGTAGTATAACTTCTTTAAATTGGTTGGTGTCCTGTCAAGGACTCAGCTTTAGGAAAAGTACTCAAATTTGTAAGGTAAAGAGCCATGGATGTTTTAATGCTAGCCTGCTTTATTTAATCCAAAACAAACATTAATGTGTATTTGGTGCCATTATTATGTTGGAACATAATCAGCATCAGTAACACTGGCAGCGAAACAGGCCCTCACCATGAAGCTAACACCATTGTGGTTGACAGTGTTGTTATGTGTGGACACCTCACCATACTTCCTGTAAACGCACTTGTTATCATTGTGGCCAAGCAGTTCAACCTTTGTCCCATCTGACTTTTCTCAAGAAGGTGGGAGATGTGGCCAGTCCATGTCAGAAACAGCTAATTCCTGTAAAGAGTTGAAGGTGTCAGCTTGGGAGAACTTTATTGGTAGGCACCTTGCCACTTTGTGTTGATTAACAAGTGTTAGTGCATATTCCAGTGTATGGTTGGTTTAAGTCTCTGTGGTTCTTTGGTTTTTAAACAAAGTGACCAATTTCCCAGTAATGTCCAAGTTTGGACACAGATGCGTGTTTCCTAAACAAAACTGGTTTTGGAACGAAGAAAGCAGCCTAACATTAGACTTCTGGAATGGCCTTGACCTCAGCCTTGTTGGAAACTAATGGATTATGTCCAAATGCTGGCCCAGGAAAACAACCAATTTAAATGGGCTTCATCACTTCTGCCAAGAAGAGCGGTCAAATATCCATCCATGTCCCGATGCCAGGAAATTGATCATGACTACACTCATTTGTATTTTTCGCTGTATTTTTTCCTTTTAGGTTCAGATAAAAACTTAAAGGACTCAATTACCTTCTCTGTTTTAAGACTGCTGTTTAGAAAGCAAAACATCCTGCTCTGAAAAAGTTTATTGTTTTTTTCGTCTTGGCTCTATAAGCCAAATATTTAATAGCCGACAACAGATAATTCAGTAGACATGACTATAGCCTATCCAAACTAAATCCAGTTCAGATGCTTGTGAGATGATTTCAAAGCAACATGTATCTAGGAAGAATTTAGTTAAAATGTTATCCAACATAAATCAGCTTTAGCTCAGAGATAATTCCATCTGTTTTTAAGTGTTGATAAAACCTTTGCATTTAAGCATCTCTTTTGTTCTTGACATTGTCATTTTCCTTTTTAAAGATAATCTTCAAAACTGCAGAAGCAGATAACGCTTTGGAAGCTACGGATGGCTCTCGGCTAGATTTTACTGTCAGCATAGAAACCGGCCCATTAACTTCTGAAGCCCTCTTTGGCAAAGCTCCATATCCTTTTCCATTGCCATCAAAAGGCTATTTTTCCCCGACCAGCCCCACACCACCCTAACAATGAATAGAGGATTAGAACATCTCACTGTCTTGAAGCAAAATAATGCAAAAAGGATTTTAAAAAAGTCGCCTTATTTCTTCTTTTTTTTTTTTTTTACCAGTTTCTATTGAGAGATAGCTGGCAGCTTTTTCTCTTCTGGATTTTTCTTGACATAATTCCCAAGAGGTGGTTTCTTATTCTACAATTCCAGTTCAACATTTGCAATCAGCCAACATGTGGCATTGTGATCCAATCACAGAGACCTTCTATTCTCCTTCAGTTTGTAAATGGTTAAGTCTGCCAGTCTATTGTGAAGGAATCTTCAAAGTACTTGGAAACCACATGGGAACATGGGTAGCTGTTAATTAATACAATAGAATCTGCGAATGCTTTATTTTCCTGTTTCTAAAGATGAAAAAAAAGGGGGGAGGGGGCGCATGTCTAAATCCCCTACTTAATGTTCAAGATGTTATCCCAGACAAAGGGAAGCTGTTGGTGCATTGGAAGTTATTAGTATTTTTTCTTATTCTTAAGTCTTGTGAGGCAGAACAAGAATTTTCATCCTCCATTGGTTCACATTTATTTCCTATTAGCCCATAAGGATACTTTATCTGTCCATTTAGGAGATGTATGTTAATTCAGTTTTTCGAAATAATTGATTATTAATTCTTAAAAATATAATAGAAAACATCTCAAATACTGGTCATACCTAAAAGGCAAAAAAAGCCAATCTTCATTTAGTATAAATCCAGATTAGTTGGTCCCAGAGGCTAAAACTAATGGCTAATCAATGTAAGCTAATATCAAAGTGGACTTCTGCCATCTTAAAACAACTCCAATCTCAATAATGGTTTATGTAAAACTTATTTCATGAACCTTTTTCTAATGTATCATTGTCATGTTTGTGTTGAGAAGATATTTACAGATTAGCTAGATAACTATTTACATGGGAAATGGAAATGGTAGGTGTTTTGCCCTCGATGATTTTACTGGTGTAACATATACTGTAAAAGGTATATGTAAAGTGTTTCGGATCAAAGTAACAACTAGGACTAAATATTGTGACAATATTGTGGCCACAATCGTAATGTCTGTGTTTTGAAGCTCGATAGTTGCATGTGTAAGTTGCATAGTGTAAGCTATTATTATGGGCTCTGAAGATGAAGGTCAATGCTTTAAGCTTGAGATACTGTATCTACAGAAAGTAATGTTTGAGATCTCTGCTAATAAGGACCACTAATAATCAGTTACATAGGCTTAAAAGCTTTTTAGTTGTTTGTGTGCCGCTATCTTTGAAAAAAGAAACAGAGACGAATGAATTTTTAGCACTGCAAGAATATGACTGGCTTAATATGACTACTTCTCATCGGGACTATATAAAATCCAAAAACCTTTACGGTCATCAGTCTTTAGTCTTACGCCACCTACATTTCCAGTTTGAAATATGCGGCAAATGGAGGCATTGCCTGGAGGACTGAGGGAAACGCAGGGGGAGAGGGCTGGGCGGCTTGAACACTTGAACACTTTGCTTGCTATTCCTACTCCAACTCGCTACCGTGGTGTGGCAGAGACTGGGCTTATTTTTTACTCTAATCCAGCAGGATGGCTGACGTCAGCCATAGTGGCTAAGCCAGTAGCAATTCCTGATTCAAATTCAAATGCAATGTAAAGTTTTAATCTAAACTAAAGAGGTCGCCACACTGATGATTTTTGGTAGAAAATTAATATTTTTACTGAAATGTATTAAAATACCTAAAATAATGACCAGACATGTAGACAGCACTATTAGAGACTCATTTATACAGTTTATCAGCATAAAAAGTTGATTTGGGGGTGACTTGCCTTGAGTTTGAAAAGTGAAATTTAAAAAAATCAATTAAACTCAGTGGCATCATAACGAAAGATAACGCCAATCAAATAACTTTACACTGGAGCCACATTCACCTATTCGCACTCACTAACATGCACCCATTCATACACTGATACAGAGCTTGGTAGGCAATTTGGGATTAAGTGATTTACCCAGAGGCACATCGACATGGGACAGGAGGAAGCTGGAATGGAACCTATGACACTCCGATTGCAAGACACCTACTGAGCAACAGTCACCCCATTAACAGTGAGTTTATATATACATATACATGTGTATATATTCTCATGCACAGACCAATCTTCACAGGGTGTACCCCCCACCTTTTGTCCAATGACCTCTGGAGATAGGCACCAGCCCCCCACAACCCTGCAAGGATAAGCGAGTAGACAATGGATGGATGTTTCACAGATAAAGATCGCTGTGTTCACTGCCTTTTTTCATTTTCTATGTAAATAACAATACAAACGTGAAATCTGTTTTAAGATTGATAAAGTAGTGTTCACACAAACCACTATTGCATTTTTGAGACTGAAGTTGCTTCAAGGTGGTAGAAGCGTGCTTTGGTCTTGGTTCATCCCACACTATTCGTTAGCTTCAGCCCCTGGGTCCATCTAATCTGGATCTTTAGTAAGCGAAGCACCAAGAGATTTATCTACTGCAGGTAGATCTTCATCGTTTATAACATTTAAACAGAGCTTAATTTCAAAAATTCTGAACTATCCTTTTAAGATCTTTAAAATTTTTGCTATTCTGCTGGATAAGGAATTTTTGTTACGTTGTGAATGCACATATTCTAATAAATATAGTAGAAAAGGCATTTTAGCCTTTTAACTGGAAAAATATTTGTAGGTTGATAACTTCTGAATAAGTCAACACCCAGCAGCATGTAAATGGGATTACAATCCTGGAGCTCAGTAATGGGCTGAACTGTCTTTACCCTAAAGTCTTACATGGCTGAAACCTCTTGTCCCCTCGGTGACAAACACACACTCATACAAACACACGCTCTGTGATTGCAGAAACTTTGCCTGGGGCACAACAATCACTGCCAGATGCCTTTACTTTCTGTCAGACAATTCATTTGGAAAGTATCTTTGAAGGAGTGATGCCGACGGTAGTATTTGAGGGAGACAAATGTCCACAAGCGAATGTGTGCACTTATCTGAGGAGAGAAAGATATGCCAGTGGCAGTGTGAGAAAAGGACACATATGAGATCAGATAGAGTTAAGACTAATTCACAGCCTGGCTGGAGGGCACTAAGCGGGATAATGTGAGACTTCTTTTCTCATGTCATTTAGGCTAAGCCCATAGGGACAGATTGTTTTATTTTTTGGACGAACAACATGGTTCAGGCTCTCAGTATGCAGTTGTGAGGAAAAAGGTTTCATTTTGCTATTGTTTCAAAGATTGGGATGCTAATCATGCAGATTTATAGAGGGAGAGACATGCAGTGCCAGCCCTTGGCACCCCAGGCACCTTGCCTGCCCCAAGGGACATAGATGATGGCGAGCAAACAGCTAATAATTAATGCCATGATTACACAGGCTGGAACAACAGTGGTGGATAGGAGCACCCAGCCACCATCAGACCATCAAAGTACATGTTACAGCAGGGAAAATAAGCATTAAAAGCATTATATTTTCCTGAGTGAATATATTTCTAATGATCCTATTGACAAGATATTCACATCAAATATCTGTAACAATCAAAGTATTCCAAACATACAATGAAAACACAAGTTGGTCTATAAAATAAGTGGAATGACAGAGTACAAGCACTTAGCACACTAAGTGGAATTTGGCTAATACTTTGGTCCTGTTTTTGGTAACAACAATTTTAAGTCACCTTATGTGTGGAGTAACTTGTCCCATTCTTACAAATAAACTATCTCAAACTATGTGCTTTTCTGGGGTCCTTTGATGCATTCTGATCCTCATATTTTATTTTCATATTTTTATATGGATTTAACTTCAATGAGTTACTGGGTTATTCTAGCATCTTTATTTTATGTATCTGAAACCAATTTAGAGGTTTCTTGGCTGTGTTCTTGGGATCTTGTTCTTCCTGAAAAATCCATCCTTATTTCAACTTACGGTTCTTATCAAGAATGTCCCACTAAATTGCTACATGTATCTATCTTTCAATGACGTAAGTTCTGCCAGTACCATATGCTGTACAATATACTGGAAAACAGCCTCAGACTATGATGCTCCCACCACCAAATGTCACTGTAGTGTTCTTGTGGTGATATGTAGTGCAATTCCTTCTTTAAACATAGTGTGTGCAATGACATCCTAAGGGATACATTTTTGTCTTGTTTGACAACAACTCCACCTGCAACAAAAGAGAAACATCACGCCAGCCACCTGCACTCAGCCAACTTCGACCCCTGTAATCCTACTTGCCTCCTCCAGGAAAACCTCCATTCATCTCCACCGTAAGTCCTTTTACTTCCGTCATTGCGCCTTCCTGGAAAACAAGTCACCACCTATCAAATAACCACTTACTTGTCCTCCTCCGTCCGGTCCTCCTGTCCAAGAGTCCAGCTGAGGATTTCACTTCCATTTCCAGAACGATGTTTCAATAAACCTTTTAAAACCGTCATTGGTGTATGTGGTTGTTGCCTGGTTCAGAGTCTTTCCTGAAACATTATGACAGATTGGGGCCATGATGTTGCTTATGATGCTTTACAACAATTAAGTTATGAGGGTAATTAGATAACTTCCCAGTGTACAATACTTATTATGTAATGCCTTCTTAAAAAAACATAGCTTACGACTAAACCAGGAATATAATTTGATCTTGCATTGTTAATTCTGATAGATTTCAGCTGTTTTCCTTGCTTCTCTGCCTTTTTGGACCTCCTTTTCTACTCGTGTTCAATGACTAGTATTATACTTTACACATGACGTAATTTTTACACTTATTTGTTTTAGTTTCTTAGTATGTGATGATTGTCTACGTTATATCAGGTGGTCTTTGTAGGACAATGAAGAATTCATCTATTCTATTCTAATTTCATGTTAATAAGTCCGTTGGAGATATACAGTATTTAATGTTCAATTTCCCCCCTGTAAAGCATAACATTTTCAGACATGGGCATCCAGACAAAAGGTTTTTCATCAATATCTGCTATCTATCTATCCATCCATTTTCTATATCCATCATTCCTATGCAGGGTTTCGAGGGGTGGGCTGGTGCCTATCTCCAGCTGTCATTGGGCAAGAGGCGGGGTATACCCTGAACAGGTCGCCAGTCCATCGCAGGTCAACACCAAGACACACAAGACAAACAACCATACACACTCATACCTCACTCATACCATACTCAAGCCGGAGTACCTGGAGAGAACCCACGCATGCACAGGGAGAACATGGAAACTCCATGCAGAAAGACTCCAGGCCGGAATTTGAACCCAGCTGCAAGGCAACAGTGCTACCAACTGAGCCACTGTGCAGCCTCCAATATCTACTAAATGGAGTCAAATATAGATCAGTTAGAAAATCTGAATAACACATTGTAGCACTAGAGCAAATAAAAAGCAATTTATCTTAGTCTATTCATTGTGTGGTGAAAGAAAAACTAGCTCCTACAGATCAGTATGACTCCTATGAGACATTTAAAGTAAATAAATCCAGCCTACTAACCAACCACTAAACCCCATCTGCCATCTGTACAACTGATACTATAATTCTAGGCTAAATGGACCGTAACATGTGTTTAGGCTGAAACAATACTGACTGGCAGCACCCTTGAGAGTTTGGACGAAACCTACCATCCCTTAGCCATTACCTAAGCCACACTTTAGGATAACACTATAAAAACGTCATGGTCACCCTCATTAGCAGGTGGGATGGAATTCTTCTGATTTGTGTGGGTGTGCAATTGCTTTCATATGGACACCCCTTCATTTTTTTAATATAGCAGGCATTGTGTTACTCCAGGAGGAAATTATTGCATTTTGTCCAAAAACCACATATTTTTTTGTGAATGTGCTCAACATGTCCAGGATTTCCTACCCTTTGTAGGAATCATATGTGAGTTCATTACAGTGTTTGCCTTTGTGTCTCCTGTATATGTGTGTTAAATCCTAGAGTGGAAGAGAAATGTGGTGTGAACAAAGTGTATATGTTTAAACCAGTATGCGTGTCTATGTATAAAGAGATGCCAACTGGTAAGGGGCAACTGAGGCCTTGAGACCTGCAGTCATTGGCTACCACTTCCTAACCACTTGTACCACACTGACTTGTTTCCATCACAACAGTGGAAGAAACAATAAAGGCCTGCCTGATATGGATGTATGGTCTACTAACAAAGCAGAGACCAGGACGGTCCAAGACAGACTGGACTCAGATAGAGAAAGCTGTCTGTACTTATGCACTCAGTTTAGGTCCATCTTTTGGCTATTTTCTGGCATAAGCAAGCAAGTCTCACAAAAATTCATGAATTCAGCACAAACTTCCTAACACCTCATTATGTGATGTAGCCAAGTGTGGTGACAAAATGTGTACCATTGCCGTGGAAGTCAAGAACCTTCTTCTCCAGTTGGTGTCCCAACTCAGGTGGTGGTGATGACACCGAGGCCTCTGTGGAAATGTTGGCGATACATTCTTCTAAAGGCGAGCTGAAATCTGCAGAGTCAGATATTATGGTGTAGACTGCTCTTGCCCAGTGGCCATTAGAGGTAGTAACCACTCCCTAATTTCAATATTCATCTTCCCTGGCTACCCTGAACGGCGTTAAGCAGTTACAGATAAATAAAAAAAATTATGGACACATTTTCTCTGAAAAAAGATACATTTTTTAATTCCTTTCATAAATATTGAAGGAGGTGCACAGATCCACAGTTTATGTGAAAGAGTTGACAATTGTTGTTTACTCCATGAATTTAATCTTTTTAGAAGAGTGGAAAAAGGAAAGCCCTTGTTGAAAGATAGCTACAGGAAGTTCTGTTTCCATCCGAAAGCCATATAGATGTAAAAGTAAACATGTAGAAAAAGGTAGTCTATTCAGATCAAACTCAAACATTTTTGTCTTCATGCAAAACTATGTGTGAGAAAAAAATAACACCCTGAAAACACTGTGCTCACTGTGAGACATAAAGTAGCAGCATAATGCTCTGGGATACTTTTCTGTAAAAAGAACAAAGAAGCTGGCCAGAGTTGATAGGGAAATTATTTGAGTTAAATACCTGGTGATCTTATAATTTATACATTTCTGTGGTAAAACCTAAAGCCTTGTTCACATGGCAAGATAATCATCCCGATTTCTGACACGATGCTCCTCTTCCGACAATCTTAAGGACACCCTGATTATCATTATGGCTCTAAAGATAATTTTATTAGATATTTCAGAGACCTCAGGTGTGCTCAAAAGGACGTGGGGAGCTTTGATTACAAATTGAGGATATTTAACATTTTGCATTGTCTTGGCCTGATATCGCAGCATATGTGGTGTGTTACGAGGACAAACGAGAATGTGATGTGTAGCCAATCAGAAAGCGAGGTGACGAGTAGTGATACCCCTTGGAAATGTGACTTTCCGTCTGACCTGGGAATGTTCGTGAGTAACATCTGTTTGTGTGTGGTGTATCGTCATTACCGTGGGGCCACACACCACACACTGTAGGACTATAACTGTTTTATCTGTTTGTTTTTGTGTGTGTGTGTATGTGTGTGTGTGTGTGTGTGTGTAGTCGCCCAGTTTTTGAAAATCCTACAAGAATCTTTCAGATCTTGCCGTGTGAACCAGGACTTAGAGAAGATTCCACATTCATTAAATTTTTTAAGTGGATATGTTGAAGATAAAGATCAGGATCAAAAGAACAATGAATAGTTAGCTAGAACTGGTGTTTTTACATGTAATGTGTAATGTGAGATCGCAGACAAATTATTAAAGGGACAAGCCTGAAGCAAATGCATGAAAACAGAGCAGAAATATTTGGAAAAATTACGAAAGACACGGCGGCTAGAGCATATTCCCAACTCCAACACCAGCGCAGTGTTTCTTAACAACAGATGGTGGAATCCTGAGGATGTTAGTGTGAAGGAGCGCCTATGCAACCAGGGCACTGAACTGTTAGCTGTGAGTTTCTGTGCATGTTGTCTTAATTCACCAGTGTTACCTGCCAACGCTTCACGTGACACCATTAGTTCAGTTGTTGCCAGGCTACAAACACAACACCCTGATGCATTTATGGTCTCTAGAGATTTAAACCACACGTCAGTGCTGCACTTCCAACTTTACATTTTTGCATTTATTTTTCAGAATATTGCATCTAACTTGTTTAAACTGAATATATTATTTCACTTTAGTTTGGTTCAATTGCAAAGTTGACGTCAGCTATAAATATTAGCTTATATTGCAAAAAAAAAAGTGTTTATCATCCTTCTGTTTCTTTGTTTGAGAAGATGACGCCACATTTGATCCTGTCTCCCAGCGTCACATGTCAACCTCCTCATGCCCTGTCACACTGACAGCTCACAGCCTGCGAGGCAAAGGATCATGGGTGCAGTGTCAGATGCAGTGGTGAGGTCGGGGGAAGGCAAAGCTTAATGCATAATGTGTGCTCCGTGTGCCGATGCGTGCATGTGTGTGATATGTGTCTGCGTGCTGAAAGTTGTATTTGAACGTGTGTCACGCTGAAGGGATGGATACATGCCAAAGGCAAGAGTAACACCATGTCAGAGTGCTAGCAGACGATGTCTATTTCAAAAATACTAATACAAACAGTCAGTTCAGCCATGAAACCATTTCTTACACTCCCTTCCTCCCTGTCCCTCCATGTATCAGCAAGGTAGAAAGTTGCTGCAAGGTTACTGGAAGGTTTAACAATTTTTTTCATCAAATTCGAATACAGATGATTGTAATGGAAAATGAAAAAAGAATCGGACCTTTTATTTGATAATGAAGCATGTCAAAACATCTTTTGCATTTTCAAATAAAAATATTTTGGCATTCAACAATGTGGTAAGTTAATCCCTCAAGAATCTCAAATAATGTGTTTATTGAGTTAATCAACTATTAAGCAAATTGTTACAATAACGTTCCTGTATTCAGCCCCACTGAGTGACTTTTTTGTAGAACCACCAAGTCTTTTGGGGTATGTCTCCTCCAGCTTTGCACTGTTGACTGAATATTTTGCCTGTTCTTATTTGCAAGATAGCTCAAGCCCAGACAGATTGAATGGAGAGCCTCTGTCAACAGCATTTTATTTTTTTAATCTTGACTTTGTCTGCGCCCTTCTAACAGTTAAAAGTGCTGCAAACTAAATCATGCCATTGTAGTTCTAGCAATATGTTTTGGGTCCTTGTCTATCTGGACCATGAACCTGCACCTCAGTTTCAGCTTTTCAGGCAGGATTGCCCTGCATTTAGACACTCAGTCTTCCCATCAACTATGACCAGCTTCCCTGTCTATGCTGAGGTGAAGTGTCCCCACAGCATGATGTTGCCATCACCATGTCTCATTGTAAATGGTGGGTTCAGGGTGATGTGAAGTGTAATTTTCCTACCACCAATAGCATTGTGCATTTAGACCTAAAGGTTTAACTTTTGCAACGTCTGACCAGAGAGCCTTTCAAAATAAACTAAGCAAAAAAAGAAACGTCCCTTTTTCAGGACTGTGTATTTCAACAATAATGTTGTAAAAATCCAAATAACTTTACAGATCTTCATTGTAAAGGGTTTAAACAATGTTTTCCATGCATGTTCAATTAACTGTAATCAATTAATTAACATGCACCTATGGAATGGTTGTTAAGACCTTAACAGCTTACAGAAAGTAGGCATTTAAGGTCACAGTTCTAAAAACGCAGGACACTAAAGAGACTTGTTTACCGACTGTGAAAAACACCCAAAGAAAGATGCCCAGGGTCCCTGCTCATCTGCGTGAACGTGCATTAGGCATGCTGCAGGGAGGCATGAGGACTGCTGATGTGGCTAGGGCAATAAATTTTCATGTCTGCACTGTGAGGCGCCTAAGACAGCGCTACAGGGAGACAGGAAGGACAGCTGATCATCCTCGCAGTGGAAGACCACGTGTAACAACACCTGCACAGGATCGGTACATCCGAGTATCACACCTGCGTGATAGGTACAGGATGGCCACAACAACTGCCCGAGTCACACCAGGAACACACAATCCCTCCATCAGTGCTCAGACTGTCCGCAATAGGCTGAGAGAGGCTGGACTGAGGGCTTGTAGGCCTGTTGTAAGGCAGGTCCTTACCAGACATCACCAGCAACAACGCCGCCTATGGGCACAAACCCACCTTCGCTGGACCAGACAGGAGTGGCAAAAAGTGCTCTTCACTGATGAGTCACGGTTTTGTCTCACCAGGGGTGATGGATGGATTCGTGTTTATCGTCGAAGGAATGAGCGTTACACCGAGGCCTGTACCCTGGAGCGGGATCGATTTGGAGGTGGGGGGTCCGTCATGGTCTGGGGCGGTATATCACATCGCAATCGGACTGAGCTTGTTGTCATTGCAGGCAATCTCAATGCCTTCCGGTACAGGGAAGACATCCTCCTCCCTCATGTGGTACCTTTTATGCATGCTCATCCGGACATGATCCTCCAGCAGGACAATGCCACCAGCCATACTGCTCGTTCTGTGCGTGAGTTTCTGCATGACAGCAATGTCAGTGTTCTGCCATGGCCAGCGAAGAGCCTGGATCTCAATCCCATTGAGCACGTCTGGGACCTGTTGGATCGCAGGGTGAGGGCTAGGGACATTCCCCCCAGAAATGTCCAGGAACTTGCAAGTGCCTTGGTGGAAGAGTGGGGTAACATCTTACAGCAAGAACTGACAAATCTGGTCCAGTCCATGAGGAGGAGATGCACTGCAGTACTTCAAGCAGCTGGTGGCCACACCAGATACTGACTGGTACTTTTTCATTTTGAGCCTCCCTTCATTCAAGGACACATTATTCTATTTCTGTTTGTCACATGTCTGTGAAACATTTTTAGTTTATGTCTTATGGTGTTGACTCTTTTAGTGTTCATACAAATATTTACACACATTAAGTTTACTGAAAGTAAAAACAGTTGAAAGTCAGAGGACGTTTCATTTTTTGCTGAGTTTAGCTTTCCTTTTCCCTCTGTTCCATCAAGCCCAGATTCAAAGCTTGAGATATTGTTTTATAACCAAACCTGCTTTAAACATCCTTAGAACCTTATCTCTGACCTGTCTACTGTGTTCATTGATCATCGCAATGCTGTTGGTTCCCTTTTGTTCGCCTTCAAATGTCTGACGCCTTCACAGAACAGCTGTATTTGTACTAAGATGAAATATCACACAGATGGGCTGAATTCACAATTTAGCAGATTTCTGAAGTTGTTTTATTGGATTTTATTTCAGGGTATCTAAGTAAAAGGAACTAAATAAACGCCTACTTTCTATAAGCTGTTAAGGTCTTAACGACCATTCCACAGGTGCATGTTAACTAATTGATTACAGTTAATTGAACATGCATGGAAAACATGGTTTAAACCCTTTACAATGAAGATCTTTAAAGTTACTTGGATTTTTACAACATTATTGTTGAAATACACCGTCCTGAAAAAGGGACGTTTCTTTTTTTGCTGAGTTTACATATATGGGAATCACCTTTCAGACTTTAGTTTGTGAAAAGAAACATATGAGCATATAATCCCTTTTCCTTTTCCTCTACATTTACATGCCTTTTTGTGTTGGTTATTCACATAAAACCCCATGAAATGAAATCAAATATGTGATTGCAATGTGACAAAATGTCAAAATGCAAGGCGCCTGTCATAGAATAAACTACTTTTTTCGCTCCTCATCCCAGTACATGACTACACATGTGGCATGACTTGATATTTCAGGCAGAGAGCTTCATTTCTTAACATTTGGTCCCACCTAAAGATCAAGATGTTCAAAGCTGGGAACTAATTCTTCTGTGTGATTGTGCAGTTTCTGCTAATAAACAGAAATGCTAAGTGCAAGTATGACTCAGACATCATTGCCATGGATGCAATAGAATACATAAAAAAAAAATCACAAAGCCTAGAATATAATTGCTCATTAGAGGCTCAAACACTGCACACTTATGAGCTCTCTCCAACAAAGACCATTTTGTATTAAAACCAGAGAGCAATCACACTGCATACAAAGCAAGTATGGAAAATGTGATGACCTCATGCAAAGATAGGAATAGTACACCCATAATAGTTGTGGCTTTGCTTAAATTATCCGCTTTGACCATACAGTTGGTTATAGCATTGCTTTGAAATCGTTTTAGCTATCCACAACTGTGAGACAAAAAGAGTACCATTTACATTCAGTATTTTGGTTATTGTATAATGTATTTTACAGGTGTAGGAGTCTCAGAGTAATTGGTTTTGGGCAATGGCAACAGGGGCCCCTATGTGCCACCTGGAGAATCCAAACAAACGCTGCCAAACCACCTCCCATTTGCACCCAACTGCTCACACACACACACACATACACACACACACCCACCCACCCACAAACACACACACACCCACACACCTATACACACACACACCCCCACACACACACCTACACACACACGCACACACACACACACACACACACACACACACACACACACACACACACACGTAGTATTCACATAAGGATGTTCCTTGGAGGCAGAAAGAGAGAAAACTGGCTCTTAATGTAGATGTATAAATAGACCTCACAGTGCACAACTCGCTGATGTAATTATAGTTCAGGAAAAGCCTAGTTTATTGAGGAGCACTTTTGGGGTCTTAACAAGGGATTTGGTGAGGAAAACGGTTGCACCTGTCTGAGCCTGACGCGTTTTGGACTGAGGGGAAGGAAAAGACAGAGCTTTAAAAAGTAGAGAAAGGGAAACTTAGATCAGCAGTTCTACACTGTAGAACTGCAGGGAAGGCTGCAAGGCAAAGAGGACCTTCCATTTATACATAACATTAACACGCACATTTACACTGACCTGGGCTCTCCTGGACTTGATTAGAGACAAATGTTGATGCCAGGAAAGATTTGTCTGAAGTTATTTTTTTTTAAGGAATTAGTTTCAATACAAACCTGGGCAAGAAGCAGACACTAATCTTTTTCAAATTAATATCTCTTCATATTCATTCTATCCTTTCACATTGGTCAACGTGTTAACATATTTGTAATTTTTTAATGCATTCACTAGAGTAAACAGGTTCTGTCTTAATAAAAGAAGGGGCTGCTTTTTCCGAGCTTACTACAGGTATTAAGCTTTGCATATTAACAGCGTACTAAACAAACAAGACAAGATTTATTTCCTGTAAACCAGTGCCACACTGACCTGTAAAATGAATCAGGATTAGAAGCATAAGTGTGTGCTGAACACAAGGGGGAGCAATAATGCTTTCACTGTGTTTCCTAGACCCTACAGCTTCCATAACTTCAGTGTGGGGCAATATTTTCCAGTTCATTGTTGCCTGCTATAAATCAGGAGGTACAGGGTGCTTGATTGTCCCTCGCTGGGAGAACATACACTAAACAAGACCGGCCATTCTAATCAACCTAATTACACCAACCAACACAGGCCGCATGAACATAAGACAATTACAAATACGCATGAACATAAGACAATTACAAATACATAAAAAAACTAAAATATATATTAGATTAGTATATATATCATATCTATATTACATATAAAAGTCAAATTATATATATATATATATATATATATATATATATATATATATATAGTCTATATATAGTCTATTAGTGGAAATGTATAAGTTTTGTATGTATTTGTAATTGTCTTATGTTCATGCAGCCTGTGTTGGTTGGTGTAATTAGGTTGATGGACTTCAACAAGCTTCCTTTTAACACTTGTACAGGCCTGTGGCATTGAATGATTTAAATTCCTACTCTGGTGAGTTTCCCTCTTCCGTGAATTAATTAGTCTTTGCCAAAGCGGGCCACATTTGTCATTTGAATTTATGCTAATGAGTGCCGAGGTCTCGTGAAAGAGCTGATAGGCCGGAGCAGCTGCTCTGTCCTTGTGGGGCCTAACTGTCTCCCTCTCTTTAACTGCTTCATCTCTCTGTCTATTGCTCTGTCTGGCTTCTCATTCCATTTCTCGCTTTCAAGTTTTTTTCACATCCAAAACACCAAACACCACTCCCTACTCTGCAACACACATACATGCACATTCACACACCAGTGACTTTTCATTTAGCTTTCTCTTATTTCTCTCTTCATACTCCTTGAGTCTCCGCTTGTGGCCTTATCATCCCTTTCTCCAGCCTCCTGCTGGTCTTGGGCTCCATGACCTGTCAGTGTAGAAGAGATTGCCCATGTCCCAGGCTGATAGGCCAGCTAATTATCTAAAACTTCACACAGAGAAGCAGTTCGGCAAAAAGACAGCCACACACGCATAACTATATTGTCAGACATGGGAACAATAACAGATTTGATAGATAGATAGATAGATAGATAGATAGATAGATAGATAGATAGATAGATAGATAGATAGATAGATAGATAGATAGATAGATAGATAGATAGATAGATAGATAGATAGATAGATAGATAGATAGATAGATAGATTACATAAGATCAATAAAAAGATTTTAAACAGAAATGTCAAGCCTCTTATTTGGTTGGGGCTCCTTTTGCATGAAATCTTACATCATTGAAGTTTTGCATTAAGACGATCAGCCTGTAGATCTGCTGAGGTGCAATGAAAGCCCAGTTTGCTTTGATAGTGGCCTTCAAGTGCTCTGCAATTTTTGGGTCTGGTGTCGCTCATCTTCCTCTTGACAATACCCCATAGAATCTTATTGGGTTTCAGGTCACCTTTTCTCGCCAGTCAAGAACAGTAACAACATGGCATATGAACCAACTTCTGGTACCTTTGGCAGTGTGGGCAGGTACCAAGGCCTGCTAGAAAAGGAAATCGGCATCTCTATAAAGCTTTTTGACAGAAGGAGGGATGCATCACTTTAGAAATGTCCTAGTAGACGGTTGCATTGCCTCTAGACTTCAGAAAACACAGTGAGATGACATGGCACCTAAATCATCACAGACTGTGGAGATTTCACATTGGACTTCAAACAACATTGATCCGGTGCTTCTCCACTCTTCCTCCAGACTCTGGGACTTGATTTCCAAATAAAATGTGAACTTTGCATTTCTTTGAAAAGAAGACTTTGGACCACTTTGCACCAGTCCAGTTATTTTCCTCCTTAGCCCAAGTAAGACATTTTTTATGTTTTCTATGGTTCAGGTGTTGCTTAGCATGAGGAATACACTTTTTTTAGGCTCTTGATGTGCTGACTACAGCCTCAGACCACTCGTTGTAAAGTTCTCCTAACTTTTTGAATAGATTTAGACAAATGTAATGGGAATATTTATTTAATGACTGCATTTTCTGTATTAGTATGAGTAACAATAATGCATTAAACTTATTATAATCATGAAAATGCTCCACATAACTGGAGCATTTTCAATGCTTTTTAGCATTGCAGCCACCTTAAAATTAGAAGAAGAATACAATAAATGGACCAGAAAAAAATTATATTATTATAAAAATCAATTATTATACACCAACTACAGTTTATTTAAAACAGTTAGTACTCTTATTTTAAAGATTGGGGGGGGGGTTGGGGGAATGGGTTCCCAGTTTCCCAAAGAAATATTGTGAAAATCTTATCTCATTTTGTGGGCTGGATGTATTGTCACACCCCTAATATATACATAGATAGATACACAGAACTGTTACCATCCTCCCATGCTCACAAAAAAGGATGAACATAGAGACCGCTCTTCTCCACTCCTGTATTATGCTGTTACAACTGAAAGCTGGTTGAAAAGTCAGTGGCATATCTTGGCAGCAATTTTTGGAAGCGAGCACTCCAATCCTGCCTCCCAGGCTCCCAATTTGATGGAGCAGAAATAAGCACTTTGGTGCTCTTTCTGCAATGCTCAAAATGCGGCATCGGTGTGGAGTGAGAGGTCCACATTCTGTAAGGCTCCATTTTGAAGTTTGCCTTCAAGTAGTGGCCAAGTGGTTAAGACAGTGGATAAGAGGACAATCCATCCAGGGAACACAATGCACTTCCCTTTTATTTCAAACCATCTACCAAGCAAACAGCTTTTTCATCAGTGCTCTTTTTTTGTTGGTGGAGTACATTTTTCAGATCTGAATATTTTCTTAATCAATTAAATTAAATCAGATTTATAATGGTCAGAATACACAGCTTTTTTTTTAAACAAAACATAACGATTTTGTTGAGGCTTTAAAAAATAACAAACCAAAGAAAAAATAATGTACCCAAAAATACTTTTTGTATCCCATGGAAAAACATGTCACACTTAAACAGCCTTTACCACTGTTAAAAACTACATGGCATATTTTCTTCCCATGAATTCATCATGTTTACACAGAATGTGTATAAGTTGCTAAATTGCTTAATTTATTTAGCAACATGTTTATTTAAAAGGACCACCAAAAAATGATCACTGCCATCCCTTGTGGTGGTGTTTGTCTTTTCAACAACAGTGTTTTATGCTTACTTTTTATGGAAAACTGAAAAGCCATTTTTGACTGCAGTTCAAATTTTAAAACGTCAGTCATTACTGTCATGTTAGTATTTGCATTTCTTACTGTTTTCAGAAAACATAGGAATCAGGAATTTGCACATCCAAAATCATATTTTTATAATTATTGACCTACTCAAATGTGAATTATGTGATTAAAAAATAAAAATATGTCATTTAAAAATTAAACATTTCAATGGAAGCTTTTAACAAAACAAAGCAAAAAGAAAGGAAACCAAAACTTTTATTTTTTTTTATTCTGTATCATAATTGATATAGTGGTCATGTATTTATCAAATTTCCCTCCACGCATACTATAATTTGTGTCCCCTTCATCCTTCCTAATATTTTGTACCAAAATTTATTTATTAGGTGGTTTTGGTCATGTATTTATCTTATTTTCCACACCAAATATTGAGTGTTGTTTGTTTTGTGTGTATTTCTTAATTTTGTTTGAATTATAACTGATTCAAGCAGTGTTTTAGAGGTGTAGTTATCGTTAAAAAAAGTTATCGTAAAAAAAGATACATTGTGTGCCTCTGGATAATATCTGGGATAGTTAAAAAGCATTTGCGAGTTGTAAAAAACAGTTTTACCAAGTTATTTCCCATGACTTTAGGATTTTTAGGGGGCTTATAAAATGTTTTCATTGACATGTTTTGCAGTGTATTGGTAGCAGTTTGTCTTTAGATGTTTTTTTATGGAAGGTCAAGAGGCTCTTTGTCTTTATTCAGCAGGAGGTTCCCTTTGCATGTTGAACAGTAGATAGGCGAGACTGTTTACACATTCCTGTTTACACATTCTGACAAATAACCTAAAAAACTGTTTAGTCATCTCCCAGAGAAGAAAGTGATCTGCTGCAGCAGATATTGCCCTTTCCATGAATTATAAGGGACGTTCCAACAGAAACTCCTCCACCAGGGGGCAGAAGACAAATTTAGGGCTTGAGGACACTTGACTATCTTGCTAAAGATGTAAAGATCTCAGTTATATACATCTGGCGTTGGGTTAAATGTAAGGGCTGCAGAGTTTGTTTTGAAAAAAAAGATAACAATCAGCATCTTGTACTTTTAATGTTTGTTTCTTGAAAAAGTTGTCACTAGCACCAGCACCAGCATGCTCACACACACACATAGATGTGGGGTCTCTGGTGTTTACAGATATATCCTTGGGCTGAAGTTATCATTACTAGAGCTTGATTAATCGGTACCATGAGTTTTTCTGGGACAATGTTGTTGTATTTTTCTATCCATTTTTGTGTGATGTGGTTGTTTAGTACTTAGTTCACGATGCTTGGTTTGTTTTGTCGATGTTCCTTTTTCATTTTTTGTTTTGTTTTTTCCCCTCTCTCTGCTGTCCTTCAATGTTTTCCTGTGTTTTCTTTGTTCCCCTTCCTGTCTTGTATTTTCAACTCACCCTCTCTCATGACTTTTTGTTTCCTACCTCTCTTCTTCATCTTCTTTCTTTCTTCCCCTTAATTTTCCGTCTCCGTGTCCGTAACATCAGGAAATAAAACTCCCAGCAATTCATAATAAATATTTTTCACGCATATCAAATGGAGTACTATAGCAAAAGCTGTAGTGCTCCGCTTGTGAAAGTATATCTGTTGGGCTTCTATTTGGTACTCAGACACCAATTCTGAGCTCCCCACTACCAAACAGGACACGTAAAAAAAAAAAAAAAAAAGTCACTAGCAGAGAATGAGAAAAAAAAGTTTCTGAAATATTTACTGCTTAAGAGCCACATTTTTACTGCCTCAGAAGTTAAGTCAAACTATAGTATGGAGCAAAATTCATTTACTGTAGAGCTCCTAATAGGCTTACCATGGAATGTTGAGAAGATACCATATTTATACTTTTTAGACTTAATCAAATTACATTGGGAACTTTATATGTTTATCACATCGTTCCCAACACCCTAGAGTGTCATCAGTAATTTGGCTCACACGCATCCCACCTACTCAAAGAGGAGAGTGAGGACTAATGTCATTTCGAGGGGATTACTGTGATCTTTCAACACATCTTTGGGGAGTTAAGCATGTTGTTAAAGAGAGGAATTGGAAGAGCAAGAAAAAGTGATAAAACCCCACCATATAGCTTCTGTTTTAACTTTAGCATTTTCTCCCCTCTCACTCTTCCTCTCTCTCCCACTCTCTCTCTCTCTCTCTCTCTCTCTCTCTCTCTCTCTCTCTCTCTCTCTCTCTCTCTCCCCTCCGATAGCTTCCATTTTCTCTCTCAGATCACCAAAAGCCATATTATGTGCTTGTCAAGATGGATAAACCCCTCAGCCAAATGTTCAAATGAAAACAAATAAGTAGGAGACGTTCATGTAATCGCTTCTGCCAGAGAAAGGCTTTAAGAAGAACATAAACACTTTCTGGAAATGTGCCTCGCAAATTCTAATTCCCTCACGCTTTTGTTTGAGTCTCATTCAACTTCAGGAACATTTCATACTGCACCGTGATGAGGTGTCACCACTGGAGACACGCTTATAACTACTTTGCAACACCGTTAGCAGCACTAAGTAAAAATATGAGATCATATTACCTTTGCTGCTTGTAAAACTGCCATGACTCTATTCTGGGGAATAAAGAGAGAAATTCTTTAATTAACCTGGCAACAATTATAAGTATGGCAACAGACAAAATAGGTGGTGTGTGTGTGTGTGTGTCATAGGTGTGCGTGCGTGTATGTTTGTGTGTGTGTGTGTGGGGGGGGGGGGGGGGTGACACTTCCAAAAAATTTTACAATTTAAGATTATCTTATTATCAGGTCATGGATGCTCTTTGTCTGTAGTGGTGTGTTTTTCTGTGGAATGGTTGGGCTTTTTCACATGAGAAAAGTCCCCTAACTGTCACTAGCCTCCCACAGTCATTCCAGCCAACCCCTCTAGTAAAGTTCCCATGGTGGTCCTTGGACAGCTCACAGGCTTCTTGTGCCAAATGCCTTGGATAGATAAGCAGTTTTCTTAGGTTGTAATGCCACAGCAGACTGCAGATTTTGTGAAGAGAGTCACAGAGAGTATAATTTGTGACACAAACAAAAGAGAAAAATAAACATCAAAGTTGTCTCAGAAGTGTTAAGTATGACATTAAATACATACAGTTTCTGTTTGATTTTGATTTTTGAGATTCTAACAGACAAAAGCTACTAGTTTGCACTTTTTACCCTGCATTGCAGACGTCATACAAAAATAGGAGAGGGAAGAGAGGTTGGTGAGATGACACACATATACAGGCGGCCTGAAGAGCAGCTGAAAAGTTACAGAGAAAAAGCTCTCCTCTTGTTAAATATTAAAGTGAGAGGACATGCAATATTCCTAACAACTTTTCAGAGCTTCTCAGATTCTCAGAGTGTATGTGCAGAACATAGAACTCATTTCTCCTCCTGATTCTCTGAAACTAAAAGCTCTGTATGGCTCAGTCCATTGCTCTCAATCAAAGCATTGAAATGTTCTCTGTCACAGATAAATGTCTACAGCTTAACAATTCAAGAAAATCTTACACAACATTCTAAATGTATAAAATGTTACTGCAACAACTTGCAAAATTATTCATACCTCTTGACGTAATATATATTGTCATGTTGAATCTACAAACTTCAATGTATTTCATGTCATTTTAAATGATTGACCAAAAAAAGCTGTGTAGCTGTAAAGTGGGTGGAAAGAGTTTGATGCTTTTCAAAAGGTTCTGCAAATACAAATCTGAAAATTACAGTTAAATACCTTTAGATTATACAATTAAAGCAATAACACTTTTGTGACTTTTTTGTTTACTACCTATTCACACTGAAACACTGAAAATTTTAATTATTCATCATTGCAAAATAGCTTAAGCTCATGACTCTGACTGGACCACTCTGACACATGAATTTGCTTTGATCTAAACCATTAAATTCCTTCCACTCATACATGTGGTTGGTGGATTGTGAAAAGTCTGAAGTCGTTTCCAGCCTTTATCAGGTTTTTTCTTTTTTGGGATTGTCCTGTATTTTTATTCCACCTTCATTGTCCTTGCAAAAAAAAGAAAAAAAAGAAACCATCCCCCCAGCATGATGCTGCTAATGACATGTTTCATGATGGGCATAGTGTGGTTGAGGTGATGCGCTCTACTGTGTAAGTTTTATTTTTGAGTTAAAAGAAAGAAGCTTTTCAAACAATGTTTAAAATAAGCAGCCTATTCCTTCCACTTCGCAAATGTAAACCAGTTTTTGTTGGTTTATAATTTCAAATCCATTGAAGCTCATGGTTGTGAATTGACAATAATGTGAAAAATGTTAAGTTGTATAAATACCTTTTAAGATTGCATATATTGACTTTGAGCATTTCAAGCATCGGTGACTAAATGTCTGAAAATATCACTGCAATGTTTGATTTTGCAGTGATATGTTTGTAACGTTTTTGAAAAACTGTAACTGTTACCCATTATGCAGTTTAAAGGCCCACTAAAAAATTTACCTTTTGCACAGGCCTGATTTCAAAGAGACATAATATAAAGAACACAGCAACTTCATTTAGGGTTTAAGTTAACTATATGCCTAGGGAGCTCATTTTCATATCAAATAAACACTAATGTAAAGTGTTCTATAGTATGAACAAAATCAAGAGCACCAGACATGCAATAAAAGGAACAAGCAGTATGCTGCACAGGAAATATAAATATTTTTTATATGAAAAGAGGTGCACTAACATTAACCAACAGCCTTTTTAATATTCTTTATATACCATTTCATCTATCACTAGTAAATGTATTACGGGTGTTCTATGGGAAACTTGTATGAAATATAGAGCATTTGACACAGTCGCTTTTTCTCAGTTCAATGAAGATATATTTAGCTGTTAAAAAGCTTCTCTTTGCTTATTAAATTGGGAGTGCAGCAACTTAAATACTATGAAACTGCATTTAACTTTTGTCTTTATTATTATTATTATTATTATTATTATTATTATTATTAGGATGCATGAAAACACTCTGCTTTGTACAACCATGTAAACTGCATTTTGGCATCTGGTGTGGTAACAGATAAGCAAGTGAAGCATGTCAGGTCTATTGGCCAGCTGGCAGGACTCTAGTGTTTGTGTTGGGCTAGTTGGGATGTCAGAGCTATGGTGAGATGAAGGGGGTTGAAGGGGGTACATGAGCATCAGACCTCCTCCAGACTTGGCTGCTCTAACTAAATGGACCAGATCAATCACAGTGGACGGCACTGTGACAGTGAGTTAAGGTTCTGCAGCACGGCACAGTGTTTTTGGACACAACGGCCCTCGGCAAGGCTAGCTGGTTGGCTGGCAGTCGCTCGCAAAGCATTTCTATCACATACCACAGGCTCAGTAAGCAGATGGCATTGGCAAGGACGGAGGCAACTGTCCTGCCGTCAATCCCAAGCCTGAATCCATCAGGCGACAAGTGATGAGATTAGAGCGTGGGAGATGCGGAGAAGGATAAAGTGCTTGGTGTGGAAAGAAGATGGATCTGTGACAGGTCAGGTCTGAGCTGGTTCACACACAAATAGGCAGGTCAGGCCTGACCTAAGCCTGGATCTGTGAATGATCCAGCTGGATAGTGCTTTGGGAATCCAGTGCAAGTGGAAGTCCCGAACAGTGGTGCAGTATGGTGTAATGTCTGAGGCCAGGCTGGCAGGGCATGTGTCAAAATGAGTTTGCATGTGTGTGTCTGTGTATATCTCTGTTTGTGTGTGTGTGTGGCTCATGAGGCTCTGCGTATGGTGGTATCCGGAGACATGTCAGTGCTGGTCTCATGCTGAAAAAGGCAGGGCGGGTTCAAAATTTGCCCTACATTGCCATGAGTGAAGAAGGATGCTTGACTTCCATCAAAAATATGACTTTTTTAACAAGTATCTGAAGAAAAAACCCTGGAGCTTCAGGGTTAACACACTTCAAAGGGCAAACAGCACAATTTTTCTTTTACAATTTTTTAATTTCAATTGTATTGCGGTTTGTAGCTCATAACTCATTTTCATATCAGAAGTTGATAAATATATTTAAAGAAATTACCAAAAGTTAATAAAGTGACAATGTTGCATACAAACGCTGGACACAGCATTAGTGCCAAAATGGCCACTTAAGATTAAAGTAATAATAGGGAGGTCTCCAGATTATTAAGCGAAAATGTATGTAGGAATTAATCCAGACAGCGGACAAAAAATAAAGGGAAAATGCTGTCACAGAGGCAGTAGCTTGGAGACTTACCAAACCAGCACCAGGATTCAAAATTGGCTTTCATTTTCCACAATTTTCAAAACATAAACTGTAATTCAGAAAACATTGGCAAAATTGTTTGTTTGTGATGACCTAACAATAGCAATACAGCATATAACTGTGAAAATGTTTTGATGAGGACAAGGTCAAAACACTCAAACCTGTAAGTTCATCAACAGTTGTGTCCATTGTCCAAAAGAGTCACTTCCAGCTAACCCTACACATTTAAATGTTGGAAACACAGTTAAAAACTGACACATAATCAGATAGCGAGCTGTTGTCAAACAATTTGTCTTTGACACATAAAATGTAAAAAACATGGTAAAGCAACACTTTTTCATCACTTCTGAGTGTTATACACATAAACAACACTTGTGGTTGCCTCTAAAATCTGGCAGCTAAATCCATCAGAGCTATCTATTGTTGCCATAGTATGAACT
The DNA here is from genome assembly GCA_963556495.2 of Valencia hispanica. NCBI lineage: Eukaryota > Metazoa > Chordata > Actinopteri > Cyprinodontiformes > Valenciidae > Valencia > Valencia hispanica. Next base: position 26,413,464 of record OY747704.1, read on the forward strand.
GTGTTGGGTTCCTTTTCCTCAGTCTTTTGTTGTTTTCCCCTTGAAGTTATGATTCTGATTGTTAAATACCTCTAGGAAAAAAAGAGTTTCAAATGGTTTTGGTGGGCGAGAAGAAATCCGAGCCCTTCACCTATGTATTTAATGTCACCAAGCTCACCCACTTTTTCTGCATAGAAGATCTTTGGGGAAAGTAAATGTTCACTCCATCCATTTTATGTGTTGGCCATAAGCTGCCACACATCTATTTAATGTATTCCTTTTATCAATATCTTGCTGTTTACAGAAATAGGAATTCTTTACAGTTCCAGCCCATTTGTCATAATCCACTTGTGGTGGCACGTTTCTTTTTAACAGAGGTATGGCTCAATAAGGCTGTTTTTATACCATAAAACATTGTTTCAAAATTACTTTTCTGCTTTTAAAAACAGCTAAATCTTGTTATTCAATTTTTATGACTTCTAGATTTTTGGTTTCTAGCTACAAATTATGATGTTTTTTCTTAAAATATACAGTATTAACGTGGTAAGAGACAATATTTCGACTTGATATCTTCTGGCAAGAAAACCTTGCAATCTGCACTGTTTTAAGAGGTATGTAGTGCTATAGTCAAAGTTTTTAACTAGATTTAACTTGATTCTTGATTCTCGTGTGAAGAGGAAATGTGTGTTTGTGAGGGTGTGGGGGGGGTATCATGAGTGACCACTCTGGCACTTACACAGTATGCATTATAAATAAGTGATGGTATTAGACGTGTAGTGGTTAGTCATAGAGAAGGAAGGTCTGCACATCCACCCCACCTCTGTTTAGCTTGTACATATTTCATTGGATGCTGAGCAGGAGAGAAGTTGGAGGTTGTGGGTTAGATGGGAAGGTGGCTGAAATGAAAGGCAGCATACACCAAATCCTTTCTGTTCACTGTCATGGGTCTGTTACTATTAATATTGCCAACGCTCCTCTCTTTTTTCTCTCTTCTGATATAGGTTTAGGGTGTTTTTCTTATCCCTACTTCCTGTGTTTGACAACGAAATAGAGCTGGCTGCTGCTACAAGGAGTTAAATGCAAGGAGAACATAACACAGGTGACAGAGTGTTAGTTTTGAAAATTAAGACAAAGTCTCCTTTACATAGTCCAGATTACCATTTTCTTTGAGGTTCTCATCAGTACTGGTGTGGAAAGAAAAATAAAATCACACAGAAGCTTTTATACCTCTGAGAAAATTAAACAGTGAATGTCACCTAGCCATTCTTTAATGTTGGTAAAGTGTCATTTTGTATGTTAAGCACATTTCTTTGGACTTTTTTTCTCATTTGTGAAACAGATTTAGATAGTAAGCTTTGGTTACAGTGGTAGGTATTGAATAAAACCATGCAAAGCTAATTGATCTTTCCTATAACTAGTTTTCATCCACAGTGACACAGATGGATTAGCTTGAGGCCAGCTACTTTTTCAACACAAATCAACCAAATTTATGTCTCATTGTAATGTGATTGGGCTTCACGATATTATCTTGATCAATCAGAATCCTACCATCTGTTTACACATTGCTTAGACAAGACCTTAAACCTGTTTTTTTTTAAAGAGATATATCCGCACATGTTGGATTATCTAAATAACTCTAGGCCCCCCAAAAGTAAATACATAAGAAAACATTCACTACAAACAACAAAACAGTCACATATTAACTTATTTAAAATAATACTTTAACACAGACTAGCAAAAACATGTTGTTTGACCAAGTACAAACCAACCATAAACATTATCAAGAAGGAGCAGCTTCTCAAAAAAAACCCCCACAAAAAAACAAGCACAAATTAGTACATTAGTACCGGGAATCATTGTGCTGTATACATTTCGTAAAGTTGAAATGGGAATTGCTTTAAAAATAATTTTCAGTAATCTATAATTTTTTTATGTTTATTTGTGGTTTATGCTTGATTACCACCAGTTTGAAACTGTTTGGGGAGAAACGTTAAAAAGAACAAACTCAGGGACTGCTTGAGTCAGGGGTGGAGAGAGTGTGTCATAATAAAAAGGTTATAGTCCACACTGTAGCAATCTGGAGTTCAAATTTAGGCTTGGACAATTTACTAGGGTTTGCCTTTTATCTCTCTGCCCTTCTTTCTGAATGATATACGATCAAGTCAATGACATTGACTTGACTAAATATTATTGGTCATTCTTAATTATAATCTGAAGACCAAACAAGTTGGGATTTTTTTAGTTAGGCAATTATACCAAACACACAAACTTTCAGTTAGTTTTAAAGGAATAAAAGACAGCTAGAATTGTCCAGACACTTTCTTAACTCTGATCCAGTATAAAATCCATAGGAATAACTGAAGATCAGAGTGCATAAAAAAGGCCCAAAGTATTCTTAAAGATTTGAGGACATTTTGTGTGGAAGAAAAGGCCAAAAATCAAACCTGAACAATGCATCTGACTCCTTAGGAGAGATGTGTTGAATTATCTTTTTTGGTAAGTACTAAATTAATTTCTTTAAGCATTTTCACTACTTATTTCCTGGGGTATTCCACTTTGCTACATCTAACTTTATATATGGACTGGTTTGATTTGATTACACTGTACGAGTAAATCAATTGGGCTATTACCAACACCTCTGTAAATTCAATGTCAATAACCTCATTAGAAATATATTTACTGGAGTTAAAGAACTGATGTTTGAAGATATTATTCTGCCTTGAAAGCCATTGATCAAGACCACTTTAAAAGATCATATGAAACCTCGGAACCAGAGTATAAAGTTACAAGTGGTTAAAAATGCTTGTTCTGTACTGTACACATATCTATAAAAGCCCATAAAAATGAGAAGTATATGTTGCCAGGTAACTGGTAGCTGCAAGCACTGCCTCTCAAGGAGAAACAAAGATAGATGAGCAGAGAATCAGGAGCACAACTCTAAATATAAAGTCTTGAGGTCTTATGTGTTTGTCGTTTTCTTCCAGCTCTATGAAAAAGGTTAATGGGAAGTGATGGTCATACAGTTTGATGCCACAAGGTAGTAGTCTCTGGGCATCACAAAGCTTGCAACCCTATGTGTTTAGCTGGTAATGTCGAATTGACCAACACATAAGTAAGATGTATTTTAAATTTACAAAAAGAACAATAGAAAAGGCGGACACTTTACATGTTTATAACTAAATTGAAAATTAGCCTTGAAGTTGTACAAATAAATTGGCAGTTGCTGCTTTTTAGTGTTCTCCAAGGTTAATGATCCATGCAAGATTCTTTCTGTTTGTATAATAAGGAAGATTATTAAAGCTTGTAGGTGAAGGAATAATGTCACCAGAAGTGTAAACTAGAAGAAAAGTTCTCAGAAACTTAATTTATGCTGTTATTCTATAATACCTAGGTATATGGGTTAGACGCTGTACTCCTGGGGGCCAATTCCAGCCTGCATCTGAGGGGTTTGGGTGAGTCAGCACATCCACCGCACTCTCTGGGACCAGGAGGCAGAACGGTGTTCCGCTGTGACTAGGCAACCTGCCTTAGTGTTATGTGCACACATCCCATACTTGCAACTCTCTCTAATTTGAGTCTTGCTGTGCCCCATTTTTGCCTCATACATTCAACACAACACAGCTACTGAAAAAAATCATTCATTGCTATAAGGTGTGTCATTTTAGAAAAAAAAACTATGTCTAACTTAAGTTCACCTGCTAAGGGTAAATACCCTCGCCTTTTCTCAGTTACACTCAGAAACATGCTGAACTGTTTCTTCAACCCAATTGCTAGACATCTGCTATTTGGGTATAAATTGTCCTACTGTTTTAACAAAGCATTAGGTCAAAACTTGTGACCTACATAATTAAATAAATTATGAAAGATAGAAATAACAGTCAGTAGGTTGTGTAATGATTTTAGTTCATGTTAGGACGTTTTTTTTCCCACTTAACATAACATTAACCTTATACTGGCTAAATAGTGGAAGTTTGTTCTTGCTATGTTCACACTTGACCAAAGAATGTATCACAGTCATAAAAGACACACAATAGTTTATAAAGTGTTCTAAGTATAAATTCTGTCATCCAAATGAAACATTTTTCAACCAGTCTTATTAGACATTAGCCGATTGGACCTTGAACACAGGCATGTGCTACAGTTCACTCACACTTCTCAGGAATATGCAATTATCATGACAGCCTGATGCCTTGTCCACGCGTAGCTGGATATCTCACAAAACGAAGATATTTTTCTACGATTTGGCCTATCATCCACAAAATGCAGATTTACGGTCCTCTGGTGGGGAAGGAGCCGGAGCTGGTGTGCGAGGTGGAGAGGTTCCGACTGGACATCGTCGGACTCACCTCGGCACACGGCTCTGGAACCCGTCTCCTCGAGAGGGGTTGGACTCTCTTCCACTCTGGAGTTGCCCCTGCTTAGAGGCGCCGAGCTGGGGTGGGCATTCTTGTTGCCCCCCATCTCGGCGCCTGTACGTTGCGGTTTACCCCGGTGAACGAGAGGGTAGCCTCCCTCCGCATTCGGGTGGGGGGGCGGGTCCTGACTGTTGTTTGTGCTTACGCGCCAAACAGGAGATTAGATTACCCACCCTTCTTGGAGTCTTTGGAGGGGGTGCTGGAGAGTGCTCCTCCTGGGGACTCCCTTGTTCTGCTGGGGGGCTTCAATGCTCACGTGGCCAATGACAGTGAGACCTGGAGGGGTGTGGTTGGGCAGAATGGCCCCCCCGATCTGAACCCGAGTGGTGTCTTGTTATTGGACTTCTGTGCTCGTCATGGATTGTCCATAACAAACACCATGTTCAAGCATAAAGGTATCCATATGTGCACTTGGCACCAGGACACCTTAGGCCGCAGCTCAATGATCGACTTGGTTGTCGTCTCATCTGATCTGCGGCCGCATGTTTTGGACACTCGGGTGAAGAGAGGGGCTGAGCTGTCCACTGACCACTACCTGGTGGTGAGTCGGCTCCGATGGTGGGGGAGGACGCCGGACAGACCTGAAAGGCCCAAACGTGTTGTGAGGGTCTGCTGGGAACGTCTGGCAGAGTCTCCTGTCAGAAGGAGCTTTAACTCACACCGCCGGCAGAACTTTGAACATGTCCCGGGGGAGGCGGGGGACATTGAGTCCGAGTGGACCATGTTCTGCGCCTCCATTGCCGAGGCGGCTGACCGAAGCTGTGGCCGCAAGGTGGTCGGTGCCTGTCGCGGCGGCAATCCCCGAACCCGCTGGTGGACACCGGCGGTAAGGGATGCTGTCAGGCTGAAGAAGGAGTCCTACCGGGTCTTTTTTTGCCTTGTGGGACCCCTGAAGCAGCTGATAGGTACCTACAGGCCAAGCGGGATGCGTCTCGGATGGTTGCTGAGGCAAAAACTCGGGCGTGGGAGGAGTTTGGAGAGGCCATGGAAAACGACTTCCGTACGGCTTCGAAGCGATTCTGGTCCTCCATCCGGCGTCTCAGGGGGGGAAAGCGGTCTGCCACCAACACTGTTTACAGTGGGGATGGTGTGCTGCTGTCCTTGACGCGGGACGTTTTGGGTCGGTGGATGGAATACTTCGAAGACCTCCTCAATCCCACCAGCACGCCTTCCAATCTGGAAGCAGGGTTTGGGGACTTGGGGTTGGTCTCTCCAATCTCTGGTGCTGAGGTCACCGAGGTCGTTAAAAAGCTCCTCGGTGGCAGGGCTCCAGGGGTGGATGAGATTCGACCAGAGTTCCTCAAGGCTCTGGATCTTGTGGGGCTGTGTTGGTTAACGCAGCTTTGCAATATTGAGTGGACATCGGGGGCAGTTCCCTTGGATTGGCAGACCGGGGTGGTGGTCACCCTGTTTAAAAAGGGGGACCACAGGGTGTGTTCCAACTACAGGGGGATCACACTTCTCAGCCTCCCTGGTAAGGTCTATTCAGGGGTTCTGGAGAGGAGGGTCCGAAGGATAGTCAAACCTCGGATCCAGGAGGAACAATGCGGTTTTCGTCCTGGCCGTGGAACACTGGACCAGCTCTACACCTTCAGCAGGGTCCTGGAGGGTGCGTGGGAGTTCGCCCAACCAGTCTACATGTGTTTTGTGGACTTGGAGAAGGCGTTCGACCGTGTTCCTCGGGGGGCCCTGTGGGGGGTGCTCCGGGAGTATGGGGTACCGGGCCCCTTGATACGGGCTCTTAGGTCCCTGTACGACCTGAGTTTGGTTTGCATTGCCGGCAGTAAGTCGGAGCTTGTTTCCAGTGAGAGTTGGACTCCGTCAAGGTTGCCCTTTGTCACCGATCCTGTTCCTAACTTTTATGGACAGGATCTCTAGGCGCAGCCAAGGTGTTGAGGGGATCCGTTTTAGTGGCCTCAGGATCGGGTCTCTGCTTTTTGCAGATGACGTGGTCCTGTTGGCTTCATCGGAACGTGATCTACGGCTTTCGCTGGAGCGGTTCGCAGCCGAGTGTGAAGCGGCTGGGATGAGAATCAGCACCTCCAAATCCGAGGCCATGGTCTTGAGCCGGAAAAGGGTGGGGTGCCTTCTCCGGGTCGGGGATGGGGTCCTTCCCCAAGTGGAGGAGTTTAAGTATCTGGGGGTCTTGTTCACGAATGAGGGAAAAATGGAGCGGGAGATCGATAGACGGATTGGTGGGGCATCTGCAGTTATGCGGGCGCTCTACCGGTCTGTCGTGGTGAAGAGAGAGCTGAGCCAAAAGGCGAAGCTCTCGATTTACCGGTCGATCTACGTTCCTACCCTCATCTATGGTCACGAACTCTGGGTGGTGACCGAAAGAACGAGATCATGGATACAAGCGGCTGAAATTAGTTTCCTCCGCAGAGTGTCTGGGCTCTCCCTTAGAGATAGGGTGAGAAGCTCAGTCATCCGGAGGGGGCTCAGAGTAGAGCCGCTGCTTCTCCACATCGAGAGGAGTCAGTTGAGGTGGCTCGGGCATCTGGTCAGGATGCCTCCTGGACGCCTCCCTGGTGAGATGTTTCAGGCACGTCTCACCGGGAGGAGGCCCAGGGGAAGGCCCAGGACACGCTGGAGGGACTATGTTTCTCGGCTGGCCTGGGAGCGCCTTGAGGTTCCTCCCGAGGAGCTGGAACAAGTGGCTGGGGAGAGGGAAGTCTGGGTCTCTTTGCTTAGGCTGCTGCCCCCGCGACCCGACCCCGGATAAGCGGAAGAAAATGGATGGATGGATGGACGGTACCGAAAACAAATCTTTCTCAAAACTACGGCCTAAGAGAAGATTTGCATTTTCTCAGTTTTAAGCATTTGCACGTGGACAGAAATAACCGAAGTTTTTGGCTCCCCTACGTCACTTTCTGCGACAAAAATGCTCCGACATCACTTGTGCGACCTGTGTTTACACTCAGAAACAGCATTTATGCCCTCAGAGCGGTGTTGGCATTATCGATTGTCCAAGTGCTTTTTGCTTGCTTGTTTTTACAAGCTCAATTACTGCTCTATGTAGAAGTTAGAACATAGAAAGTTACTCTGAGTGGATAGGATTTGGGGGAACTACTGCCCCCTACAGGTTTGTTTTGTTCATCCATCCATCCATCCATCCATCCATCCATCCATCCATCCATAAATCCATTATCTGTACCCGTCCAGCCTATGCAGGGTTGCAGAGGTGCCTAGGTCTGGCATGTCTATAAATGTGCATAACAACGAATTCATGCGGTTGTGTGGATGGAGTTTTTTTTTAAACGAGGTGGTGAGGATATTCGTTTATAAAATATCCCTGCTACGTGTGTACATGGCCTAAGGGGCAAATAAGTAGTAGTGTATTGTCTGTTTACTGAACAGGAGAAAAAGAAAAGAACCAACAAGAAAGAATAGGTAGATCTCTCACCAGAGTGTCAATGTCATTTTTGTGTCATTGCTTTTATTGAGAAATTGCTGGTAAAACAACTGATCTCTCCTCACTTTTATCTTTAAAATAAGCCTTGTTGTTTTCTTCCTCTGATCAAGATCTGATCTGTCATTTTCCATATCTCCTTAGTGTGTGGCCCCACCCTCTGGCTGGGACTTATAATTTACTGGAAAACTGTGGTGGATGCTGACGTTCTCAGAGTCCCTGGTGGTCGAATACAGACTACAAACGTATTGTCACACCAGCTTTGCTGTTGACCACACAGTAAGGCGGAAAAGGACATACGGATTAGGCCTTAGACCAAGAAGGTCCTGAATTTAAATTCTCGTCAGAACTTTCTGTGTAGCGTTTGCACATTCACCCCCTTGCGTAGGCCTACTTAAATATACTGACTTCATCCCATTGTCCAAAAACCTATATATTTAGTTATTAGCCTCCTTTAAAGTTGTACATTTAAGCTCCTCCTCTTGCTGTCTTGATATCCTACCCACAGCTTTCCTTAAGAAAGTTATCCGTGTCATCAGGTCTGATCAGATCCAAATAGTGAACTCATCCCTCCTATCAGGTGTATTTCCCCAGGCATTAAAAACAGCAGTTATTAAACCACTGCTGAAGAAGCATAATCTGCACAACATATTAATTATTGAACTACAGGCCAATCTCTAATCTTCCATTCATCAATAGGATTATTGAAAAAGCTGTGTTTCAGCAGTTAAATAGCTTCCTAACAATGACCAACTGCTTTGATGTTTTTCAGTCTGGTTTCTGTGCTCACCACATCACTGAGAGTATTTTCAATGACATACACATAAATACAGACTGTACTTTTGGACCTCAGTGCAGCATTTGACACTGTTGATCATGATATATATTACTGAAATGACTGGAGAGCTGGGTCAGACTCACTGGTACAGTACTTGGCTGGTTTGAGTCTTACCTAAAGAAAAGGGACTTATTTGTTTCAATGGGAAACTTTTCATCAGAACGAACAGAAATCACATGTGGGGTGCCGCAGTGCTCCATCCTGGGACCCCTCTTATTTAATATCTACATGCTCCCACTAGCCCAGATTATAATAACCAATAAGAATAACTACTATAACTATGCAGATGATACTCACCTCTACATTATGATATCACCAGGTGACTTTGAACCCATTCAAACCCTAAGTAAATGCATTGAGCAAATCAATGGATGGATGCACCATAACTTTCTCCAGCTGAACAGAAACAAAACAGAAGTAATTACTTTGGGACCTAAAGAGGAACGATCAAGAGTAAGCACACAATTTCAGTTAATACAGCTGGAAAATACTGATCAGATCTGAAATTTAGGTGTAGTAATAGACTCAGACCTGAACCTCCAGGATCACATAAAGGTAATTACAAGGTCAGCCTTCTATCACTTGAAGAATATTTCTAGGATTAAAGGACTGATTTTGCAACACGGTCTCGAAAAACTCATCCATGCGTTTATCTTTAGTTGGATTAATTACTGCACCAGCGTCCTCAAAGGTCTTCAGATAGAAGCATCTTTAAGTTTCTATGCTCCTTTAATCAGAAAAAACTTCCAGACAACTGCAAAGCTGCTGAAACACTGAGTTCTTTTAAATCACGGCTAAAAATTCATCTGTTTAGAGCTGCCTTTGAGAAATGTTTTAGTGTATCATATGTTTTGTGTGTGTTTCTTGCTTTATTGCTGTTTTTACTTGAAATGCTTTGTCTGTGTTTAACTGCTGTTTATTTTATCCCCTAATCATGAAAAGCACCTTGAATTACCTTGTTATTGAAAGTGTGCTTTACAAATACTATTGTCTTGCCATGCATTACCTTAATAGTTTCCCTCTATTTTTATTTTTGTCACACTTACAGGTTTTGTGTCATCATACATTTTTATTATCAGACAAAGATTATCTTAGAAAATACAAAACGCAGTTTTCAGACGATAATTTCATTTTTTTTAGGGCCAATGAGTTATCACTACCCAAACCCAGGCCAGATTACTGTCACAAATGTAGAATGAAGAAGCAGATCAGAAGGTATTAATATTGAAAACATCCAACCTTAGTCTAAAGAAATTCAAGAACAAGTGAAAAAGAAAGCCATTGGTATATATCTGTCTGAAAAGCGTTACTTTTTTTAATGTGTCCTGTTTGGCAGTGTGGAGCTCAGAATTGGTGTCTGAGTACCAAGTAGAAGCACAACAGATTTACTTTTACAAGCGGAGCACTACAGCTTTAGCTATAATACTCCACTTGATATATGTGTGAGAAATCTTTATTATGAATTGCTGTGGGTTTTATTTTCTGATGTCATGGACACGGAGACGGAAAATTAAGGAGAAGAAAGAAGGAAGATGAAGAAGCGAAGGAGGAAGCAAAAACTCAGGAGAGAGGGTGAGTTGAAAATACAAGAGAGGAAAGGGAACAAAGGAAACACAGGAAAACATCGAAGTCTGCCTTCATACCCACAGGACGGCAGAGCGAGGGAAAACCCCCCCCCCCAAAAAGGAACATCCAAAAGAGTGTTCGATAGCTGGTGTGAGCAGCCATTAATCGGTCTCCCAGGAATCGATGCAGACATGAAGGAGATCGGAGTCAAGACGTCCAAGGACCCCCACAGCCCCAGGCGGACGAGCGCGGGGGCGACCGCATCCCCCAAGAGAGAAGCAGAGGAGAACCCCAGGGGAACATCCAGTGGCTACTATAAAGGGGCCTGGGGGGCCGCAGTGATGAGCCCACGGGCCCCACCGGCAACCGGCTGTGCCAGGGTGGGCCTGTCCATGGACCAGGAGAGTCGGAGCCCAGGGTGCCCCACACCCCAGCAGGGACCCGACCAGGGACCGGCCGACGAGGGGCCCCTGCCAATGCGGCCGCCACCATCCCAGGCCAATTCCCACCGCTAACATCCCAGCGCCTTACCCCTGTCCCACGTTGGGGCGCCCCACCGATAGCCACAGCGGACAGACGGCATCCACAGACCAAGCCCAGCCAGCACCTGAACACTAGGTTGTGCCAGCTCCTGAATCCTAATCCCGCACAATGCAGAGTGGTGAGACCGGGCATCCAACAAAGGCTAGGGGCAGTCCAACCCGCCAATGAACCGACCACGCACGAAGCGCACAGAACAGGTGATCAAACGAGCAGAGACGCTGGATCTGTATCCCGCCGAGCCACTGAACAGGCTCTATCCAACAATCCCAAACCTGGCACCCCCAAAAGAGGTGCCCCAACCAACAAAAGGAAGACATCAGCCCAGTACATCGGCCAACTGACACACCGCTCCACCTAGGTCCGGTCAGGCACGCACCAGGTCCGAACCGGATTGACCACCAATGCACCAGCGGGCAGGGGCATCAGTCACTGGCAGGGAGTGACGGAGGGGAAATAGGCCCCCCATTAGATGTAAGGCCTGAGGTGCGCCAGGCGAGAGGGCAGCCAAAGACCTAACCTAATGGGGAGACAAAGACATACAGACACAGTCATACGTTCCCTCCCTCTTAAGCACATACACTCTCACCGACACACCAAGACACCCAAGAAGGGACGCTGTACCCTCACTCATACACCCCATACACACTCTATGCTCCTAGATCCAGGTACCGATGCCCCAGTAGAGCAACCAGCCCCCGGACCCAGGAGATGGACCCCCTACCATCTAGGACAGAGACAAGCAGACCGCCAAGGGTCCCATAGTGGCGAAGCAGCCAACCAGCCTAGGTCAAAGACCAGACCACCTGTTCCTCCTCCGGACCCCAACCCCTGATGGCCCATCAAGGATTACTAACCTATTTCTAAGGCTTTGTGACCTCAGTAAACTATAGTAAGAAAACATGAAAAAGTAGTGTGTCATATTGAATGGCTGAGACTCTGAATTAGACAGAAACCACAGACAGCGAGAAACAGTTTTGAAAGGTTTATTGAAATATTTCTGGAACAGGATGGACATGTTGTCAGCAGTGGAATCCGGACGAGGTGACTGGACTGAGGAGGACAGGTACATGATTAATTGTTCAGTTGTGAATCTTATTTTCCAGGAAGGTTCTGAGGTGTTGGAGAATGATCTTACTGTTTGGTGAGTTGACATAATTCTTGGTGGAAGTAAGTTGGATGCCAGTGATTGAGATCGGCTCTGTGTGGGTGGCTAACAAGATGTTTGATCTGGTGTCTATTTATTGCAGGTGGAACGGCATTGAAGGGTGGACAGGCAGGAGTTTTGATGGAGCGAAGAACAGTTGAGTCTTACAGGAGAATCCTGGGAAGAGCGGCGTGGAAGTTGAAAAGAGAGAATCCAGAGAATAAATGGAACACAGAAGACTTTGACTGGAGCGAGGAATTGTGGACAAGAAAGAAACATCCAGCACAGGAACCTACAAGAAGGACAAGGGTGGTGAGTATTACTTCTTTTAGGAAAAAGGTAATCTCTTTCAAGGCTTGAATAGAGTCAAGAGTTTGGCCTGTTACCACTCTAGGTGAGTGAATTAACTGGCATCAGCCTGAGGGAACCGCTCCTCTTTTATGCAGCATAACCATTGAGGCTGATGATGAACACACTTGTGTTATCGTTTCATGATCTTGACTTTTTTTTATCTGAAACATTTGGTAGTGACAAAAAATAAAGAAGAAATCTGGAAGAAGGTAGATACTTTTTCACAGCACTGTATAATGTAAATTAGTGAGCATAAATTGTTTCTATAATAATTAAAAGTACTGTAGGGCTGTCAAAAGTAACGCGTTAATGCAGTTTGATAAATTTGTAGAATTAACATGATATATTATTTTATGCATTGACACATGCACAGAATGCTCAGTGCTCATCACATGAACAGCATGACATACCTGAAATGCATCCACAGTTCCATGTGAATGTCTCTTCTCAGTTGCAGGCCATATAGAAGGATTATCGGTCTACATTACTCCCTGTTCTACTGTGCATGTTGTCTGCAGAAAGAGATGCAATGTCTTGTTGTGCTGTTGGTTGCACAAATCGCTTCAATAAAAACCACAAAACATGCTAATTCTATAGAATTTCATCAACCCGGACCCCTTTCAAGGCAAACAAAAGATGTCTTTGATTGCAAGCTATCAGAAGAATCGATTAGAATAAGCAGAGGATTAAAAATTTAGTTTCATATCAGGTAAGCCTTGTTGGGTTACAAACAAGCTAACATTGCTAACCAACACTGCAACTGCAAGATAACCAGAAATAATAACAATGTGAATCGGAGCTACATAAAGGGCCTGTGTCACAACATTTGCACGTGGATCTGCTGTGTTGATAAACAAATAATACCTCTGTTGTTCAGAAGAAATGATCAGCTTTACATTCAGAAAATGTTAACCAGTTAGTTTGCCTTAGTGACTGACTAAAAGATGAATGGGTTAAAAAGGCCACATGTAAATGTGGAATTTAAAATAATAGTTCTATGCATCTCTCCTGTATTTGCGTAAAAAAAGAACAACGGCATCTAGTTTTGTCCTTTATTTATACCGGAAATTGTACATTTTTAGTCATATTTAGGAATGTTGATTAATTGTGATTAATCATCCTCAATTCATAGGTACCCTGTTATTAATTAGATTAAAATTTTTAATCCTTTGACAGCCCTAATCAAAAGGTTATATTACAACAGATAATACAGCCCTCTGCAGCTGTAACAAATCCAGTGAAATGGATTGCCCTGTGGATGCACAGATTCCCAGCGAAACCAGGGCTGATACACAGCGCTCAATACTTAATGACAGAGATGACAGAGAACTAACTTGTTAGGCTGATGTAAATGGATATATTGTGTTCACTAGTTTGCCCTGCCAACCATGTGATGAATAATAAAGCTTAATTCTTTTTCTCCATCTCTGGCCTCCACTTTAGAACGAGTTTCCTTCATTTCTTCTTTATGACAATACACTTGCAGGTGTCATAGAAGGCCATGAATATCAAAGCGTTAATCGTCACCATTCCCAGGGTAACTGTAAACGTGATGAGATGGTAAGCTGCCAATATCACAATATATATTGTGATACCTATGTGAATAACTAGCATAAAGGGGAATGAACAGTTCTCTCAATTTAGAAGACAAAGTAAAAAAAAGAACATTCTCTGCTGCCTCTCTTTCAGATCACATATGTACATATTACACAAAATATTACTTTACTTTAGAAAGGTTACTATGGATACAAGACCTTTACTTAATCTCTTGGCTTGTGGCATTTGGTTCTGGCATTAGCTAACCCAGTAATTACTCAATTTCAGCTTTTCCAACTATTGCTTTTGTTCAGCTCTGATTTAAATAATTGCACAGTGAACCGTTTTTGGGCTAAGTGAAGTGAAGTGGATGCTGTTTTGGGTCATTGTGATTAAGAGGTATTAAGTAGTTGTGGGAGCTTTTGAGTAAATTGATGCTTATTGCATTAGCTTTGGGTGGCCATCTGTCTGTTGTGCTGAATCAATACATGTAATATGACAGACATGAAAGAATCAAGGGTTATATTAGTCTGTAGCATTTGTGTAGATTGAGGAAATTGCTCTGTAACAAGACTGGTTCTCATTATTTTTGCAGTTGCTTCAGGATTCTGTCTTACACTCCTACACTGTTCAAACACATCTAGAACTTTACTTCTAAACCCAAAACTTTAAAAGGATTGTCAGTGTCAGGTACCTCTTTAGTTTATCTGTAGGAATATGAACAATTGTCTGTAAAAAAAATTAACTTGAAGACTATATTTCACATCTCTAGGAGACAACAGCAAGCAGCCACATTTAATTACATTTTATATGCAGCTACTGCTCCATCTGTGTTCCTTTATTGGCTCTGGAATTCCCTTTACAGTGGCTTCACTATAACAGGTTTTGTGCTTGTGTCAACAGCTGGAATTTTGGAGACTCTGCTTTCTTAGAGACTCTCGATGGCAATGCCTTTGTCTGGAAATTGAAATTGCATGTTTTCAGCCCTAAATAAAGAAGTAACATTTTGCCTCTTCCAACAAAGATTCAATAAGGTCCCTAATTCAAATTCACTTTATTGATCCCAGAGGGAAATTAAGTAATATCATAATAAGAGCTTATTACTTAAAGTGAATGAATAAATGTTGTTGGAAACGCATAAACGGCCTAAAGGTATAAGATGTAGTGTTCTTTCTTAAGTAAATTAGTTAACTTTTATGTTTTTATACAACACTGAGAGTGCGACCGTGGCTCAGGTGGTAGGAGTTCGTCCCATAACTGGTGCTGGTTCGAACCCCGTTCCGTCTGTTTTGGTCCTTGGGTCCTTGGGCAAGAAACTTCACCTGCCTTGCCTGCCGTTGGTGGTCAGAGAGCCATGTGGTGCCTGTGTCTGGCAGCCTGGCTTCTGTCTGTGTGCCGCAGGGGAGCTGTGGCTACAATGTAGCTTACCACCATCAGCATGTGAATGTGTGCATGAATAGTGTAAAGCGCTTTACTGAAAAGCTCAATACAAGTGCAGGCGATTTACCACTGAGAGTCATTAAGTAATTAGCTTTCATGGTGGAAAAAGTGCTTTTTGGCAGAGGTGCATGCACTGCATATATGACAGTGGTATAGAGTCAAATTTCACATTAATATGGAACCACAGTTCCCAGTTAGTCAATATATGGTAAAACATAACTGCTTTCAACACACCCCATACAGTGCAAATCAAAGAAACTAACATTTCTGATTGTAAAGTGTAGGTAAAAAAGGACATGGTTTTCAAAACCTTTTAAAATTAGAAGTCTTAAATGCTTGTTCAGTTGTGTTTGGCTCCATGGACTCTGAAAACCCTAGAAAAAGCTAATCGTTTTTGGAATTAACTAAATTACTAATAAAAGTCCGGCTTGTGTGCAAATCAATATCATTGTAAATACAACTGCTCTGTGAAAGCCCCAGATGTTTGTTAGAGAATGTTATTGAACTAAAAGCACAATGAAGACCAAGCAACACACCACACAGGTCAGGAATAACATTGGGAGATTTGTAATATTAAATGGTCAATTGAGTTCTGTTCAATCCATTATCAGAACATGGAAAGAGTATGGCATAGCTACAAATCTTTCAAAGCACAGACGAGATCATTAAACAGAGAGGTGTCCGAGAGGCCAATAGTAATTCTGGAGGAGCTGTAGGAGGCCATAGCTGAGGTGTGGTAATCTGTTTATGGACAAATATTAGTTATGGACTTCACAAAACTGGCCTTTGTGTAAGAGTGGAGAGAAGTAAGCCATTGTTAAATGAAAGCCAGATTTAAAGTATGCCACAGGTCATGTAGGGAACACAACAAATATATGGAAAAAGGTTCTCGAATCAGATGAAACCAAAGTGTACTTTATGATCTAAAACACTATGTGTAGAGGAGAACTAACACTCACGCTCACTGAACACACTATTCCCTCAGGAAAGCGTCATGCTGTTTGGTACCTTTTCCTCAGCCGGGATAATTATAATTAATTGTAAGATGAATGGAGCAAAAATACAGGGCTATCCTGGAAGAAGCCACAAAAGAATTCAGACTGGGTTGGCAGGTCATCTTCCAACAGGACAACACCCCTAAACATAAAGTCAGAGATAAATAAAATGAGATGGTTCAATTCAGAGCATAGCCATGTAATGTATCTTCCAGGTAGGCTCCAGACCAGAATGCATTGGAGAATCTTTGGCAAATTTGAAAAATTCTGTTTACAGATGCCCTCTATCTAATTTGTTCGAACTTGAGAAAATTTTAAAGAAGAATGGGAAAAAAATCTGTCTAGATGTACAAAGTAAAACTTTACAACTGTAATTGCAGCAAAAATGGGTTCTACAAACTTTTGACTTAGGGGGTTGAACACAAACTTTTCATTACTTTATTTGTAAAAGAAAACTGAAGACCATGTGTCCTTTTGTTCTTCTTTAGAGTTAGGTTCTAGTTTCTGTTTGTCTTATCACATACAACCCCAATAAAATGCATTTAGGTTTGTGGTTGTAACATGATAGAATGGTGAAAAGTTCTCAAGATATGAATGTCTTTGCAGGGCACTTTGGACCCTACAAAGACAAGAGCATGGAGCTGCCTACTGGTACTACTCTTTAGTAAATAATTTATTCTAGCTGGGAGGCAGTGCATCATGCTTGAATAAAGCATTTCTGACCCGCAGTCCTCTTAAAGCTCCAACCAAGGGCATAGTGAGTTACAGCTTTCCCCAGTATGGTGTCTCAAAGAAAAGTACGGAGAAGCAGAGGTCAAGGGAACAACAAGGCGCGAGGTAATCGATTACTCCTTGGGGGAATCCAACACAGACACGGTCATCACCTTACAGATTTCTCTATTCCACTTCCCTATGCCCTCTATCTTTCTCTCCTTCTTCTTGCTCTCAATTTAGATTAGGTATCCACCCTTCCCTTTTCTTTTTTCTCATTATTTCTTACCTGACTAAAACCCTGCCAGCCACATATCTGGAGGGTTTCCCCTTACTCTGTCTTGTTTCTTGAAGTCCAACAGCTTTCGGTTTTTGACTCTGTTCTGACCCAACCCTAATTAAAGTCAATTAGGCAAATCCCTTGGATTGTGGCCTAATGCTCTGGACTGCAGCAGGAACAAGAGAGAGCGCAAGCAAGAGACAGTAAAGGAAAAGGGGAAAACTTGGCAGAAGAAGGGACAACACATCCCTGCAGAATAAATCTAGGCAGAGCGTCTAATATATCAAACACATGGATTAGTGGTTAGCTGAGAGAGCTGGGGGTTCAGCTAGAGCTTGTGGTTTCCAGCTTTCTTGGAGAGTTGAGTTGGCCTAGTGACAAACAGGGGGCAATGGTTTGTCTTGCGGGAGGCCGGACTCCATTTCTAATGTGTAAATTAACAACTGAGTGAAAACAAAATCATTTATCAAATTTTTTGGGGGGGAATTTTTTGTTTCTTTTTGTAAAAGAGGTGATATGATAGTTTCCAAATACACTTAAAGTTGCCAAATTCCCAAGATGGAACATAGAAAAGCAGCAAACAACCGCTACAGTTAAAGGAAAGCCATAAAAATTCCTATTTAAAGTTTAGGGGACACAAAAAAGTGGCTCTCATCAGGAAAGATTAGAGTTGAACATTGAGAAATATAAGATAATATGAGAACAGCACATTTCCATGAAAAGCACCATTCCCACAGCGAAACATGGTGGTGGCAGCACCATGCTAAGGGGATGTTTTCTGAACAGGGAACCAGTACAGATTTGTTGCAATTTTTGATAAACCTAAATACAAGGGAATAAGTACACCTGTAAGATATTGCAAATGACTTGAGATTAGGGTGGAGGTTCATTTTCCAGGTGCCTAAAGGATAAATGATGGTTTCCAAGTTCAGGGACAGTAATCTGATTCCCAATTGTAAACTCGATTGGATCAATGAAAAACAGAACCGAAATTAACTGTAACATGTTGAGAAGAAGGCTTCTTTTAACTCCACTCCGCAGAAAAAACATATATATAAAATATATAAAAACATCTGTTCTTTTAGACGTAGAGTTACTTAGCCCTTGCTTGTATGCTAAGTAGATTGTAACTTTATCTGTCCATGCTCCTGCAGCCATGTCTTTGGATTTTTGTAGCTAACATAGGAGCTATATTATGAATAAATTTGATAACATTGTCACATACCACGGTAACTATGTGCCTGTGACATGCAGTCATCTCACCTCTCCTATTGTTTTACAAAGGCGGGAATATTTTCATAACTGTAGAAAAATAATCTCTCATTTGACTCCGTGTATTGAGTCATTTCAGCAGACCCACTTTTGGCCATGTATTATTCACGGGTATTCAAGCCCCACTCTGGCCCAGAGAGGAAGTGCTCTCTCCCAGTCTCCGTCACAGGATATCAGCCTCTAATTCATTATTTAACAAGCTGGAGCTGGGCCACTCAGTCTTACTGAGATGCTGCCTGGATGGGAGAGGGCTGGGTGGGACTACACAGACTGGTCTGAGGCCTCCAGTGATTTATGTCTCTGCTCTCGAAGCTCATCTTTGCTTTTCTCCCCTTCCAGATGGAGGATTGCATGGATGGACAGATGGATAGAGTTGCATTCTATCTTTATGTCTGAACTGGTCACAAGAATCACCCCATGTGATGCAAAGCAATCAGAGTGGTTTGCTCACCTGATGATGGCAACAATGATCCCATTAGTGACTGTGATGATAATGACGATGCAGCTGTGGCTGCCACTTCTTAAAATGAGAAGTCTGATGGCGTGAATAACTTTAAAATTAACACTACGCAATATAATTGCTTTTTTCATTTTTTCTGCAAATGTTTTGAGAAAATAAAAGACTTCTAACATGAACAACAAAATATTCTTCATTGATTTACTTTAGTTTACACTGATTTGAAAATGTATGGGCTGCATGCCAGATGCAGTTACCCTTTTTGCTGCATAACATGGCAAGAACAAAAACAAAAAATATAGTTAACACTTCTGAAAAAGTGAATACTTTAACCTCTCAGATTCAAGCAATAACATCTTTTCGGGAGCATCAGAGGCTCTTTTTAAGATGTTTAGCATGGATGCTGGCTAATCATGCAAATAATTTTGTCTAAATGCAACCTATATTTTCTCACCATGCAAAAGCAACATAAAAACATAAAGAAAATAGCTCACAGCAGCAAAATAAGCCTATTTTCAAAGGATGGATCACTTACTCACTTACTTGTGCATATAACAATCCCTGTATGGTTAACGTTATCATAGATCAGTTAAAACATCAACACATCAAGGAACCTTTCAAGTCCTGCCATGCGGTTATGTAGCAGAGAAAAGTGGCTGAGAGGTCATATTTGATGACTTGGAAATAGATCAATGGGTGTAAATTAGGTCAGACCAAAGCAGGTCTCAGGAGGTAGACGACAGGGAGAGACTGTGGTTTTGGGTCATCTGCACCCCTGACAGAGCTAACTGTACACAAGGGGGGAAAAGTACTCACAATCCTAAATTTCCATGCTTCATTTATGAGATTTTCTCATCTTGCTTTTTAATAGGGCCTTGCTTATACTGTATATGTCATGGCATCATCTCTAATTAATCTATAGAGCTAATGCTTCTAAAAAAGTTTAAATCAGTGGTGTACAAAGTTTTTGTTATGTTGGAAAAATATCATCCAACTCAGAAGTACTTGTAATCACGAGTTTACCAGATATTTTTAAGACTTCAGGTGAAAATAGGATTTTGTTTCAAATTTAAAGAAATTGAGATAACCTAGTTGCAATATTTGTTTTATTTAAAGGGGACATATCATGGAAATTCTACTTTTTTAGCCTTTAAATGCTTTGTGTATTGAATTTAGAGTGTCTAGGAGTGCAAAAAGCATAAATTTGTCTCTCCATGTGTTGTGGAGATATTTTTGTAAAATGTTTTGGGTCATATTTTTTAAGCCGTTCACTTTTCTCTATTATCTATTGTTTTTTTGAACTATTACATCACAGTACTTCCACTGGAACTGCCAAACTTGGTCATGGATTTCCGCCTAATCGCTGAGCGAATCCGCCACCTTTATTTCTCACTGA
Source organism: Valencia hispanica (assembly GCA_963556495.2). NCBI lineage: Eukaryota > Metazoa > Chordata > Actinopteri > Cyprinodontiformes > Valenciidae > Valencia > Valencia hispanica. The sequence goes on from OY747704.1 coordinate 26,433,799, forward strand.
GAGTTTGTAGTCCAAGTTTAGGTATTCCGAAAGTACAAGTCTCCAAAAGTTCTGTTGTTGAGTGTATTAACCCACACAACTCTTTACACCGTCTCCCAGCATCAAAACCGCTTTGAAGTGCGTGGTTAAGTTTTATTTTTAATGGTAATGTGCCTGAATCTGTGGCTATAGTGGTTCTTGTTTGCGCCAAACACTTCAAAGATGAGTGCTTCAGTGACCTCCGCCAGTATCAACAAGGGTTTTCGGAAAGACTTCGTCTTATCGAGGGCTCAATCCCTTCTGAATATGAAAATGGTGAACACAGCACAGTGGTAAGCTCCAATTAACACTAAAATGACAGCAAACTGCATTTTTGGACATTCATCAGGACATTGTTTGGATAGCATTAGCATCTGACTTTCTGCTTATGTTAGCGCTATGTGCTTGATGTTTTAGCTCCCCAATTACTATGTCTTTTAATACTACCATCACAGGTAAAGGCAGAGTATAATGTATTACGTATGCGTATCTGGTTACATACTCGTGTCTGTGTTTTGAAAGAGTTTGACAGGTTCAGATGCTACTTTGAAATAATAACGTTTTTCATTTTCTTCATGTAGTATACCTGCTTACAAAATAATGTTGTCATGATTTAGTACAATCTTTTCTCTTTATATAATTAGAAAATCCACTTTTTATAGCTTAGAAGTTCGTATTGTTTTAGTTGTGGTATTTCAGATCGATGTAAAGCATAGCACATTACTATTTTTTAAACGAGGTTTTGGGTCATTAAACAGTCATCTTATCTTTTGTTAGTGTCTCATAAAAAATAAAAAAAACATTTGACGAATAAAAAGTTTCTGCAGTGCTAGGTTGCCGATTCTCTATCAAACTACAAAAATGGCTGAATGGGGTGAAGTGGAAGGTTCAGCGACCTGGAGGCAGGCGTGGTATGCAGCACGTCCTACACATTTAAAGGGACTGCAACAAAAGGAGTCTTTCTGCAAACCTGTTCAGACACCTCTGAACGGGTAGAAGAGGAGCCTATAGAACTACTATAATAAAATAATTCCGTCCTAATAACTACAGTTCCACTATATATAGACCACAACTAAATGATTTAGATGTAAAAAGGAAGAATTTAAAAGCATGATATATCCACTTTAACTATTTAAACTTTTCTTGTGGAATTTGTTTATTTCAAACCTTTGAACAAATTCAAAATTCGATAGTGAATAAAAATTTCAGTGTGGGTTTAATTATTTCAGTGCAATTGTGTTGAAGCATTTTAACAAATTAAAGGGATATATCATCATTATGCTCAATTCCCTCCTATAAAAGAATGTAATAGTTTTCTAATTTTCTCATACACTCTATTACAAAAAATATTTTTGTTCTGATTACTTGTTAGGTAGTGACTTGTATGAAGTCATTTTTAGTAGGCAAGGCAAGGCGATTTTATTTGTATAGCACATTTTCAACAAGGTAATTCAAGGTGCTTTAAATGATTAGAAGATAAACTAATAAAACAGCAATAAAGCATAAAACACACACAGAGCATATGACACGTAAAAACACTACTCAAAAGCAGACATGAATTTAGGATAAAGTAAAAATAAAGCATTAAACAGACACAAAACATTTGATACATGAAAATATTACTCAAAGGCAGCTCTAAACAGATGGGCTTTTACCTGTGATTTAAAATAACTTAAAAGAAAGGGTTGTCTGGAAGTTTGTTCAAGATTAGAGTAGCATAGAAACTGAAAGCTGCTTCTCCAAATATCCAGCAGGTCCTGGACGGTGAAAGATCCTCTGCCCAGCATCAACTTGCAGACCAGGCCCCCACCACGCTCATCATCAGAGACTCTATTATCAGGGATGTTAGGATGAGAGGAGCCCTCACTCTGTGTTTTCCTGGAGCCACCGTAAAGGACATTGCTGAACAGATCCTGGACCATATCCAATGTCTTACATATGTGAGTAGAGTTATAATTCACGCTGGAACCAATGACATTCGTAAACAGCAGTCTGAGCTCCTGCAGCTGGATTTTATTAATTTGTTTAATCTTTTAAAATACACACGTGTCTGTTTTTATTTCTGGTCCCACCACTACCATCGGCAGAGGAATTGGTCGTTTTAGCAGACTTTTATCTCTGAACACTTGGATTTCTTCTGCCACCGTGATGCACAATATTGGTTTTTATAGACAATTTTAACATTTTCTGGGGCAGGAGTCAACTGTTTTGGCCGGATGGACTACATCTTAACAGGTATCCGCATGCTGGCAATGAGACTGGCATGGCCACGCCCCCCCCCTGTCAACCACACCGCCCCCCCCCCCCTGTCAACCACACCGGCCCCCGCTGCTCCTACCCTCTCTGCCGCTTCCACCACAACCTGATGTTAAAATAACTCAAAATATGATATGAGTGGGACTTTAAAGAGTAACTAAACCCCCAAAAACTTTTTTTTGCCTATAAACTGTATAAATGGGTCTTTACCAATGCAATCTTTCCGTTTCTGGGGATTTTTTTTACATTTTCATGTAAACTTGTTTAATTCTACACTTTTTGATCTGAAAACCTCTTTGTGGTGCCCTCTTAGGGTTTAACTGTGGCTATTCCATTTGAATTTTGTGATTGGCGGAGAGCGGTAAATCTTTTCCACTCTTTACGTCACAGGGATAGTCTCACAGACACGACCCGTGGGTTTCTCTCAGACACACTCGCCCCGTGGCGAGATTGGAAATGGATTGCGTTTTTCAGGTTACCATTATTATCCCATTAGCACTTAGTTAGCATAGCTAACATGCTGTTTTGAAAGTTAGCATTACCACTTAGAGACTGGACTCCTCTTGTCTCCCTTTGCCTCAGCAGCACCAGCCTTGGGCAGTGCTGACTCAGCACCCTGAGCCAGTGGCTCGAATTGATACGGCTCGGGGCCGCTGGGCTCCATAAAGCCTCCCTCTACCTCTGGTGACGATGGAGGAGATCTGCTGGCTCAGGGCGCTGAGTCAGCGCTGCCTGAGGCCGGTGCTGCTGAGGCAGAAGGAGACATGATGGGTCCAGTCTCTGAGTGGTAATGCTAACAGATGAATGTTGATCAGATCGATCAGTTGCAAAACTGCCAACGTCGCTTTGGTCACTGTCCATGTTTCAGTGTCAGATTAAGTCAGGTGTCTCTGTCCTCCTCCTGACAACACCCCCATGTTCCCCCCTTCACTCATCCCACTTAGCCACGCCCCTCCGGGCCTCCTGGCAGTGCCCACTTTGTAGAATTTTTCAAATGTTGTCAGGGGGCAATGTTATGATTTTTCATGGGGTTCAGTTCCACTTTAATGATTTTATTAACGCTCATAATGTCCTAGTTAAATTTCAGTCTGGTTTTAGGGTGAACCACAGCACAGAGACGGCCCTTCTGAATATTTTAAATGACTTTAGATTAAACTATGATGCCCAGAAGGTGACAGTGTTGGTTCTACTGGATCTAAGTGCTGCCTTTGATACAGTAGACCACACTATTTTTTAACCCTTTTAAAACAGATTGGCCACTCTGGTGCTGTTCACAAATGGTTCACATCTTATCTCTCAGACAGCCCTTTTTTTATAAGTCTAGATACCTGCTACTCTAAGGTCCACAAGATTACATGTGGTGTGCCCCAGGGTTCGATTTTAGGCCCAGTGCTTTGTAACCTTTATATGCTCCCTTATGGCAGTGTCATCGGAAGACATGGAGTTAACTTTCACAGTTATGCTGACGATACGCAGTTGATGCTGACGATACGCAGTTGTACATCTCCATGTCTCCCGATGACATACAGCCAATGGATGCACTTTTTAACTGCATTTTAGACATCAAATCCTAGATGGCAGAAAACTTTCTCCAGCTCAACCACGACAAAACTGAAGTTTTAGTCACTGGTCCTCAGGCTCAGAGAGAGAAACTTTTACCAAAACTACAATCACTGTCTTTTAGTCCTTCTTTACAAGTGAAGAACCTGAGCGTGATTTTTGACTCTGAGCTGACTTTTATCCCTCACATTAAAAATATTACTAAAATAGGTTTTTATCAACTACAGAACATTGCCAGAGTCCACCCCACTGATGCATGCTTTTATCACCAGTAGAATTAATTACTGTAATGCCCTGCTTTCTGGTCTTCCCAAAAAGTGTATATCAAGTTAACAACTTCTACAAAATTCAGCACGTGTCCTGACAAAGACCAGGAGGCGGGAGCACATTACACCGGTCTTAAAATCACTGCATTGGCTCCCCGTGTGTCTTAGGATCGATTTTAAGGTTCTTTTAATGGTTTTTAAGTGTTCTAATGGTCATGGGCCTTCTTATCTTTCAGAACTGTTTTCACTATATGAATCTTGGCGGTCTCTGCGCTCCTCTGGCAGCCATCTCCTTGTCATCCCAAAAGTCAGGACACACACTCATGGTGAGGCGTCTTTCCAGTTTTATGGCGCTCACATCTAGAACAGGCTGCCGGAGGACCTCAGGGCTGCAGAGAAAATTCATGTTTTTAAGACCAGGCTCAAGACTCACCTTTTTAGCCTAGCTTTTAATTGATTATTATTTATTAGTATCTGCTTAATTGCTTTGCATGTTTTACCTGATTAAACTTTATCAATGTTTTACACTAAATGATTCAAAATTTTATCAGTGTTAAAATTTTATCTGTGTTTTACTATTTAATCTCATACTTATCTACTCTTTATTTGAATATTTTAACCTGTTGGTTTAATCTTTCTTCCAGTATTTCCTCTGGGGGAGCCTTCTGCCTCGGGGGTGGTGGTTCGGCTGTGGCTGCCTTGGTACTCTCCAGGTGGAGCTTGGGTGGAGGTGGGGGTCTCAGCCTTACCTCATCTGGGCGCCCTGGGCTGGTGCCTCTGCTGTTGCTGTCGATCTGCTGCTGCCGATGCAGATGGCTCCCCTGATGGCGTTTCCTTACCTGGCTCATCCGTACTTGTAAATGTAAATATGGAAAACAACATTGCAGTAATCAATCCGACTAAAGATAAACGCATGGATGCGTTTTGCAAGATACCGTTGCAACATTAGTCCTTTAATCCTAGAAATTTTCTTTCGATGATAGAAGGCTCACCTTGTTATTGCTTTTATGTGACCCTGGAGGTTCAGGTCTGAGTCCATTACTACATCTAAACTTCAGGCCTGATCAGTAGTTTCTAGCTGTGTTAAAAGAAGCTCTGTGCTGACTTGATCATTCCTCTTTAGGTCCAAAGAAAATGACTTCAATTTTGTTTCTATTCAGCTGGAGAATATTATGGCACATCCCTGTAACCCAAGACCGCATGGATGTGGATGTGCAGCCCAAGACCGGTGCTGCTGAGGCAGAGGGTCCAGTCTCTGAGTGGTAATGCTAACATAGGCTAACGTTCAAAACAATGTTGCTAACTAAGTGCTAATGTGATAATAATGGTAACCTGAAAAAATGCAATCCAACTCCAAACTCGGGCGAGTGTGTCTGAGAGATGGTTTTATACCCAAACCCATGGGGCGTGTCTGTGAGACCATGCCTGTGACGTAAAGAGTGGAAAAGATGTACCGCTCTCCGCCAATCACAAAATTCAAGTGCAGTAGCCACACTTCAATCCTTAGAGGGCAGCAGGAGCATTTCATGGACCTGAAAACATTGGGGGCTGAGCCCACACCCTTTTAGAGGAATCTGGGGAAACCTACGCAGTAAAAAAGGCTTATTATTAAAGCCTTCTTGAGGATTGTGGCACCTTGTTTAAAGTCAATTAAAGCGATATTTACTTCAAAATGTATTTATTTTCAAAATTAAACGTGACAATTGTCGAGAGGAGATTTTTAAGTGAAAGTTTGCGCCTCGCGCTGCTATGCTACCGGTCTCTGACCAGCCTGCTGTCTGCTAACTCCTCTTTCCCAGTTCGTTTATCCTGTGGCAGAGTATAAAAAAAGAATTACACATTCACACAATATATATATGTTGGGCATGCATGGGGAGAGAGATTCTTACCAAACCATCTCCAAAGAACTCTTCCTCATAGATGCCTTTATTTCTTTACAAAGTTATTACAAAACATTCTGAGAGACAGCCTCTCTTACAGGATCCAATCAGCTCAATAATACATATTCATATATATGCAAAGTGTGACTGTAGTCCTTTTCTAATAGGTTAAGCCCTTTTAATATATTCCTTTTCGTTTACTAAGCAGAAAGCCTTTCTTCTTTGGTCCCATGCTCCCACCAGACCATTTGCACGATCAAACCACCAGATGTTTCCTGTTTTTTCAGAGAATCGTGACCCATTGTCTTGTGAACACTGGCTCATATCCTGTTCTTAACAGCTTTTCTGCAGTTAATCGTGACCGTGACTACTAGTTACCTTCTGACCCATGGGTCACATCCTGAGCTAACACTCTTCTGCATTTAGTTAATTATTTTAGCACACAACCCCTTTACCTTTTGGTCTGTGTATTCATTCAATGCTTGTTTAAAAGTTTTCATTTACATTACGATGTAAAGATCTCTAAAATCAGTATTAATATTAGGTTAAACAGAATGATAAAATTAGTCATAAAGTAACAATTATTTTCCTTTTTTTCTCACTCTGACAAGCACAAAAGTTAGTCCTCTGTTAGGTTGCATGGTAAACCTCTGTGTCTGCTGCTCCTTTCATCATTCTCTGTTCTGTCTAGGTAATCTGTAAACCAAGTATAACATCAGATTTCTTTTATTTTAATGGATGTTATCAAAAGGTAATTATAAAAGGAACTGACCTTTGCAACATGATTAGCATTCAAGTGTCATTTTTGGGTGAAATTGGTTCAATTATATAGTTTTATCTAGAAAAGCCCTCGGAGAGCGCAGACCTCCGCCAAGGCAGCTCAGTCTCAGTCAAGACAGCAGTCTTCTCACTCAGAACAAAAGTAAAACTGTTAATTTAATCAGTGCTGTAGTCTAGTTTATTCTAGGAGTAAACTCAGATTTGTTTCCTCCCAGACAATCATCGGTCAAAATGTTAAATCAGTCATTGATTAGTCAGTGATTTTAATCCTGCCCTGCTTTCTGAAGCAGCTCCTTCTATTCTGTATTTATGAAGATGCCTACATTATCACTTCTTGTGTAGATAATAGTCTAATGAATGATAAGACAGAGAAACAGCTTTAATTAGTTAGAATTATTTATGGATTTTAAGTATTTATATTTGCATCAATCTTTAAACCCCCAAGTTGTGATTCTGATGTCTGTCACTCAGTCTAGGCCCCGCCCCCTTTGTATTACAGCCCTGCTTTTATTTTAGTGTGACACCCCAAGATCATCACTGGCCCCCATTTAGCCCTCTTATAAAACTTCCTAGATACACCCCTGCTCACCAGTCTTAATGAAGTATTTTTAGGCTTATATAAACATTATTATTCAAGCATTATTACCTATAATCATTTTGAATAAGACTTACTGATTTAGACTTACTTTATAGGGTTAAACACAGCGGGTCTGACCCACAATAATAAATACAGTTATTAATTCAAACTCTTAGAAAAGTCTCTGTTTCAGAGCTTTGTGCAGAAAGTTCTGGTGCTTCTAAAACAAGCGGCCAGTTACGGGCTGGGATAAAGCTTGCAATGAGCTGCACTGTGGGGCGATGAGGATGAGACACAGATCAGTGTCTGATCTGTGTCTCATCCTCATCGCCACAGACACAAAGGGGAGATGCAGACCAACGCAAGTCGGTCCAAAATATCCGAAGATTTTGTCCGACTGACCTGTTTTTGCAAACACTACTTTGAATCTGCCTAATGTTTATATAATTTGAAGACATAAAGTAGGCTATATAAATTGTTAATTTACCTGTTTTATGTGTTGGCCCAGAGTTTTGCCGCCCATTGCCAGCCGTCACAACTAAAGAATTGTCCCTCTTATTTCTGTCAAAAATCGTCTGATGTGCATTTTCTGTAAGGACCGCTCTGGAGGTTATTAAACACCGGGCTGTCAGCCAATAAGACACGGAAGATTTCCCTGCACAACTCCTCTCTGATCTGTCATACCGATGTGCCTCTGTTGCATTCACTTAGTTTCTACAGTTTATAAGCAAAAAACAGTTGTTTTGGGGTTTAGTTACTCTTTAAGTCCCTGGCACTGATACTGCTACCCCAACAGATGATGGCTGAAGAGATTAGACTCTCTACAACAGACTTGTAGAAGATTTGCAGCATCTTGCTGCAAACCTTGAAGGACCTAAGCTTCCTCAAGAAGTACACTCTGCTCTGTCCCTTCTTGTAGATGGTTTCACTGTCAGTCTCCAGTCCAGTCTGTTGTCAAGGTGAACTCCGAGGTATTTAAACTCCTCAACCACCTCCACTTCTTCTCCCATGATGGAAACAGTGTTTGACTTATCCCTGTTTCTTCTGAAATTTACAATCATCTCTTTTGTTTTGTTCACATTCAAGGTAAGACGATTTGTGACACACCATGTCACAAAGCTGTCCACCAGCCCTCTGTATTCAGCTTCTTGTCCATCTCCGATACACTCGACAATTGCAGAGTCTTCTGAGTATTTCTGCAGATGACAGGTCTCTGATTTGTATTGGAAGTCTGAGGTGTACAGAGTGAAAAGGAATGGTGAGAGTATGGTCCCCTCTGGTGCTCCTGTGCTGCTGACCACCTGGTTTGACACACAATTCTTCAGTTTCACAAACTGTGGTCTGTTTGTCAGAAGTTTCTGAAAAAGCAAATCAGGCTGAATTCTGTAAAATGCACTGGCAAAATCAAAGATGATTTTGCCCAAAGATGATCCTCACAGTGCTGCCTGCTTTGTCTAGATGACAGGACTGGTTTGGTTGAAGCAGGTGTATGATGGCATCTTCAACTCCAACTCCACAGCGATAAGCAATCTGCAGCGGGTCCTAATATGTTCTTGTTTGCTTGCTCACGGGTGCCAACAATAGTCTCTCCAGGACCTTCATGATGTGGGATGTCAGGGCAACAGGTCTATAGTCATTGATGATTGATGGGTGAGTTCTCTTTGGTACTGGAACAAGGCAGGATATCTCCACAACACTGGAACCTTCTCTTGTGTTAGGCTAAGGTTGAAGAGGTGCTGCAGAATCCCAGAGAGCTGCTCTGCACGGGCCTTCAGGGCTCTGGGGCTGACACCATCTGGACCTGCAGCCTTGTTCCGGCTCAGTTTCTCCAGCTGCCTAATCACCTGACCTTTGGAGACAGAGAAGTGGGAGGAAGAGGCAAAGGGGGTAGCAGCATTTCCTAACTTGGTTGAAGTCAAACTTGTGGAATCAGGAGAGTCCATGGCTGAGGTGAAGGATAAAACATTCGGGGTGTAACAGGAAAGCTGTTGGTCAGAGGAGAGTGGGATGTCTGTTTGGCTGGGAACAGGAGAGGAGGATGCTGAGCTAGTTTCTGAACTGAACCTGTTGAAGAATGTGTTCAGTTCATTGGCTCTGTCCAAACTTCCATCTAACCAATCATTCCTGTCCTTAAAGCCTGTGATCTTTTTCATCCCTCACCAGACATCTCTGATATTTTTCCTCTGTAGTTTGTTCTACATATTCTTTCTGTATGCATCTTTGCTGTCTCTGATCTTGACTTAAAGTTGTTTCTGTATACTCCTCACTAATCCCCTGTCTCCCTCCCTGAAGGCTCTTTTTTTCTTGTTTAGCAGTTCCTTCAGGTCACTGGTGATCCAGGGTTTGTTATTAGGGAAGCATCTCACTGTTCTGGTGGGGATGATGTCCACGCAGAAGTTTATATAGTCAGTCACACACTCAGTAATGGCATTAATGTCTTCTCCATGTGCTTGGCAAAGAGTCATCCAATCTGTGGTCGCTAAACAACCCTGCAGGGCTTCTTCAGCTTCATGTGACCATTTTCTCACAGTTTTCTTTGGTTGCCTCAAAAAAATGTGGCTTATATTCTCAACAGAGAAAAACAAGATTGTGATCTGATTGTCCCAGAGGAGGTCTTGGTTTGGATTAGTTTCCATTTGCATAAAACAAATCCAAGGTTTTGTTTTCTCTTGTGGAGCAGCTGACATGTTGGAAGTGTAGTAGAGAGCAAGGCATGCTTAAAATCACCAGATATTGCCACAAATGCATTGGGGTGCTGGGTCTGTAGGTTAGCAACAACAGAACTGATGACATCACATGCAATGTCGGCAACGGCTGAAGGTGGAATGTTAACAACTGCCAAAATAACACTTGTGAACTCTCTTGGTATATAATATGGACAAAAACTTACTGCCAAGAGTTCAATATCTGGGCTGCAGAGATGACACTTCACATTAACGTGTCCTGGATGACACTTTCTGTTGTTGACAAGCACTGCTACTCCACCTCCTTTTCTTTTCCTGCTCATCTTCAGATCTCTATCTGCTCGTACAGTCATGGAGCCTGGCAGAGAGACGTTGGACTTGGGGATTTGATCCTGCAGCCACGTCTCAGTAAAACACATAACACTGCATTCCCGATACTCTAGCTGAGTCCTTGTAAGGGCTTGGAGTTTATCCATCTTGTTAGCCAGTGATCTCACATTGCCCTTTATGATTGATGGAAGAGATGGTTTGAACTTCCTCCTTCTCTGTCTCCTTTTTGCTCCTGCTCTGCATCCACGTCTCCTCCTTATCAACTCATCAGGGATTTGGGGCTTCAGTTGAGGTATTATTTCAGCTTTTGCAATGTTAATCAGCTGCTCCCGGCTGTAAACCTCATTGTTTCCATGGTTACGCTTCATAACATGTTATCAAAAAGTGAAAAACTAACTGCAAAAATCCTTCCAGCTTTACAGCACAGGTACTTTACAGGTAAAATAATGCAATCTTCCTCTCTTTTTAGATCTTACAGTAAACCTGGAGTCGAGTTTTCCATCATTTCCTCTCGCCTCGTGGACACTCCCTTTTTCACTAAGTGCCAGTGTATCGCTTGTCCACTGAGACTTCTTTCTACCTGAGACTACTTTCACTTTAGTTGGAGCAATGGAATCAATCAAATTATCTACCAGCTTGTTAACTGAGATGGAGTTGGGAAATGAGGGGGATGTGGTGGGAAGGTAAATACGTTGAGAGGTTTCAACTGAACTGTCCCTGAGAAAATGCTTTTTTACAGTGGTCTCACTGTGGCTGGATAGTTCAGCCGAGATGGTACTTTCAAAGAAAACACATAAATGATCAGATAATGCAATATCAATTACCGAGATGTTGGGCAATCATAAACCTATCGCCACACTGGTACTAGGGATTCCACAGTGCTCATTCTTTAAGTAAACACATGCTTCACCAGCATTACAAGGCCCATTTGAACAGCTGCTGTCCTGATCACATATAAAGCAAACAGAGTCCATACAAACTGTAATTTTTCTTTTGAGTTAAGGAGTTTGAAATATAAGGTCCATCCACACAACCATCAGCAACCAGGGTTTCCCTGCATTGCTCTCTACAGAGGGCAGTGATGCATACTTGTGGCATTACTAATCAGTATCTTAGGTAGTCCTAAAAAGACACCACACACTTAGAACTGTTACACCTTGATCAAATCAAAATAACTTTGGAGGCCCATTCTCACCAGTCCTGTTGAATTGAACTATGACTCTTTTGCTTGGAAAGTCCAGTTTGTTTGGGGAAGTGTGAATGTACAAGGCAACTCTGGTGGTGCGGATCAAAGAGGCAAACTCTGCTCAATCTAAAAACGTAGAAGTCAGTAAGCTTGAAGTGTACCATATGCCAGTGTATCTTAACCCTTGTCCGCAGCGCCCACTGTCCTTCATGTCTTAGATGGATGTCTTTTCCAGCACTCCTGATTCAAATGATAGCATTAGCTCTTGCATGCCATCAAGTGCTGTAGAAGCTAGTCATCCAGTTATTCAGGTCAGGTGTGTAGAAGAGGGGAAACACCTAAAACATGCAGTATACTGGGCCCTGAGGACAAGGGTTAAGAAACCCTGCCATATGCAATCCCACTCTTATTGGGTCTACTGGACTAATAGTTGCAAAAACGGCCTAAGTGACCTCCTGCTGGTAGATATGATTTATTGAAATCATGACACCAAATTTCTTTCAAATTTCTCTTTTCTTTTTGTTTACGTGTCCTGTCTGGCAGTGTGGCACTCAGAATTGCTGTCTGAGTACCAGGTAGAAGCCCAACAGATTTACTTTCACAAGTGGAGCATTACGGCTTTTGCTATAGTATTCCTCTTGATATATACTGTTTGTATAACAAATCTTTATTAGAAATTGCTGTGTTTTTTTCTAATATTATGGACATGGAGACAAAAATGAAGGGGAAGAAAGAAAGAAGATGAATAGAGATAGGAAAAAAAGTTAAGATGGTCCAGATAAAAGAGAGAAAAGGGAACAAAGAAAACACTAGAAACCATCCCAACCAACCAAATGTGTTTCGGTAAACTTGTAAAAGTGTTTCGGTAAACTTGTAAATGTGTTTCGGTAAACTTGTAAATGTGTTTCGATAAATTTGTAAAAGTGTTTCGGTAAACTTGTAAATGTGTTTCGGTAAGATTCTAAATGTGTTTTGGTAAATTTGTAAATGTGTTTCGGTAAATTTGTAAAAGTGTTTCGGTAAGTTTGTAAAAGTGTTTCGGTAAACTTGTAAATGTGTTTCGGTAAACTTGTAAATGTGTTTCGGTAAATTTGTAAAAGTGTTTCGGTAAACTTGTAAATGTGTTTCGGTAAGATTGTAAATGTGTTTCAGGTTAATGCAATTTTGTTTTGCACTTCCTGGCCACCGTACCAGCGGGTCAGAACAAAAGAGAATCTTCACCAGTGAGATGTCCTCTGTTTAGCTGGAGCTTTTGCTAAGAACCTCTGCTAAGAACCTCTGCCAAGAACGGGTTGAAATGGCCGCGAATCCCACTTCTTATAGCCCTTTTGCGATGATGTCATCGTTGATGTCACCATTGATGTCACCATTGGTGGCCACGGACCAATAGGAGTGTGTTGGGGGTCACTGCTAGGATTGCTGGGAAATGTGGTCAGCTCAGTCCATCTTTGAAATGGCTCCCAGCCATCCAATAGTCTGTTCAGTTCATCTTATGAGAAATGGAATCACAACAGTAATTTTTTCCGATTTTTAACAAAACACAAAAAACTGAAAGAAAAATATTGAATATATAACATTTATTAACTATTTCATTCAAAAACTTTGTGACAATAGATGACTATTGACATATTAAAAACATTGTCTCTCAGTTATGGAACATGAGAGGAATAAATTACTTTGGCAAATTTTCTAACATGCCTATGTGACTTACGCCATTTCCAAAACTTATAACTTAAACAATAAAGTATTACTAATAAATAAACTGAACATTATACTGAGGAGGTGTGTGCATCTCCTCAATTCTTCCTTCATTTCTTCAGTTCTTGACTGATTTCTATTAATGTGGCAAATTGTCAAAGAAGTGATGACACTCAATTGGCATGACATGTTTCATTGACTGGAGGTCGTTGAACTTCCTATCCTGGAATGGCAGAGCACACGGAAGTATTCTTATCCATGCCATTGGCTCATTTGGCACCTGTACCCTCTGTGGCAGTACTTCCCATGCAGAGTCCTCTGAAAAGGTCAGTTTGAAATGGACCTTGCCATCACTGCTAAACTGAAGAGCTCCCAAGTCATGCACAGTTGGATCCCCAGCTTTTTTGCCTGGTCTGATGCTTGTGAAGTAAGATCTATTCATCTTCAGGAACTGATCGTGCTTTAGCACCTTTACATGGTAAGGTGATGGTCTGATTCTTGCAGTCTGCAGTATGAAGATGTAGTCTCTCGGGGTGAAGATATCGGTAACGATTTTGCGTTCAATAGTACTATGCATGCTGTCACACTCCATTTGTGTGTGCCCCGCAAAAAGGTATTTCTGTGTTATTAGTACCCCATATTTCCTTGCAAGCTCAGAGACTGCATTTGCCACACATGCATTACAGTTTTGATAATTGCAACCGTCACTCCACACTATCTCCACACAGATCTCCTTGACTTCTGGATGGTCTTTGATCACACCTTCAAAGTGGCGATATTGAAGGTGCACAAATGCCTCACTACTAAGATCGCCCTCACATTCACCCCAAATGTAGCAGTAACCTAGCCTGGCTTTCGCCAGACTAAGTTCGAGATTGAACTTACTCTGGGGAGTCTGCCAAGCAATTTCTACTGCACAAGAGGCGTGACTAACGAGCATAGTTCAAATGACTCTGTACGCAATGGATAGAGCATTCACCAATCAGACCATCATTCCAGGTGATGTACTTTGCCGAGCGATGCGAAACTCCAGCCAGGAAAATTGTCAGCATACGTGGATAGTTAGTAGGATTGCGGTCTGCAGAAGCAGCAATGGCAGAGAACTTTTAAATCTTTTAAATAGCAGCAACAGCAGCAACAGCAGCGACAGCAGCGTCAACGGATAACTGTGGTCTGGTGGCTGCCATGACCAATGTAAACAACAAGCTGCTTGCCGACTTTTCCCACGCTTCTCTGACGTCATCGTTTTGAACCCACCAATTGTGCGCAAGGTGGATAAGCCCGGTTGTGATTAGTTCCAGAAAAACTGGATAGGCTGTACCAATAGTTTAATGTGTGGGTTTCCAGCCTGATCTGCAGGGCAGAATCAAACTGCCGTCAGATCAGGCTGGCGAAAGCCAGGCTAGCAGTAACCTTTCTTTGATCCCAAATTCAAGAGGGTAAAGTTATGGACCTGCAGTTTTGTTTTGTAATACAAGCCACTGGGTTGGGTTTTTGAACACATCCATGTTTTGGCCAAAGCCTGTTTGTATAAAATATATAAACGCCTTCTGGGATTCAGTCTTTTTCATTATGGAAACCCTGAGGTATTTTCTACCATTACAGAAGCACAGCTTGTAAGTCCATCATCCAAACTGACCTCTCATTACTTGCAGAATCCTTGTCACGGGATTTGTCTTGTCACGCTTCATCTTTTTGGAAGATATGTGCATCATATTCAGCCTTACTGATATTCCCATGCTTAAATGAAACACAAACATCAAATTGATCTTTTCATGGAATAAATACAGAATAGTCTCCCACATGGAACACTTCTGTGAAATATCGTATTTCAACAGTCCTTACTCCAGCATTTGCAGCTGCTTATTGATATTCCCGATGTAATTGGGAGATGGTTGTGCCAGGGTGGAGGAATTTCTTGTTTTTGTAGGTTTCTGTGCTTCTGCAGTAGTGTGAATCAACAGTGAGCAGGTCACTCCACCAGTCCTTCAGGAAATCCTTGGCATCAGTGTCTGGCTTTGCATGTTTGCCACTCTTAGGTCCAGATTTAGAAGGTAGTGGTGCTGATTTTGCAGCTTCAATTGGTAGGACAATGATGAATTGCATCAGGACCCTTCAGCAACTTTCCTTTGCTTTATGCTGACTTTTGTGACCAACGTGGTGACATATAAACAATGTTCTTCCCAGGTGTTCATTGCCCAAATCTTCTGAAATATCCACTGCAGCTGCTCTTCAGTTAGCAATTGGCAGTCTCGAGTTGAGATTTGCTGCCAGAACTTTGAGTTGCAGGGAGGACCCATTGCCTTGGATGTCTTTTCTTTGCCATCTTTGGTTCTATATGGCATTCCTCGCAGACGTTTATGCTTGGATTCATTTTGCTTCCATGTTGCTGGACTAAGGCGCTTATTCATTTTCTCTTTGACTGTACTGTTTAAATTAGCAACCTCATCACGTTGTTCTGCAGTTGTTCCTATCAAAGTTAGCCTGTCTTCGTTTTCAGAGGCAGAGGACAGAATGGGGAATAGTCTGGATCGGTGAGGACATCATCAGATATGTCATCTTCATAGTTTGGATATGTCTGCTTGGCATCTTCATTTACTTAAAGGGGGGGTATTATGCAAAATGGACTTTCTGAAGCTTGATATCCTGAGAACCTGTCTTTCCCTCATTAAAAACATACCTGAAGTGTTGCTCTGACCCATTCACTCATGTAAGAGTAATTTTTGAGTCTCTGCCGGTCTCTGCTGGTAGTTCTCAGGGTTGCTGAAACGCCTGCTTCCACCTATCCCCGCCTTTTCCACCCATCTCCTCCTCCAACCTGACGTACTCAGCCGAGAGCCTCACCCCTGCAGAGCTCCACTGCCCCTCCCTACCTCACTCAACTCCAGCTGAGTCCCAGGTGCAGTAATTATAACACACCAGCTGCGCGTCTTTTGTGGGATTTTTTTTCAGACTCCGTGCATGCTGCGATGATGCACGGTATGTGACCATTGTATGTGACGAAATGAAGGGGGAGTGTCAGAAAGAATAGGAGGGACTTAGAGAGGCACAGGCGAAAATCGAGGGGTCCAATACGGAAGTAAATTTCTTTAAGGTGGATTTGGAAATATGACGGTCTTTTAAAAGACTTAAGGTGACAATTTTATTGGAGTGTCCTATAGAAGGGTAATATGTACCAGGAAGAAGCATAATATCCCCCCTTTAAACAGAAGTGTTTAATCCATCTGAAAGAGAGACGTCGTCTGGTACATGCTGCTTCATCTCCTCAATTAACCGCTCATTTTCACTGTCACTGGATGACATCTGATCGGAGTTAGAATTGTCAAGGGTATCTCCTACCAAAACAGAAAAACATGTCAACCCTTCAAGGGGGGCAGGTCACCAATGTGTGATCATAAAAAAAACACAAATGCCATTGTGTAATTTCCATTAAACTATATTACAGACAGAAAGCATGCTATAAAAGGTAAAAGGATATGACTAATGTCATGATCGAGTGAAATTTTTATAAAATAACGGGGAAAAAAATGATCTTTATTTGGTTATGGCTACACATATTTTCGGGTTGTTAGAGCAGTGTTTTTCAACCTTTTTTGAGTCAAGCTACATTTTTTCATTGATTAAAATCCCAAGGCACACCATCAACTAAAAATTTTTAAAAATGGAACTCGGTAACCTATACTAACAACATGTCATTTTTTCTGGACTATAAATCGCTCCGGAGTATAAGTCGCACCAGCCAAAAAGTGCATGATGAATAAGAAAAACACATATGAGTCTCGCACTGGACTATAAGTCGCATTTCTTCTGGAAATTTATTATACAAAATCCGCAACCAAGAACAGACATTTCACCTTGAAAGGCAAGTTATAACAATAACAGAATAGAGAACAGGCTCAATAGATTTGCGGTAGGCTAACACAACATTTCAGCTGCACGAAGCATAAACAGCGAAGTGAATAGTGTCTGCTATGTTAAAGGGGGGGTATTATGCAAAATGGACTTTCTGAAGCTTTATATCCTGAGAACATGTCTTTCCCTCATTAAAAACATACCTGAAGTGATGCTCTGACGCATTCACTCATGTTAGAGTTTGAGTCTCTGCCGGTCTCTGCTGGTAGTTCTCGGGGTTGCTGAAACACCTGCTCCCACCTATCTCCGCCTTTTCCACCCATCTCCGCCCCCGACCTTACGTACTCAGCCGAGAGCTTCGCCCCTGCAGAGCTCCCCTGCCCCTCCCCACCTCACGCATCTTCGGCTGAGTCCCAGGTGCAGTAATTATAACACACCAGCTGCAGCTGCGCGTCTTCTGTGGGATTTTTTCTCGACTCCGTACATGCTGCGATGATACACGGTATGTGACGAACTGAAGGGGGAGTGTCAAAAAGAGTAGGAGGGTGAAAATCAAGGCGTCCAATACTGAAGTAAATTTCTTTAAGGTGGATTTGGATATATGACGGACTTTTAAAAGACTTAAGGTGACAATTTTATTGGAGTGTGTTATAGAATGGTAATATGTGCCTGGAAGAAGGATAATATCCCCCCTTTAACGTAACATATAAAAAGTTGTTTGGATAACTCAAATAAGACAGAAATGTGGATAATATATTTGAAAAGACAGAAAGGGATTAACATGAAGCCCATTAGTTGTAACAGCGACAGATTCTGGTACCTTCCCGCTCTTTGCTAAATGCTAGCTTCTTGGAATTAGCTTCTTTGCTAAAGAAAATGCTAACTAAAAGAAAGAATGAGAGGACTAAATAATTATGTAATAACTTGCCTTGTTAATATTATAGTAAAACCTCATCACTTACCAGAGGGGGATAAGCCCTGAATCATGGCGACAACTTCAGCAGCTAGATAGATCTTCTTTCTTCTTGAAGCAGCAGCCATTTTGAAAGGCTTGGAAAATTGCCAAGTCACCCTGTCATTTGACTTAGGCAAAATAAAATTCAATTCAATTCAGTTTATTTATATAGCGCCAATTCACAACAGATGTCATCTCAAGGCACTTAACAAGAAGTCATTTCAATACATTTATACAAACATTCCAATCAGTTAAAAAGTTTCCTATTTAAGGAATCCCAGCAGATTGCGTCAGTCATTGGCGTGAGGTTGGGCCCCGTTGATGCAGACTTTTTAACCACAGCAATCCTTCAGCAATCCCTCATACTTAGCAAGCATGTAGCAACGGTGGAGAGGAAAAACTCCCCTTTAACAGGAAGAAACCTCCAACAGAACCAGGCTCAGTAGGAGCGGCCATCTGCCACGACCGTCCGGGGGTTTGAGAAGACAGAGCAGAAACACAGAAGGAACAGAAGATCTGATATAAGAGAACTTTCTATGTTACAGAAAGTAAAAAGTTGATAACGGGACACACTGGATGTTCAGTTACTGGGAGGATCATCCCAGTCGATGCCCCCCGTCCAACAGGGCATTGCAGCCAAGCAGGATGCCAGACCAGGTATATCTTCTATGGAGATAAAAACACTGAGAGAAAACAAGGTTAACAGTCAAAATAACAGAATGTACTGTAATAAAACTGGAGAGTCATAGGAGAAAAGGAAGTAGCAGAGTGAAGAAAATTGGTAAGTCTGTCCTCCAGCAGTTTAAGCTTATAGCAGCATAACTACAGAGCTAGCTCAGGATGACCTAAGCCACTCTAACTATAAGCTTTATCAAAAAGGAAAGTTTTAAGCCTGGCCTTAAAAGTAAACAGAGTGTCTGCCTCACGGACTAAAGCTGGGAGCTCGTTCCACAGGAGAGGAGCCTGATAACTAAAAGATCTGCCTCCCATTCTACTTTTAGAAATCCTAGGAACTACAAGTAAACCTGCAGTCTGAGAGCGAAGGGCTCTGTTAGGAACATATGGAACAATTAGATCTCTGATGTATGATGGAGCTTGATTATTAAGGGCTTTGTATGTAAGAAGAAGGATCTTAGATTCTATTCTGGATTTAACAGGGAGCCAATGAAGGGAAGCTAAAACAGGAGAAATGTGATCTCTCTTTTTAATATTCATCAGAACTCTTGCTGCCGCATTTTGGATCAACTGAAGGCTTTTAATGGCATTTTGTGGACTACCTGATAGTAAAGAATTACAGTAGTCCAGCCTTGAGGTAACAAATGCATGGACTAGTTTCTCTGCATCACTCCTGGACAGGATGTTTCTAATTTTAGCAATATTCCCGAGGTGAAAGAAAGAAATCATAGAAACCTGTTTAATATGGGATTTAAATGTCAAGTCTCGGTCAAAAATAACGCCGAGGTTATTTACGTTATTACTGGAGGCCAATTTAATGCCATCCAGATGAAGTGATTGACTAATCAGTTTCTGTTTAAGAACTTCTGGTTCAAAGACAGCAACTTCTGTTTGTCAGAATTTAAAAGCAAAAAGTTTAGGGTCATCCATGTTTTTATGTCTTCCAGACATGCCTGTAATCTACCTAACTGACTGGGATTAATCAGGGTTTATGGATAAATATAGTTGTGTATCATCTGCATAGCTGTGGAAATTTATCCCATGCTGCCTAATGATTCTAACAATTGGGAGCATATATATGGTGAACAGAATTGGTCCAAGCACGGAACCCTGTGGAACTCCACAAGTAACCCTTGAGAGTGAAGAAGATTTATCATTTAGATGAACAAACTGGAATCTATCAGACAAATATGATTTAAACCAGCCTAGTGCTGTTCCTTTGATCCCTGCAACATGTTCAAGCCTTTCTAGGAGAATATTATGATCGACTGTGTCAAAAGCAGCACTGAGATCTAACAAAACCGGAACAGACACAAGTCCATTATCTGAAGCCATGAGAATATCATTAGTAACATTCACCAGTGCTGTTTCAGTGCTGTGATGAGCTCTAAAACCTGACTGAAACTCTTCAAACAGCTCGTTACTGTTTAGATGCTCACAGACTTGATTAGCAACAATTTTCTCAAGGACTTTGGATAAGAAAGGAAGGTTAGATATAGGTCTGTAATTCACTAAGTCATCTTGATCAAAGGAAGGTTTCTTGAGTAAAGGTTTAATTACAGCTATTTTAAATTCCTGTTGTACGTATGCGTTTACTAAGGATAGATTCATCATATCCAAAATGGGGCCAGGAACCAAATGGAACACTCCTTTAAATAATTTGGCTGGAATTGGGTCCAACATACAAGTTGAAGGTTTAGATGAGGCTAATATTTCTGATAATTCCGAAAGCTCGACTGAATCAAAACAGCCTAAGCACAACTGAGGTTCTACAGTTCTTTCCGATACTGCCTCATTTACTGAGGAAGAAGTAATCATGTTTGGGAGGATGCCAATGATTTTATTTTTAATATAATTAATTTTATTTATGAAGAATCCTATAAAATCATCACTGCTAAGAGCTGGGGGAATAGTTGGCTCAACAGAGCTATGACTCTGTGTAGGTTTGGCAATTGTACTAAAAAGAAACCTAGGATTGTTTTTATTCGCCTCTATTAATGATGAAAAATATGCTGTTCTAGCTTGTCGAAGGGTCTTTTTATACAGTAATAGACTGTTATTCCAGGTTAAATAGGAATCCTCTAGGTGTGTAGAGCGCCATTTTCTCTCCAACTTCCTGGTATTGTGCTTTAAAGTATGCAACTCTGCGTTGAACCAAAGAGTCAGCCTCCTATGGCTAGCTACTTTCTTTTTTAAGGGGGCTACACTATCTAATGCCAAACGCAATGAGGACGTAACGCTGTGAACCAGACCATCAATTTCTGAAGGGTTAGAGATAGAATTGCTGCCATCCACTGTGTTACCCTGAGACACTAAGGAAAGTAAGAATGGAAAAGGTTCTTTAAAAATTGTTACAGTATTGTCTGATAAAGCTCTACTATAATGAAAGTTTCTTTCAGATTTAAGATGGTCAGTTAAAGTAAATTCAAAAGTTATTAAGAAGTGGTCAGACAGGACCGGGTTATGTGGGTGGACTGTTATTTCCTCACACTCAATACCGTATGTCAGTACAAGGTCCAAAGTGTGTTTGCCCGAGTGGGTCGATCCCTGTACTTTTTGAGTAAAGCCAATTGAGTCTAAAATAGCATTAAAGGCTGCATTTAGGCTATCACTTTCAGTATCCACATGAATATTAAAGTCCCCCACTATAATAACCCTATCAGTATTTAATACTAAATCAGATAAAAAATTTGAGATCTGATCCAAGAATTGAGAGTAAGGGCCTGGTGGACGATACAAAACCACAAACAAAAATGGTCTTAATGTTTTGCAACTTGGATGAGGAAAATTAAGGGTTAGATGTTCAAAAGAACTGTAGCTATCAATTGGTCTGGGACTAATTAGTAAATCAGAACGAAAAATGGTTGCAACTCCTCCTCCTCGCCCAGTATTTCTAGGAATGTGAAAATTTAAATGACTGGAAGGAGTTGACTCATTTATACTGACATAATCCTCCTGCTGCAACCAGGTTTCTGTGAGACAAAGGAAATCAATGTGATTATCACAAATCAAGTAATTTACTAACAAAGTCTTTGAGGAGAGAGATCTTATGTTTAATAAACCACATTTAATGGATTTATTTTTCTGTTCAGTCAAAGTTGTATTTATTTTTATGAGATTTCCATAATTTGCTTTTGTTGGCTTAACTTTTAATCCATTTAATTTTGGCCGTGGGCAAGACACTGTTTCTATAGGGTAATGGGTGGGTAACAGTACAGAAGCAGCAGAGAGGTGGGTTAAACTACGACTCTGCTTCCTGGTCTGGACCCTGGGTTGTCAGTGTTTTGGAGGACTAATAAATTCGGCCATATTCCTAGAAAGAAGAGCTGCTCCATCCAAAGTGGGATGGATGCCGTCTCTCCGGATCAGACCAGGTTTTCCCCAAAATGTTCTCCAGTTATCAATGTAGCCCACATCGTTTGCAGGACACCACCCAGACAACCATTGATGGAATGACAGCATGCGGCTAAACATGTCGTCACTGGTCCGATCAGGCAGGGGACCAGAAAAGATTACAGAGTCTGACATTGTTTTGGCAAACTTACACACCGAAGCAACACTAATTTTAGTGACCTCCTATTGGCGTAACCGGGTGTCATTACCGCCAGCGTGAATTACAATCTTACTGTATTTACGCTTATCTTTAGCCAGCAGTTTCAGGTAGGATCTGATGTCGCCCGTTCTGGCCCCTGGCAAACATTTGACTATGGTCAATGGTATCTCTAATGCCACGTTTCTGACTATGGAGCTGCCAATTACCAGGGTCGGCTTCTCAGCGGGTGTGTCGCTGAGCGGGGAAAATCTGTTAGAAACGCGGACCGGTTGGTGGTGGCCCGGGGGCTGGGTCCTAGAACTATGCTTCCTACGTACAGTCACCCAACCAGCCTGAGGTCCCAGCTGCGCGGGCTCTACCAGAGGACAGCTAGGGGGTTCTATCCTTGTTGGCCCCGTGCTTGCTAATGGGCTTCGGCTATCAGCTGAGTTTTCAACAGCGCGGAGCCGTGCTTCTAATTCTGATACCCACGTCTCCAAAGCTACAAAAATATTACATTTATTACAGTTACCATTATCACTAAAGGAGGCAGGGAAGTAACTAAACATCTGATAGAGAGAGCAAGAGAGAAGAGATGGGTTAGAGACAGGAGAGAGAAGAGTAGCCATAGCCGCAATGAAGCTAAGCTAACTGAGCTAGCGAGACCTTACCACCCCAAGAAAAGCTGTGTGAAACACAGGGAGTTCCCAAAACGTAAAGTACACCACCACAAAATGTGTGTTTTAGTGTGCTTGTGTGTTAAAATAACTTAGAAAGGCCTCAGCACAGAGAAAATAAGATCAATTCAAGAGAGTCTGAACACCAAACTGCTTACAGGGAGCACAACAGTGACAACAGGAAATGACGCAATACGGCTTACCCCCGTCGAAGACGTCAAATCTCAATCATCTAATGGCCTATGTCATACTCTTGCCCCTCATCGGGCCGGTCCCTGGTCGGGTACCTGCTGGGGGGTGGGGCGCCCCTGGTTCCCGAATCTCCCGGTCCATGGACGGGCCCGCCCTGGCGCAGCCGGTTGCCGGCGGGGCCCGTGGGCTCGTCACTGCGGCCCCCCAGGCCACTACATAGTAGCCGCTGGATGTTCCCCTGTGGTTCTCCTCTGCTCCTCTCTTGGGGGATGCGGTCAGCCCCGCGCTGGTCCGCCTGTTGGTCCTTTAGACGTCTTGGCTCCAGTCTCCGTCATGTCTGCATCGATTCCTGGGAGACGGATTGATGGCTGCTCACACCAGCTATCGAACACTCTTATGGAGAAACCTTATATGCACCTGCATGCTGGTGGGGTCTCCGGTGTTTACAGATAAATTCCTGGGCTGAGGTTATCATTACTAGATCTTGATTAATCGGTACCATAAGCTTTTCAGTGACATTGTTGTTGTATTTTTATATCCATTTTTGTGTGATGTGGTTGTGTAGTTCTTAGTTCACAATGTTTGGTTTGTTTTGTCGATGTTTCTTTTTATGTTTTTTTTTTGTTTTTTTTCTCTCTCTAGCGTCCTGTGGGTCTGGAGGCAGACTTTGATGTTTTCCTGTGTTATCTTTGTTCCCCTTCCTCTCTTGTATTTTCAACTTTTAGAAAGGTGATGTTTCATTATGTTTTAAAACTAAAGACTGAAAGGTAAGCCTGGATAGTTTATACAACTTTAAAATAGTCAATGTTTAGAAATGTTTGACTAGAACTGTGCCCATATTTCAACACAAAACACAAATCAGGAGATGCTCCTACCCCATTTGCCTTCCCCTCCCACTTGTCTGTCTCTAAAAGTCAGGTGAATAGGCAGCTGGAGAAACTTAACCCGGAGCAAGGCTGCAGGTCCAGATGGCGTCAGCCTCAGAGTCCTGAAGCCCTGTGCAGAGCAGCTCTGTGGGATTCTGCAGCACCTCTTCAACCGTAGCCTAACCCAGGAGAAGGTTCCAGTGTTGTGGAAGACATCATGCCTTGTTTTAGTACTAAAGAAAAATCATGCATCACTCATCAATGACTGTAGACATGTTGCCCTGACATCCCACATCAGTTTGCTTATTGCTGTGGAGTTGGGGTTGAAGATGCCATCATCCACCTTCTTCAACTAATCCACTGTCATCTGGACAAAGCAGGCAGCACTGTGACAATCATGTTCTTTTATTTCTTCAGTGCATTTAACACAATTCAGCCTGATTTGCTTTTTCAGAAATTCCTGAAGACACAGGTGGAGCACTCAACAATCGCCTGGATTAATGACTTCCCGACAAAAGGACCACAGTTTGTGAGACTGAAGAATTGTGTGATAAACCAGGTGGTCAGCAGCACAGGAGCACCACAGTAGACCGTACTCTCACCATTCCTTTTCACTCTGTACAACTCAGACTTCCAGTACAAATCAGAGACCTGTCATCTGCAGAAATACTCAGATGACTCTGCAAATGTTGGGTGTATCAGAGATGGACAAGAAGCTGAATACAGAGAGCTGGTGGAATGCTTTTTCACATGGTGTGGAAACAATCGTCTTACCTTGAACATAAGCAAAACAAAGGAGATGATTGTAGATTTCAGAAGAAATAGAGCTAAGTCAAACACTGTTTCTATCATGGGAGAAGAAGTGGAGGTGGTTGAGGAGTATAAATACCTCGGCGTTCACCTGGACAACAGACTGGACTGGAAACTGAACAGTGAAGCCATCTACAAGAAGGGACAGAGCAGACTGTACTTTTTGAGGAGGCCTAGGTGCTTCAAGGAGAGTGTAATCTCTTCAGCCGTCATCTGTCGGGGTAGCAGCATCAGAGGTAGGGACTTGAAAAAGCTAAACAACCTGATTAAGAAGACTCGTTCTGTTCTTGGCACTACTGTGGAACCACTGGAGATGATCATTCAAAGAAGAATTCTTCATAAAATCAAAAACATTATGGACAACCCTGAGCATCCTCTTCATGAGACTATCCTACAAGAACAGAGTGTCTTCAGTCGGAGGCTTCTTCAGTTCCGCTGCAGGAAATCCTTCCTGCCCACGGCCATCATGACCTACAACGACTCCTAATTGTATGAGCTACAACAACACTTAATTTCTCTCTGGGCTCAATAAATTATTTTTGAACTTAATTGAAAAAAAGTAAACCTGTCCAGGGTTTACCCTACCTCTCACCCCTTGACTGCTGGAGATAGGCACCAACCCCCCCGCAACTCTGCATTGGATGGATTGGTACAAAAAATGGATGGATAGATGAATGAAAGAAGTAATGGCTGACAGAATTGTGGTTCTTCCCACCGTTTTTCTCATTTATAACTAAATGAGAAACCGTCCGTCCTTCCGTCCGTCCGTCCGTCCTTCCACCCATCCATCCATTATATAAAATACTGATTTAAAAAAAAAGAAAAAAATGTTTTCCAACTGTTCTCTTCACTTATATACCCTTTAGATGTTTTGGATCTTTATGTTTCCAGCATGCCAAATTGACCTCTCTTACCTGTATGTGGCAGTAAAATGATTGCAAAATTATTTTTGAAGAGGTATGCAAATGTTACACGTTGAGACTTTTAAAATTACCCTTGCTCCTTTTTATAGAGCAGCAATGGGGTGCTCATCAGGACATGAACCCATACATGCTATTTAGGCTTAAAAAAAAGAAAATAATTGCACACCTTAAAGGGGCTAACACAAAATCTTATATACATTAAATTTAAGGTCCTGGAATGAAAAAGGCTTCTTTTTCTACATGTTTTGCACTGACTCACTACCTATTTTTGTTCAGCACAAATATGTTACTGCTTCCTTCTCTCCAATTTCTGCTTCTTAAGTCAAGAAAAGAACATCTATGATGATGTCATGCCATTACAAAAGAAGTTAAGAAGGGAATAGATATAAGCTTTAACATGCTGTGTACTCATTAACTTAGTGCTATGCTATTCTCACAAGCAACGTGTTCGATAAAGTGCAAATAGACTGTGAAACCCTAAATATTTGGTCTTTTTCAAACACACAATAATTAGATACATCAGACATACATTAATAAATTGTTTACTTGCCTTAGCAGGTTCCTTATTGCACTAATAGAGCATGACAGATTTTGCTTGTTAATAATTCTGCCTGTTGCCTGCTCGAGATGATGGATGGGGTGCAAACAGCTGTGGTATCAACATGCATTTCATGTAAAACAGCGACATGAAGACGTGTTTGTGGTTGTGTTTGTGCATGTGTTTGCACTATGCGTTGTTTGGCACATTTTCACAGAGGGGTGTGTGTTATCCTTGTCTTTTGGAGTCAGACCTGAGGGTATGTCTAATTGGAGTCTTCACACTTTCAGGCTTTACTCACACTGACACGCTCGACCTTGGCTCTGCTCCCTTTGCCATGAAAAGGGGAAAACAGTGACACAGAAACATGCCTTCTTCTTTGCTGAGAGAAACTTTGCTGTTACTTATTTCTTTTTGTAATTTCCCTTTTCTTTGCTTTTTTTTTGTTCCTGTCAGCTTTGAGAGGCTGTGGTGTTTCCTACATTTAAGCTGATGAACTTATTAACTGCTGAAACAGCATATAAGAGACATACAAGCACAACTGTCTCATATCATCATGCTATTGCTGAACACTTTAGAATATTGAGTATTTACTGTTAAGTATTCACAAACATGATGTAACCAAAATGTAACATCTTTCACATTAGAGATGGACAATATAGAACTAACATTTTAGAAATATACTGACATATTTAAGAATTAAACTGACTTACTTAGACATTTTAATTTAACTTTAAAGATAAATAATGACATCAACATCACACAAGTTAAGGCCATTTTATGGTACATAATAGAAATATAAAGATATGAAAAGTTTGCACAATGGTAATTGGGTGCAAATTCACCAAGGCTGTCAGTTTAACCCCATACAAATTTTTATAACATGTTTGTTAATAGTTTCAGTAGCAGAAATATTATTTTTTCAGCATTTCACTCACCTATTGAATCTTGTAGCAATACAGACAGAAAGTCTTCTGTATGTCAGGGACAGAGTGCAGTCTGCAGTCCAATGACACAAACAACCAGCATTCATCCTGTTGTATTTTTACAAGCAGAGAGCTTCTTCCACTGGCTATAAAGTACAGCTGAAACTAGATACAGACATACAGTACGCTGCATAAAAGGACAAAAAAATATTGGTTTCTGAGATTAAATCAGGCTTAATGTGTCTGTTTTTAGCTCAGTTAGGATTACCAGAATTATTTATTTTTGCTAACTGCAAGAATAATGACTGAGAGAATAATTTGAAGTAATATTTTTTAAACATTTGTCCATTTCAGAAATTTAGATTCATTTTCTTAGTATTTACTAATATTGCTTTTTAATACTGCTCACCACAGCACCGAGACTGCCCTCGTCAAAGTGTTCAATGACATTCGCATAAATGCTGACTGTGGTAGAACCACAGTGCTGGTACTTTCGGAACCTCTTTGTGTCAATAGGAATTTTTTCATTAGAACAGACAGAAATTAGACATGGTGTGCCCCAGGGCTCCATCCTGGGGCCCCTCCTGTCTGCCGACGACTGCCCTCGTCAAGGTTTTCAGTGACATTCGCATAGAACCACTGTTCTGGTACTTTTGGAACTCAGTGCCGCATTTGACACTGACCATGATATAATATTGAAACAACTGGAGAGCTGGGTTGGACCAGTACTCCTTGGTCCAACTAGTTTGAGTCTTGCTTAAAGATCAGGAACTTCTTTGAGTCAATAGGAAATTTTTCACTGAACAGACAGAAATTGGACATGGGGCCGATCTTGTTTAATATCTACGTACACTTGTTCACATAGATTATAACAAGCAATAAGATTAGTTACATTAACTATGCAGATGACGCTCAGTTTTACATTACAATGTCATCGGGTGACTTTGAACCCATCCAAACCCTAAGTGAATGCATTGATCAAGTCAATGCATGGATGTGCCATTGTGCCATTTTCTCCAGCTGAATAAAAACAAAACTGAAGTCATTTTCTTTGGACCGAAAGAGGAATGATCAAGAGTCAGCACAGAGCTTCAGTTAATGCAGCTAGAAACTACTGATCAGGCCCGGAATTTAGGTAATGGACTCAGACCTGATTCAAGCACCTTGAATCACCTTGTTGTTGAAAGTGTGCAATACAAATAAAATTGCCTTGCCTTGCCTTGAACCTCTTCCAGGGTCATATAAAAGCAATAACAAGTCACCCTTCTGTCATCTGAAGAAAATGTATAGGATTAAAGGACTAATGTTGCAACGATACCTTGGAAAACGCATCCATGCGTTTATCTTTAATCGGATTGATTACTGCAATATTGTTTTCACAGGTCTGCCTAAAAAGTCAGTCAGACAGCTGCAGCTGATACAGTCTTGCTTGCGTCCTCACTAGAACCAGGAAAGTAGAGCATATCACCCTAGTTCTAATATTCTCACAGTTTATAAATGACTGAATGGCCTAGAACCATAGTATGTTGAAGATCTGTTGCCAGTATACCAACTCCCCAGACCACTCATGTCTTCTAACTCTAGTCTACAAATCATCTCCAAAATTAGAACCAAACATGGAGAAGTTTCTATAGTCCCATTAGCTGCAACAAACTTCCAGACCACTGCTAAGCTGCTGAAACACTGAGTTCCTTTAAATCAAAGCTAAAAAACCCATCGGTTTAGAGCTGCCTTTGAAGCTAATGTTGTGTTTTAAGCATTTATTGGTTATTTTTATCCCCTAATGATGAAAAGCACATTGAATTGCCTTGTTATTGAAAGTGTTGCCCTGCCTTGCCTTGCCTTACCTTCAACTGTATGACTTGAGTGGCTCTGATGTTGAATTTCAGCATATATTACCTACGGCTCTTATTGTGAACATTTATGAATATGAATATGAAACTCAGGGAAACAAGAGGATGAGGAATAGCGTAGCCTAAGAGAGCATAGAATGTGCTTTCTAGAACATCATACAATCTTAGGAAAATGATCAACATGCTCACAATCTAATATCGTCATATTGCCCACCCCCATTTTACAAGTTCTTCGACAGGTTTCAGAAGGTGTGACTTGTTTGTTTTTCCATTAGGTTGTTAACAAGTAGACAAAAGCAATGATCACATACATTAGACGTGTAAAACTCATCACCTCCGTCCAAGTTTTTGCCAGCTCTTGTCCAAGAGTACAGAATGTGCATTTGCAGTAGCGGAAAGTGTTATAAGGTCAAACACCTCTAGTTCTCGGAATTCAGCCATCAATATACCTCTCACCATACATTTCAAGGCTCAGTCCCTCAGGTCTCTCACCTCTTTTAGCTTCCAAAGGCCCATTTATGGGCTTGATTTTCCCTTCCCATCAGGCAGCATTGATCAAACAGCACACTTAGGGTTTTTCAAGGTGGACATTACTACTGATGGCAACCAGTACTTGCAGCTACAGTGTAAAAACTATGGCCATTATTCAACTGATTGGCCTCTCCTCCATCTCTCAGTGGTAAGTATCTCATGATTCGGCAGGTATTTATATCTCCACAGGACCAAATCCCCCTCACAGTGTCAGCAGTAAAGTGCATGCTTTCCGGTGGTGTCACTTTAGTTATTTACTTATGAGAAAGGACAGGGGTGTGTGTAGATGATTGTAATGATGTGTTAAAGCTCAGCTTGGAAACTTCAGAGATTGACTTGCTTGTCAACCTACCAAGTGTTTCATTTATTTTGCATGTTGAAGGGTACTTTTCAAATTCACAAGTAAACCTGAAAAAAGTTCACATAAATACATTTTACAGTTTTAGCTTTCGCTCACAATTTCCAATATGTGAAAAGCTTTCTTATTTTATTGTAGAAGGATCATGTCAGAAAAATATGACTTTTAACTTTGGAACATATATTTAGTTGCTAAAATGATTAGCATGTTGAAATATAAATGACTTTGACAAAATTGCCAATGCTACAAATAAATGTACATATCATTTTAAATTAAATTTTACTCATTAAACACATTTAAAACAACAAAGTTAACTGAAGTGATGTACACTAAACCCCTTAAATAGACAAAAACATTTAAATGTAAACAATCTAAATGTTTTTAATAAAAACATTGAAAACTTAATAAGAGATGAAAACATTACCAAAAATGTAATTATCAGTTGCTAAAAACCATACCAAGACAATTAAAAACCTTTGAAAATTGGGGCTACAACAGTTAAAAACATAATGTCCCTATACCATTGAACCTATACCAATGCCTTTGCAATAATTGAGACAAAATAATTTTTTTAATTTTTACTTGGCTTTTTGAAGTTGTCTGAAACTGTTGTAAACCCCTGGGAACCTGGATGTCCATAGGAGCAAATCTGCAATGTAACACGAGGGCCCATTTCTCTCACACAAAGGGCGCCAATAATTGTGGAGGCTGCTGTGTGAAATGAAGAAATCTTAAGATCAGTAGTTTTGGTGTAATTAGAAATTGCTTTTGGTTAATGAAAGGATTTGGTTTGCAATGTATTTTTTTTAGAACTCTTAAATTTTATGAACAATACAATTTGAGAATTAGCGTTAATTTTAATACC
Source organism: Valencia hispanica (assembly GCA_963556495.2). Lineage (NCBI taxonomy): Eukaryota > Metazoa > Chordata > Actinopteri > Cyprinodontiformes > Valenciidae > Valencia > Valencia hispanica. Next base: position 26,464,587 of record OY747704.1, read on the forward strand.
ATAGACCTTTGTTACCTAATATCTACTAACACTTGGTTAATATCTCTTTACCAAATATTGTGTTGTGTTGTTCATCAGTGAGAATTTTGAACCAGTAAACAATCAGGCAAGATGAAATGCTTAATTGCGTTTCATGTCTTTATGTTGATGGTGTAATTAGACTGATACTTTCTCTGATTGGGGTGATTAAATAGTCAGTACCAGCCTTTAGAGAAAGAATGCTACCAAGAAGACTGTGAAGACTTTACTAATCAAAACCACATAACAGGAAGCAGTAAGCAGTAAGATATTTCTTAGCACCTGTCAACAAGCAGATCTGTAGTATTTCTTTTCCAAGTGCAAGTCAGGCCTAATGACTAAAATAAATATTGTCATTAACTAATGTCTTCTAGTTTGTCTATACCTGCATAGCTGTAGGTTGTGAATTCAAACCATTTGATGTTTGTGTTTTGGCAGAATTTAACGCATTACTATGTAACATCTATCTTTTAATCTTTTAACATTTATTTCAAGTTAAAAAAATTGCAAATGTTGAAATAAATGTAAAACCAACACAAAGTGCTTTTATTTTGATAATCCGGAAAAGTCTTTGTGACTCAAGCTTAACACCAAATAAATAAGGTATAAGAGGTGAGTTAAGCTAATTTTGTTCTGAAAAAACACAGATTAATTTACAAATAAGCACACAATTCAAGCTTACCCTTTCAAAGGAAACTTTGTGCATGCAGTCATCACCTATCAGAGCTAGGGTATGCAGCTTAGATATCATTAGTTTTTTACTGCTGATTATGTAACATTACATTGTAAATAGAGACTTGAGTCTTAAAGGAGCATGGGGCAGAATGAAGAAACGAAACTCACGCCGGTGCTGCAAGTAACTGCAGCCAGCTGCACGGGAGCGCGCACAAATGCTTCACAAAAAAACATACCTCTTCACAGTGACATACTTCTTTTTCTTAGTGCCACTTTTTAGTGGGCTGTGAGTCGTCCTTGGTCGTTTCCCAGTTGCAGAAGAGAAGAATCCATTCTCACAATTAAATCAATGGAGGTCTGCGACCATTTTTCTTCCTCTTTTAAAGCTCTCGAGAACGCGCAAGCCCTGTCAATTGATGTCACTTCCGTAGGACAGCGCAACAGCATTAAAAAACTGGACATCGATGTTTATTTTATTTACAAATCTTGCCCCCAGTTCCTTTAAAGCACAAGTCTAAGTCACATCTCTTGTTAATAGAGTTATGTCAACTTGGAAGTCCGTGTCATTGCATCTTAAGTGACCGGAGTATAAATCTGAGAATCAAGTTGTCATCTCTGCATTGCAATGGTCTCATTCAGCAATAGTAATAATAGACCTACATTGTCTGGTGTCTATCTGTACTTTTAAAAAAACAGAAAAGAAACAAAGTTACACCACAAAAAAATGGTGTGGTAGCCTTGAGGCTTGCGGCTTAATGTCACAGTCCTCATGTGAGAAAGACATGATGATATGTTTGACCTACAAGCAGTCTCAAATCAGCAGCTGCCTCCTCCAAGCTATTTACATCTACATGGACCATGTGGTGCTCTTCTCTTAAACCCCTAAAAAAAACCATGATTACAATAAAGTTAATTGAACGTTAATTGTTAACTGAATAAAGTTGACCTTTTTTAATGGACAAATATCTAGATCAGCCATGGTAACACTTTTCAACCCAGGAGGGACCCAAAATTACAGCTAATGGCTGTTGGTTTGGTCCTTCAACCAAAGGGTCATTCATGCCTTTTGTGCACACTTGTGAATGAGACATTCATTAGTGATAAATGTAGATGTTGTGGCAGTTGATAGACATATGCTCAAAAGCGTGATGAAAGGAGGACAAAGGGATACAACGCAAAGCTTTTCTCCTTTTCTTTCTCTGCCGGTGAGTGCAACGCCAACTGATTTGTTGGAAGCAGACAGACACTATGTCCATGTACTGTAACCAAAATTTGGCATAATAGGCCCACCTCATCTGTTTCTTGGCTCACAGTGACACAGTTCACCATGACCTGAACCTAGACGACATGTGCTTTTGCCACAAAATGTCCTTTGTGGCAGAAGTATTTTTCTTTTTTGCTTTGAAAGGTGCCCTATCCTTTCAGAGGGCTTTGTGACAGAGATTAACACTGTGATCTAGTGTAGCATTTGAGTGGACGTGTGTGAGTTAGAGTGCATTCATAGAAAGCTGTGTAAATGTCAGGGCATGCAAAAGAACCCCTCCAAGACCTAAAAGACAGAGATAATGGAGAGGAACAGCTACAGTGTGTCCATGTGTGTGCATTCAAAGAGACAACAACACATTTTGATATAAATTTGACATTTTTAAACATCAAAGCCACATTTTATCAACCCATATTGGGACTCAACAAGCAAAAATTAAATGGTAGTGGCGTTCTCTAATCCCACAGAAAGACCTTTTTCATTTTCTTGTAAATTTCTGAAAATTGAGTTAACATTGTCTCATTACATTTTCGATGAAAGCGAGGGACCTCAGGGGCTAGATTCACAGATGAGGATAAGTACTCTTCTTCTGTCGCTTCTTACAGCAATGCATAGAGAAAAGGTCCTTAAGAAGATGTCTTCTTGCACTTGGACAGGAGGCGCAATTATGATTTCAGTAGAAATGCACAGGCACCCATCACGTTGAGTGGGTTTGGAGGCTGTAGGCGGCATGCCAGGGGAAGGTCAAAGTGCCTATCTTGTCTCCAGATTTGTCAGCTTTGCTCCTACATGTGTTTTGTCAAGACTATGCAGTCTGGAGGAATCTTGAAATAGGAGTGCTGATTGCTGTGATTGTTGCATGGAAATACAGGTGCAACTCAGTAAATTAGAAAAAAATTCAATAATTAATTTAAATCATTGATTTAAATCAAAATGAGAAACTTGAATATTAACAGATTCATTACACACATACTGATATCATTCAAACCTTTTTTGTTATTCCAACAATTCTGAATATTATAGGTTTCAGCTAATCCAACATAAAAATAAGTTTTGCAGAAAATAAACTTTAACCCTTTAACCCCAAGGCCTCTTTTTTAGAGATCTGCTCAAAACTGACATGCCTGTAATTAAATGAGTATATCTCTTTAACCACAAGGTCTATTTGAGTACTTTTGGTCAAATAATAAATGGGATAATAAAGGGAATATTTATTGTGAGATTCATTAGGATGTGTAAATATCAGTTTATGTGTTATTGCGGAAGTGTAAATGAACATGGCACATTGTAAAAACTGTTGGGGTTCTTTGTTCACCTAAAAAAAATTACATTTAGGATGAATATCTCTTTGGAAAAATTCAGCTGCACCCTCAAACCTCAACCTCAATAAATTAATAGTTAAACGTCTTAACATTATTTGTACAAAGATTAAGTCTAAAAGACTGAAAAATAAGGATATTATCAAAGTTTTATACCGAAACTTCAGGCTAGGTTGGCACAGTGCCAGTCTGTGCCATTTGACTTTTTCTCATGTGGAATATAATATTTTTTATTATTTTGTGACTAAATGTTCTCAAAACATTAAAATAAATTATGTGTTTTTCTGTCGTTCTTACATATTTTTAACAGTAAATAATAGATAAGGTGTGGATAGAAAAACTTTAAAGGCAAAACATCACAGGTAAGACACTTTTTTCAGTGCTGTTAGGCAAAATTATTGTTGGTCTTTTTTGGGTTGCATCTGTCTGAAATTTACTTGAAGAGTGTATGAGACAAAGGTTTAGCATTAGCATGGCAGTAGCTTGAATTGAGGGGGGGTTGTAAGAAATCTAAACTGGTTAGAGACATATATGTGGCAAATTCATCACACAGACGTTGGGGTCTGAATACTTTTATGTCATATATCATTTAGTTGTGTTTAGAGCATAAAAAAAACATTTATATGGCATTGTAGCACAAGCACTGCAGTTTATTTAGAGGTATGTCTTCACAACATTTAGAGGTATGGCTTTACAACATTCACATTCAAATTGGCCCTAAATTCAGAATCTATGTATATAGAGCTACACCCTCGGGCTGAAAATAACATCAATAAAATAAAAAAAACCACACCAAAATGTTAGCCGTATGAAAACAAATGTCCATCTTCCGCACAGTGCATTCACTCCATTCTTGGTCAAGTTTCCTTTTACATGAATCACTAAATCAATATTGCATGGTATGAAGGTGGTTAACCTGTGGCACAGCTGTTAAGAAGGCACAGACTGTTGTGATAGTGGCCCTTCAGCTCATCTGCATTGTTGGGCCTGGTGTCTCTCCTCTTCTACTTTACAATAACCCTTGGGCTATCAATGCAGTTTTGATCAAGTCAGCTTGCTAGCAGATCCAGCACAGTATTAGCATGGTCATTAAACTAGTTATTAGTCATTTGTTGCAGAAGACAGCATGATGTGCTTTAAAGTTTTATTGAGGAATAAGCTTGCTTTTCTCCCTTTCTACTCTTTATCCAGACTTTGGAAAAACAAATGCAAAATTTACTTTAATCTAAAGAGATTACTTTGGATGTTTTCCTTCCACTTCACTTTTCAATATTGTACTGGAATACAAGTACTCTGTGAACAGTAAGCTTCTTAAGTAATGACCTTACCCTCTTTGACAATGTCCTACTTATGATCGTGGAGGCCACAACATTCCTTGATTGAAAATCCTTTTTAGTGATCTTACATAATCTTCTGAGGCATTCAATTTTAGGTTTTAGGTTTATTACTGTAGTTGTCATCAAAATTAACAGAACTAATATTAGTGTCTAGTAAATTAGTGTGTGAGATATTTTTAGTTATTGTGATGCACCTATACATATTTCTTTGGAGCTGTATGAAAATAGAACCATTTGTTAATTCTTTTCAGCTAAGTCTTCAAGTATTTTTTTAATGATGTAAGAGCGTAGAAATAACATTTATCAAATCCAGAATGCAACTTTGTAGACCAACATTCTCTTTTAAACACTAAAATATGCTGATGCTAAAATAAAAATAAATATCAGCACATAGAAGATAGTACACTTTGAGCTTTATACAATCAGTCTCTGGATCTATTCATATATTATATTGAGTAGGCCACTAAACACACCATGAAAGTGGGTGCCAGAATGAGGAGAAGACTCTCGGGGGATTCCCATTCCTGCATTTGTACCTTATCCATACCTTTTCACAGGTCCCATCTGTTTGCCTGCTCAAATCCCTCTGGCCTGTGCTAAACACAGTGCTGCGCTTTCCTCCATGACTAGTGAAGGAAAAATGAATGGGTAATATTTGGTATTTAAATGTGGTCTCTGTGATGCATGGTATTGCTCTTTTGAAGCTATTTCCCCAGAGTAACATTTAGCTACTGCTGAGCAGGTTACACATGCAGTCTGGGTGAGTTAGCAGCACCCACACACTTTAAGTTGAATAGACTGGAAAATGAATAGTAGGGGGAAGTTGAGAGGGAATAAGTAATGCCTCAGCAGCATAATCTGGATGTTGTGTATGACTTACTTTGTAAGACTGATTTTTCTCTGAGGATGCTCATTTCCTCATGACTCAGTTCACTTTGGAGGCAATTACACTTCCAAACCCCAAGCACATAGCCTCTTCAGCTCCAACACAATGCAACATACAGGCATAAACACAGAGCTCCTGCCAGATTGAACGACTGATTATACATCTGAAATGGAAGCCGTGATGATTACTATACATGTACACCTCAGGAGAGAGGAGTTATCTTGTGCTGCGAGTGTGACACTGTCAAACCCCCCCCCCGCAGCGCCTGACAGGTGCAGAGAGTTGATGTTTTCTAGAACCTCAGCAGGGGCATCGGACAGGATATCACGCCCTCTGATCCCAGACACTATCCCCTGCCGACTAAGAGGATTCCTGCCTTTTGTTTCTAGCCTGCTGTTGACAAGTACCTCTTACTTTCCCTGTGGTCTCCTGGGACAGCTGTCATGGTGAACACAGTCCCCTCCACACACTATGCCGTATTCATACCTACAAATCATTTTACACCCATTAATAACACATGGAACTTGTTCCCTGAGGATGTGGTCATCGTCATGACAGCCAAGATTCATTTGATCATTACAAATAAACTGAAAAGCAAGTTTATTACGTGACCAATTAGAAGAGAATTAGGACAAGTCCCATGTATTGCAAGGCTGCTATTTGGCAAGCCTTCAGATATATACAATGAAACCTGAATCAGGAGCCATTTGGTTCTAGGCCTCCACTGTATGAGCTACTGCAATATGTGAAGAATAGCAGTTGGTGTATATATATATATATATATATATATGAAGACCCTTTCCAAAAAATTTGCATTTTGAATGTTAGCATTCTATTAAATGGCCTTTATTTGCGATCATCACCCCCATACAATAGCTTCAGAATGTGCCTCCTCTACCTCCTGCTCGGTGGGTCGTTATCTTGTGACTTTAGGTTTAGGAACCTGTCCTGAGTTTTTAGGATGAGGGTTCGGGGTGGGGTAAGGTTATAAGTAAATAGCCATCGTTAGCTGAATTGTAAACACAGGTTTTAAATAAAATTCACAAAAGGGACGCTTCCAGTTTTAGACGTGACCGATGCTGCAAAAAATTCAAATGCATATTATCAGCGATAAGAATGGTAGATGCATACCTTCTAGCCTGCTAGGAGGTAGAGGAGGCACATTCTGAAGTTATTGTATGGGAGTGATGATCGCTAAAAACGGCCATTTAACAGGCTGAAAATTTGAATATCATGGAAAAGTTTATTTCCTTAATTCCATTCAAAACGTTAAACTTCCATAGATTATAGATTCAGGGCCCACATTATAAATGGTTTCAAGTATTTAGTTGTTTATTTGTACATAATTTGGGCTTCCAGTTCATAAAACCGACGAAAACAGGAATTCAAAAAATTAGAATGCTGTGAAGAACTCAGCACAAATTTTAGCCTGTAGTGTCACACACTTCTCATCTACTAAACTCAAAGCACCTGCACAGGTTTTCCCAAGTGTCATTAAATTGCTTCATTTTGTTTCAATTGTCTCAGTTAAATTCAATATGGGGAAGACTGCAGACTTGACAACTGGCCATCATTGATACCCTCCATAGGATGGGTAAGCCACAAAAGTTCATAGCTAAGGAGGCTGGCTGTTCACAGGGTGCTGTGTCCAAGCATATCAATGGAAAGTCTAGTGGAAGGGCAAAATGTGGCAGAAGAAGATGCACCAACAGCGGAGCAGACCGTGGGCTTCTGCAGATTATCAAACAGAGAAGATTCATGAATCTGACAGAGATCCAGAAAGAGTGGAATGAGGCAGTAGTCACAGCTTCAAAAATCACCACATTCAGACGCATCTCAACTGGGCCAAGGAGAAGGACTGGACTGTTGGCCAGTAATCCAAGGTCCTCTTTTCCGATGAAAATAAAGTGTGCCTTTCATTCGGGAATCAAGGTCCAAGTGTTTGGAGGAAGACGGGTGAGAAACAGAACCCAAGCTGCTTGAGGTCCAGTGTGAAATAGCCACAGTCAGTCATGATTTGGGGTGCAATGTCTGATGCAGGTGTTGGTAAACATTGCTTTCATAAATCCAAGGTCACCACATCAGTCTACCAGGATGTTTTAGAGGACTTCATGATTCCTTCTGCTGAGTATCTGTACGGAGATGCAGATTTCATCTTCCAGCAGGACCTGGCCCCTGCCCATATCGCCAGAAGCATCAAAACCTGGTTTGATGCCCATGGAATCACATCTAAACCCCTATTGAGAATGTATTGGGTATTATCAAGAGGAAAATGAGGGGCATGAGACCCAAAAACAAAGAAGAGCTGACAGCAAGCATCAAGGAAACATGGGCTTCCATAACTCCCAGGCAATACCACAGGTTGATTACCTCACTGCCACAGCATATCGAGGCAGTGATTAAGGCAAAGGGATTCCCTTTTAACTGACTTACCGTTTTGAAAGTACCATATTTTTATTGATTTGATGTGATCCTAATTTCTTTCTTTTTTTGCAAAATCTGAGAAGTAAATGATGATTTCTTCATAGTATTCTAATTTTTTGAATACCAGTTTTTGTGGGTTTTGTGAGCTGGAAGCTTGTTTAAGTTGTGGGCCCTGAATCTATAATCTATGGAAGTTTTACCTTTTGAATGCAATTACGGAAATAAATAATATCCATCCATGATATTCTAATTGTTGTCTGTCTGTCTGTCTGTCTGTCTGTCTGTCTGTCTGTCTGTCTGTCTGTCTGTCTGTCTGTCTGTCTGTCTGTCTGTCTGTCTGTCTGTCTGTCTGTCTGTCTGTCTGTCTGTCAGTCAGTCTTGGCTGCTTAAGGTTGTCACGGTGCTCTGGCTCCTGATGTGGTATATTAGGGAGGACAATTGTTACTAAGAGCCTTTCAAGCTCAATTACCACTCAAATGCACAGCCATCATGGATCTGCCAAGGGCTCCTAACAGATGGTTACGGGTGTTAGACAGTAGAAGTAGTGATGTCTTTCTCAAACTATAAGTTGTTTTGTAAAATAAAATATGTGAACCAAAATAATAACAGTCTTTACAAAAGGTTAGACAAGCAGAAGTGGGCTGGTTTTCAAACTAATTTTAATGTAACTAATTATTCAACAACCACCTTCTCATTCTTTACAAGTGGGGTTTCGCATCCACAATCTCAGTTTATTTTTAGTCATTAAAGACCCTCTGTATTAATTTTTGATTTTTTGAACCCAATAATGTTTTTTGGACCCAGGGACATGAAATGTAATCTTTGTTTAGTTTAGCTATTTTGCAGTTGCAGTTTCTGTGGCCTAAAGTCCAATAGTGGCTGCTCCAGTAGAAATCAGGTGACCAACTGATAGACACCAGTGATGGGGCTCAAGCTAAAGAATCGACAGCAGACAAGTCCTTTGAACCCATTTTGGTGGTTCCTTTTATCCACGTAACAGTCGTTTTCCACTGATCAAAAATCAGTTTTCAGTTTTATAGTTTCAAGACAGAAACTGAGACAAGCGGTTCCCAGCTGACACTTTCCAGCTCATTCTGGTGGATACCATGAAGTTAACCACTATAGTCTATTCAGTTTAAAAAACTTCCAAAGGAAGGTATCCAGGAGTCATCCTCATCAAATGCTCGAGCCACTTATAAGCAGAACCTTGCACTCAGGTGATGTACCTCCTCAGCTTATGTCCATGGCTGAGATGACCACCTTTCATAAGAACATAGTCTGCTTATTAGGGTCAGGTATTTTATAAGGATGGATGGATGGATGGATGGACTGATAGACCCTAATGTACTACAGCTCAGTAAAATATCTTGGGATTTAAATTATTCTTGGTTTACTTTGTAAGCAAAATGCTATTTTATAATATGTTTCTAATGTTTTGGTACTTTTAAGGCTAATTAGATTTTTTTATTTATTTCTTGTAGTAAAATATTGTTAAATACTGTGTAGTGCTGTGATAATCTGAGCCCAAAAAATATATTTGCAGTAATGGTGGTTCATTGTTTTTCGTACATGATAAAAATATTATTTTGATTAAGAATTTTACATTTATTAAGGGGTTAGCAAAGGAATTGAAAATAAAACAGTTAAAATCAAATTTATGCCTTAATTTTTGCTTTGTTCATTTGTTAGTTTGCCTATTGCATTTTTATGATTACCTGCTTTACCCTTCAAATACCAAAGCCTGCATTTAGGTTTTTAATTGAAAAGCTCTTAATCCTATGGAAAACGCTGTTTCTTCTTGATTGTAAGTGAGAAAGAAGGAGTGGGCGGAAAATTCTCTTTATATGTAAAAATTTACATCCTGTCAGATTTAAAGAAATACAAAGCCACATTTTTCATAAATGATTGTAAATACAATAGATATTCTTGGCTATGTTGCTCATAACAAATGTGTGTAAACACTCACTTTGCAAGACTCATCCTAAGCTGTGTGACTTGAGTCATAGAACAGAAGTCAGTAGCTTGCTATCTAATTTTTGTTATGCTTCTCATAGAATAAAAAAAAACACACAAAAAAATTATACATTTTTTCCTATGCACATGAGATGTGAGCCAAAGCCAATATTCTGTATTATTACCTCTTAACAGAATTATGTTGAGAAGAGAACAGAAAAGCAATGCTCTATGATCTATTCACTCAGTATTTACTATTCTAATTAGTTCATCTGACTTCTTTTAATTAATTAATTTTGTTCAGCATTGAATTAGAAATTCAAATTTTGAATCTCATCGACACCTTTAAAAAGTATTTGGAAGATGCCTCCCAGTATTACATACTAAGTAAAGTTAACCACATTTATAGATAAGCTGCAGATTTACCATACACACACAATGGGACTTATTCCCTTTAGCCTGAAAGGGAGAAGTACCACTGCTTGGAGTAAGAACCTAAATCTCTTACTCAGAGGAATATTTAAAACCTTAAGGAAAGGCTGTCATTGTCTAACAGCGTTGTGGATTACAAAAATTGCATTATATATGTGTTATTGATTTGATATACTTTAAGAATGTGTAAAAAACAACAACCTTCAAGTAAAATTAGTTCAGTTTAAAATAAAACCAAGAAAGTGTAACTCATAAGAACTTTAAATTCACTGTGTGTTCAATTTAATTATAAATCATCTCAGGGCATAAATCTTGTATTACAGCTTTAAAGTATCCACACTAATTTAAAACATTTAATAAAATGAAAATTTTAATTTGTAAATATCCTTGCAGAACACTTCAGTGTAATGCAGAAAAGATGAAAATAACTCAGGAAGCTGCATGGTTTTGGATGATTATGATAATGCTGATCTGCTAATGTCGTTTTGACTCTGAGGCTAAAGGAGCTATCACAGCATGTAGCAGTCGTCCCAGTAAATCAAATCAAAAGCTTTGGTATGTCTCCAAAACAACCCAGAGATACAGCGGCAACAATCTTTGAACTGTAAATCACATTTGAAAGCTGTTCACATCTCCAATTTGCATTGTTTTAGCTACTTATCAGAGCATCTCCTGTGTAAAAGTGAGTGCGCTGGAGAAGCTTCAGTTAGCCTATTTAACCACCCACCTGGGCCAAAACCACCCACCTTAGCATCTGAGTCACACTCTGCTTTCTCTTTTCATGCAGACTGGGCAGGAAAATCAGCAACACTGCACAGGACAGCTCTGCATAGTATGTGAGTGTGGGTGGAACAGCCTTATGGCTTCAGTCATTCAACCAACCATAAGGGCATCAAAGAGACACAAGAAGAAGCGGAGAAAGTGCAAAAGAAAGGGGGAGAAAAAGAGAGAAAAACAAACACTCAAAGCAAGATGTCAAACAAAGAATATGAGAATATGAGGGGGAGGAGGGATGCATTGACAGAAAGTTTAAAAAAAAGCCAAAGAAGGAACAGGACAGGCATGGGTAGACACAGCAGAAGTGAGTATATGGAGAGCAGTATGCACAGCAAACAAAGGAATCATCCTCATCTCCACATACACACCACCTGACAAAGGAACCCACTGATGAGAACAGTGATATTACCTCAAGCACAGCTCAACTCACATTCCCCAGAACTTCCTAGAGCAGGATTGTTAGCAGAAGCCCTGAAGCTTTTGTTCTGACAAACAACATTAGGAGGTAGAAGTGGCAGCTCTTGCTTCTTAGATGGCAAAGAAGGACTAAGTAAACAGATGGAAAAGGATGTAACAAGAATGACGCAAGTCACACTTAAGACTCCCATAGAGGACAGGATGGCTATTACAATTATGTCTCTTATCCATGCAGCAAAGAAAGAAAGATCCAACAATGTTTTCTCAGTCAAAATAGGATTTCAAATAAGCTTATAATACATGAAATTCACACCAGATGTTTCTTGGCAATCTAAGTAAGACACAGATTCAAAGAAATCAAAACAAATTAGTACAAGAACCACAGCTTTAAGAAGTCTTTCTGCACAGAGAGCCTTTTGCATGCATTGCTCAAGTGGGATTTTGACTTGCGTTCATCAAAAAATTAAGAATTTATATTTGGACGGGGGTAAGCCGTCTTGCGTCATTTCCTGTTGTCACTGTTGAGCTCCCTGTAAACTGTTTGGTGTTCAGACTCTCTTGAATTGATCTTATTTTCTCTGTGCTGAGGCCTTTCTAAGTTATTTTAACACACAAGCACACTAAAACACACGTTTTGTGGTGGTGTACTTTACGTTTTGGGAACTCCTTGTGTTTCACACAGCTTTTCTTGGGGTGGTAAGGTAGCTCAGTTAGCTTAGCTTCATTGCGGCTATGGCTACTCTTCTCTCTCCTGTCTCTAACTCTTCTCTTCTCTCTTGCTCTCTCTGTCAGATGTTTAGTTACTTCCCTGCCTCCTTTAGTGATAATGGTAACTGTAATAAATGTAATATTTTTGTAGCTTTGGAGGCGAGGGTATCAGAATTAGAAGCACGGCTCCGCGCTGTTGAAAACCAGCTGATAGCCGAAGCCCATTAGCCAGCGCAGGGCCAACAAGGATAGAACCCCCTAGCCGTCCTCCGGTAGAGCCCGCGCAGCCGGGACCTCAGGCTGGTTGGGTGACTGTACGTAGGAAGCATAGTTCTAGGACCCAGCCCCCGGGCCACCACCAACCGGTCCGCGTTTCTAACAGATTTTCCCCGCTCAGCGACACACCCGCTGAGAAGCCGACCCTGGTAATTGGCAGCTCCATAGTCAGAAACGTGGCATTAGAGATACCATTGACCATAGTCAAATGTTTGCCAGGGGCCAGAACGGGCGACATCAGATCCTACCTGAAACTGCTGGCTAAAGATAAGCGTAAATACAGTAAGATTGTAATTCACGCTGGCGGTAATGACACCCGGTTACACCAATCGGAGATCACTAAAATTAGTGTTGCTTCAGTGTGTAAGTTTGCCAAAACAATGTCAGACTCTGTAATCTTTTCTGGTCCCCTGCCTGATCGGACCAGTGACGAAATGTTTAGCCGCATGCTGTCATTCCATCAATGGTTGTCTGGGTGGTGTCGTGCAAACGATGTGGGCTACATTGATAACTGGAGAACATTTTGGGGAAAACCTGGTCTGATCCGGAGAGACGGCATCCATCCCACTTTGGATGGAGCAGCTCTTCTTTCTAGGAATATGGCCGAATTTATTAGTCCTCCAAAACACTGACAACCCAGGGTCCAGACCAGGAAGCAGAGTCGTAGTTTAACCCACCTCTCTGCTGCTTCTGTACTGTTACCCACCCATTACCCTATAGAAACAGTGTCTTGCCCACGGCCAAAATTAAATGGATTAAAAGTTAAGCCAACAAAAGCAAATTATGGAAATCTCATAAAAATAAATACAACTTTGACTGAACAGAAAACTAAATCTATTAAATGTGGTTTATTAAACATAAGATCTCTCTCCTCAAATACTTTGTTAGTAAATGACTTGATTTGTGATAATCACATTGATTTCCTTTGTCTCACAGAAACCTGGTTGCAGCAGGAGGATTATGTCAGTATAAATGAGTCAACTCCTTCCAGTCATTTAAATTTTCACATTCCTAGAAATACTGGGCGAGGAGGAGGAGTTGCAACCATTTTTCGTTCTGATTTACCAATTAGTCCCAGACCAATTGATAGCTACAGTTCTTTTGAGCATCTAACCCTTAATTTTCCTCATTCAAGTTGCAAAACGTTAAGAACATTTTAGTTTGTGGTTTTGTGTCGTCCACCAGGCCCTTACTCTCAATTCTTGGATCAGATCTCACATTTTTTTATCTGATTTAGTATTAAATACTGATAGGGTTATTATAGTGGGGGACTTTAATATTCATGTGGATACTGAAAGTGATAGCCTAAATGCAGCCTTTAATGCTATTTTAGACTCAATTGGCTTTACTCAAAAAGTACAGGGATCGACCCCTCGGGCAAACACACTTTGGACCTTGTACTGACATACTGTATTGAGTGTGAGGAAATAACAGTCCACCCACATAACCCGGTCCTGTCTGACCACTTCTTAATAACTTTTGAATTTACTTTAACTGAGCATCTTAAATCTGAAAGAAAATGTCATTATAGTAGAGCTTTATCAGACAATGGTGTAACAATTTTTAAAGAATCTGTTCCATTCTTACTTTCCTTAGTGTCTCAGGATAACACAGTGGATGGCAGCAATTCTATCTCTAACCCTTCAGAAATTGATGATCTGGTTCACAGCGTTACGTCCTCATTGCGTTTGGCATTAGATAGTGTAGCCCTCTTAAAAAAGAAAGTGGCTAGCCATAGGAGGCTGACTCCTTGGTTCAACGCAGAGTTGCATACTTTAAAGCAGAATACTAGGAAGTTGGAGAGAAAATGGCGCTCTACACACCTAGAGGATTCCTATTTAACCTGGAATAACAGTCCATTGCTGTATAAAAAGACCCTTCGACAAGCTAAAACAGCATATTTTTCATCATCAATAGAGGTGAATAAAAACAATCCTAGGTTTATTTTTAGTACAGTTGCCAAACTTACACAGAGTCATAGCTCTGTTGAGCCAACTATTCCCCCAGCTCTTAGCAGTGATGATTTTATGGGATTCTTCATAAATAAAATTTATTCTATTAAAAATAAAATCATTGGCATCCTCCCAAACATGATTACTTCTTCCTCAGTAAATGAGGCAGTATCGGAAAGAATTGTAGAACCTCAGTTGTGCTTAGGCTGTTTTGATTCAGTCGAGCTTTCGGAATTATCAAAAATATTAGCGTCATCTAAACCTTCAAACTTGTATGTTTGACCCAATTCCAACCAAATTATTTAAAGAAGTGTTCCATTTGGTTCCTGGCCCCATTTTGGATATGATGAAGCTATCCTTAGTAAATGGATACGTACCACAGGAATTTAAAATAGCTGTAATTAAACGTTTACTCAAGAAAACTTCCCTTGATCAAGATGACTTAGTGAATTACAGACCTATATCTAACCTTCCTTTCTTATCCAAAATCCTTGAGAAAATTGTTGCTAATCAAGTCTGTGAGCATCTAAACATTAACGAGCTGTTTGAAGAGTTTCAGACAGGTTTTAGAGCTCATCATAGCACTGAAACAGCACTGGTGAAGGTTACTAATGATATTCTCATGGCCTCAGATAATGGACTTGTGTCTGTTCTGGTTTTGTTAGATCTCAGTGCTGCTTTTGACACAGTCGATCATAATATTCTCTTAGAAAGGCTTGAACATGTTGCAGGGATCAAAGGAACAGCACTAGGCTGGTTTAAATCATATTTGTCTGATAGATTCCAGTTTGTTCATCTAAATGATAAATCTTCTTCACTCTCAAGGGTTACTTGTGGAGTTCCACAGGGTTCTGTGCTTGGACCAATTCTGTTCACCATATATATGCTCCCAATTGGTAGAATCATTAGACAGCATGGGATAAATTTCCATGCAGATGATACACAACTATATTTATCCATAAATCCTGATGAACCCAGTCAGTTAGGTAGATTAAAGGCATGTCTGGAAGACATAAAAACATGGATGACCCTAAACTTTTTGCTTTTAAATTCTGACAAAACAGAAGTTGCTGTCTTTGGACCAGAAGTTCTTAAACAGAAACTGATTAGTCAAACACTTCATCTGAATGGCATTAAATTGGCCCCCAGTAATAACATAAAGAACATCGGCGTTATTTTTGACCGAGACTTGACATTTAAATCCCATATTGAACAGGTTTCTAGGATTTCTTTCTTTCACCTCCGGAATATTGCTAAAATTAGAAACATCCTGTCCAGGAGTGATACTGAGAAACTAGCCCATGCATTTGTTACCTCAAGGCTGGACTACTGTAATTCTTTACTATCAGGTAGTCCACAAAATGCCATTAAAAGCCTTCAGTTGATCCAAAATGCGGCAGCAAGAGTTCTGATGAATATTAAAAAGAGAGATCACATTTCTCCTGTTTTAGCTTCCCTTCATTGGCTCCCTGTTAAATCCAGAATAGAATCTAAGATCCTTCTTCTTACATACAAAGCCCTTAATGATCAAGCTCCATCATACATCAGAGATCTAATTGTTCCTTATGTTCCTAACAGAGCCCTTCGCTCTCAGACTGCAGGTTTACTTGTAGTTCCTAGGATTTCTAAAAGTAGAATGAGAGGCAGATCTTTTAGTTATCAGGCTCCTCTCCTGTGGAACCAGCTCCCAGCTTTAGTCCGTGAGGCAGACACTCTGTTTACTTTTAAGGCCAGGCTTAAAACTTTCCTTTTTGATAAAGCTTATAGTTAGAGTGGCTAAGGTCATCCTGAGCTATCTCTGTAGTTATGCTGCTATAGGCTTAGTCTGCTGGAGGACAGACTTACCAATTTTCTTCACTTTGCTACTTCCTTTTCTCCTACGACTCTCCAGTTGTATTACAGTACATCCTGTTATTTCGACTGTTAACCTTGTTTTCTCTCAGTGTTTTTCTCTCCATAGAAGATATACCTGGTCTGGTATCCTTCTTGGCTGCAATGCCCTGTTGGACGGGGGGCATCGACTGGGATGATCCTCCCAGTAACTGAACATCCACTGTGTCCTGTTATCAAATTTTTACTTTCTGTAACATAGAAAGTTCTGTTATATCAGATCTTCTGTTCCTTCTGTGTTTCTGCTCTGTCTTCTCAAACCCCCAGACGGTCGTGGCAGATGGCCGCTCCTACTGAGCCTGGTTCTGTTGGAGCTTTCTTCCTGTTAAAGGGGAGTTTTTCCTCTCCACCGTTGCTACATGCTTGCTCAGTATGAGGGATTGCTGAAGGATTGCTGTGGTTGGAAAGTCTGCATCAACGGGGCCCAACCTCACGCCAATGACTGACGCAATGTGCTGGGATTCCTTAAATAGGAAACTTTTTAACTGATTGGAATGTTTGTATAAATGTATTGAAATGACTTCTTGTTAAGTGCCTTGAGATGACATCTGTTGTGAATTGGCGCTATATAAATAAACTGAATTGAATTGAATATTTAATGCACTCTAATCTTCACTACTTTCCATAGATTTTTTTGGATTGGGGTCAGGTGAATGGCTGGGCCAAAACAATAGCCCACACCATGAGATAATGGAAAGTGTTATTCTTCCACCAGATTTGGTCGGTACACTAACATCCAAAGATTTCAAAATTGGTTTTATCTAACCAGTAGATAGTAAATGCGAAATGCTTCAGTGTGTTGAGCCTATATGTTGAGCAGGCAAGCTGGCCATTGTGGTTGACTGCATATTTTTTCAAAGAAAAACTGTACCTGCTAATTCCAGGGGCCTGTACCATGAAGGTGGCTCAACAAACTCGGGGTTACAGGATTGGTTTTGAATCGACAAAACCAAACCGATGCAGTCAGGCTTAATTGGTACCATGACGCAGGTTATCAACTTTCTCTGTCAACTCAGGCTTTGATCCTTAAGCTATGATTAATCCACAGGCGCGTGCACATAAAAGAGTGATGACGACACTGAACAACCAATCGCTTTCGATATGGATAGAGCGAGAGCTATCTACTTTTCAACGGAGGAGCAAGAGATTATTCTCCAGAAATATGAAGAATTTAGAAATATTTTTCAAGCACGCAGTAACACTGTATCTGCTGCCAAAGCAAGAGAACAATCGTGGAGGAAGATTGCTGATTGTGTTAATGCGTGGGTTAAACAATTAATGTACATTTAAGTAGGCTAAGCATATTAAAATATATTAAATGCTAAAATGAAAATGTATTCGTGTGTATATATATATATATATTATGTGTGTAGATGTATGTGAAAGTATAGGCTATTACATCCTAAGAAAGATTGATATTCATTAATTTTTAGATGCAACCCCAACTCCAAACGGTCTTGGCAGCAGATCAAGAGAAAATATAAAAATATAATTCAAAGTGGTGAGTATTTACCATATTTTTTATTATTTTCTTAGAACATTTAATCACAAACACTTGTTTGCAGCAAACAGAAAAAAATGTGAAATAAGGAAAACTGGGGGAGGGCCACCTCCTCAAGATTACACTGTGGCAGAGGAGTTGGCTCTGAGCAACAAGGGGCGGCCGATTATGGATGGGATTGCATGTGCTGTACAGTCAGGGCATGGCTTCGACGAGTCACAGTTGTTATGTGCGGCTCAAGAAGCTCACAGAGATAAGACATTCCTTCCGCGGAAAATCTGTATCTTTCATACAAGTACGCATCAGGAAAGTCAAATGGATTTTGTCTGTCCCTAAAAACTCGTTCTCTACGAAGTGCTCGTCTAACAATTTGCGCGGAGATGTCCACAGGATTAGGGAGAAAAGGTGAAGCCATTGCAACAGAGAACAGACGCTGGGAATTAGTTACGTCACATATATATGTTTCTTTGCTCACAGCTGATTGGTCAAACTTCAGTCTGAGATCGCGAATCCAGAACATAACCTGCCCCGGAGCAGGTTAGCCATGCAGCGTAAGATACCATGGCAACGAACACCGATCAAAGCCGAGCCACTTTCATGGTACCCAAAACCCAGGGTTGGTGGAAACTAAGCTGAAACATAGCTGGCTAGCCACCTAATCCGGCTTCATGGTACAGGCCCCTGGTCTTTCTGAAGTTCTCTGTAAGTGGCCCTTGGCTCTCATACTACTCTTCTGGTTCTTTTTAAGCTCCACTGTCAGAAGTCCTGTAAGGAGCATCCAGTCTAAGTTGGATTATTGACTAAATGTGTTATTTACACTAATGATTTATGACCCCGATTGTAGTCACTGGGGCATCCTGAAGTTAAGATATACATATGTAATCAATGCACTTATTTTGCTTAGCAACAATAATATTATGAAGGTTCTGAGAGGGTTCTTTGGTTTTACCCATCAAGATGTGATTTTTGTGTGATACCTTGGGATTGAGAAAACTTGTTACAGGAATTCAATTATGTATATCAGCAACTTGCACTGAGGGTGCATTCTGGGATAGTGATGGATTTTAGCTGGATTGCATGTCTGTTTTGCATCTCTTTTTCTGCATGTGTGTAATACTTATTCATTCTGTCATTCCAGTTTGTTACAGGTCAACAGCCCTATTAGAAATATATTTACTGAGAACAATGTGTTGCTACTCTGTTTTGGAAATTGTATGTCTGTAATATTTTAAGTTAAATGTTTGGTTTAAAAATGATAATTATTTAAATTCCAAACAATGGCTACCACTGGGGGAATGATTAATCGTGGTTTGTGTGATCAAAATTTGATTGATTTCTTGAATCTAAACATCTTGAGGCATTGCATTGACTATGTGGGTTTTAATGCTGCCCCCCCTTCAACATATAAGCCCCTCAACACAGTGAGCTTCCCAGTTCTCAGAATTGATCCTATCTTACTTTGACTCAGATCTTCCCTGTCAGCAACAACAGGCTTTTACTTTTTTCATATTCTGTCTCCCTGTATTGTCTATTTGTTTACAATTTCTTCCAGCTCTAAAAAGATGAGAAATATTTTAAGCAAACTGCAAAACCAGTGCTTCGCAATAGCTCCTTCTGATCCCATCAAGGAATCTTTGTTTTTAACTGCTATGCTGACAAAATACTTCTGTCTAAGCAAAGAATGAAGGGATGCCTAAGCCACAGAAATAATAGCAGTTGTTTCATCCTCATCACTGGCTGAGTATGGTGTGTTAATGTGATTAGGGAGACATTAAAGCTTCCACTCCACCAGGCAAAATCTGTCACATTCTGTCTCTTTCCTATTCTCCATGTTTTCTACCAATTGTGTGAATCTAAGTTTGCTAAGTTTTATCATTTATTCACCCTAATAATGATTTAAAAAGCTTAAATTAATTTGGAAATTAAATGATAGAAAACATATTTAGGAAGGGCACATGGATGCATACTTGATAAATGTTTTACCGTTCATCTATTTTCCAGTTTTGGTGTTTTTGGTGTCAATAACTTTCCTTATGGAAGCTACACCTGGCCCAAAGTTTCTGTTTAACCATGTCGCTCTCCTAAAACGGGGTGAGATATCAAATCTGCATTTTCTTGACACCCTTTTTATGTACATATTCAAATAATACATCATTTGAAATCTGATATTCTTTCAGGGGCCAGAGGGAGGTATGAGAGTTTTTTCCGAATGGCTGGTCTGTTCTAGACCGGAGGCCAGAACGTTTGTTTATGTAATGCAAAAGCAGCTGCGAGTGAGCCACTGTCAGGATCCTGCTGTGTGTCTGCTTGAGTAAGGCGTCTTCCTTTATAGAAGATCTTTGTAACCACTACTGGTGTGGCGTGCTGCTTCGTTCGAGTTCCTCGCTGCTGTGCTGGATTCTGCTGTTAAATATTTTGATATTGTTTTCTAGCTGCTACCATATGTCAGTGGCACTCTTCTGCTTTGAGAGAAAGCCCGCCTAACCTCACAGTGCTTCCAAATAAAGGTCGCATCGACGCCAGAAATGTATGGTGACAAAATAGTCTCAAAACATCTGTTTGTGTGTAATACTTGATTTGTAACTTGTGTCAGCTTATTTGTGTGTAACTTTAGGTAGTTGTATGTGAATGATTTGTAACCCATAAAAAACATTTTGTGCTTAACTTCGAGTACTTACTGTTGTATGTTCAAATGTACACACAAATATTAAGAAAGTACGAGTATAAAATACATTTACACACACACACAATTTTAAATGACACGAACTTAAAACTAACTACAAATTCAATATATATATATATATATATATATATATATATATATATATATATATATATATATATATATATATATATATATATATATATATATATATATATATATATATATATATATATATATATATATATATATCAAAATCGGGTGAAATGGATTGCTTTGGGCTTTTACCTTGCTACCCCACAGCTCTTACAGTCAGAGTTCTCTTTGTTCCTGCCCTTTTATATCCACCTTCACTTACCCTTTCCGAAAAACTCCCTTTCTTTCTCTACCATTTTCAGCTCTATCAACCCATTCAGTTATTGCACCTACTCAAATCCTTTTTATCATACAGCACCATGAAACAGATAAAGAAAAGTGGAGAAAGGAAGATGTTTGTCATCACTTTGAATAAGGTGAAAGCACAGTAGAGTTAATCATTACAAAGTGTACTGTGGCAGAAGGAGGGATGAAGGGTTTAGAGCAAAATAAAATAAAATATATTGTTTAAGTTAGGGGGTGCAGAGATGGCAGAGAGTAATATGCAGACTCAGAGGGTCAATGTGATTCAGCAGGGTGTTGTTTGTTTTATCACTCCCTCTCTAGTGTTATGGGATGGGGTTTGAGTGACGGCCAGTGGCCTCAGCTTGCCATGGAGGGTCTAGTGATGAATGTTCACAGGCAATCTAGGACACTGCAGTAGTAACACCATCAATTCAAAAGCCGCATCACAGCACGACTGGGAGGAGCTGTACTACTGCGGAATGTGTCTGCTCATATCTGCACAAATGTTAGTACCTACACATTCCATTGTATTTTGAAAAGTTTGTGAGTGTGTGTCTGTGTGTTTTAAAACTCATAAGGGGGAAGGGGGTTAAAGCATTACAGCTGCCTCTTGGCTGTGGGAAGTAGCTGAGCAATGATTCCCATTGGTCATTCCCATGAACTCTTGCTCTTTAAGGGGCATGGTGGGAGGCAACAGTGAGGACACAAGAGGGGATCACCACTAGCTGGGCTGCACACTGCCAATGCACCAGCCAAACGGAATATGTTTTTCATATATATATATATATATATATATATATATATATATATATATATATATATATATATATATATATATATATATATATATATATATATATATATTAGCATTGCATAGGCTATGCATTTTTAAACAAACATTGAGGTAAAAAAAGCTATAACCTAATTTGCTTTTACTGACTTAGTTTTGCCTAGTATGGCTGTTGTCACGCTGCCCTATTCACTCCTCATTGTCTGCACCTGTCTCAAATCATTCACACCTGATCCTACTCACCTCCTGCCTTTATTACCCATCACTTCCCTTCACT
This sequence comes from Valencia hispanica, assembly GCA_963556495.2. NCBI lineage: Eukaryota > Metazoa > Chordata > Actinopteri > Cyprinodontiformes > Valenciidae > Valencia > Valencia hispanica. The sequence goes on from OY747704.1 coordinate 26,486,526, forward strand.
CAGTGCCGGATCATTACTATTGATGTCTCATGTGCCTTCCTTGCTGTCTCGTTCCTGCCCGATGTCCAGTCTCTCCGTTCCTGTCGTCGTCTTCTTCATCATCATCACCACCTCCTTTAATAAACATCCTGCACCTTCCTTCAGCGTCTGCATTTGGGTCCATACTTCCCACACATCCCTGACAGAATGATCCGGCTATGAACATGGACCCAGCACTTCCCCGGGAGATGGCCTCCCTCCGCCAGGACCTCTGGGCCAACCTGGCCAACTCGCTGCCTCTCCTCCCCTTCCTGTGCGGGTCTCCGGAGCTGAGGAGATCCTCGGAGTGCTCCCTCACTTCCGGAGTGTCTTCTCTGCCCGGGATCCCGCCGATCTGCGGTGCGAGGCGGAGAGGATTCGCCAGGAGGCGTTGGACCAGATCACCGGTCCGTCCTCTCCCCCTTTACCATCTGGCCGCAGGCGTTGGTCCCGGCGAGCCGGAGAATCCGGGACCAGGGAGAAGAGCGGCGCTCCCACACGGACCACCAACGTCGGCTGCATCTCTGCGCTGCACGCACCGTCGGTTCTCTCCCCCGCCGTCTTTGTCCCTCCTCCAGCTGGCTCTTCGGGGGCTCCTCACATCAGGGAGGAGGAGCTGTTTGAGTTTTTTCATGGAGACAAGACGGCCTACCTCTGCTCCAGGGGAGATCCAGCGCCTCGCCGGAGGTGGGGCCGCTTCTGAGGAGGAAGGCAGAGTTCCAGTCCGTGAGCCCGTTCCAGCTCCAGTCCGTGAGCCCGTTCCAGCTCCAGTCCGTGAGCCCGTTCCAGCTCCAAGGCAAGGCAAGGTAAGGCAATTTTATTTGTATAGCACACTTTCAACAGCAGGGTAATTCAAGGTGCTTTACATGATTTGGTGATTTAAAAGAAACACATAAAAGAAACACACATTACACATGATACACAATAAAGCAAGAGAAAAAAGAAAAAAAAAAGCAAGAGAGCATGAACACATTTCATACATATGACATCGAGCATTTACTCAAAGGCAATTCTAAACAGATGGGTTTTTAGTCTCGATTTAAAGCAGTTCAGAGTTTCAGCAGCTCTACACTCATCAGGAAGTCTGTTCCAGATAAGGGGGGCATAAAAACTGAAACCTGCTTCTCCATGTTTAGTTCTCAGTCTAGGGATGTTTAGTAGGCTAGAGTTGGAGGACCTGAGTGCTCTTGGTTGTTGGTACCATGACAACAGGTCTTCAACATATTTTGGTGCTAAGCCATGTAATGATTTATAAACTAGTAAAAGTATTTTAAAGTCTATTCTCTGAGCTACAGGGAGCCAGTGTAAGGACTTTAGAACTGGGGTGATGTGCTCTACTACTCTTCTAGTGAGGACGCGAGCGGCAGCGTTCTGGATCAGCTGCAGCTGTCTGATTGACTTTTTAGGCAGACCTGTGAAGATGCTGTTGCAGTAATCAATCCGACTAAAGATAAACGCATGGATGAGTTTTTCTGGGTCGTGTTGCAAAATCAGTCCTTTAATCCTAGAGATGTTCTTCAGGTGATAGAACGCTGACCTTGTTATTGCCTTTATGTGACCCTGGAGGTTCAGGTCTGAGTCCATTACTACACCTAGGTTACGAACCTGATCAGCAGTTTCTAGCTGTATTAATTGAAGCTGTGTGCTGACTCTTGATCGTTCCTCCTTGGGTCCAAAAATAATCACTTCAGTTTTGTTTCTATTCAGCTGGAGAAAGTTATGGCACATCCATCCATTTATTTGGTCAATGCATTGATTTAGGGTTTGAATGGGTTCAGAGTCACCTGGTGACATTGTAATGTAGAGCTGAGTGTCATCTGCGTAGTTATGGTAGCTAATGTTATTGGTTGCTATAATCTTGCCTAGTGGGAGCATGTAGATATTAAATAAGAGGGGCCCCAGGATGGAGCCCTGGGGCACCCCACATGTGATTTCTGTTCGTTCTGATGAAAAGTTTCCTATTGAAACATAGAAGTCCCTGTTCTTTAGGTAAGACTCGAACCAGCCAAGTACTGTACCAGAGAGTCCGACCCAGCTCTCCAGTCGTTCCAATAAAATATCATGATCAACAGTGTCAAATGCTGCACTGAGGTCCAACAGAACCAGCACTGTGGTTCTTCCACGGTCTGTATGTATGCAGATGTCATTAAATACTTTGACGAGGACAGTCTCGGTGCTGTGGTGAGCGCGGAAACCAGACTGAAAAGCAGCAAAACGGTTTGTCATTGTTATGAAGCCATTTAACTGCTGAAACACAGCTTTTTCAATAATTTTACTGATGAATGGGAGATTAGAGATTGGCCTGTAGTTCTGCATTAACGTGTTGTCCAGATTTTTCTTCTTTAGCAGTGGTTTAATAACTGCTGTTTTTAAAGCCTGAGGGAAGACACCTGATAGCAGTGATGAGTTCACTATTTGAACAAGATCAGAACCAATAACAGGAAGAACCTTCTTTAGAAAAGCTGTGGGTAGGATATCAAGACAGCAGGAGGAGGAGCTTAATTGGATAATGATTTTTTCAAGGCTGTTCTGGTTTAATTCGTGGAATTCAGACATTTTCTCTACATTGTTGTTGATTGGGAATGGCACTGGTTGTGGGTTCGATATTGAGGTACAGATTGACCGTCTAATTGTTAGAATCTTTTCAGTGAAAAAGCTGGCAAATTCATTGCAGGCCCTGGTACAGTTTAGTTCAGGGGCAACTGTCACTAAAGGATTAGTTAGTCTTTCCACTGTTGCAAATAGAGTCCGTGCATTATTAATGTTTCTGTTGATGATTTCAGAAAAGAACGATTCCCTAGCATCTTTTATAGTTAGCTGATATCTTTTCAGTCTCTCTTTGTAGATCTCACAGTGAACCTGGAGTCGAGTTTTCCGCCATTTTCTCGCGGCTCGTCGACACTCTCTTTTTTCACTACGTACCAGTGGATTACTTGTCCACGGAGACTTCTTTCTACCTGAGACTACTTTCACTTTAGTTGGAGCAATGGAATCCATGATGTCTGAGATTTTCGCAAGGAAATTATCTACCAACTTATTAACTGAGTTTGAGTTGGGAGATGAGGGGGATGTGGTGGAAGGATAAATACGTTTAAAGGTTTCTACTGAACTGTCCCCTAGAAAACGCTTTTTTATAGTGGACTTACTGTGGCTGGATAATTTAGCAGAGATGGTACTTTGAAAGAAAATACAGAAATGGTCAGATAATGCAACATTAATTACAGAGATGTCAGAAATATTTAAACCTTTGCTGATAATTAAGTCCAGAGTGTGTCCTTTATTGTGTGTTGGTTGTTTGATATGCTGGATCAGTCCGAAGTTGTGGAGAGTATCCTCTAACGTTTTTGCTTGTCTATCTTGGGGGTTGTCGGTATGAATGTTAAAGTCCCCCACGATGATTGTTTGGTCATAGTCGATACATATTACAGAAAGAAGGTCAGTGAAATCATTAAAGAAGTTAGAGTTAAGTTTTGGTGGTTTATATAAACTTAGAAATAACGCTTTGTTAGGCTCATTTATCTGGGTGGCTAGGTATTCAAAAGAATCAAACTTGCCCAGAGTTACCTTTTTAAAGTTCATTGAGTTGTGAAAGATGGTGGCTACACGTCCGCCTCGTTTGTGTTTTCTGTTCTCGCTTAAGAAATTATAATTTGGAGGACTAGATTCTATTAATGAAGTTGTTTCGTTATTTTCATCTAGCCAAGTTTTTGATAAAAAAAGGGCGTGTAAATTATGCTCAGTGATGAAGTCATTGATAAGAAAAGACTTCCCGGATAGAGATCTAATGTTTAATAAAGCTAGCTTAAGTATTGTGATGATGGGCAGCTGAACCTTCTGACAGGTTATCAATTTGAGATTTTGTTTAATGTGAGAGCGTGTGGTTAACGGTTTATGTTTCCTGCTGCTGATAATCACTGATATAGCCTCAGGGGTGCCGGGTGAATTCTGGGAGACGGTAGGGGTGGATTTATTGCCCGGTTCCCTCAAATATCAAATATCTGTAATAATCAGTGGGGGGAAGCTCCCAGGCTTATTGACACTAGTCCCAGGCGTTTGGTGTAGTCTAAGTTTAGGTGTTAATTGTGTCCCAAATTTGATTTGCTCGTTCAGTCTGTCTGTAAAGTTTCTAAATGGAGACTCATTTGATGTGGCTGAGTCACAGGAAGATGAAGACTTAATCTCTGATGGTTGTTTATCTGTTCGGTCCTGTGGTGTCATCCAGACTTGCTGTTTTTGTTCTCTGATATCCATGGGCGCCTCAAGGTCAGCTTTTGGGAGCAAGTGTTTTGCTTTCTGATTTTGATAAGAAAAAATGTTTGCTGCTAAGAGCCTTACTCCTGCCTTGGTAAGATAACGGCCTGCTTTGAACAGATGATTAGCACTTACAAATACTTTGAAATTATTAATAAATGTGAACGACTTCTCAGCTGATTGTTTCTTCAACCATTTATGGAGCATGCAGACTCTGCTAAATCTTTCATCATTCCCTTCAGGGACTGGTCCGCTGATGAGGATGTTTACGTTAAGTCCATCAAGTCTCTGTAGGAGATCAGAAAAGTCTCTCTTCAGAATCTCTGATTGTCTCATCGCGATATATGCTGATCCAGCATGAATGACAAGCTTTTCCAAAGCAGGATGTTGGTCCAAGATTTTAGGGATTTTTTCTGATATTTCTCTCACTGTATTTTTGTAGCAGCTATAAACTTTGGTATTCTTGCTACAAAAAGCCTCAATTCCATTAATTGACCCGTCTTGTATGATAACAGTCCGTGAGCCCGTTCCAGCTCCAGTCCGTGAGCCCGTTCCAGCTCCAGTCCGTGAGCCCGTTCCAGCTCCAGTCCGTGAGCCCGTTCCAGCTCCAGTCCCAGAGCCCGTTCCAGCTCCAGTCCCAGAGCCCGTTCCAGCTCCAGTCCCAGAGCCCGTTCCAGCTCCAGTCCGTGAGCCCGTTCCAGCTCCAGTCCGTGAGCCCGTTCCAGCTCCAGTCCGTGAGCCCGTTCCAGCTCCAGTCCCAGAGCCCGTTCCAGCTCCAGTCCCAGAGCCCGTTCCAGCTCCAGTCCCAGAGCCAGTCTCAGCCTCCACCATTCCTGCAATCTTCCTGGCCATCACATTGGCTGCTCTCCAGCAATCGACATTTCCCCATGGGTCGCTGGAGCTCCAAGGGAGGGTCAGGGAGGACCTGTCCCCATCACCCGAGCCTCCAGATTCTTCGTCTCAGCCGGCGTCCGAGCCTCCAGATTCTTCGTCTCAGCCGGCGTCCGAGCCTCCAGATTCTTCGTCTCAGCAGGCGTCCGAGCCTCCAGATTCTCTTCGTCTCGGCCGACCTCTACCTGCCAGGCATCTTCTTTGCCGCCGACCAGCCAAGCTCCTCAGCTGCTGCCTAGACCTCAGAAAGGGACCTAAGGGCTGTCCGTCTGATCTCCGTCCAGCCAGAGGACGCCACCGGGGCCGTCCGCCCGACCTCCAGGTCCTCAGGGGCCGCCCACCTGGTCGTACCCCAGACTTCCAGAAAGACTCTGGGCCCTCCTTCCGTGGGCCCCCTCCACCCACCCTGGGAAGGGTGCTTCTTTTTTTCCCCCTTTTTCTTTCTTGCTCCTCTCTCCACGGCGTCTGGACTCCGCCTTTAAAAAAGGGGGGGGGGGGGGGGTCTGTCACACTGCCCTATTCACTCATTGTCTGCACCTGTCTCAATCATTCACACCTGATCCTACTCACCTCCTGCCTTTATTACCCATCACTTCCCTTCACTCAGTGCCGGATCATTACTATTGATGTCTAGTGTGCCTTCCCTACTGTCTCGTTCCAGCCCGATGTCCAGTCTCTCCGTTCCTGTCGTCGTCTTCTTCATCATCATCACCGCCTCCTTTAATAAACATCCTGCACCTTCCTTCAGCATCTGCATTTGGGTCCATACTTCCCACACATCCCTGACAGCTGCCCTCTGGCCAAATTCAAAGAATCAGCTTAATAGCTCCTCCAGTATAAGCAGGGTTTCAACAGGTTTTTTTATGAATCTGCCAAGCTGACTCTTATGTAAGAGGAATTATTAGGATGAGAGGAATGGGCATTGCACTGAAAAAAACAACCAGCAAAGAGACCCGTGTGGTGATAAAGGCAAAGAATCCCAAGTACATCATGGATTTCTAAAGCATGTTATGGTTTTTCTCTCCTTCCCTGTTGCACAGCACATTTGAATGTGAAGGAAAAAGCATGAGTAATCACATTTCCTTTGCACTAACCAACATGATGTTCTTCAGGGTGCTTTGAGAGACAGCTAAACCTCCCAGTCCCTTACTGACAGAGAGATATACAGAACTTCACACAGCTTTTTCCTAAAGGATACATATTGTGACTTATATTTTCCTCTCTGGCTTCAGTTTGCAAGATGTCTCTGTTAAAGGATGTAGTCCATGAAAAATTTGTTCTGTAATTTGTTTGATCACATTTAAATTGGGAGTGGATCTGTTTGCTGCAACAGTGTTTGAGTTTGGGGCAGCCAGTCTGTCTCCAGTATTGGCCTGTTGGGTGTGTAAAGAAAACAGCTGAAAAACTGCCCTAGATAAACATTGTATTTCTCCTTAATAAATCCTGAGAAGGAATTAATCTGTTTGAGAAAAGAAAACCTTTGTGGATCAGTCCAATCTTTTTTTTTTTTTTTTTACCTAAATGCAATATTAACTTTTTTGATTATTTTTTTATTCAAAACTCAAAATATTACATGCCTTTGTTACCTCAAGGCTGGACTACTGTAAAGCTTTACTATCAGGAAGTCCACAAAATGTAATTAAAAGCCTTCAATTGATCCAAAATACTGCAACAAGAGTTCTGATGAATATAAAAAAGAGATCAGATTTCTCCTGTTTTAGCTTCCCTTCATTGGCTCCCTGTTAAATCCAGAATAGAATTTAAGATCCTCCTTCTTACATATAAAGCCCTTAATAATCAAGCTCCATTATACATCAGCGATCTGATTGTTTTACATGTTCCTAACAGAGCACTTTGCTCTCAGACTGCAGGTTTACTTGTAGTTAGGGGTGCACCGATCCGATATTAGGATTAGGATATCGGATGTCTGCCGCGATACTGACAAAATAGCTGGATCAGGGATCGGAAAAATGCACTGGCCGATCCAGGTTTTTTTTTTGGGAGGGGGGTTTGTCATAGCAGAATGTATTTCACGCATCAGCTTCACGTGTGTCGGATGCTAGAAGCAACATGGAGTGAGCCAGAGGGTCGGGTGTGTGGAGATATTTCACGCCATTCCAACTAGTTCATCCAAAAACACTATGCTAAGGAGCATGCTGAATTTCTGCACCTCAGCAAAACAAAAGGAGTGGGGTCAAAAAAAAGTTTTAGTTATGTTTAGTTAGTAAAGTCTGGTACCTTTAGTCTCTTCAAGAAAGGTATAAGGTGGAGGGTATACAGTTTATTAATTCAACAATAGTATCGGATCGGTAACGGGTATCGACAGATACACAAAGCCCAGGCATCGGTATCAGTATCCGAACTGAAAAAATGGGATCGGTGCACCCCTACTTGTAGTTCCCAGGATTTCTAAATGTAGAATGGGAGGCAGATCTTTTAATTATCAGGTCCCTCTCATGTTGAACCAGCTCCCAGTTTTAGTCTGTGAGGCAGACACTCTGTCTACTTTTAAAACCAGGCTTAAAACTTTCCTTTTTGATAAAGCTTATAGTTAGAGCGGCTTAGGTCATCCTAATACGGAAACACTGATGCATGCTTTTATCTCCAGTAGGGTGATTACTGTAATGCCCTGCTTTCTGGTCTTCCCAAAAAGAGTATATCAGGTTTACAACTCCTACAAAATTCAGCAGCACGTGTCCTGACGAAGACCAGAAGGCGGGAATACACCTTTTTTAAATTCATTTCATTCGTTCCCCGTATTTTTTAGGATCGATTTTAAGGTTCTTTTAATGGTTTTTAAGTGTCTTAATGGTCTTGGGCCTTCTTATCTCTCTGAACTGCTTTTACCATATGAACCTTTGCGGTCTCTGCACTCCTCTGGCAGCCGTCTCCTTGTCAAAAGTTAGGACACACACTCAGGGTGAGGGGTCTATCTAGTTTTTTGGCCCTCACCTCTTGAACAGGCTACCGGAGGACCTCAGGACCGTGGAGAAAGTTCATGTTTTTAAGAGCAGGCTCAAGACTCACCTTTTTAACCTAGCTTTTAACTGATTATTATTTAGTACTGTTTGTTAATTGCTCTGGGTATTTTATATGATTATATTTTATCAGTGTTTTACTATTTAATCTTATCACATTAATTCACTGCTTATTTTTAAATAAATTCCCGTTCCTGTGTTTCCTCTGTGGGAGCCCTCTGCCCTGGGAGCGGTGGTCGGCTGTAGCTGCCTGGGTGCTCTCCAGGGTGAGCTTCAGTGGAGGTTGGGCCGCCCTGTGTCGGTGCCTCGGCTGCTGCTGTTGATCTACCGCTGCCGGTGCAGATGGCTCCTCTGATGGCGTTTCGTTGCATGGTTCATCTGCACTCGGCCCAATGTCCTTTTTTACTGTTGCTTTTAACTGTGTGTGTGCATGGGAATTGGGTTGGGGGGAGGGGGGTATAAATGACCATGCTTTTAAATCTGTGGGGAGGGATGGGAATGTAGTTTTATGTGGGGTAATTTTAATCTGTAAAGCACTTTGTGATGCAATTTCTTGTATGAAAAGCGCTTTTTAAATAGTTTGATTTGATCCTGAGCTCTCTCTGTTGTTATGATGCTATAGCCTCAAACTGCCGGAGGACAGACTGACCACCGACAGACTCACCACTTTTCTTCACTCTGCTACTTTCTTTTCTACTGCTCTCCAGTTGCATTATTTGCTGTTATTTCGACTGTTAACTCTGTTTTCTCTTAGTGTTTATCTAAACCTTGTCTGGTATCCTGCTTAGCTACAATGCCTTTTGGACTTGGGACATCGAATGGGATGATGGTCTTGGCAGCTGAAAATCCCCTGTGTCCTGTTATCAACTTTTCAAATCAAACTTTATTTATAAAGCGCTTTTCATACAAGAAGTTGCATCACAAAGTGCTTTACAGATTAAAATGACCCCACATAAAACCACCTTCCCTTCCCTCCCCCACAGATTTAAAAGCATGGTCACAGTTATACCCCCCTCCCCCCAACCCATCTCCCATGCACACACACAGTTAAAAGAAAAAGTTAAAAGGACATTGGGTCGAGTGTAGATGAACCATGCAAGGAAACGCCATCAGAGGAGCCATCTGCCCCGGCAGCAGTAGATCAACAGCAGCAGCCGAGGCACTGACACAGGGCACCCAGTAGAGGCAAGGCCAAGACCCCCACCTCCACCCAAGCTCCACCTGGAGAGCACCCAGGCAGCTACAGCCGACCACCGCTCCCGGGGCAGAGGGCTCCCACAGAGGAAACACTGGAACGGGGATTAAGATAAATTAAAGTATTTAAAAAAAACGGTAAATTAATGTGCCAAGATTGAAAAGTAAAACTGATAAAAATATAATCATATTAAACATCCAGAGCAATTAAACAAACAGGGATAAATAATAATCAGTTAAAAGCTAAGCTAAAAAGGTGAGTCTTGCTCTTAAAAACATGAACGTTCTCTGCAGCCCTGAGGTCCTCTGGCAGCCTGTTCCAGAGGTGAGGGCCATAAAACTGGAAAGACGCCTCGCCATGCGTGTGTCCTGACTTTTGGGGTGACAAGGAGACTGCTGCCAGGGGAGCGCAGAGACCGCGAAGGTTTATATGGTAAAAGCACTTTCTTTACCATAGAAAGTACTCATATTAGATCCTCTGTTTTTTCTGTGTCTCTCATCTGTCTTCTTAAACCCTCAGGCTGTCATGCTGCCCTATTCACTCCCTCTCCTAATCATCGTCCTCACCTGTGTCTCCCATCAACCACACCTGATTCTCCTTACCTTCTGCCTTTATAACCCGTCACTTCCCCTCACTCAGCGCCTGATCATTATAGATGTCTCCATGGTGTGTTGTCCTGCTGTTACCCGTCCAGCTCGTCCGATGTCCTGTCTTTCCGTTCTTGCCGTCACCACCATCATCATTACCTCATCCACCAGCTGCACTAATAAACCTCATTGCACCTTCTGGCGGCGTCTGCGTTTGGGTCCATGCATCACACCGCACATCCTGACACAGATGGTTGTGACAGATGGCCTCTTGTACTAAGCCAGGTTCGGCTGGAGGTTTCTTCCAGTTAGGGGAGTTTTTCCCTCTTTACTGTCGCTACATGCTTGTCGCTACATGCTTACTCAGTATGGGGGATTGCTGAGGGATTGCTGTGGTTGGAAGTCTGCATCAACGGGATGCAACCTCAAGTCAATGACTCGATGTAGTCGGCTGGGATTCCTTACATAGGAAACTAACTCAAACTTTAATATAACTTGAATGTTTGTATGATTGTGTTGAAATGACTTTTCTTGAAAAGTGACTTGAGATGACATCTGTTGTGAATCCATGCTTTATAAATAAACTGAATTGAATTAAATTAGTTTTCATCAAAAAATATGCTGATCAAGTTTAAACCTTTTAGCTGTAGTCCTCTAAGGCTGAACTTATACCTTCCAGTCCACTACACTGCAAAGCCTGCGTTAATTAAATTTTGTGATTGTACCTCTCTGCAAACTTTTGTGACCCAAATCTTTGTGACCATGCTGTAAGCCCCGACATTGACAGCAATACTCCAATTCAAAACAAACCTTAAAGCAAACCGACAGACAAAAGTGAAACAAAGACAACTGTGAAGCTTGTTTTTCTTAAGAAATAGTGCCTACCATTGTCAACATATGATAATATGATAATTTAACTTTCATGGACTAGAAAAACTTCAGTTACCCAGACGAGACATCATTCTATTCTTTTTTCACTTCTGTATTTCTTCCTATCTTTTTGATGGACAGTTTACAAAAAAACACCCTCAAAGATGCTATAGTGAAAACTGCAAATTTAAAAATGGAACTTTAGTTCAACTGGGAAAATTATTACATAAATTCTGGTGCATGAAAGTCAACTAGTTTTCTCCCCCACAGTTACATTCACATGGCTTTGTTACTCAAGGTTGTATTTCTGTTAAAGTTTTAATTCTTGCTCCGAATGTTGGTATGAGTGAAGTATTCAGTAGGCTATCTATTTTCTTATTATTACGATTAGTACAGATTTGACCCGCAACCATAGAAATTGTTTTGTCTTCCCCGTTTTGAAAGGTGGGTAAGACAAATGGGCTTCTGTGTCACATCTTACTTACACCCCAGAAAAACAAGATGTCATGGATTCGTAACTAAAAGTTACTTGATCAGTATTGATCAGCTTTAAAAGATGAAGTATAAATTGCTATGGTTTTATTTATTTTATAGCAGAGGTTAGAGGTTTGGAAAGTAGCACTCTTGATTGTTTGAAAGCTGAATATTTCTTTAAAAGAAATTAAAGAAGGAATTCATTTTAAGGCGTTTTATACATTTTTATCAAGGGTACCAATAAGTGGGGAGGGCACTGTACTGTATGGTAAACAGAATAAACTAATAGCTTGTTGGCCTTTTTTCATTCACTCACGAATGATAAAGCTTGTGCTACATCTTCATGTTATTTTCCAGTTTCTTTATAACTAATTAACTTTTTGCTGTAGTAAAAAAAGAACTGTAGCACAAATTATTTCATTAGTATGACCCATTTGGTACCCTCTTATTTGGAGTGTTATTTCTTGGTATTTCTGAACTCACACCCAACTCTCCTACTTAAGTCCTTTTGAAATCTTTGACACTTTGTCTACTGTCCAAAGCACAAAGGAGACTCAAATGAGCAATTGTTAACATTCTCATATTCCATTCATAGCTTCACATAAAGGTCATTACTAAATCAAAGATAATAAAATTTGACAATGTGATACACACGAGCATATGGTCATTATTACAGAGGAGGTAGAGTAGACAGAAGCGTGATAGCATTTTAATTGAGAAACAATTCAATTCAATTCAAATTCAATTGAATAATACTTTATTGATCCCAGAGGGAAATTAAGTGTTGGTATAGCTCATATTAATCATTCTTAAAGGAGTTGTTGTAGATCATGATGGCTGTGGGCAGGAAAGATTTCCTGTAGCGGTCTCTGTTGCAGCGAAACTGATGAAGCCTCCAACTGAAGACACTGTTGTTGCAGGATAGTCTCAAAGGGGATGCTCAGGGTTGTCCATAATTTTTGATTTTATGAAGAATCCTTCTTTGTGTCATGATTTTCAGATGTTCCACAGTCGTCCCCAGAACAGAACCAGCCTTTTATTTTAACCCTTTTTAAATCCCTGGATCTGATGTTGCTACCCCAACAGATGATGGCTGAACAGATTACACTCTACACAACAGACTTGTAGAAGATTTGCAGCATCTTGCTGGAAACCTTGAAAGACCTAAGCTTCCTCAAGAACTACAGTCTGCTCTGTCCCTTCTTGTAGATGGCTTCACTGTTGCGCCTCCAGTCTAGTCTGTTGTCCAGGTGAATTCTGAGGTATTTATACTCCTCAACCAAGTAATTATTAGCAAAAGAAAACCAAAAATTAAAGCCAAACGCACTTATAATAAAACAAATCTCAAGTTGATCACCTGTCAGAAGGTTCAGCTACCAATTAACAAATCACTTAAGTTAGCTTTATTAAATATTAGGTCCTTATCAGGAAAATCACTCCTAATTAATGAACTCATCACTGAACATAAAATACATGCCCTTTTTATCTGAAACCTGGCTAAATGTAATTAATGAAACATCTGTATTGATAGAATCTACTCCTCCAAATTACAATTTCTTAAGTGAGAGCAGGAAACACAGACGAGGTGGAGGTGTAGCCACACATTTTCACAATTCAATGAACTTTAAAAAGGTATCCCTGGGCACATCTGACTCTTTTGCACATCTAGCCACCCAGATAAATGAGCCTAAAAAAACTATATTTCTAAGTTTATATAAACCCCCAAAACTTAACTCTAACTTCTTTAATGATTTCAGCTACCTTCTTCCCATAATAAACTCAGCAAAAAAAGAAACAGCCCTTTTTCAGGACTGTGTATTTCAACAATAATGTTGTAAAAATCCAACTTTACAGATCTTCATTGTTAAGGGTTTAAACAATGTTTTCCATTCATGTTCAATTAACCATAATCAATTAATTAACATGCACCTGAGGAATGGTCGTTAAGACCTTAACAGCTTACAGAAAGTAGGCATTTAAGGTCACAGTTCTAAAAACACAGGACACTAAAGCGACTTGTTTACCGACTGTGAAAAACACCCAAAGAAAGATGCCCAGGGTCCCTGCTCATCTGCGTGAACGTGCATTAGGCATGCTGCAGGGAGGCATGAGGACTGCTGATGTGGCTAGGGCAATAAATTGCCATGTTCGCACTGTGAGACGCCTAAGACAGCGCTACAGGGAGACAGGAAGGACAGCTGATCATCCTCGCAGTGGAAGACCACGTGTAACAACACCTGCACAGGATCGGTACATCCGAATATCACGCCTGTGTGACAGGTACAGGATGGCCACAACAACTGCCTGAGTCATACCAGGAACACACAATCCCTCCATCAGTGCTCAGACTGTCCGCAATAGGCTGAGAGAGGCTGGACTGAGGGCTTGTAGGCCTGTTGTAAGGCAGGTCCTTACCAGACATCACCAGCAACAACGCTGCTTATGGGCACAAACCCACCTTCGCTGGACCAGACAGGAGTGGCAAAAAGTGCTCTTCACTTATGAGTCACGGTCTTGTCTCACCAGGGGTGATGGACGGATTTGTGTTTATCGTCGAAGGAATGAGCGTTACACCGAGGCCTGTACCCTGGAGCGGGATCGATTTGGAGGTGGGGGGTCCATCATGGTCTGGGCCGGTATATCACATCACAATCGGACTGAGCTTGTTGTCATTGCAGGCAATCTCAATGCCTTGTGGTAGAGGGAAGACATCCTCCTCCCTCATGTGGTACCCTTTATGCATGCTCATCCGGACATGATACTCCAGCAGGACAATGCCACCAGCCATACTGCTCGTTCTGTCCGTGAGTTTCTGCATGACAGCAATGTCAGTGTTCTGCCATGGCCAGCGAAGAGCCCGGATCTCAATCCCATTGAGCGCGTCTGGGACCTGTTGGATCGCAGGGTGAGGGCTAGGGCCATTCCCCCCAGAAATGTCCAGGAACTTGCAAGTGCCTTAGTGGAAGAGTGGGGTAACATCTCACAGCAAGAACTGACAAATCTGGTCCAGTCCATGAGGAGGAGATGCACTGCAGTACTTCAAGCAGCTGGTGCACACACCAGATACTGACTGGTACTTTTGATTTTGAGCCTCCCTTCATTCATGGACACATTATTCTATTTCTGTTAGTCACATGTCTGTGAAACATTTTTAGTTTGTGTCTTATGGTGTTGACTCTTTTAGTGTTCATACAAATATTTACACACATTAAGTTTACTGAAAGTAAAAACTGTTGAAAGTCAGAGGACGTTTCTTTTTTTGCTGAGTTTATGTGTCGATTATGACCAATTAATAATTGTGGGGGACTTTAACATCCATACTGACAAGCCCCAGGATAGACTAGCCAAAACATTAGGTGACACACTTCACAACTTCGGCCTGACCCAGCATGTCAAACAACCAACACACAATAAAGGACACACTCTGGACTTAATTATCTGCAAAGGTTTAAATATATCTGAAATCTCGGTAATTGATATTGCTTTATCTGACCATTTCAGTTTTTTCTTTGAAAGTATCATCTCTGCTAAAAGATCTAGTCACAGTGAGATAACTGTAAAAAAGCGTTTTCTCTGGAACAGTTCAGTTGAAACCTTTAAAAGTATTTACCCTTCCACCACATCCCCCTCATCTCCCAAATCCAACTCAGTAAACAAGCTGGTAAATAGTTTCCTTGTGAAAATCTCAGACATCATTGATTCCATTGCTCCGATTAAAGTGAAAGTAGTCTCAGGTAGAACGAAGTCTCTGTGGACAAGCGATCCAATGGTACGTAGTGAAATAAGGGAATGTGGACGAGCCGAGAGAAAATGGCGGAAAACTCGACTCCAGGTTCACTGTGAGATCTACAAAGAGAGACTGAACAGATATCAGTTATCTTTAAAAGAAGCTTCAGAATCTTTCTTTTCTGAAATCATCAGCAGAAGCATTAATAATGCACGGATTCTGTTTGCAACAGGGGAAAGACTAACTAATCCTTTAGTGACAGTTGCCCCTGAACTAAATTCTACCAGGGCCTGCAATGAATTTGCCAGCTTTTTAACTGAAAAGATTCTAGCAATTAGATGGTCTTCCACTAATCTTCTATTCATCAGTAAAATTATTAAAAAAGGTGTGTTTCAGCAGTTAAATAGCTTCATAACAATGACCAACCGCTTTGATGTTTTTCAGTCTGGTTTCCGTGCTCACCACATCACTAAAACTTCCCTCATCAAAGTTTTCAATGACATCCGCATAGATACAGACTGTGGTAAAACCATAGTGCTGGTTCTGTTGGAACTCAGTGCAGCATTTGATACTGTTGATCATGATATATTATTGGAACGACTGAAGAGCCGAGTCAGACTCTCTGATACAGTGCTGGTTTGAGTCTTACATAAAGAACAGGGACTTCTTTGTTCCAATACAAAACTTTTCATCAGAACAAACAGAAATCACATGAGGGGTGCCCCAGGGCTCCATCCTGAGGCCCCTCTTATTTAATATCTCCATGCTCCCACTAGCCCAGATTATAACAACCAATAGGATTAGCTACCATAACTATGCAGATGATACTCAGCTCTACATTATGATGTCACCAGGTGACTTCGAACCCATCCAAACTCTAAGTAAATGCATCGAGCAAATCAATGGATGGATGTGCCACAACTTTCTCCAGCTGAACAGAAACAGAAAAGAAGTAATTACTTTTGGACCTAAAGAGGAAGGATTAACAGTCAGCACACAGCTTCGGTTAATACAGCTAGAAACTACTTACCAGGCTTGAAATTTAGGTGTAGTAATGGACTCAGACCTGAACCTCCAGGTTTACATAAAGGCAATAACAAGGTCTGCGTTCTATCACCTGAAGAACATTTCTAGGATTAAAGGACTGATGTCGCAACAGGACCTAGAAAAACTCATCCATGCATTTATCTTAAGTCGAATTGATTATTGCAACAGCATCCTCATAGGCCTGCTTAAAAGTCAATCAGATAGCTGCAGCTGTTCCAGCACGCTGCTGCTCGCATCCTCACCAGAACCAGGAAAGTAGAGCACACCACCCCGGTTCTGAAGTCCTTACACTGGCTCCCTGTAGCTCAGATAATAGACTTCAAAATACTTTTTCTAGTTTATAAAGCATTGAATGGCTTGGCACCAAAGTATACTGAAGATCTGGTGTTACTATACCAACCCACCAGACCACTCAGGTTCACTAATTCCAGTCAACTCAACATCCCTCGAATTAGAATCAAACATGGAGAAGCAGCTTTCAGTTTCTATGCTCCTCTAATCTAGAACAAACTTCCAGAAAACTGCAAAGCAGCTGAAACACAGAGTTCTTTTAAATCACAACTAAAAACATATCCCTTTAGAGCTGCCTTTGAGTAATGTTTTGATGTATCATGTTTTGTGTATACTTCTTGTTTTTACATTATATGCTTTGTAATGCCTTGATGTATCTGTGTATGCTTCTTGCTTTATTGCTATTTTTACTTTATATGCTTTGTTTGTGTGTTTTGCTGTTTTTATTTGACCTCTTAATCATGTAAAGCACCTTTAATCACCTTCTTGTTGAAAATGTGCTATATAACTGACATTTCCTTGCCTTGCCTCAACCCCCTCCACTTCTTCACCCATGATGGAAACAGTGTTTGACTTATCCCTGTTTCTTCTGAAATCTACAAGCATCTCCTTTGTTTTGCTCCTTTGTTTGTGTGGCGACACCACCAGCTCTCTGTATTCAGCTTCTTGTCCATCTCTGATACATCCGACAATTGCAGAGTCATCTGAGCATTTCTGCAGATGACAGGTCTCTGATTTGTACTGGAAGTCTGAGGTGTAAAGAGTGAAAAGGAATGGTGAGAGTACGGTCCCCTGTGGTGCTCCTGTGCTGCTGACCACCTGGTTTGACACACAATCCTTCAATCTCACAAACTGTGGTCTGTTTGTCAGGTAGTCATTGATCCATGCGATTGTTGATGGCTCCACCTGGGTCTTCAGGAGTTTCAGATGAAGCAAATCAGGCTGAATTGTGTTAAATGCACTAGAGAAATCAAATAACATGATTCCTTACAGTGCTGCCTGATTTGTCCAGATGACAGTGGGTTGGTGAAGTAGGTGGATGATGGCATCTTCAACTCCAACTCCACGGCGATAAGCCAACTGCAGCGGGTCCTGATATATTCTTGTTTGCTTATTCAGGTGGGCCAACAGGACTTTCTCCAGGACCTTCATGATGTGGGATGTCAGGGCAATAGGTCTATAGTCATTGATGACTGATGGGTGAGTTTTCTTTGGAACTGGAACAAGGCATAATGTCTTCCACAACACTTGGACCTTCTCCTGGGTCAGGTTAAGGTTGAAGAGGTGCTGTAGAATCCCACTGAGCTGCTCTGCACAGGTCTCTGGGGCTGACACCATCTGGAGCTGCAGCCTTGTTCCTGTTCAGTTTCTCCAGCAGCCTCTTCACCTGACCTTTAGAGACAGACAAGTGTGAGGGGGGGGGGGGCAAAGGGGGTAGCAGTATCTCCTGACTTGGTTTTAGGACAAACTTGTGGAATCAGAAGAGTCCATGACTGAGGTTGAAGATTAAACATCAGAGGTGTGACTGGAAAGCTGCGGGTCAGAGGAGGGTGGGATGTCTGTTTGGCTGGGGATAGGAGAGAAGAATGCTGAGCTAGTTCCTGAACTGAGCCTGTTGAAGAATGTGTTGAGTTGGGTCTGTCCAAACTTCCATCTATCCAATCCTTCCTGTGCTTAAAGCCTGTGATCTTTTTCATTCCTGACCAGACATCTCTGATATTGTTCCTCTGTAGTTTGTTCTCCAGCTTCTTCCTGTATGCCTCTTTGCTGTCTCTGATCTTGACCTTAAGCTGCTTCTGTATACTCCTCACTAATTCTCTGTCTCCCTCCCTGAAGGCTCTTTTTTCTTGTTTAGCAGTTCCTTCAGTTTCACTGGTTATCCAGGTTTTGTTATTAGGGAAGCATCTCACTGTTCTGGTGGGGATGATGTTGTCTACA
Organism: Valencia hispanica; assembly: GCA_963556495.2. Taxonomy (NCBI): domain Eukaryota; kingdom Metazoa; phylum Chordata; class Actinopteri; order Cyprinodontiformes; family Valenciidae; genus Valencia; species Valencia hispanica. The sequence goes on from OY747704.1 coordinate 26,504,793, forward strand.
GGGAGGTTTATATAGGCAGTCACACACTCAGTCATGGCATTGATGTCTTCTTCGTGTGCTTGGCAAAAAAATCATCCAGTTTGTGTTCTCAAAAAAACCCTGCAGGACTTCTTCAGCTTCATGTGACCATTTTCCCACAGTTGTTTTTGTCGCAGGTTGCCTCTGAACAAGTGGTTTATATTCTGAGCAGAGAACAACAAGATTGTGATCTGATTGTCCCAGAGGAGGTCTTGGTTTGGACATTAATGCATCCTTTACATTTGCATAAAACAAATCCAAGGTCTTGTTTTCTCTTTTGGAGCAGCTGACAAACATTTGAAATGTTGGAAGTGTAGTAGAGAGCTAGGCATGATTAAAATCACCAGATATTGCCACAAATGCATTGGGGTGCTCGGTCTGTAGCTTAGCGACAACGGAAATGATGACATCACATGCATTGGCTGCAATGGCTGAAGGTGAAATGTAAACAACTGCCAAAATAACACCGGTGAACTCTCTTGAAAAAATAATATGGAACTTAACTTACTGCCAAGAGTTCAATATCTGGGCTGCAGAGACGACACTTCACAGTAACATGCCCTGGATGACACCATCTTTTGTTGACAAGCACTGCTACTACACCTCCTTTTCTTTTACTACCTGTCTTTAGATCTCTGTCTGCTTGTATAGTCAGGAAGCCTGGCAGAGAGACGTTGGAGTCAGAGATATGATCCTGCAGCCACGTCTCAGTGATACACATAACACTGCATTCCCGATACTCTTGCTGACTCCTTGTAAGGGCTTGAAGTTCATCCATCTTGTTAGCCAATGATCTCACGTTGACCATAATGATCGATGGAAGAGATGGTTTGAACTTCCTCCTTCTCTGTCTCCTTTTTGCTCCTGCTCTGCATTCATGCCACCTCCTCCTCAACTCATCAGGGATTTGTGGCTTCAGTTGAGGTATTATTTTGCCTTTTAAAAGGTTAATCAGGTACTCCCCGCTGTCAACCACCTTGTTGCCATGATTACGAATCATAAGTTATCAAACAGTGAAAAATAACAGCAAAAATCCTTCCAGCTTCACAGCACCAAAAAACTAGAAAGTACACAGGTCCAAAAAATGCAATCTTCCTCAAGAAAATAGAGGAAACGTCTGTAAAAACAAAACTCAGTTTTGGCCAACAGAGCCACCCAGAGCAGTGCAATTCTAGAATATATATATATGTGGTTATGTGAAAAGAACAGGGTTTTATGCTATTGGAAATTTCTGATTTCAAACATATTCTTTGTTGTTTTGAACGTCTTGAAATGATCAATATTGGGAGTTGTAAGGTTTTGATTGGGTGGTGGAAGGAAAGGCATCAACTCAGTGCTTAATCTGGGTATTTAACTTTATTATCCCACTAGTAAAGTGACAAGTGCCTGGTGCAAAAAATGGAAAATCTGGTGAAAAATTAAAAACTCTAACAAAATAACAAACTACAAAAACATCTTTTGGGAGCTAAAACAATCTCAGGCTAAAGGCTAGGCCCTTAGCTATAGAGCTCTAGGACTTGTTACCCTTCCAGGCCCAAACCACAAAATGGATCTCTCGCGCCTGGAGCTCCCACTCCAGCTTTATACTGGAAGCTCCTCCTAAGAGACAAACCATTGTTAATTGACATCAATTTTACAATCTTTACAGAACCCAAAATACAACATTGATATGCACATCAACCCACCAACAACATTAGTCAAGACTATAATTATTAAAAATGGCTTCATATATGTATAGAACCAACCATAGTCAATAACATAATTAGGGACACCCCTTACAATATCTAAACATGGTACCTGCCAGGTTGCCTGCTTTATAAAATCATTTGGACACCCACCATTCTGGTTTCAATACCATTAGATTGCATGGGCTACTCCATGACAGGAGTGTTTTAGGAAAATCCACTTTTGATACTCGTTCATCAAGAGTCTGTGACCATGTCAGCTGCACCCCCAGCAAGATGTATGCCCATGTTTTCCATCAGTCACCTATTTTACCTATACAGCTTTCTAAACTGTAAAATAGTTTGCTGGGATCCATTCTCAACAAATGAACTGAACAGACTGCAATTCCTAGCTGTGCTCCAAACACATTCCCATTGGTCCGTGGCCAATGATAACATCACAAAGTTTATCAAGGCCAGCACCGAGCACCAGAATTTATCTTTACATGCTGCTCTGCGATTGGAAGAGGACGCTCTTCACCGGTGAATTCCCTTTATTTCTAACATGTTGGGCGGAAAAGAAATCCCCTTAAATCTTCGAAGTGCCGCTGTCCAGCTACACAGCTCTTGTAAGTGCATCCAGGAAGCTTGCTGGCAACAGAAATCTTCCAAGACAGTTCTTTAAGTCGGCTCCAGCTATCTACGGCGTTGATCCACATTCTTGGTGGTTTGAAAAAGAACTGTGCTTCCAAAAGACCTTCCTGTTCACACTGCTCTTTTGCCCAACTTTTGACACATTTCTCTCCCCTTTTTCTTCTTTGCTTTTTGCATGGATTGGCGTGATCAAGCTCAAGTAGGATTAAACCTGTTCAATTTTATTTCTCCTTTTATGTGTCTGGATTTTTAAGTGCTGAAACCCTGTGCTCACGCTTGTGTCCTTATAAACTGTTTTGTTTGCTGTGTGTTTTTAAACAGGGTTTTAACTTGTTTGGATCCCATTTTCTTTCTCTCATTCGTCTTTTCCTTCTCCCAAACTCTGATTATATTTTGCGCAGCATCTCGGGTTCTGTCCGGCCTGCACCGACTGGGCCTGTTAGCTAAAATCTCCATTGTTCTTTGCTCCCTTATTAAAGCTGCTGTTCCTACCCACGTTGAGGAGCTAGCACACGCCCTGTTGCTCAGCTCCATTGATAGCCAAAGCTAATTCCATTGTGCTTTGTCCCCCACGTGTTTGAGAGATTAACCCACCTCCTGGTGGCTACCCCCTTTTAGCATCCACAGCTGTGCATGCCTTGGTCTTACCTACAGGAAGAAACCAACACATGATTTCCCCCTCCCTTTCAATGATAAACGGTGTTTTGAAGTGATTCTCTGATGCATATTGTTTGTTCCATCCACATATTATTAATTTTCTAAGAGTGGTAGAAGTTTAGTTGGCAGGCGTTAGAATAGATGGGATTTACTGACAAAATGCATTGAGTGTAAGGTTGATCTATTTTCTTAATAAACCCAGCAATATTTTATGAGAAGCTTTCTGTGCTTACTTGGTGTGTGCGCACAATTATTGTCCAAGACGTTTTAGAACTCATACTTTCAGAAGAGACTGGGTGTCTAGTCTTATCATTTTCTCCTTAGAAAAAGGAAAGCTGGTGCCTTGAACTTTAATTAATAGATTAAAACTTTAACTTCATCAATAATTATATTGCTATTAAATTATTGATCATTATTATTGATAGTTATGTAAACCAGACATTAATCGCACTTTCTGTGTCAAGTTTGTGCACCTAATTATAACAAATAATATAATAAATCACTATAAAACACAAAAGGAATCTGTATCTTTTGTGAAGTATATTGCAGAAGCATAACAAGACCGTGTGAAAACTACTTGTGGGATAAAATATTTGTTGCTGTCATGGAAAGGAGAAACTGTATTGTCTGGAATGACATCAGTGAGGGAGTTGAAATACTAGCTGTAATATGCTATGTTTTTTCTGCAACATTTTACCAGGTTTTCAAGCTTGTACTGAATGTGGAAATAATATTAAATTATCAGACTGTGACTCAGTGTCTGCCAGTACATGTTCTTAAATGACTCAGATTGGGGACAAAAAAAAATTCCTAGTTGAGTCATCCGTAGTTATGATAATAAAACTAACTTAGGCGACACCTTGTGCAAATACAGTATTTCTCTTGAATAAAAAATTAACTTTATATTGGTAATACTTCAGCAATTTCGTCTAATTAGAGAACGATATTTCAGTTTGTAATTAAAGCAAAGATACATAATTAGAATACAGTACATGTTTAAATTCTGATCATAAAGTGCAGTACTAAAAATAAATATTTTGTAATGTCATACTTTGTTATGACAAAATGGACAGAATTACTCAGCAGCCAGTAGCCTATTAACATACCTAATTATTGTTTGGGAATAACTACTAAGGATTGTTGCTTTAAAAAACCAACAAAATGAAGGTCCACTTGATTATTGTTATTTCTTTTCATAATGAATTGTAACAAATTAGTGCCCGTTTTGCAGCTCATTACCCAAATTAACATACCATTACCACTCTTGCACAAAGAGCCTAATTTTCAATTTCCATACCTGTGTTATACTGTTCAGAGTTATGAAGAACTGAGACCAATTCTTGCTGGCATAAATGTCAGTTGAGGACTGAACTCAGAGACTACAGATCCTTAGGTCGTTGCCAGTCACACGCAGACGCCAGAGGAATATTACGGCTCTGGCGGAAATTAATTGTGGGCATAGAGGGTTTCTTCTTGCAGTTCAAGACAGCACTGATGTCAGAGAAGGAATAAAAGCAGCTGCCTCTGGGCACTGGTACATGCCAAGTAAACATTAGGCACAACCCACTAAAATGAATATTTTGTAAAGTGTCTTTGAGGCCTCACCTAGAGGGTATTATATTTTTTTATTATAACGAAAATAAAGACTTTTTGATCATTTTAGGGGGGCTGGAGAGACAAGAATTAGAACTGACAAGAAAAACACTCATAAAAATGAATGAGGCCCCAAAAGGCTTTAAAATAAGATGTATTTACATTGAACTGTGGATTATGAAATGGAAAACCCTGAAACTCATTTTTCTCTATTTAACCCAATTTTAAACCATTGGGCCTCATAACGGTTTCTGTAAAATGCTAAACCATGTGTCCAGTAATGAGTATCCACTGTTAAGACACTGGAACACCTATAATTATCAACCTTTTATCATTATCATACTGTTGAAAGTGAGTGTAGGGCCATACTTGCTGAAAAGGGGATAACAGGGGCTCTCTAAGTGTATAAAGCAAGGTCTCTGGGTGGTCAAGTGGCTTTAAGGCATGAACAGAAAGGCTATTTCACATTGACCACCTCTATAATGCTTCAGCAGACCAGACATAATTATCTTTATCATTAGGTATCATCAGTATTACAAGGGTCTTTCATCAAATACACTATTTTTGATCACATACATGACCCTGTGTTTAAAATATAGATATGAGTTTTCAGTATATACATGGAAAACTAATATATGGATACACACATAATGGATACACACATAACCTCTCTCTCTTTTTTATAATGCACTCATCATTAGATAATGAGAATTATATTAGAGAATATAAACATGAATTCCCTCTTCTACATGTAAATAGAACTAACTCAAATAGTGATACTGATTTTCTTTTGTATCCAAACAGAATTCAAAATAAGTATCAGGAAAAAAGATAGGTTTTACAAGATGAAACTAATAAAAGGTTTGCGAATAAATGAAATCCTCCCACCTTGTTGTTATCATTACAAATTCTCTGGTTGAAATGAGAAAATGAAATTCAGATCACTACAAAAAGAATGAGAGCCTAAAAACAATGCAGCCTAATTGAGTTCATTCAAATGACAAAATAACTAATTACGAGACTGTAAATTAAAGTTTTGGGCTGATGCAATCACACCTTATTTTAGGATGACCATATTTTGAAATCGTGCATCATCTAGTATAGTCTGGATCTGTGACGTCATTCCTGTTATTGATTGCAACATCATATTAAAGAAAGTAATCTGATGCCATATGGGTCTCTCTGCTTAAGCTGCTCTCCCCGCAACACTATCCCAGATAAGCGGAATAGGATGGATGGACGGATGGACGGATGGATGGATGGATGGATGGATGGATGGATGGATGGATGGATGGATGGATGGATGGATGGATGGATGGATGGATGGATGGATGGATGGAAAAAGTCCTGGAGCAGATCCATAACTTTTTAGGATGGATAAATCCAAAGTTTTACCTAAATTGAGAGGAAATAGATTAAAAGGAACTGGTAGGTTTCATTTGTAAAAGTACAAACTATAATCTTCATTGTTTGATTTCTGTGTCAACATAGTTGCAATCTGACGTCACAATTTTAAACCTTTTCTTCTTTTTTTTTCAGCACAGTTTGTTAAATGACCTGTACTTGTATAGTGGTCTATCTATCTGTGGACCTCAGTCATTCACCCATTCATGTACACATTCATACACTGTTCATGATAAGCTATATTGTAGCAGTTTTAGCAGAGGAGCCCCAAATCAAATTTGCTCAAGGCCCCATACAACCTTGGGCCAGCCCTGAGTGATGTTCAAAGTAATTTGTATGTTTTGAAGAGCTCAGTAATCAGTACTTTTATTGTACATGCACATCTAACTATGTGAGTAGCTGCAAATTAGTAAATCTCCTGCAGATTTACAGGTTAAATGTGAAAACTTTGTCGTCATAATTTTTAATTATCAAGAACAACACTATTCAGAGTGCCATATGTGTATGTGATTGTTCTTGACATATGATAACTCCATTGTTTCTCATCTCAGGTCAGACCACTGGAGAGAACATAAAGACACCAAAGTGCCACCTTTTTTCTCAAGATGACTTTGCTGTCATTGGCAATTCCGCTGAATTTTAATCATTAAATCTGAGAGGTTTGTCTTGAAAACTTAAGAAAGAAAAATAGGAATGTAAAGAATGCTCTTTTAGTTTTCATACTCAACTAAATCATTTTTAGTTTAGGGTAGATTATTCCTAATGTGTTTTTCTCAGAGATGACATGTAAAACATTACATTTGAAGTTACTTGGGTATACAACTCTTACTTGTAACTTACAATTGTAATATATTACTCAAGTTAACTTTCTAGCCTTTGTAGCCTAACAGAATGACACAAGAAATCTGGTAAAAAAATGCTTTGCAGTAAAAAATGTAGCAAGCTCTGCTTGATTTTCCTTTTTTATTATTGTTTTATTGACTCATTATTAATGGCCAATCTGAAGCTTCTAACTGAACCAAACTTATGTATAACACTTTATCAAAATCAGATATACCTAAAGTTAATGTAATGAGACATTTATCTTTATTGAAAAAAATCTATTATTTTTAACTATTGACTATTTTTCTACACTAAAAATTGACCAAATATAGAGTTTTTTTTTCCTTTAATTTTAACTGGCAAATATTAGCTAAACATTTACACTGGAGAAAAAAACATCTAAGATTACTAAAAAAGTAACACAAATAATTTAGAATCGTAAATGTTTGCTGTCTGTGCTGCATCTGCTTAGTAAAGAAGAAACTCTGGTCTTAAAAAGTCCTTAAAATTAACAGTCTGTTGTTAACCCAACTTTCACAATTCTTCTCTAGTGTTGTTCATCTTAATCCCAGAACAGTAATTTCACAGATCTTCAACATTACAGCTCCTCTGAGCCACACCTGCACTACTTACACACCGGCAGTGCTGATTAGAAAAAAAAAACAACTGACATAAGCAGTGGTAAAATGAACAAACGCCTTGTGTCACACTTCCGACCTCAGGGTGAAAGAGTGCAAATGAAGGAGTGATCAGTCAGCTCACAATCCAATCATCTGTACAATATAACTTGGTGGCACTCATCTGTGTCAGCAGCATTTTTTTTTTCATTAATGTCAGGCAGCAACTGCTCTGTTCCACTATTATCCCTTTAATGCCAATAGGTGCACTTTTGTCAGGCTTTTCAAGGTAAGCCCTGCAGGTGCTTTTGACACTTAATAAAACATTTTAATTAAGCCAGTTAAGACTTGTAAAGTGAATAGGATCTAGAGCATTTTAGTTATTATTTCAATGTTTTATGATATATTTTTTTAGCCAAAGTAATTCTTTTGAATTATTCTGCTTATATGACGAGATAGATTGCAATAAAAACTGATAGTTTTAAAGACGAGTGACGAGTTTATGGTATTGTCACTGTGGTACATGCTGTAATACCAGTGTCATAGGTTAAAACAATTTTGTTTAATTTAAAATAATCCTGATCTATTGTGGCATGGAATCCACTAGATCCCTGAAGGTGTACTGTGGTGTCTGGCACCAAGATGTTTACAGCAGATTATTTCTGTTGTAACTATTGTGAGGTGAGCCCTTCATTGATTAGACTTGTTTGTCCAACACATACCACATATTAAGATCTGGGAAATTTGGAGGTCTAGCCAACACCTCAAACCCATTTTTGTGTTCCTCAAAGCATTCCTGAACAAGATTTTCTGCTGAAAAAGTCTGCACTTATCAGGGAATACTGTTAGGAATACATTTATCTTCCCTGATTGATTAGTGGCCAAACAGCCCCACAAGAAACAATTTGAGATGCATTATCTATTCCGATACCTTTCAACCAAAACCAGTATTAACTTCATTAGGAATCTGAGCTGCAACATCTCATCTGTGAAACTGTGAAGGTAATAAAATGAAATTGGTCCTTGGGACATATTAGTTACGGTTTATGTGCCAGTGCATATGATAATAAGAAATTGATTAAGTATTATCTCTTTACAGGGGCCATAAGAGGGGCCAGGACCAGTTCTATAGGGGCGCTGGCCCCTGTCTAGAACCACCCATGCGCCCATCCATCTACTGTCTATACCTGCTTATCATTGCAGGTCACAGTGGTAATCAACAAGTAATCAACAACAGTTGGGTTACCTTTTCTTTTCTTTTTGAAAGTTTTTTGTTCTCTTTGGGTATTGGGTAGGGATGGGTATCGTTAAGGATTTATCGATACTACTACTCTTAACGATACTCCTTATCGATCTGGTACTTTATCGGTATCCTTATCGGTACTTTTTTTTCTGAAAGACAAACAAAAGGGGAAAAACAGAAATAATGAACTGTAGTTTAAGAATTTTTTTTACTTAGATAAGAAGGATGCTGTTGTTCAAAAATATCCAGCATTCATTAATTGTAAGAATAAAATAGCAGGTTAACTGTAGTTTAAGACATTTTTTAAAAACTTGGATAAGAAGGAAACTGTTGTTCAAAATATCCAGCATTTATTAATTGTAAGAATAAAATAGCAGGTTAACTGTAGTTTAAGACATTTTTTAAAAACTTGGATAAGAAGGAAACTGTTGTTCAAAATATCCAGCATTTATTAATTGTAAGAATGAAATGGCAAACTTATGTCCATGCTTCACGTGTTGATACCTGTTGTATCTGATTCAGGGGTTGTTGTTACTGCTGCAGCACTCAGGCGGTCAAACACTGGGCATCTTTCGGTTTGTAGTTGGTGTAGTTTGGTCAAATTACTTGTGTTCCCGCCTTTCCAAGCAAAGCTTTTATCACATATGTGACAGTGTGCATTGTCGGCATCTATTTTCATAAAATGAAGTGCTTGTTAAAGAGGAGTGGGCTGCAATACAGTGTTTGGCTTATGTTTATATCTCCCGCAAAACATGAATACGACCTTAATTTTACCGTTAATAGGACCGATAAGGCAGAAGCTTCGGGTGGACCGTCAGAATCAGCCCCGGGGCCAATTTAATACCGGGTTTCGGTACACATCCCTAGTATTGGGTATATTTTTGTCCTGGTTGAAGATATCAAACCTTTGATAAGCTGATGACCAGTCTGTTTGACTTTAAATGTCTAATTTTCCTATATGTTTCTTATCCCTGTTCCTCCTTTTTGCATTTTCTTTTTGGTCTTCCCAAAAAGACTATTTCAGGTTTATAACTACTACAAAATTCAGCAGCACGTGTCCTGACGAAGACCAGGAGGCGGGAGCACATCACACTGGTCTTAAAATCTTTGCATTGGCTCCCCGTACATTTTAGGATGGTCTTGGACCTTCTTATCTCTCTGAACTGCTTTTACCATATGAGCCTTCACGGTCTCTGCGCTCCTCTGACAGCCGTCTCCTTGTCACCCCAAAAGTCAGGACACACACGCATGGCGAGGCGTCTTTCCAGTTTTATGGCCCTCACCTCTGGAACAGGCTGCCAGAGGACCTCAGGGCCGCATAGAATTTTCATGTTTTTAAGAGCAGGCTCAAGACTCACCTTTTTAGACTAGCTTTTAACTGATTTTTATTTATTACTGTTTGTTTAATTAATCTGCATGTTTTATATGATTATATTTTGATCAGTGTTTTACTATTTAATCTTAGCACATTAATTTCCTATTTATTTTTATACTTTAACCTATCTTTATCCCCGTTCCAGTGTTTCCTCTGTGGGAGCCCTCTGCCCTGGTAGCGGTGGTCGGCTGTAGCTGCCTGGGTGCTCTCCAGGTGGAGCTTGGGTGGAGGTGGGGGTCTTGGCCTTCCCTCCACTGGGTGCCCGGTGTCAGTGCCTCGGCTGCTGCTGTTGATCTACCGCTGCCGGGGGCAGATGGCTCCTCTGATGGCGTTTCCTTGCATGGTTCATCTGCACTCGGCCCAATTTCTTTTTTTACTGTTGCTTTTAACTGTGTGTGTGCATGGGAGTTGGGTTGGGGGGAGGGGGGTATAACTGTGATCATGCTTTTAAATCTGTGGGGGAGGGAAGGGAATGTGGTTATATGTGAGGTCATTTTAATCTGTAAAGCACTTTGTGATCAACTTATTGTATGAAAAGCGCTTTATAAATAAAGTTTGATTTGATTTTTGCTCCCTGGTTATGATCCACCAACACGGAAATTGCAGATACTTGTATTTTATTCCTTAGTCTTTAATCAGGGTTGTATCATAACAAAAATGATCAAAGAAATGTCAAGAATTTAACATAAATTGCTTAAATTGTTAGTGAAGTGGAAGTTTATAATTCAGATGCATGAAACTATTTCTTATAACAGAGCTGTTTTATATTCATATTGTTCTCAGCATTCTGCTCCACTGAGCAGCCACCTAAGTAATTATGACTTGTCTTGACCTAAGACAAAATCTTTCACCAGGTCCAGTTCCACCTTATTTGTAGAGGCGAAGTGAGGTGGAACTTATGCACTTAGCAGTAGCAAGCGCTCTCTTTTTACCTTCTAATCCTTTCTGTCTTACTTCAAGTCATCTCTACATCTCCTTTTACATCGCACACTCAACCCATCACTTGCCATCTCTGCTTTCCATGTCTTCTGTCTTTTACTTTAAGTCCTTGTAAATTTGTGTTCATAAATTCTTTACTTAGCTCCCAAGTCATGACTTAATCATCAAAAGGGGAAAAAAGAGGAAAGTCCTCCTACTCTGTGTTTTCATTAGGGTTCTGAATGCCATCTCCGAACAAATTTAAAGAAACATTTTAACATGCCCTGGGGGTCACCTGCCTCGTGTCAAGTTTGAAATATGATATGCAACATCTATTAGAAGAACTAAACACCAAGAAAGCCATCTGGCATCACAAAAGCTGAGATAACATGGCTGCATTCATAGGCACAAGCATCCACACACACACGCACATAGATGCATGCACACACGCACACACATTAGTAGACCACCTTGACCTGATAAAGACACGTCAATGATTCCAGTCCTGGTGGATGAGAAAAAAAGACCACAGTGGCAAAGTCATTGTTTTGTCTCCAGCTAATGGTTTGGAATATATGTGTGGCCCATAAATAATGCTAACAAACAACCGCATAAAACGAATTAATGAAAAACAAACAGAAGTGGAGCATAGAGATGCATGGTTATACAGAGCAACAACAAATTACCTTGGGGTAGGGTGGTGGGATGGAGGGGCTTATGTGCAGTCATTACTCTGTACGGCAAGCACGGTCTGGCTAACACCTGTGTTTCCCTCCGATCTGCATCACCCTAATTAGCCCACACACACCCTGGGGACCCTCTGACACATCAGACCTGGACTGGGGGTGGTATTGAGAGGGAAACCAAGAGGGCATGTAAAAGATGAAGAGAGAGAAAAAACAAAGCATAGGTCAAAGTAGAAGGGATAGATCCAGGTTGTTATTCACACCTCTCTTCTGCTTATAACTGATGAAATTATCATGAGGGATTAGTGCTGGAAAGAAAGAGCTAGAAAGCGAAAAACAGCATTGATGATAACTGACATCTGCTGACAATGGTGAGAACTGGAGGTTGAGAAGTGAAGGATTCAGATTCCCCTCTCAGTTTCATTTGCGCAGCATGGTTAAGAAGTGTGGAATGAAAGGTTAGTTAATTTCATATGTCATTTTTATTCCTGTCATAAACACCTGGAACCCCCTGCACACATATTACACCCTCCTCACCCTCCAGGTGATAACACAGTGTCGTCCTTGACAACCGCAGCCCGACAGTCCATCTTTTTTTTCTGTAGTGTTGTTCACTCTGTAACACATCTAATAACTTTTTAATTGTTTTTCTTTTCAGGCAGAAAGGTTTTCTTCTGTAATGTAAATATCTAATAATTCAAGCTGACTTATTTTCTTTATTTTTATTTTGTTATCTATGTGTATGTATTTGGATCAAATGTCTGCATGCATCGTTATTTTCACTATTTCTATTATTTACCTTCTCCCGCAAATTAATTTTCCACTAGTGCAGACATGATAATCAAGATATGATAATCAGTGTGATCAAGTTACAGCTCTCTAATGTAATGATCCCGCTATATGCCTTATGAATGTTTTTAAAACAACACTTGCACTGATAATGACTAAAAACATCTGCAAAAAAACAATATTACTTCCTAGCATGTTCTTTGACCCAATAATCTGTATACTTTACCTAAAGCTATCTTTAAAGAATCCTGTGTTTTTGTGTGCTACTTAAAAGATGATGTTCAACCTTCAAAACAAATCATGATTTAGAAGAAGCCTACAGTTTTATATGGTTATGTTCTTCACAATTCCTCCATCCAAAGGTATTTTATCTTTTGTTGTGTCTTGCCCTCTCTTTTCCCATATCTGTCTGTATTTTTGTATTTTGAGTTTGACTGGCTTGTCTCCTGGATTCACTCTTGACCGGTCTGCTGGTGCATGAACCAGCTAGAGGTAATGATGCGCGTCAAAGAAGCAGTTTGATTTAAATGGAGTGAAGAAACTTTCCCAGTGGAAGGAAGTGTCACCATATATCAATGGACGCCTTGTCAAAAGAAATCTCTGTTTAAATGGTGTTAATGATTAACAACATTAATACCTATCCATTTATCTTCTGTAGCTATTTAATCCTGTTCAAGGTTACTTTAAGTAGTGGAGATTTTGGGGTTTGGAGGGAACCCAGTACGAAATGGAAAGAAATGCTTCACAACGTGGACAGATTAGAAGTATCTCAAAGTATTTAATCTTCTCTCTTTTCTGCTGGTCTAAATCAAAGAGAAGAGAAAAGATCTGGTGATTTTGGAAATAGTAAGAATACAAAAATAATCTTTTAAAATTGAAGCTATTCGTCAGAAACAGTAAACTACTTGGGAAGCAGTGTTCAACAATAACATGTGCTGACAAGGCTTGACTCAATTTCTTAATCACAGCTTCATATGACACCCTTCCAAGTCCCCAGAACTTGCACTTTGGGGAAAGTACAAAATACACTCGTCAGCTCTGCATCTCCCCAAATCGGAACAAGCAGCACATTTTAGCTTGTAGTAATGTTGCTTTAACATTGAGCTTATATTGATGGTGGAGTGATGAGGAGCAGTGACGTCGTCAGCCCATTTTCCTGGGGCGTCAGCCACGAATGTTTTCAGTTGTTTTCAAGTAGTCCAAGGCTTATGTCAACGCCTTGCCATACCATGGCTTGCCATAGTCTGTATGCCGCTACCATGGGCACACAGCCCCTCCCCTCTCCTAAAGAAGCCTCTCTGTACAAATGCATGCGCAGAAATCTGCATAGCGCCAAACCAGAAGATATATTACAATTAGCAACATTTCTAAGACTAACATAAATCAATGGATCGTTAAAAAATTACCAAAAAAAAAACTGTTGCAACTTAAACTCAAAATTCAAAAATACAGACAGATATGGGAAAAGAGAGGGCAAGACACAACAAAAGATAAAATACCTTTGGATGGAGGAATTGTGAAGAACATAACCATATAAAACTGTAGGCTTCTTCTAAATCATGATTTGTTTTGAAGGTTGAACATCATCTTTTAAGTAGCACACAAAAACAGTAAATAGCTACAGAAGATAAATGGATAGGTATTAATGTTGTTAATCATTAACAGCATTTAAACAAAGATTTCTTTTGACAAGGCGTCCATGATATATGGTGACACTTCCTTCCACTGGGAAAGTTTCTTCACTCCATTTAAATCAAACTGGTTCTTTGAGGCTCATCATTACCTCTAGCTGGTTCATGCACCAGCAGACCGGTCAGGAGTGAATTCAGGAGACAAGCCAGTCAAACTGAAGTGATTCACAAAGGCAAACACTGGCTTATTCATAATTTTCTTTAGCTGTCCTGTTGGTAGCAAACAAGTTATCCATAGAAAGCGCATTGACTAAGGAAATTCATGAAAAATTACTAATACAAAAGCAACAAAATAACTTTTTTAATTACAGAGCATAGTCCAAAAAACATAATTGCAAACTTGATGTGGGAAACACTAATATTTCCATGTTGACTATAAAAGTTATTTTCTGTTGATTATATATATATATATATATATATATATATATATATATATATATATATATATATATATATATATATATATATATATATATATATATATATATATGTTAGTTGGTCACAGTTTTTTATATAGAGATTGCTAACCGAGTAAACACTTTTGTAACACTCTTGATGCATCATGACTTGATGTAGCCCAGTTGTTTGCATAAGGATATTTATTTTGTGTTTTGTATTATTTGTTTACAATAATCATACTTTGCACACTTAATTCTAATGTCATGATTTTGTAGAGGGTAGGAGAGATGACCAATGAAAGGAGCTGTAGCTGGAGCTACTACAGCTCCAGCAAAAGCACCAGCGTCGTCCTTAGGCATGTGAACTGGTAGCAATTAAATATTCTAACATTGTGTTATAGATACTTAATAAGAACATGTCTTTTAATTCTAACTATCATAATACCTATTACAGTTTTTGCCTATTGCTTGAACACCATAGACCCATGCTTAGACTAAAGTAACAGAACTTGAAGCTTTTGTTACCATACCTCAAACACATGTACCCATACCTTTAACCAAATTGCTGCTTTGCACTCTAGTTGCAATTCTGTAATCCACTTACTCCTTCATGCATCACATTTGGTCCTGCATACTACACTCTATTTCATACATAAGACACTCCGTTCAAAAATGAAATCTCAGCGTGCCATATGGAAAACACATGTATCCAAAATACAAATCACATTGGGTAATTGCAACCACTCAAATACACACCTGAAGCCACTTACTTGCTAAACTGCACACCAATCAGCCAGCTACAAAAAGCCCCCAATTTATCCATTTCAAGAAATTTGCAAGCATGGATGGAGGGAGAGCGAGAGGGGAGGCAGGGAGGCAGAGAAGGACAAGGTCAAGTTCGAAGAGGCCATACACTAACCCCTACTCCTGATAATATAAGAGCAACTTTGGCGGACCATGTCATCAACCATGGCCTGACTATGAGGGAAGCTGGGCAGAGAGTCCACCCACATTTAGGCCGCTTCACAGTGGCATCCATTATAAGGACATTCCGACTGGAATGTCCTTATAATGGACTTCACCTCTCTATCTTCTACGCTACTCAGATGGTATTTACAGCACTGTACTAGAGTATATGCAGTTTCGCTGCAATACAGACCGCTACAGGAAATCTTCCCTGCCCACAGCCATCACTATCTACAATAACTTCTTAAAGAATTAATTATATGAGCTACAACAGCACTTAATTTCCCTCTGGGATCAATAAAGTATTTTTGAATTGTATTGAATTGAATATCACATTACCACATTATGTGTTCAGGGTGTTGCAGGGTGCTAATGCTCCTTTTGCAGCCAAAGTGGTAGTTTTTGTAAAACATACCATGATTATTTATATTGAGATGTGTCAGTACAGTGGATGACACAGTATATACAGTAAGGTACTGTAAGAAAAAGAAGCAAACCAATGACAATTTGTGGTTGTATTTCTCTGGAATGACTAGAAGACCTTCCGGGGTAGGACGCCAACACCTGTTCACAACACAGCAGGAACTTGCCATTGTGGACCTAGTGAAGGCAGACAATACCATCCGTCTCTACCAGCTACGACAGAAAATACTTGCAGACAGGCAAGTGTTCAACAACATAAACCATGTGAGCATCCCCACCATCAGATGCATCTTGGGAAAACACACCATCAGCTCTACAGGATCCCATTTGAGAGAAACAGTGTCAGGGTCAAAGGACTTCGACGTCAATATGTACAGGTAAGTGTAACTGTCCCTTACATTTACAATACAATATTGGTGAGATCAAGGAGCAGCTGAATATGCACCATATCAGTACCACATGGATCCATTCGGAGATCTACACAGGTACCTGTGTGATGGGGTGGGGGTTCTGTATGTGTAGCACTGTAGTAAACATGTTTGTTTTTGTTTTGTTTTTTGTTACAGAGAATATTGGCCATGGATGGAGCTGCACAGCTTCATGAATTCATTGTCATTGATGAAGCTGGATTCGACCTGAGCAAAACATGACAATGGGGTCGTAATGTAACTGGCCAAAGGGCACTTGTGCATGTCCCGGGGCAGCGCTGAGGAAATATCACATTGTATGCCACCACAAGGCTTCAAGGGCTTCTGCATCATCATGCAAAACTAGGTCCATACAATAGCCAACATATATTCACATTTCTAGATGCTCTCCATAATATAGTACAGAACAGACAATATCAGCCCAGGTTTGTGGTGGTATGGGATAATGACAGTTTCCATCGGGCTGCTCTGGTCCAGGCCTGGTTCACCAACCACAATCAACTTGAAGTGGTATACTTGCCCCCTTACTCGCCATTTTTAAACCCTATAGAGGAATTATTTTCGGCTTGGAGATGGCGGGTTAATGACCGCCAACCACATGCCCGCATGCCTCTTCTGCAGGCAATGGAACAGGCCTGCGGCGACATTCAGGTGACAGCAATCTATGGATGGTTTCGACATGCAAGGGGATATTTTCCCCAGTGCCTAGCAGAAGAAGACATTGCTTGTGATGTCGATGAGGTCCTGTGGCCAGACCACAACAGATGGCGCGATCCATGAGCCCACGTATGCACAGGTATGATTGGCTGTGTTTACAGTATAGTGTTTTTTTTTTTCTTTATCTGAATTCAAGTTACTGCAATGTACAGTGCACTCTAAGAAAAAACATCTGTAAATTAACAGTAAAATACTGGCAGCTACAAACACCAGCATTTTATTGAAATTTTACAGTATCTCTACTGTAAATTATTTTAACAGTAACTTACTGTTAAAGTAAATACAGTACAGATACTGTAAAAAATACTGGTAAATGCAGCTGCCAGTATCTTACTGTTAATTTACATTTTCAACACTGGGCTCAAGGTCGGATGCTAATGCTAGCATAAATTTGCGACTAAGATGAAGGACGAAAATGTGGTGCTACATGGCAATTAGAAATTCTTGAGTTTCCAATCAGTAAAAATCAATATTTACATTTCTACCATAAATCTCTATAACCTGACCCAACGTGTTATTCACTTACTAAGTCATGTCTCATAAACTGTATGACAAATGATATAACCGCACAGTGTCTGGTATAAATTGACTTTATACTATACAAAACCACAATTTCCATTCCCAAGAGGGATTATACTTACCCATTAGATGCTTTGAAATCTGAGAATGAATGCAGAAATTGTAAATTTCTCAACTAAGTGCACCCATAAAGAAATACTGTTACAGGTCCTTCTCAAAAAATTAGCCTATTGTGATAAAGTTAATTATTTTCCATAATGTAATGATAAAAATTAAACGTTCATATATTTTAGATTCATTGCACACCAACTGAAATATTTCAGGTCTTTTATTGTTTTAAAACTGATGATTTTGGCATACAGCTCATGAAAACCCAAAATTCCTATCTCAAAAAGTTAGCATATCATGAAACGGTTCTCTTAACGAGCTATTAACCTAATTATCTGAATCAACTAATTAACTCTAAACACCTGCAAAAGATTCCTGAGGCTTTTAAAAACTCCCAGCCTGGTTCATTACTCAAAACCGCAATCATGGGTAAGATTGCCGACCTGACTGTTGCCCAGAAGGCCAATATTGACACCCTCAAGCAAGAGGGTAAGACACAGAAAGAAATTTCTGAACGAATAGGCTGTTCCTAGAGTGCTGTATGAAGGCACCTCAGTGGGAAGTCTGTGGGAAGGAAAAAGTGTGGCAGAAAACGCTGCACAACGAGAAGAGGTGACTGGACCCTGAGGAAGATTGTGGAGAAGGACCGATTCCAGACCTTGGGGGACCTGCGGAAGCAGTGGACTGAATCTGGAGTAGAAACATCCAGAGCAGGGGTGTGCAGGAAGTGGGTTACAGGTGCCGCATTTCCCAGGTCAAGCCACTTTTGAACCAGAAACAGCGGCAGAAGCGCCTGACCTGGGCTACAGAGAAGCAGCACTGGACTGTTGCTCAGTGGTCCAAAGTACTTTTTTCAGATGAAAGCAAATTGTGCATGTCATTCGGAAATCAAGGTGCCAGAGTCTGGAGGAAGACTGGGGAGAAGGAAATGTCAAAATGCCTGAAGTCCAGTGTCAAGTACCCACAGTCAGTGATGGTCTAGGGTGCCATGTCAGCTGCTGGTGTTGGTCCACTGTGTTTTATCAAGGACAGGGTCAACGCAGCTAGCTATCAGGAGATTTTGGAGCACTTCATGCTTCCATCTGCTGAAAAGCTTTATGGAGATGAAGATTTCATTTTTCAGCACGGCCTGGCACCTGCTCACAGTGCCAAAACCACTGGTAAATGGTTTACTGACCATGGTATTACTGTGCTCAATTGGCCTGCCAACTCTCCTGACCTGAACCCCATAGAGAATCTGTGGGATATTGTCAAGAGGAAGTTGAGAGACGCAAGACCCAACACTCTGGATGAGCTTAAGGCCGCTATCGAAGCATCCTGGGCCTCCATAACCCCTCAGCAGTGCCACAGGCTGATTGCCTCCATGCCACGCCGCATTGAAGCAGTAATTTCTGCAAAAGGATTCCCGACCAAGTATTGAGTGCATAACTGAACATAATTATTTAAAGGTTGACTTTTTTTGTATTAAAAACACTTTTCTTTTATTGGTCGGATGAAATATGCTAATTTTT
This sequence comes from Valencia hispanica, assembly GCA_963556495.2. Taxonomy (NCBI): domain Eukaryota; kingdom Metazoa; phylum Chordata; class Actinopteri; order Cyprinodontiformes; family Valenciidae; genus Valencia; species Valencia hispanica. Next base: position 26,523,994 of record OY747704.1, read on the forward strand.
TGAGATAGGAATTTTGGGTTTTCATGAGCTGTATGCCAAAATAATCCGTTTTAAAACAATAAAAGACCTGAAATATTTCAGTTGGTGTGCAATGAATCTAAAATATATGAAAGTTTAATTTTTATCATTACAATATGGAAAATAATGAACTATATCACAATATACTAATTTTTTTAGAAGGACCTGTATTTTGTCATAGTCTTTCAGTCATTCAACAGAAAAAAACATCAGATTTAACATTATTCTACAGTTACTTGGAAAAACTGTATGTTATTTCTAGAATTCTGCCGTAAATTTACAGATATTTCTGAGAGTGTGCTGCAATGTACAATATTGAGTAGGCCTATTTGCTTTTTTGGTTGTTTGAAAATGTGCATTCTGAATAAACAGTGAAAATCAAAGACTGCAGTGTTTAATATAAAGTAGACTAATGTCCCTCTGATCTGAAAGTGTATGCATATGATGCAAGTATGTGTCATTTGATCATTCCAGTTACATTTTGACAAAGGATTGTTAAGTTTTGATAGAGTTTCAATTTGACACAGATGTGAATGGTATATTTCCCAGTGTTATGTCATGTTTACTTGTGTGTAGATTTTTGGCACATTGAGCGAAGTTTTGCAAAATGTGTTCAAGCAATGGGCAAAAACTGTAAAATATTGAGAGAAGCAAATTCAAAACTGGTCAATAACAGTGCATCATAAAAGACAATAAATTTAATAAGAAAAGCTTTGCTTTACCTTATTTGCTCATTTACCTCTTTGGCATTATTGACAAAGCCAAAGAGACTATCCAAAATGGTACCAATGATGGGAGAAAACCAAGATATTAGAGGGAGAAGAGGAGAGACAACGGCTAGAGATAAAGACAGAGAGACCCAGCAATAGGTGAATAGTGTATGAATTATAGTATATGCACAGTGTTTGTGAGCAATCTTATTCAAATTTTGTTTAAGAAATTGCTAAGTTCACTGGTGGAAGGATAGAGATGGACAAAGCAAAGAAAAATGAGAAAAAGAAAGGGACATTCAAGTAAAGAAAAGAAATCGGAGACCAACAGAAGCAAGTGAAGAAAGATTGATCAAACTAAATTGTTGTTTTCAGATGTAATTTTCCAAAACATTGAACATTAACCCCCTGGGGTCCAGGGTGTAAATTGACGTTTTGACTAATTTTGATTTTACTTTTATAATTCCTAGTAAAAAGCATTAATATTGCCTTATGTTGTATCCAGCACAACCTGGACCGGCTACATTTATGCTTTTTTCTTTCATTTGGACATTCTATGATTGCATATTGGACATCAAGCCACACAAAAACATAAAATCTGAGTTGGAAAAAAGTTTGTTTTTTTACTGTTTTATAATTTAGAATGCCATAGTGTACTGTAAGTATATTTTAAAAAATTATGAACAAATATAGCAAACAACACAGTTTTCTAAAATTATTAGCAGGAAAATTAAAGAAACTTTTCATTCTTTGTTGTACAACTATTTACAAAGGTCAAAACAAGATGCCAAAAAATATATAATTGTGCCAAAAGAAATTATAATGCTGCTGATTCCTTGTCAATATTTGAACACATATTTACTGAAGGATCAGGGTTTCTTTTTTCAAGATAACACAAAGATTATTAGTGCCACTCCAAGAAGCAGTTTACGCCCAGTGTCCACCACTAAGCAGAGGGACACATCACAGGCCTGGCACTTCCATGGAGCGTCATTCAGCTCTTCATTCACTCCTCTCTTTCGATCTTCGAGCAGCTGACTCTGTGCCTGCCAGGACCTCATCTTCTTCTTCATGACCCGGCTCCTCTTTTTAGGTGTCTAAGAGGATGGATCGGTCTGCCACATCATCATCAAAAACCTTGCTATCTGCTTCAGACTCCGGCTGCACGTCTCCCTCTTTGTCTTCCAGTTCAAAAACAGCTGAGCTGCCTGCTGGAAATTCATCCGTTGCATCATCTTTATAAATGAAAAACCCCACTAAACTACTGAGAAATTCCAATCTAAATGTCACAGATTGAACCAATAGCTAAAGTTTGCTGTCAGTGTTTATCTCACTACTTATTGTTATTACATTCGCCCCGCAACTCCGTTCCCGCATTACACCTAATCGTTACTTTTTCACGCTGTTTCCCCCTCACTCTCTCACATTTCACAGAATAACCTGGTTTTTAACGTCTCTGCTATTCAGAAAAAAGATGGTTTAATTATTTTAGCATAACTCCGGTTTTACTTGGCCTATTAACAAAATGTAAATACTGGGGTGAAGTTTATAATCAGCACATTAAATATCAGTTGAAATGGAGACTCAGAGAGGTGGAGTCTAGCTGCTATGTCATCCCATATCAGACATGGTAAAAAGACTTGTATACGCATCCATGGACCCCAGAGGGTTGAACATTAAATTGAACATTATAAATAACATGATAACCCATTGTATATTAGATGACACATTAAACAGTTTTGAAATGCATGCATTGAAAATAAATTATAATTTAGACACCTTACTATGGTGACTATGCTGTAGTCTAATCTATTGTAACACTTGTTTTTTAACTAAATATTACATCTTGTCTGGCCTAAGCCCAGGTACTCCTTAAAGCCTGGAGACGCCCCTGATGAGTAGTGCAAAGCTAGAGGTGAAAAATCGGGGACATGAAAAGAGAGTGGTAAAGGGTTCTTTCTAGGTATGTAAGAAAATATCGATACTCCGATATATCGCAATATTTTATTTCTCAATATTGTATCGATATTCAAAACAAAAATATAAATTTATTTTTTTAAAGAATTTGAATGGAATTAATGATGACAGTAATTTTTGTAGTAAAATTAAAAGTATAACTGGTAGTTTGTGGCTGTTTTCACCTTCTTCATTCCAGTGGATCAACTAGATCTAGTAATAAAACTGAATGTGTTAAAGTATGAAACAGGTTGGAGTGTTTAGAACGCTGTGACAGTTTTCATATAGTTAAATTCAGTTTTAAAAATCACAATATATAGTCTTACTCATAGTATTGGCATATATCGCGATATATCGTATCGTCTCCCATGTATCACAATACATATCGTATCGCCAGATTTTTGCCAAAACACATCCCTAGTTCTTTCATGGTTCTCTGGGGCATGTACAGATAAGACCAAAATTAATTATACATGAGGCAGAATTAGACTTAAAATTATTTTTATTCAAGCAAGAATTTTGTTTCTTTTAGAAAAGTTGACAGACATCTCTTAAGACATGTGTCAAACTCAAGGCCTGCAGGCCAAATTGTGCCCACCATAAACATTTATTTGGACCTCTGGACTTTAGAGGAACTTCAAAATAACCAATGTGTCTTGAAATATTTTATCAACCAAATCAAATCAGTTTTTATTTGTATAGTGCCAAATTACATCAATGTGAAAGGATGTTTCCACAACCGGCCCTTTGAGGACATTAATAATCTTGATGTGACCCAAAATAAAAAAATTACATCCCTCTCTTAAGAGTTGATTAAGAGATGATTTAACATTCCTGAAATTTTCAGCCAACATGTTTTAAAAACACATATCCAAATCAAAATTAAAGCTGTTCTTGAACTATTTAGAATAAAGGCAGGGTTAGGGTTTTTTTTTAAAGAAAACACTGAAGCTACCCTCACAACAGTCAGAATCTGTCTAAGTGCTATTGTTACAAAGTATTATGATCTGGAATAAACTAAAAAAAATAAATAAAAAAAAATATGTCCGCCTATTTATTTTCTAAAAATACATGCCTTAAAAGTGGCTTTAGAATGAAGCGGTGGACTGACACACTCTCCAGGTCAGAAGTCTGAAGTATTACCTTTACCGACACCAACATTGACAGTAAAAAACCCAAAAATGTGTATTTTGCACATGTTTTTCTAACTAAAGATCAAGGGGTCCCAAACATGTGCCAAAAAAGGCACCCTCTCTAGGATGAATGCATTACACATCAGTGCTCCCCTCTGATTTAAAAAAGAATCATAGCTTTCTCTTCTCAAAAAGTTCCACTGTCGCGGACAATTCATTTTAAACACGGCAGCTACAAGTCCTGTGATAAAACCCACCTTCATTAGAGATATCTGTGTTTACAGCATTCTATTGGCTGTTCAATTTGTCAATCATCGTTTTACTGCACCTTGATTGGTTTGAATTACACATGTATAAATGAGGAAGGTACTTTTTGCCCATCAACCAATAGTTGAGGATTTTGCCACAGCAGAGGGTGGTAACCCTTCACCTTTTGGATCAAAGAAGATGTAAATCAAAAGCTAACACTTCCTGTAATATGCAATGTAATTTGTAGGCTAATATGAGCATGCTAATGGAAGTTATGATGAAAACATTGTGGGAAGCAAAGTGGCGATGTCAGGATTTGGGGTTGTTTTGGGTTTTTCTGTTATCGATTTTGATCTTTGTTTATTGTTGCTTACCTATAGTTATTGTTTTCTGTAGACCAGTTTCCTAATAGGTGTTTATTCTATTCTAATTGGATTCCTCAGATACGTTCAATTTCCTTCCTCTGTTTATTATTAGTTTGTTTATCCTGCTCCTTCCTCTCTCTCTCTCTCTGTCTCTCTCTCTCTCTCTCTCTCTGTGTGTCTGCCAGTATGCTCCTTTCCAGCTGATTCTCATTTCCTAATTTTCGTTGCCTATTCCTCTCCTGGCGTGCATCACTCAACTCTGACGACCTCCTCTGGTTTCTTTGTCATTTCCACCTCTTCCTTCTCTCTCCCATTCATTCTCCTTCTGTTGCCTCTGATGCTCTATTTGCTCCTCCTGTTTGTTGGTTACCTGCAATATGCCTATTATCAGTTCCGTATCCTCATTATCCTCTGTAAGTTTACATTCAGTTCATCAAAGACTATTGACACTTAAATAGCATCACGTGTCTGCATCTGGGTCCAACCACAACCTCAAACCATGACAGAAGGATCCAGCCAGCAAGACCCAACAGACTTAGTCTTAAGTGAGGTGTTAGTCTTAAGTGAGGTGTTTAACAAATTAAAGGAAACGGTCAGGAATTATATTAACACTGTGGCTAAGCCTTGTTCCCCTGAGAAGCCTCTTAGGGTGGTATCTGAATGCAGATAATGGCTTCTCAGATGGGCACCCCTTCTTCCTTCTCTGGGCCTGGTGGAGCTCTTCAAAGAAGTGCAGTGGAACCATCGTGCGGCTTTGGCCACAGATCTTCAATGAGCCACTACCACTTCGGGCAGAGCTTCAAGCCTTCAGCCCTGTGCTTCCTTCCATTCCTTGTTGTTTCCTTGCTGTCTCAATCAGCTGAGGGCTCTTCTTCATATCGGAGACGGGATCAGCATAAAGGTGTCTCCACCATTCCTGAGTCCGCTTCCACGGCCCTTCAGCCAGCCGTGCCAGAGACTCTGCATCCTAGTGGGTCTCCAATGCCAAGGTCTCTGCCTCTTCATGGGTCTCCAGTGCCAGAACCTCTGCATCCAATGACAGAGTCTCTGACTCCTAGTGGGTCTGCAGTGCCAGAGCCTCTGCATCCTAGTGGGTCTCCAGTGTCAGAGCTTTTGCATCCTAGTGAATCCCCAACACCTCATTGTGGGTCCCCAGCGCCTTGTCGTGGTTCCCTGTGGCTTCCACTGCTTCCTCCAGATTCTCTCTTGTGTGTTGGCCACCTGGAAGGACCTTCAGCCATCCACTCTGGCTGCTAGAGACTCAGCTGCTTCCCCGCTTCCGGCCGTAAGCTTCTGATCTCCAATGCCACCATCCAGAAGCCTCTGAGCTCCAACAACGCCGCCCCACAGCCTCTACATATCTCTGCCACCGGCCTCCAGACACACAGCTACTGCACCGCTGGCCTCCAAAAAAGTTCTTCAGCCAGCCATAGGACCCCAAGCTCTGCCACCACAAGACCACTGTTGCTGCCAGCCTCCAGACTGCAGCCGCACTACCAACTTCCAGATTTTTCTGTTATGCATTTTGATCTTTGAAATCAAAAGACCAGTTTGTCATTTGTTTTTATTCTCTTCTAATCAGATCTCTCAGGCGGATTATGTTGGATTGTGGACGTCAGTTTTGTCATTGATATGAGGCTTCAAACGGTGAGTGGCAAATTATTTTTCTTTCTTAGATTGGCAAAATCATTTACTGTGTCTACAGTTATGATTGAATCCTTGATGGGCATACACCATTGGAATCACAAGAATCTTAGCTTTCCAATTATGTATAATATGTATGTGTAGATAGTTCTTTTGGAAAAAAGGCACACTTGACCTGGAAGTACGTACCGTCCCACCCACAGGAACCATATGGGTCTTAACTATTTAAAGGGAGAATCAGTTTTGAAAATCCTTTTTTTATTCACATTTTAATAAAAGAATGCCATGCTAAAAGTACTTTATAACCTTCTCAATATTCATTTGAAAAACACATAGGCTTTACTGCAGTCTAACCATCTTATAATTGCCAGCTTTGTTTCCTTTTCCACTGGTATTTCGATGATTTATCTTTGGCGATGAGCTCCAAGTCTCTCAGATTAGACCTCTTTACCATAACCCTAAACCTAAATCTTCCAGGGGTATGAATAATTTTGGGTTTCACTGTACCTTGTGCCTAAGATAAAAAGCGGCATTCAACACATTGCTCACAAAGTGGTCTAAATTCAAACCATTTACAATGTTAAGTGACACATCTGTATTAGCACTAAGACCAAATAGCAACGTTTCAAATAACCTCCTGATTGCTGCAGCTTCCATGGAAACATGTCAGTGTGTGCCATTAAAAAACGTGGAGAACTGTCAATACCTACCTCCCAAAAGAGAAGGACTCCCCCAGTAAGAGCACTTTCTCGATGGTGGCCATAAACATGACTGGATCTTGGTTAAATTGTATATCAACAATAATTTCCAAAAAGCAGGAGTAACTCGGTGTGCTACCTGTTTGGAACCTTTGGCGATGATTTGGACCAGATTCAATCAGCCAATCAAAACATATCTTATCTCTAGTGTCTGGCCTGGCCTATTTATAAATATTTCCCACCTGTTTAAAGGTTTTGCTCTTGAAGTTATCCACATTCCACCATGTTCTCCTGGGTTTAGGTACAGACCAGACAAGCAAAGACGGGTGTGAGAAAAGAAAGCATCATCTTTGTGGTTGCTGACAAGTATACAGTTTTAGCTCTGGTTGCATGAGAAGATTGAATTGTAAAAGGAACAATAATCCTTGAAACATATGCAGGGATCTTGGAGTAATTTGTGGTAGCTCACGGCTGATGACCCTGCAGCAGGCAGAGTCGCCACTGCCTGATATGCGTTTGTAAAGAGGCCAAGTATTCAATTCAGTTCAATTCAGTTTATTTATATAGCGCCAATTCACAACAGATGTCATCTCAAGGCACTTGACAAGAAGTAATTTCAATACATTTATACAAACATTCCAATCAGTTAAAACGTTTCCTATTTAAGGAATCCCAGAAGATTGCGTCAGTCATTGGCGTGAGGTTTGGCAGACTTTCCAACCACAGTATGGCTTAATAAGCACCATATCTGTTTAGGAAGAAGAAAACTTGTGCATTATTATATAGTAACCATAAATTAAGTTCGTTGTGTATACATTTCCATATTTTTCTCAGATGGGGCTAGTGTTCAGTTAAACAGGTAACAGGGGTTTTAGTCACTACCAATTCATTAAATAAAACAATAAAGATCTAAAAGCAGGGGAGTTTTTTTTTTTACTTCTCTTCCTAATAATTTAACCAGGTGTTTCTTTTTTTATGAAGTCTGTGGTGAACCATTCTGTCCTTTTAGATGAGCACACAGAGGGCCGGAGAATAAAAATAATAAAATCTGCTATAGTGCCTGTGATCTCTCAGTCAAGTTTCATGGGTTTTTTTCATCTTGGAAAAAAAGGGTCAGTGCTCTTTAAAGCTGCAGTCCGGATTATTTGAGGGAGACAGATTTTTTTAAACTGACGTACCAAGGCCCCTGCCAAACACTTCCCTCCCCTTCCCTCCCTCCAGCCCTACCGCAGCAGTTGTGCACCCGCATCACCTGTGGGGACACAGCGAGTCAAAGAAGTAAGCAGCAAGCGCTGTTGAGCACCACCCGATTGTATTTTTGCTATGGACATTTCAGAGGTGACTTATGCATGACTGATACTCTCTCACAATACGGTGACTGTAAACGGGAAGACACAGAGCGGTCTGTGTGCGCGGCCCCATGTTCACATGTTTGCATGATCCGCATGCAAGTTGATTGACAGCCAACAATGCGGAAACTCGAATTCTATTGGCTAAAAAAATTCAACGCTCAGTGTGAAATGCATAGAGGTCTACGGGAGGAAGGTGGGATTAAGGGATTATCATAAAATAACAAGTGTTGTGGAGCACTAGCCTTTTAGCAGAGTATTGAACCCCACTATCATTTTAAAGATTTATAAAACTTTGATACATAATTTACATACATATATTCTCTGGAGTGGATCTTTAACTTCTTCTTAGTATAACCTTGTAGCAAAATTGTTGCTCAGAATTATACAATGTAACTCATCTTCTCATCTTTAGCAGTTTCCTTTTGATTTATTTGTTATTTGCTGCATATCTATTAAGCTGCAAGTTGTTGTCCCTTTGTCTGCCAATACGGTACTCACTTTATCATCTGCAACAGGCATCCAAGATCAGCACTGAGACTGCTTATGTATTTAATCAAGAAATAAGCAACATTGTCATAGTTTCTGCAGTCTGCTTTTCCTCTTTCTACCTGCATACAAATATACAACAAAGAATGCAAAACCCTTGCATTCACTGAAATAAATAAAACTTAACATTTACAGTAAGACATTAACTTAATCTACAATGTGTTTGTGCTCATCTGTGCGTAAGCGTACAGTATGTGGGGTTCAACCTACGTATCTGACACAAAACACAAAGGTACATATTCTGGAAAAAAATATTTGATTTTATTTCCAGATAAATGTGTAAAAGAACTGTCAAATTTCTCTTTTTCAAAATCTAGGATTGTCTATATATAAGTCAATGGCTTCTTGTGCTTAAACTGGGTGCTCATAAGAAATAAAATTCTTCCGTTTCCCAACATACAAGGTTTCTGCATGTAAAATTGTGTTGATGTAGAATAATGTGAGTAGAAATTGTGGTTTTCCTGGGCCTGTCTGCTTGGGGAAACTACATCACAGTGGAATTTACACAGAAGTATGTTTGCCTCACTTGCAGAGCCTTGCAGTGTCAGCAGAAAATATTTTGTTCTAAAACTGTTTATGCTAAATATGCCTGAACCTGGGTGAAATTAGTACAAATTTCCCACTTCCTCTAAAAATTTCCTAATTTTAGAATATTAGAATACAGTATGTCTCACTTCCACCTTTCCTTATTTCTTATCATTCAATTTACTGATATTTTTTTCTTTCTCTTCCCCTCTCAAAACTGAGACACATCTGAAGCTCCTCTGGCGGTGACAGAAGTAGGCTGCAAACGCCACGGAGCCAGCCCAATCAGTGACAATCTGCATGGTAATGTGTGGCAGGGGCGGGATAATGAAGTTCCCAGCTTGCCGACTGGAAGGCTATCCTCCGGTGTGCTAAGTGATTTATCTCCTCTGTCAAGAGCCAGGACTTGTCCTTCCCAATGGTACCTGAGAACAGGAGCTAAGCAGAGCCACGTAAGAGATGGGGAAAAGCAGGCCCAAGTTGCTTGCAAAAAGCAAAAATATACACAGTATATTGTATTTCAGCAAATAATAGCAGGTAAATAAAATGGGTTTTTCTTCATCAATGCATAACTGATTTCTGCAAATACTTATTTGCTAGTAAAAGAAATGCAATACCCCTTGACTCTTGCTGCTTCATTTGTATATCCCCTAGAGTAGACTTATCTATCTCCATCAACCCGTCCAATGCACCTGGACGAATATAAAATAAACTTTCATGCAAACATAACTAAAATATATAGTTTAATATAAGGCAAAAAACAAAAAGCAAATCAAGGTTGAATAAACAAAGTTTAATAAACATTACTAAACCTCAGAGTCAAATTCCAGAGTTTCCAGGCTTTTATTCAAGACTGAACTAAGCAGTTCTTCTTTTTAACATTTTTAGCTCCTGTTCTTTTCTTTTTACTACCTGTTGTGATGTTAACATTAGGGGTGCACCGATCCCACTTTTTCAGTCCCGATACCAATGCCTGGGCTTTGTGTATCCATTGATACCCGATACCGATCCGATACTATTGTTGAATTAATAATAAACTGTATACCCTCCACCTTATACCTTACTTGAAGAGACTAAAGGTACCAGACTTTACTAACTAAACATAACTAAAACTTATTTTTTCCTTATTGACCCCGCTCCTTTTGTTTTGCTGAGGTGCAGGAATTCAGCATGCTCCTTAGCATAGTGTTTCTGGATGTGCTTGATTAAAGTGGTAGTATTGTACTTTGCAGTAATACCAACTCACCTCGAAATATTTACTTTGCAGACATTGCAAACAGCCGACGAACTAGTTGGCGTGGCAAGCGTGAAATATCTCCACACAACCACCCTCTGGCTCGCTCCATGTTGCTTCTAGCATGCGACACACGTGAAGCTGATGACTGAAATAGGTTCAGCTACAATGAAAAAAACAAACAAAAACAAAACAAATCCTGGATTGGCCAGTGGATCTGTTCATTTTTCCGATCCCCTATCCAGCTATTTTGTAAGTATAGCGGCCAATATCCAATCCTAATATCAGATCGGTACACCCCTAGTTGCAGTTATGTTTGATCCTATTGTATTCAATTTTGTAAAGCACTTTGTACAGCATTTGCTGTAGTAAATGTGCTATAGAATTAAAGTTGACCATGACAACCATCCACATATACACATGCTCATACCTAAGGACAACTTAGAGAAGTCAATTAAGTGGATTTTGGACTGTGGGGGGAAGCCGGAGTACCATGAAGGAACCTACCCGTGCACAGGGAGAACATGCAAACTCTATGCAGAAAGACCCCAGGCAGGGATCGGAAACTAAGTTCTTTTTCTGCAAGGCAAAACACATTAAAAACTTTCACTTTGCATGTGTAGTAAAACTCCAGCCATTTTTAAAAGTTGCAGTAATAAATTTGTCTTTACAATAGTATCTCTCTTTAACTTAATTTTTCTTTTTTCTGGTCTCCCATCTGCACACTCTGGTCACTGTAAATCTTTGTCAGACTTGACCTTGGACAAAGATTTTAATTAGCTCGGGAAATACATAATGAGTTCATTTAGTTAATTAAGCACTGAGGTGGAATGACAAAAAGCTCCCTGAATTTGCCTCAGGAGTGTTTTTTGAAAATGGTCAAGATAAATCACATATTTAAATTTGTTTTGTCACAAGTTATCTGCTGGTTTGTTTGAATTATGTCATTTAAAGATCTAAGCATTTGTAATTCCACATATATTTTCAAAGAAAAAAACACGAGGGCATCCAAAAGGAGTACTTTAGATTGCTTAATATAGTAAGTGACACACTAGATTGTGACATCAAAACGGATAAAATAAGAGTAAATGCAAAGAGAAAAGGTCATTTAACATGAAAAGAAAGAAAAAAAACAGATGACTTTAAAGGAGTCATGACCTGTAATTTTCACTTTTCCATGAGAATAAAGGTATGTTATGATTGCCTAACGATTATACACTGCCCGGGAAGCCGCTATTTAAAAGTGAAGCGTTTGTTTACCCCTGAGTTTGTCAACCAGCCCACGTGCACGCGCACTCAAATACGTGGTTTTAATTTCTGGCCGACTTGACGTCAAGTCGGCGCAGGATATACCATATATAGACATCGCAGACCTACCCATGCTGCAGGAAGCCCGCCCCGCTCCTCTCCCCTCTCCCTCTCGCTCCTCTCCCCCTCATATTCAGTCGAGCACCGCCATTACTGAATTCTAGTGATGGGAATTCCTTTTTGGAGAGCCAGTTCTTTTGGCTTGGCTCACCATAAAGGGCTCTTTCGGCTCCTCAGATTTTCTGTTGCTTAAAGTGCATTTATTTCCAAAAATTATGCAAAACGATGTGTACCAAATGTACCAAAACAAGCAGGGGGAATGAAAAAAAACGGCTCCCAATGACAAGCCGACTCAAATGGTTCACTTCAAAGAGTTAGCTCTTAGAGCCTGTTCGTTCGCGACCGAGACATCACCGATTCGAAGTACAACTCCATCGTGAAAGATGCAGAAAGTTTCTTCACGCAATGATGCATGAAGAAGACATTTTCGTGTCAGCCTTTTTTTTTTATCAGCTAAATCAGCTAAAACCATTTCTACCAGAAACGTAGTGCACACGTAGGTTGCTCTGTTGACTGCCAGAATCAACATGGAAATATGTTTTCAATTTTTTTTACGCCGGAATCCTTTACGAATTTGGGACAATATCAGGCGAAGTTGGCATCAAAGATCCATTTGGAAAAAGGGTCCATTCCAACAATCAGAGACTTGCCTGCAATTGAAACGGTAAGACTGTGTTTTTATTGCTCTGCTGTGTGTAACAAACAGCAGCTATCTGCTAATGTGGCTATTGTATGCTAGCGGGAGTAGTAGATATGGGTTAAGCGTTACCTGCGGTGTCAACCCCCCTCCTTCCTGCCACCAATCAACGCGCCCCTTATTTGCATTATTACAATGCCCGTCCACGACAGCCAAAGTATCGCATCAGATCTCGCGAGACAAAAATCCCTTCAGAAATAAGGGTCAGAGGAGCTCTGTGTTTATTTTTTTCAACTTTTTTTTTTAGAAGGGCCTGGAAGACTGTAATAGAGCATGGATATCCAAGATAATACTAGGTTATGACTCCTTTAAGTAAATCTGTCTCCAACATTACCCAACTGAAAATGTTCCTACTTTTTGGAATGAAAGTTCACCAACGATTACTTATTTTTTGTCTTACATACACCTTTGCTTTAGTTAATTAAAACAAATTCACATAGGTAAGGATTCTCTTCACCTGATTTGGTAAAGTTCAACCTCATTTGGAATGCATTAAAATGTAATGTGGCAAAATTAATTCCCAAATCTCATTTACACTGTGTACTGTATGAGCCAAGATACAGTATTTGTAAAAAGAAAAATGTAAACAATTGAAAATAAATGTTATTTCTCCCTACAAAAACGCCACAGCATTAACTGTTAAAAGCAGAAATAGATGGGATATTCTGAAAAAAAAATCCACAAAGTAATCTCCGTCACACAAGTGAGAATAATACATCTCTTTTATAACTGCCAGTTTGGTGTGTGTTGGAGGTGTTGCCAGCGAGAGGGGGGAGATGAGAATCCGTGTCTTGTGGGGCTGGTGCTGGCCTGCGCACTGCTGTGGTGGTAGGGTGCTTGCCGGCTGGTGGTCAGCGTTGAGGGCTGTCTGGAGCCGTCGGCCGGTCGCTCGCTTGGTGTGCTGGCTACTTGGCCTATGGGTTGCATTGTTCTTCCTGCGTTAGGGTAGGGGCGTTTGGTCCTCGCTCTGTGGGTGAGGTCTAGGGGGGATTGGTGGAACCGCTGTGTTGCCGAACCATTGTGCCTGGGGCCCTCGTCGTGCTTTGTGCGGGGGCGTCTTTTGACAAATTAGCGCGGCGCGGTAGGAGTCGTGGGGGCAAAGGATGGCGGCCCCTGCATGGATGTGGGCTGGTGTCGGGGTCCCTCCGCCCACTATGTGGATGGGGGGATTGCCTGATCCAGTTGCATGCTCTGGAAGGGGACTGTGCACTGCATCGTGCAGTTAATTACTGGGTTGGACTGGTCAGGCACTAGCGGTCGGGAGCATTGGGGATCACTGGAGATGCGAAGCTGACCCTGCATGTGCAGGCGTCGGTTGACTTGTTCTTGCTCTGTGGTCTGATCGTGCTGGCTTGGATTGTGATCTGTGGGCGGATTGTTAATGAGGGAAGCAACAGAGAGGATTCACCGGTAGATGGCCTTGGTGTGCCGCTGCGCTGTGTAAGTGGTGTGGCGGTTCGGGTGTGTCTGGGGTGCTCATTGTGTTCACCGTGGGCCGTGGTAGGGAAGGATGCGCTGCAGGGACACTGGGGGTTCATTGTTTGGTGGTAGCAGTCGGGTGGCTCGATGGGGTCGGGTCCGGCTTCACCACTTGGTCACCTGTTCTGTGTGTTTCGTGCTTGGTCGGTTAATTGGTAGGTTTGACTGAACTTGGTTGGACGCTCGACCTTGGTGCTCTGCGGTGTGCAGGACTGAGATTGGGGAACTGGTTGCGCTCGGTGTTTGGGTGCTGGCTGGGCTCTGACTGGGGATGCCACTGTCCACTGTGGCTATTGGTGTGGCGCCCCAACATCAGGCGGAGGGGCATTGGGATGTCATCTGTTGGGACTGGCCTGGGGTGGCGGTGGTGTATATCAGCTTTTGGCTGGCTGTGGCCCCATGGCCTTGTGGCGGGCGTCCCTCCTTCAGCTGATCCCTGGTCGGGTCCCCACTGGGGGGTGGGGCGCCCTTGGGACTCTGGTCTACGGGCTCATGGCTGAATCCTCCCTGGCGTAGCCGGCTGCCGGTGCAGCCTATGGGCTCGTCGTTGCGGCTCCCTAGGGTTCCTGCATTGTAGCTGCTGGATGTTCCCCAGGGGCTCTTATCTGCTCCTCTTTTGGGGGGTGCAGTCAGCCCTGCGTTGGTTCGCCTGGGGCGCCTGTGCTCTTGGGGTCCTTTGGATGTCTATGGCTCCAATTTCCTTCATGTTGGTGTTGATCCCTGGGAGGCGGATCGATGGTCCTCACACCAACTATAGAACACTCGTATGGAGAAGCCCTATATGCACCAGCATGCTTAAACACACACACAAGTCTGTATTTCTACCCATATTATGACTTTTTATTGACTTACATTCATTTTAATAGCCTCATTTATGCCTAACCCTAACCCACCCATAACCCTAACCATTACCAGTTTATTACTAACCCTAACCTTAACCAAATCATAATTCACGCCATACCTCTAAACTTAAACCCTAACCCTAAAAAAGGGGATCCACCATATTAGGACCGGGCTTTAGTCCCCATAAGGTCCATTGGTCTTCAGAAGGTTAGCACATATGCCAGAGAAGGTCCTAAATAGGATAGCTAAACAAGTACACAAACCCGCGCATGCACACACACACGCACACACACAGGTGTGGGAATTCCGATGTTTACGGATGCATTCTTCACCTGAGGTTACCACAAATACATCTTGGAACAATTGGTATCATGAGCTTTTCAGTGCTGTTGTTTTTACAGATCTATTTGTGGGTTGTGGTTCTGTAGTTCCCTGTTTGCATTGTTTGGTTTGTTTTATCAATGTTTTTTCCCTCTCTGCCATCCTGCAGGTGTAGAAGCAGACTAGGATGTTCTCTGGTATTTCCTATATCCCCCTTCCTCTCTTATATCTTCAAGGCAAGGCACGGCAATGTTATTTGTATAGCACACTTTCAACAACAAAATAATTCGTAAAAACACCAATAAAGCATAAAACACACACATTGCATATGACACGAAAAAACATTACTCAAGAGCAGACATGAATTTAGAATAAAGTAAAAACAGCAATAAAGCATGAAGCACACACAAAACATTTGATACATGAAAACATGACTGAAAGGATGGATGGATGGATTCTAGGGATGTTGAGTAGATTGGAATTAGAGGACCTGAGTGGTCTGGGGGGTTGGTATAGAGAAAGTAGATCTTCAACATACTTTGGTGCTAGGCCATTCAATGATTTATAAACCAGTAAAAGTATTTTGAAGTCTATTCTCTCTATTCAACTCAAGCTCTCTCTCTTAACTTTTTTCCCTAACTCTCTTCATCTTATTTCTTTTTTTGCCTTTATTTTCCATCTCCATGTCCATAATATATAAAAAAAAAAACCTTTAGCAATATCCTTACACATGCAGTGGGGCAAAACAGTATTTGGTCTGTAATTGTAACAGGTACACTTCAACTGTGAGAAACAGATTGTAAAAAAAAAAATCAGGAAATCAAATGGCATGATTTTTAAAGAATTTATTTCTATATTAGTGCAGAAAATGAGTATTTAGCACCTATAAACAGGCAAGAATTTTGGCCCTTACAGACATGTTACTTCTTCTTTAAGAAGCTCTTTTATCCTCCACTCATTACCTGTATTAATGGCACCTGTTTGAACTGGATCTGTATAAAAGACACCTGTCCACACCTTCAAACGGTCAGACTCCAACTTCCACAGTGGACACTAGACCGGGGAGCTGTCCAAGGACACCAGGGACAAGATTGTACACCTGCACAAGACTGGGATGAGCCGGCCTACAATGGACAAGTAGCTTGGTGAGAAGAGATCACCGGTTGGACAAATTATTAGAAAACAAGGCAAGGCAATTTTATTTGTATACCACACTTTCAACAGCAGGGTAATTCAAGGTACTTTACATGATTTGGTGATTTTAAAAAAACACATGGAATTGAACATTGGAAATTAAAAGTAAAAGAAACACATTACACATGAAACACAATAAAGCAAGAGAAAGATCAGAAAAGCAAGAGAGCATGAACACGTTTCATACATATGACATCAAGCATTTACTCAAAGGCAATTCTAAACAGATGGGTTTTTAGTCTCGATTTAAAGCAGTTCAGAGTTTCAGCAGCTCTACACTCGTCAGGAAGTCTGTTTCAGATAAGGGGAGCATAGAAACTGAAAGCTGCTTCTCCATGTTTAGTTCTGAGTCTAGGGATGTTTAGTAGGCTAGAGTTGGAGGACCTGAGTGGTCTTGGTTGTTGGTACTGTGACAAAAGGTCTTCAACATATTTTGATGCTAAGCCGTGTAATGATTTATAAACTAGTAGGAGTATTTTGAAGTCTATTCTCTGAGCTACAGGGATCCAGTGTAAGGACGTTAGAACTGGGTTGATGTGCCTACTAAAGATAAACGCATGGATGAGTTTTTCTAGGTCGTGTTGCAACATCAGTCGTTTAATCCTAGAAATGTTCTTCAGGTGATAGAAGGCTGACCTTGTTATTGCCTTTATGTGACCCTGGAGGTTCAGGTCTGAGTCCACTACAACACAGAGATTTCGAGCCTGATCAGTAGTTTCTAGCTGTATTAATTGAAGCTGTGTGCTGACTCTTGATCGTTAGGTTCAAAAATAATTACTTCAGTTTTGTTTCTATTCAGCTGGAGAAAGTTATGACACATCCATCCATTTATTTGGTCAATGCATTGATTTAGGGTTTGAATGGGTTCAGAGTCACTTGGTGACATTGTAATCTAGAGCTGAGTGTCATCCGCGTAGTTATGGTAGCTAATGTTATTGGTTGCTATAATCTTGCCTAGTGGGAGCATATAGATATTAAAAAAGAGGGGCCCCAGGATGGAGCCCTGAGGCACTCCACATGTGATTTCTGTTTGTTCAGATGAAAAGTTTCCTATTGAAACATAGAAGTCCCTGTTCTTTATGTAAGACTCGAATCAGCCAAGTAGTGTACCAGAGAGTCCGACCCAGCTCTCCAGTCATTCCAATAAAATATCATGATCTGAGTTCTGAGCTGACTTTTATTCCTCACATAAAAAATATTACTAAAATAGGTTTTTATCAACTAAAGAACATCGCCAGAGTCCGCCCCATTCTCTCTCGGGCCAAATGGGAGACACTGATGCATGCTTTTATCTCCAGTAGAATTGATTACTGTAATGCCCTGCTTTCTGGTCTTCCCAAAAAGAGTATATCAGGTTTACAACTACTACAAAATTCAGCAGGAGCTGTCCTGACGAAGACGAGGAGGCGGGAGCACATTACATCGGTCTTAAAATCATTGCATTGGCTCCCCGTACATTTCAGGATCGACTTTAAGGTTATTTTAATGGTTTTTAAGTGTCTTAATGGTCTTGGGCCTTCTTATCTCTCTGAACTGCTTTTACCATATAAACCTTCGCGGGCTCTGCGCTCCTCTGGCAGCCGTCTCCTTGTCACCCCAAAAGTCAGGACACACACGCATGGCATTACTGTTTGTTTAAGTGCTCTGCATGTTTTATATGATTATATTTTTATCAGTTTTACTATTTAATCTTAGCACATTAATTTACTGTTTATTTTTATACTTTAATTGATCTTAATCCCCGTTCCAGTGTTTCCTCTGTGGGAGCCCTCTGCCCAGGAGTGGTGGTCGGCTGTGGCTGCCTGGGTGCTCTCCAGGTGGAGCTTGGGTGGAGGTGGGGGGTCTTGGCCTTGCCTCCACTGGGTGCCCTCTGTCGGTGCCTCGGCTGCTGCTGTTAGTTTACCTCTGCCGGGGCAGATGGCTCCTCTGATGGCGTTTCCCTGCATTGGTCATCTACACTCGGCCCAATGTCCTTTTTTACTTTTTCTTTTAACTGTGTGTGTGCATTGGAGTTAGGTTGGGGGGAGGGGGTATAACTGTGACCATGCTTTTAAATCTGTGGGGGAGGGAAGGGAAGGTGGTTTTATGTGGGGTCATTTAATCTGTTAAGCACTTTGTGATGCAACTTCTTGTGTGAAAAGCGCTTTATAAATAAAGTTTGATTTGATCAACAGTGTCAAATGCTGCACTGAGGTCCAACAGAACCAGCCCTGTGGTTCTACCAAAGTCTGTATTTATGCGGTGTCACGCTGCCCTATTCCTGCCTGATTGTGTTCACCTGTCTGTCTCATCATCCACACCTGATCCTACTCACCTCCTGCCTTTAAGACCCCTCACTTCCTTTCACTCCCGGCCGGATCATCCTAGTCCTCCTTCCTCCTAGTCCTCTATTGTCTTCATCCCCATGGTGTGTCGTCTTCCTGCCTCTTCGTTCCAGCCCGATGTCCAGTGTCTCCGTTCACCACCATCATCACGATCTCCTCACTTTAATAAAACATCCTGCACCTTCCTTCAGCGAGTGCGTTTGGGTCCACTCTCCACACACCCACGTGAAATGCAGATTTCATTGAATACTTTGACGAGGCCAGAATACAAGATCACTGACATTCTCCCTCTGAGGATGAATGTCCACTTTCTGATTATTATATCCAGCGAGACAGAAAGTGTTTCAATGCGTAGTGACAGCCAGTCCGTTTGCCATGATAACAGGACATGTATTATGGGCCCAATGCACAGCTTCAGCTTATCCGGGATGGGAGAACGGGACGGGGAGCTGGTCGCAGTGAGGTTCAAAGCACCGCAGCTGCTTCCGATAGCCATGACGGTACACAAGCAGCACATATAGCATCCGATGCTCTGCTTCACCGGAGAACGGTAGGGGGAGGTGGTAGCAGAGGTGCTTAAAACACCAATGTTTCGAACAGCGAGCCTGCTAGCCATGAGTCTCCACAAGCAGCACATATCGGGTTCGATGCTTTGCTCCACCATGTCCAGGGTATTAGAACGGGAAGTGGTGGCAGGACATGTAAAATAAAAGTGAACACACACATATATATATATATATATATAAAAAGAGACAACAACAAATTAAACTAAAATACAAAAAATATGAACATCTGTAAAATGTAAGAAATCCAATAGGGGTGCCACCTGATGACATCATACTATGCAAATTAGATGAGTGAATCTGATCCTATTACAAACTTTGGGTCATACTGAAGATTTTTCTAATTTACAATATGCCTTTATCTCTAACCAGATTTAAGCTACAAGCTTTTGAAATAGTGTCATCAAAATCGAAGATTTTACTTAAAAAAACCCGGCGCCTAAAGGGTTAAGGAAAGGATGGATGAGGCCATGTATTGTGAGATTTCGGACAAAAACCTCCTTCCATCAGTGAGAGCACTGAAGATGAAGCGTGGCTGGATCTTCCAGCATGACAATGATCCCAAACACACCACCCGGGTAATGAAGGAGTGGCAACGTAAAAAGCATTTCAATGTTCTGGAGTGGCCTAGCCAGTATCTAGACCTCATTCCAATAGAGAATCTGTAGAAGTAGTTGAAATTTAGTGTTGCCCAGCGGCAGCTCCAAAACATCCCAGCTATAAAGAAGATTTGCATGAAAGAATGGGCCAAAATACCAGCTACGGAGTGTGCGAACCTGGTGAAGACCTACTGGAAACCTACAGGACCTCTTGTCGGTTACATTACAAAATACTGAGGTGAACTCTTGTTACTGACTAAATACTTATGTTCTGCACCAATATACAAATAAATTCTTTAAAAATCATACAATGTGATTTCCTGGATTTTTTTTCACATTCCATCTCTCACAGTTGAGGTGTACCTCTGATGAAAACTACCGACCTCTATCATCTTTTTAAGCGGGACAACTTTCACAAATCAGAGGCTGCCAAATACTTTTTTGCCCCACTATATATATCAAGTGGAGTACTCTAGCAAAAATCGTAATGCTCCACTTGTGAAAGTAAATCTGTTGGGATTGTACTTGGTACTCAGACACCAATTCTGAGTGCCACACTGCCAGACAGGAAATGTAAAAAACAAACAAAAAGAAACCTGCCGGTATAAAGCCCTGTTTAGGAAAGAGTTTTCGTCTTTACTTGTGGGAGTGCTACTTAGATACAACTTGATATGTAGGTAAAATCTTTCCAAGGACAAAACTGGTTTCTTTTCTTACTCAGCAAGCACATTTAAATCTTATTAAATTTGCTCATGTAATTCCTAAGAACAGAGTTCTTTAGATGTCAGCTGTTTGTTGTTTTTTTGCTTTGATAAAACTGTCTGCCTCTCAGCTTTGTTATAGGATGTTCTAATTGTTGGGCAGTCCATTTTCCCCAAATGAACTGAACAGACTGTCGGACGGTTGGAAGCCATTTTCCCTAAATGGACTGAGCAGACCACATTTCCCAGCAATCCTAGCGGTGACCCCCAACACACTCCCATTGGTCCCTGACCACCAATGGTGACATCAACGATGACATAACGGCCAAAGAGCTATAAGAAGGTGGTAGCGGCCATTTTCAAATTGTTCTCAGCAGAGGTTCTTAGCAGAAACTCCTGCCATACAGAGGACATCTCACCGGTGAAGCTTCTCTTTTGTTCTGACCCGCTGGACCGGGGAGAACTCTCATTTCAGCACTTCGAAGTGCTTAGCCTTTTAGTTTATCCAGTTTGGGCTATATCAGGACTGTTCCAAGACAGTTCGTTACAACGTCGACCTGCAAGCCATCCGGCCTGCAGTTGGGACACACTGTTTTAAAAATCCTGCGCAGGTTTTCTAACTCTTCCTTTTCTTGCTCAACTACGGACACATTTTGCTTTCCTCCTCGTCCGGTCCGGACTTCCTTTAAAGCAAAGTAGGACTGAACCGGTTCATTTATGCTAATCTGGTGTCTGGGCAGATAAATAGGGAAAATATAGTTTTTAACGAGTTCGATCTCGTTCATTGTTGGTTTAGAGTGTTTTTAAACGCTGAACCTGTTGGCTCATTTAGCGTCGCCGCACGCATAAGTTTGAGCTGTATTTGCTGTGTTTGAAACTGTTTTTTTTTCCTGAGCGAATCCCATGCTTTCTTTCTTTCTCTCTCTCTTTTCCTCAGTCTTTCTTGCTTTCTGATCACCTGGTCGGCAGAGTCGGGCTCGGTCCGACCTACTATAGCTGGTCTGTTAGCTGAAAGGTTAACCTCATTGTTCCCTTGTCTGTTAGTTAAAGCTGTGGCCTCCATATTGCCGAAACTAGTTTTATGGCCCTTTGTCTCCAGACACCCCATGTGCAGTTTTCCATCTTGGCAAAGAACTAGTTTTACGACCCTTTGTCTCCCAGGTTATCTGTGACTTGAGCCCCCCTGGAGTGAGGGTCAACTCCCTCCCAGAACAAAACCTGAGCTGTCTGTTTGCCCTTGATCCATTTTATGTTAATTGTGTTTGATTTTCACATATTATTGTTTTCTAAGATCTGTAGTAATTAGTTGCATGCTTTAGAATAGATGGGAATTATTGACGAAATGTTTTGGCTGTAAGGTTGATCTATTTTCTTAATAAATTCCCCTTAGCTTAAAGAGAACGGGTCTGTTTAAATGATTTATATGTGTTCAATTACAGCGTGTGAATTTACACCTTCAAGAAGAGACTTGATGTCTGGTCTTCTAAGACAGAAGTGGTGCCCCTTAAAATTAATAAATTAAACTTGAACCTCATCAATTATTATATTAATATTAAATTATTGATTATAATTATTCATGGTTATTTAAACTAGACAAAAACTCGCTCACCCTGTGTCACAACATCATTGAATGGGTGCTGCACTTAAATATCGTTTACCTCTTCTCAGGTATTTTTGTTCTGTTTCCGAAAGAAAAAAATCTATTTGCATCAAGCATTGTTCACAGAAAACAGGTGTAAGTGCCTACACATTTATATGCTCCTCCAGACCAAGTCAGGATAATTTCGGCTTAAGACACTGAGTGAAACTATTTCACTGTAGCTCTCACTGTATGTTTAGTGTCATTATCCTGCTGGAGTTGAAATTAAGCCCCAGTCTCCAGTCTTTTGCCGCATCCAACAGCTTTTTCCTTATATGTGGTGTTTAGCTCCTTGCATCTTTCCAATAACTCTGACCAGCTTCACTGTCCCTATTAAAGAAAAGCATCCCCGCATCATGATGTTGCCAGCACCATATCCTACCCTGGTTGTGGTGTGTTTAGGAACATGTAGAGTTTTACTTTGGACCAAACTTCACAAGAGACTTCTAATGACTTTCTTTCAAAAACTCACCACTCTTGCTTGTGAAATTCTTGACCAATAGTTGTCATGTCAGCATATTCTGCCACCTGAGCTGCAGATCTCTACAGCTGCTCCAGAGTTATGATATTCCTCTGTTGTTTCTCTGACTAGTGCTTTCTATCCCTGTCAGCATAGGTCAGGGGCACCCAAGTCTAGTCCTCAAGAGCTACTATCCTGCGATCCTCACATACATCCTGCTACAATACATATAACTTAAACAGCTAAATTCTCTCCCCAGCAGTCCTCCAGCTCTGTTGAGGCCTGGTAACAAGCAGTTAATTTGATTCAGGTGTGCTGGAGAAGGAATGCATCTAAAACTTGAAGGATGGTACTGGCATCATTAGAGAAGACGTTGCCATGAACCCCCTGATCTTGCTGGCTGAGTAAAAGACTATATCTCAGAAGAAACCTTGGATCAATGTAAAGAATGTGAACATGACTGTCTGACCTCCTGCAGAAAAGAATCTGAAAGAACAACAGATTCCCCCCAAAAAGATCTGTCTCTAAATACGTTCACGAAGCGGTTTGCCCTTCATTGCAAAGGGAAGATGAAATTGCAGTGGTGTCAAGTATCTAAGTACAAATACTTTGTTAACTTACTTAAGGAGACATTTTGAGTATTTATACTTCACTGGAGTAATTATTTATTAGCCAACATTTACTTCTACTCTTCACATTTTAACGCAACAATCTGTACTTTCTACTCCTTAAATTTTTAAAATAGCGTTGTTACTCCTATTTCATTTTGGCATATCATTGTTAAAAAAACACAAACAAACATCCAGATAAACTGCACCAACTGGATACAGTAAATTTGACTGTGGTTTGATAATAATTTTAAACATCTGCTATTCTGAAACCCTTCTAGTTTGTATGTGATCCAATGCACACTGTCTGCATATGACACAAACCACTTCACAGTGCAGCCAGGATGTAGCAGACCTATGTTGCTGAGTTCAAAGATGGCCGTGGCAGAGACTCAAGCAAATACACCATTACAATACTAATACAGTAGGCAACTAGTCATCATATGTCCCACTCCGTGAAACACAAATTAATGCTCAGATGTGTTTGTATTCATGTCAAATGAAAGAAGCTCGTATTAGATGACCAATCACAATAATGAGTCATTTAGAAATGTTGTCAAAATAAGAAAAAATTAGGTGAATACGTAAATTAATAATCAGATCAATGACAGAGCCAAGTCACTGAAGCACCAGTAGATCTGACATTTACCACTGTATAATCAATTAATGTGCTGCAGGTGCTGCTTCTTATTTAAGTGCAAAAGAAAGTTTCAACCTTATTTACAGATGCAGCTACTGTATTAAATGCTCAAACAAAGAATGAAGATAAACTCAACTCAAACTACCGAAAGCAGTGACTGTGAATGTCTAAGTTAGTATAAAACATCACATAATAAGGAACTGTACTTTCTGTTAGGAATGTCTGATAAACTTTATTTGAATATGAATATAGGTAGAAACACAATAAGATCCAGCTTTTCATTATGATGTTCTTTGTGCTAATGTTTTTTGTCGCACTTTGGGGATATAGCATGGAAATGTTTTATAGTTCAGTGATAATTTAACAACAACATCAAGAAAATGTCTTGTAGTTCTGGTGCTAGGAGTAAACAGAAACAAATGTGAAAATCAAACACTATGTCAAAAACAGATCAAAAACCAATATCATGTTATGACAGGAAAACTTGTGCTTGTGGAATATTCTCCAACAGAACACTTTTACTAAACTTTATTCTAGGAGTGAACATAAACACTTAATGCAGGACAAATAAAATATGTCCATCCTCTTAGGATCCTTAGATGTATTTACTTTGAGTTTCATTTGTGTTTGGGTTTTGATCATTTCTTTATTCAGATCTCATCATTGGGGCCCCGCCAAAGCAATGCTGGGAGAAGGGCATCCCTTGCAATTGCATGGCAGGCACCTATTATTCTTCACCTCGAAACTGGACTCTTTATTTTTCTCTGTTAATGTGGGTCGTGCCATAGCATGCACCCCCACAATATAGATATTAAAACGTGCGGCTCGATCTCAACAGATGTGCTATTACTTTTATTGCTGATTGGAGTTATTATGGCGAAGTAATTAGCCAACAACCACTCCCAAAAATCCCATAGGAATAAATCGAGTCAGGGGTCGAAACAATCATAAAAATCATAAAGATCCTCTATTTCTGAGGATTTACTCTATCATCATACATTCACCTAGAAACCCCATTGAATATTTAGTTTGTAGGAAAAGCCATGCTTTGTTCAGAAGTTAAGACGAAGATGTTTATCTGTTATGTCAATTATCAGAGTGGAGCGCTCATTAAGGTGGAGCATGAGATTGTCTCAGAGCTGGAACCCAGTTGATTTTTTATTTTGCCATAACATTTTTCACTCTACTGAAATGATTTTTAGTTATGTTAAAGCCGCAGACGTTGACATTCACACGATCTTTTCAAAACTTCTCTATGTGTCACCGTTTTCTTTCTAAGCTCTCCAGAGTGCTCAGATGTCAAAGAATTCTGGCAAGATTTTAGAAGATTCTGATATACTTTTACCCCCAATTTCCACTGCATGTGCTCCGCTCCGGTCCGCCATGCACTCCGCAGCCATTCGCAATTTCCACTGCATGCGCTCTAGATCCGCTCCGGTCTGCAGCCCCGAGGTGGTAAAAGAAGCATGCGCGGGAATTGCGAGATCTCACGAGAAAAGCCAGTAATAAATGTGGAAGTCAGAACAAAATTCTTCATGCCGTGGAAGACGAACAGAAAAGAACAGTTATTCTCTGTTATTCTGTGTCAAGATATTTTGGACAACATATGTATAAATATACGTGGGCTTATATTAATATAGCTATGCATACAAAAAGTTCTAGTCCGTCTTTATTGTTTTATTTTGAAAAACACCCTGAAATGTGGTTGTTCTATATCCGGTTGGTGCTTAGTGATTTATGTAAAATGACTGCGGACTTGCTCCGGTCTCTGGCAAAAATAGAATCGATCCTATTTTTGCAGGATGGCGAAACGGCTGCCGGCGCCGGCAGTGGAAATGCTCTCATTGACTACGATGGGGGCGTTTTCTGCTGCAGAGTGCGTGCTGGAGCGGAGCAGAGCGGAGTGCCTACAGTGGAAATTGGGGGTAACATGGAGGTTTCTGGGATTTTCTGAAGCTGAGCCTTGTGGCAAGTCATCTCTCTCTATCTTTCTTGGACTGTGAACGAGTTAGAGTGTTGTACTTTTCCATGATCGGAGAGGAAACATAACTCTCACTGACGCTTTGAGAATTTTTCCAAAAGCATGTACGGTTTTTGAACAGCAGCAATTTGTTCTGACACCTTTTTTGAGTCAGAATTTGCCATCATCAAAGGGAGATATTAGCTGACACATGTCACACACAGACTGCTGACAGCCTTGCTGTTGCCTAGCAACAGCACAGCTGTGCTTCTGAGGAGAACAAAAGGTCACTTAAAGATCTCATGACACAAAGCTGATTTCATGTAAATGTATTATGACTTAATGCATCTTGTCAAAGTATGTGGTTGTGTAAATTTATGAGCCAAACAGACTAGAATTTACGTGATAATTAGAGTTTCAAAAATGTCAGCTTAATCGCGGCTTCAAAGCTACGTCTCCGTGTGACGTCAGCGACAGAACCGCTCAGGCTGGAGAGTCCGGAAACTACCGCTGTCAGGCATGATGTAGGCGCTCATCTTTGAAGGCTCGGAAGATTGTTTCTCCAGTTTTAGCCTTGAGATGGTTTTAGAGGTGGAAAATGCAGCCAGTTCTGGTGCTTCTAGAGGCATAGAACCGTACAGGTACGAGCCGTACACAACGACTGAGATGGGAGAAGAAAGCGGGTCAGACAAGCTAGCGGGAGAAGTGATGTCAGGGAAACACAGGTTGGTAAGGATTAGAAATAACCTAATCGTGGCTTCTTTTTTTTAAAATAATTAACAAAGTGATATAAATGAGCATAATAATATTAACGTGTAGGGATTTTAGTAGTGACCTGAAAAATAAACATTAGCCTACATAATGTAAATATGGTAAATCAGTTTTCAAACTAAAAATAATAAACTAATCCAGACGTACTTATTTATAAGGTCTGAGACTGATATCGGAAAAATAAAATCATATTGTAGGCAAACATTCAAGGCAAACAACAAAGCAAGTAGCCTTCATTACAATTCTTCTTTTGACTATCCATCCATCCATCCATTTTCTTCCGCTTATCAGGGGTCGGATCGCGGGGGCAGCAGCCTAAGCAAAGAGACCCAGACTTCCCTCTCCCCAGCCACTTGTTCCAGCTCCTCTGGAGGAACCCCAAGGCGCTCCCAGGCCACCCGAGAAACATAGTCCCTCCAGCGTGTCCTGGGCCTTCCCCTGGGTCTCCTCCCGGTGAGATGTGCCTGAAACACCTCACCAGGGAGGCGTCCAGGAGGCATCCTGACCAGATGCCCGAGCCACCTCAACTGACTCCTCTCGATGTGGAGAAGCAGCGGCTCTACTCTGAGCCCCCTCCGGATGACTGAGCTTCTCACCCTATCTCTAAGGGAGAGCCCAGACACTCTGCGGAGGAAACTCATTTCAGCCGCTTGTATCCGTGATCTCGTTCTTTCGGTCACCACCCAGAGTTCGTGACCATAGATGAGGGTAGGAACGTAGATCGACCGGTAAATCGAGAGCTTCGCCTTTCGGCTCAGCTCTCTCTTCACCACGACAGACCGGTAAAGCGCCCGCATAACTGCAGATGCCCCCCCAATCCGTCTATCGATCTCCCGCTCCATTTTTCCCTCATTCGTGAACAAGACCCCCCAGATACTTAAACTCCTCCACTTGGGGAAGGACCCCATCCCCGATCCAGAGAAGGCACCCCACCCTTTTCTGGCTCAAGACCATGGCCTCGGATTTGGAGGTGCTGATTCTCATCCCAGCAGCTTCACACTCGGCTGCGAACCGCTCCAGCGAAAGCTGTAGATCATGTTCCGATGAAGCCAACAGGACCACGTCATCTGCAAAAAGCAGAGACCCGATCCTGAGGCCACCAAAACGGATCCCCTCAACGCCTTGGCTGCGCCTAGAGATCCTGTCCATAAAAGTTAGGAACAGGATCGGTGACAAAGGGCAACCTTGGCGGAGTCCAACTTTCACTGGAAACAAGCCCGACTTACTGCCGGCAATGCGAACCAAACTCTGGCACCGGTCGTACAGGGACCTAACAGCCCGTATCAAGGGGCCCGGTACCCCATACTCCCGGAGAACCCCCCACAGGGCCCCCCGAGGGACACGGTGGAACGCCTTCTCCAAGTCCACAAAACACATGTAGACCGGTTGGGCGAACTCCCACGCACCCTCCAGGACCCTGCTGAGGGTGTAGAGCTGGTCCAGTGTTCCACGGCCAGGACGAAAACCGCATTGTTCCTCCTGGATGCAAGGTCTGACTATCCGTCGGACCCTCCTCTCCAGAACCCCTGAATAGACCTTACCAGGGAGGCTCAGAAGTGTGATCCCCCTGTATTTGGAACACACCCTGTGGTCCCCCTTTTTAAACAGGGGACCACCACCCCGGTCTGCCAATCCAAGGGAACTGCCCCCGATGTCCACGCAATATTGCAGAGCCGCGTTAACCAACACAGCCCCACAACATCCAGAGCCTTGAGGAACTCCGGTCGAATCTCATCCACCCCCGGACCCCTGCCACCGAGGAGCTTTTTAACGACCTCTGTGACCTCTGCACCAGAGATTGGAGAGACCGACCCCAAGTCCCCAAACCCTGCTTCCAGATTGGAAGGCGTGCTGGTGGGATTGAGGAGGTCTTCGAAGTATTCCATCCACCGACCCAAAACGTCCCGCGTCGAGGTCAGCAGCACACCATCCCCACTGTAAACAGTGTTGGTGGCAGACCGCTTTCCCCCCCTGAGACGCCGGATTGACTATCGTACCGAAATTTTTAGTTTCAGGTGAAACCGGTTTATTTAATTTCTTTGTCAGACTCACTAAATAGAGTTTGAATTATTCATAATTATAGCAAAACTGCTTTGAATATGTACCTGTCTCTTCTGGACAAGGGCGTCAGTTTGTTTTTAAAACTTCTGGGGACAATAATTGATTATTCATATAGGCTATAATTATTCAGCATTTGGCTACATAGGCTATATGCTCAGTAATGATACACGTTCCCTTTACAACCATTGCCATTGTTCTGTGCGGGGAAATTTTAACTAACAGTTCAGAGTCCCGCAATGGGGCGGCAACCCCAAATTCTACTATAATTTACATTTAATCAGGGATCCCGTTATTTTCTGTCTTTGACAGTTTTTTTAAATTTTGAAAAAAATCTGAAACATTCAATAATATTTAATTCTTCATTTATTTTAGTTAATATTCAGCCCGAACAATCTGAACAAAGAATCTCCATCATGCCATCACACATGGAGCAGATGAAAACATGTACTAAATATGAACATTTTACCTGCAGTCTCACAACTTTCTCATGGTCTATAGACGTGAATTGTGCACCTGCTTGTGCAGTAGGGAGGCTGAATCCGCTGCGGTCGCACACTGCAGACTGGAAAAACAAGCGCCACTTCTTTCTCAACTTTCTTATTGCCTCAGCAGGAGGAAATTGTGTTGCATTGAGTATCAATGTCTGAGATGATGATGCTCAGATGCTCTTATAAGAATCTTTTTTTGATTGATTCAGTTTCCTAAACCATGTGCGTAAAGTAGAAAATGACTGTACGTCTGCATCAAGTGGTCAGTGGCGTAAATTGTAAACTTTCACGATGAAGGACGTCTGTTAGTTTGGGTCCCCAGGTGTTTCTGATTATTGTACTGATGAATGTAGGTTGCGTCATAATAAAGTGACGGCAAAAGCTCATCACACGAACAATCTTCAGATGGTATTCCTATTCCTTTTTGTGAATGCACTCACTACCTGATGGAGTGGTTGAGCCGCCCGTCAGAAAGTGAACTTTTGTGTGATGTCCTGCTTTATTTTCTCACTCGATTTTCCTGCCACACAGTAAGAAGCCCTGTATTGTGGAAGAAATGTAATGTTCTGTTCTGTGTAGCTCACATACTGATATTTACTGATAGTTACTATGTGTCTATTCTTTATGATATGGTGACCAATCTGATTATGTGACACTGTATGAATTTAGGTCAGGTCAAACCTGCTGATTCAGACTTTTACAGCCTGGGTTGGCATGGCAACTCTCTTTTACGTCTAAGAACATCCTGACATACATTGATTATGCTTTTATATCAAATCTTCTACGCCTAATGAGTCAAATGCCTACTGACTGAGAAATGTTTGTTTGTAATGTCATAGGTGATAGACTCTTGATAACTGAACCTATATAATCCTGTGTCTTGTTTTGGAAGGGAGGTCAGTATCGCATATTTCTCTGTTAAAGCTGTACCTCCTTGTTTGATCAACCAAGTCTGTATTAAACCCTCAGAGAATCTGAAGGAATCTCTCTCATCTCTTTTGTTAAAGAACTTCGATAACACCTGCTAACTACAGCCTTTACATTTTTCCATTATGCTACAGTTTTAAAAACCGATCAAAGACAGAAAATAACACAATCCCCAAGTGATTGTAAATTATATTACAATGAATCCTGTCCCTTTTAATTCTTTGAAACATTATACATCTGAAATTAATTTAATGCAGAGATCTCTGTCCAGAAACCAAATGTTGTCCACAGTCCCTGGCTTTATCTGCGCTCTCCGTTCCTGAATCACAAATTCAGTCGGAGATAAATCTCTCTCTGGCAGCGCAGTATAGCGGGAACAGTCGGCTGTCAGCGCAAAGGTGGGGGAATATTCTGCCATGTTCTCTCCACAAACACAATATATCAACACCATTCTCTTTGGGAGTCGTAAACAAACAAAAGTATTAAATTAATATTTTTTAACCTGCAGTAAAGAAACTTCAGCCAGACCCATTAAATTTAATTGATGTATTTTTCCATCTTGAAACGGCAACCAGCAGCAATGCATGACTCTGCTCTGAACGTGTTTGCATACGGACTAAAACCTTGATGTATCCACTGCAAAGAATGCTGCAGCATCTGCGCAGAAAGAAACCATGACTGTATAAGAAAGTGTAATGGAGTCATTTAAATAATAGTCCGTTCAGATACTGATTATGTGGAAATTGTGCTGGGAGCACAAGTAGCCTAGATGTTAGATCTGCGCTGGTAAGAAATTCCGCATCAGGTTTAGAAAAGTGGTCGGGACATGTCCCTGGTGTCTCCGGCTAAAATGAGCCTATGCTTCTGGAAACACGAGATCTAACTGGGCAGTCAGTGGAAGTGGAGCTTGTTGTAGCGATGCTGACGCTGTCATTGTCACATCGCAGTCCACAAGCACCACCACGGGTACCGCCGTCACACGCTGTCACACTCCTGCTGAACACTGCAGGTACAGCTACCGGCAGCAACACAGGCTTATGTTGAACTAAACAACCCAGGGATTCCTTTATCATAGTAATCAAAACAATTATGCTCAAAATGTTCCGAACAGAGTTGAGAGGAGGAGGAGGGAGCCCACTACTCACAGGTGTGTCTAACCTGTTTCACCCACTTAGACAGTAACTCTGGGTCTTTGGGAAACTTAAATAAACTGACACCGTCCTTGTGTGTATTTGAGCAAAATCTCCCAACACAATGCGAAGGCATTGCGATCACTTTTCTTTGTCAAAAATAGAAAATAGCGGTCCCAGTAAGAGCTGAAAAGCCGCTGTCAAATGTGCCAACAAACAGAATGTGTTCTCTCGCTAACGTCACTTCCGGCTTTCTGCTTGTTCAGTGCGCAGTGATACAGTAGTAAAATGCTAGTCACCGCAGCGGCTTTTTGCTCTAAGTAGGATTATGCAAGGCGTGTTTATGACTTTGACATAGTCCATTGGGTTCAGATTTCTTTATTTAATGTTTAAAAATGTCAACTTTGTGTCATGAGGTCTTTAAAGGAGTCATAACCTAGTATTACCTTGGATACCCACACTCTATTATAGTCTTTCAGGCCCTTCTGAAAAAGAAAAGTTGAAAGAAAGTGGGGACAAAAATTAACACAGAGCTCCTGTGACAACTTATTTCTGAAGGCATTATTGTCTCGCGAGATCTGATGCAATATTTTGGCTGTTGTGGACGGTCATTGTAATAATGCAAGCGAGGGGCGCGTTGATTGTTGGCATAGTAGGTCATTTGTTGTTTGCAAAGTAGCAGCCATTACCCGTGTTGTCCTCAAAGCTACTACTCCTGCTAGCATACAACATCATGTATTTGAGTGCGCGTGCACGTGGGCTGGTTGACAAACCCAAGGGTAAACAAATGCTTCATTTTTAAATATCAGCTCCCCCAGCCAGTGTAATCGTTAGGCAATCATAACATACATTTCTTCTTGTGGAAAAGTGAAAATTACAGGTCATGACTCCTTTAAGTTCATTATAACTCTATTTGGACATGGTTTTAAGGGCTGATAGATTATTGGATTACCATTGGGAGAATTTTCTTACACATATGATACTCAATCAGCCTTAACTGACATCCATGCTGTACTTTCAAAATAAGACTCAAACAATCTTTTCAAAATAAAAGCCCTCTGATTTTCAATAGAGATCATAGCGGATTAGTGTTTTACACTTCTATTGCAGTGAATGTTACATAGAGGTTCTGTCTCTCAGCAACTGTCGGGCTGCGAAAGCAGCGCTCCTAAAATACACTGTCTCCCTGTCTTTCTCAGCAGCAGGTGCACCTGTCGTCTCTTAGGAGAAGAGCCCATTAAAGGTCACTTATGGTCATCTTAACACAAATAGACATGTATTTAAGTTCTGATAGAACTGAATTACCATTGGGAGAATGAATACATATAACTAATGATACTCATTCAGCCTTAAATGCAAAATGGACTTTCTGAAGCTTAATATCCTGAGAACCTGTCTTTCCCTCATTAAAAACATGCCTGAAGTGTTACTCTGACCCATTCACTCATGTTAGAGTAATCTCAGAGTCTCTGCTGGTTGTTCTCGGGGTTGCTGAAACGCCTACTCCCACCTATCCCCGCCTTTTCCACCCATCTCCTCCTCCAACCTTACGTACTCAGCCGAGAGCCTCGCCCCTGCAGAGCTCCTCTACATCTCCCCTACACCTCCCCTGCCCCTCTCCACCTCACACAACTCCAGCTGAGTCCCAGGTGCAGTAATTTTAACACACCAGCTGCAGCTGTGCGTCTTTTGTGGGATTTTTTCCCTGACTCCGTGCATGCTGCGATGATGCACGGTATGTGACAAACTGAAGGGGGAGTGTCAGAAAGAGTAGGAGGATCTTAGAGAGGCACAGGGGAAAATCAAGGCGTCCAATACGGAAGTACATTTCTTTAAGGTGGATTTGGATATATGACGGACTTTTAAAAGATTTAAGGTGACCATTTTATTGGAGTGTGCTATAGAAGGGTAATATGTGCCTGGAAGAAGCATAATATCCCCACTTTAACTGACATCCATGTTGGACTTTCAAAATAAGACTCAAACAAGCTACAAACTAAAAGTCTTCAGATTTCCTATTTAAGATCATAGCGGCCTATTGTTTTACACTACTATTGCAGTGAATGTTACATTGAGGTTCTGTCTCTCTTTCTCTTACTCTGTCAGCAGCTGGTGCACCTGGCATCTCTTTGGAGAAGAGCCCGTTAAACAGCACTAATGGTCATCTTAACAATAATAGACATGTATGTTCTGATAGCACACTAGATTACAATTGGGAGAATTGCTAATGATGCTAATGATACTCAATCAGCCTTGCTAGACTATTAAAATAGACCCAAACAATCTCAGACCTCAGATTGTTAATAGAAGACCTTAGCAGCCTATTGTTTTACACTACTGCTGAAGTGAATGTTACATAGAGGTTCTATCTGTCACTCTCTGTCAGCAACTGTTGTGCTGCAATAGCAGCGCTCCTAAAGGACTCTGTCTCCATGTCTGTCTCTCAGCGGAAGGTCCGTTGCAGAAGCAGTGGTCTGAAATAACTTGTTTAAATGCAGAGATTTGATATAAGAACAGTTTTCATAAAGCAGGTGAATTTGGGTAGTTAGAGGGAGACATCAGCTGATATCGTCTGTCTGTCTGTCTGTCTGGAAGGTCCCTTCGGAAGAGTAAGTGACATATGTCACACAGATTGCTGGTAGCCTTGCTCTTACCTTGCAACAGCACAACTGCGCTTCTGAAGAGAACAAAAGGTCACTTAAGGTCATCATAACTCTATTTGACAATGTATTTAAGGCCTGATAGATTATTGGATTACCATTCGGAGAATTTGCTTACACATGTGATACTCAATCAGCCTTAACTTACATCCATGCTGGACTATTAAAATACGAGTCAATCTCTTCAAAATAAAAGCCTTCAGATTTTCAATTGAAGATCATAGCAGCTTGTTGTTTTACACTACTGCTGAAGTGAATGTTACATAGAGGCTCTCTCTATCTCTGTCAGTGACTGTCGCGCTGGGAAAGCAGCACTCCTTAAGGACGCTGTCTCTCTGTCTATGTATGTTTGTCTGCCTGCCTGTCTGTCTCCCTCTCTCTGTTAATCTCTCTGTTTTTCTATCTGTCTGTCAGTCTGTCTGTCAGCTAACCTGGCAGACCGTCAGATCTATGTGTAGCACCGCCCTGTGTCTACACATCGATCTGGAACTGCTCCCGAAGAAAGCGTTTGAAAAAGGAAGGGCCATCTTGTATAATATTTTGAGCTGATTGGAGGATGTGCCAGCAACTGTCCGCCTACCATGACTTGTCTTTAGCCAATCACAGTAACGACTCATATGAGCATATTGCACAGTTTATATTCTACTGGAGAATATTTGCAATGGTATTATATACTGTAACATGAGAAAATTAGGTGAGAATAAAGAATCTTGTAATTTGTCTATGTTCCGGCTACAATTACTTTGGCACAGTAACATATGCTGTAATTAAAACACCTCTGATTAAATCTCACAAACATTGGCATCATTTTGATACCAAGATTTTTTACACAGAGTTTGTTTTTGCAGAGAAAAACTAAATTAATGTTGGGCATGTCCTATTCGAGCTAGGAGCTTGGAGAGACCCTGGACAGACCCTGGGGCTTAAGAGGTAAAATGACAGAGACGGTTTATCCCACCTAGAACACCAAGACACATTAAAAAACAGCGTCCCAAACGATCGACACCAACTAAAGCTACAACACATTTGTCTATCCACCGAGATTCCATTGCTGAAAACTCTGACTGAAGTAAGTGTACTGTGCAACATATTTGTGAAGACTATTTAAAGTAAATCCAAATTTGCTCCCTCTGCGTAATTATTTTATAATTATTTCGGTATATGAGATATGTGGGATAGAGTTTCTGCAATGATTCTCATTTTAAATAAACAAATGACAGTAAAAAAAGTAAATTTAACTTTTTTTTGACAGAGTAATCATCAAGCATGTGTGTTTACAGTATAATGCCAAAAGAAAAGACAATGAACGACAGGGTCTTCACG
This sequence comes from Valencia hispanica, assembly GCA_963556495.2. Classification (NCBI taxonomy): domain Eukaryota; kingdom Metazoa; phylum Chordata; class Actinopteri; order Cyprinodontiformes; family Valenciidae; genus Valencia; species Valencia hispanica. The sequence goes on from OY747704.1 coordinate 26,559,180, forward strand.
AGCTTATAGACATGTGTGAATATCCTGTAATTCACAAAGAAATGTCCAAAGGGGAGCAGTGTGCACAGTGTAGATGGGGGAGGGGAGGGGGCCTAATGGCTTCAACCAAAAACTAAAAGTCTGAAACTCTATAAACACTGTAACATTGCACTAGTAACACTAACAAATCTTGGACTATGCATACTGATGAAAAAGAATCCTAGAACAATCCTATTTGCAGGAAGATGGTTTTTGAAAAAACATTCAACAGCAATGGGAATAATGGAATTAACTGAAAAAATATAAAGAACAATTGATAAAAACTATTTTATACGTATTTCTTTAGACCTTAAAAAAGCATTTGATGTAATTAATCACGCAAAATTACTTTGGAAGCTTCAAAAATATGGAATCAGATGTATTGCTCATAAATGGATCACAACTTATTTAAAAAATAGAAAACAATTTGTACAATTTATACAATCAGAGGTAACATTTTGTCTGAATGACGGAGCTTTGCTCACCTTATACAAATCAATGATTATGCCATATCTAAATTATTGTATAAAAACTTGTGGGACAATGTGTAAAACATAAATTATATGCAGCTAATATTAAATTTAAAAAAGGGCCTTGATAAAAGTAAATAAAAGATATACAGATCCATCAAATCCTCTTTTTGTCAAGTTCAAGGTGTTGAAATTATACGATATTTTAGATTATAACATTCTACAGGTTTTGTATAGGCTTAATAGTAAACTCATGGGAAATATCCATGACAAAAATAAAAAAAGTCATTACAATCTGAAACAAAAAGATGTCTTCACTAAACCCAGATTTTGATCCAGTAATGAAACAGAGTGTCTCTTTAAAAGGAACTAATTTGTGGAATGTACTGGTATAAAGCATATTGGTTTTCAAGAAACAAAAACAACAATATTAAAGACATAAAAGTTACAAGTGAGAAGAAATCTTAGAACTGACTTGATGGTTTATTGTCTATTTGTTTTCGATTTTAAAATCCTGAAAACAACATATATATTACATATAAAGTACTGTAAACATGGATCATCATGTGAAATCTTTTTAAATAACTTTAGTGTATGTGAACAGATTGTAGAAAACCTAAGTGGATGTAATAGCTTCTATAAATAATAAGGGTCAGATATAAGATTTACCTTCTTTTTGCTCCTTTTCATTTAAGCTCCTATAATTTCACATTTTTTAATTAATTTTAATTTACTTTTGAATGTAATAAAAAATGATAATAAACCACCAATGTAACTTTTTTTATTTCTACAGGTCATCATTCACTTCCCTTCCAAGAAAACTGAGAAGATTAAATGTTCATCAGATACAACAGGAATAATAGAAAACATAGTAAGAGAGAAATCGAAAACTGCAGCCAATTTACTTGTGAGGCACAAACAGCTATTCCCACATTTGCAAGAACCCATTCTTCAAGTCGTAAAGGACGAGGCCAAACTTCTTTGTAACCACACAAGGGTTTTATGCTGTGGAGGTCGTCACCAGAGGATCTGAAGCGCTTCTCATTTGAAGCTCTTTCAGAAAATCTTCAGCAGATGCCACCTTTTTTATTTGCCATTTTTTCCAAAAATAACTAAACAGTCTCAACATCTCCTGTCTGCAGCTGCAGCTTTAGCACTAAGAGGATGATAACCACGCTTTTCAGCTTTTGCCTATAAAGTAAACAATGTCCTGCTTTATGGTGGTACAAAAAAGCTGTCTTTAGGAGACTGACAAAAGTTGGCATCACAACCACACATTGTAACGCTGTTGGCAAGCAGAAGGAGCTTGCCAGAACATGCGGTGAATTTTTACATCTTCTGAAAATTTCAAATGAAATATATTTGGGAACTTCAAAGGACAACAAAGCCACTGGTCAAGTTGACAGTGATTTGGAAAGGGCCACAGAGAACATGCAGGTTCTAAACCTCTCAGGTATGAAAGATATTGAATGTGCTAAATCATTGTCTTTAGGTACACGTAGATCAATGTTCTACTTTTTCTTGATAGACATCCAGATCTCATCAGAAGACACCACAGCCACCAGCACAACTCTATAAAAATCACACTCAATAAATCAGAGGTCATAGTATTACTTCACATGCCCATCTAGTAGGAGTGAATACTGCAAATCAATGACTAGATTCAATCTGCTGGGTTTCCTTAGAACTAGAAAACTTTTTAAACTAATTGGAGTAATGAACTGAACTCAATGCACTGTTTAATAGGTAGAACCACTTGGAATGTATGTATGATTGATTTTTTTTTTTTACCTGTCCTGTTTGGCAGTGTGGAGCTCAGAATTGGTGTCTGAGTACCAAGTAGAAGCCCAACAGATTTACTTTCACAAGCGGAGCAGTACAGCTTTTACTATAGTCCTCCACTTGATATATGTGTGAAAAATCTTTATTATGAATTGTTGGGGTTTTTATTTCCTGATGTTATGGACACGGAGACGGACAATTAAGGAGAAGAAAGAAGGAAGATGAAGAGAGGTGGGAAACAAAGTCAAGAGAGAGGGTGAGTTGAAAATACAAGAGAGGAAGGGGAACAAAGAAAACACAGGAAGACATTGAAGTCTGCCTCCATACCCACAGGACGGCAGAGAGAGGTGGAAAAACAAAACAAAACACAAAAAAGGAACATCGACAAAATAAACCAAACATTGTGAACTAAGAATTACACAACCACATCACACAAAAATAGATATAAAAATACAACAACAATGTCACAGAAAAACTCATGGTACCGATTACTCAAGCTCTAGTAATGATAACCTAAGCCCAAGAATATATCCTTAAACACCAGAGACCCCACATCTATGTGTGTGTGTTAGCATGCTGGTGCATATAAGGTTTCTCCATAAGAGTGTTCGATAGTGGGTGTGAGCAGGCATCAATCCGTCTCCCAGGAATCGATGCAGACATGAAGGAGATCGGAGCAAAGACGTCCAAAGGACCCCCAGAGCCCCAGGCGGACCCCTTTGCTCCACTTCCCCAAGAATGGAGCAAAGGAGAACCCCAGGGGAACGTCCAGCGGCTACTATGCAGGGGCCCGGGGGGCAGCAGTGACGAGCCCACGGGCCCCGCCAGCAACCGGCCGCGCCAGGGCAGGCCGGTCAATGGACCGGGAGAGCCGGGGCCCAGGGGCACCCCACCCCCCAGCAGGGACCCGACAAGGGACCGGCCGACGAGGGGCCCCCGGCACTGCAGGGGCCGCCGCCAGCCGCCACACGCCACACGCCACCACCACCCTAGGCCAATCCCCACCGCCAACATCCCAGCGCCCCACCCCTGCCCTACGTCGGGGCGCGCCACCGATAGCCGCAGGGGACGGACAGCATTCCCAGGCCGGGCTCAGCCAGCATCTGGACACCAAGTTGTACCAGCTCCCGGGTCCTGATCCCGCGCAACGCAGAGCGCTGAGACCAGGCATCCAACGAGGGCCAGGGCCGGTCCAACCCGCCAATGAACCGACCACGCACGGTGCGCACAGAACAGGTGATCGAACGAGCAGAGACGGCGGATCCGCATCCCGCCGAGCCACCGAGAAGGCACCACCCAACAATCCAAAACCTGACACCCCTAAAAGAGGTGCCCCAAGCAACCAAAGGAAGATATCGGCCCAGCGCATCAGCCGACCGACACACCGCCCCCCCCCCAGGCCCGGCCAGGCACGCACCAGGTCAAAACCGGATTGAGCACCAATGCACCGGCAGGCAGGGGCCGCCGTCACCGGGGGGGGTGTGATGGAGGGGAAATAGGCCCCCCATTAAGTGTAAGGCCTGAGGTGCGCCAGGCGAGGGGGCAGACCAAGATCCAACCTGACAGGTAGACAAAGACATACAGACACAGTCATACGTTCCCTCCCTCTTAAACCCATACATTCTCACTGACTCACCAAGACACCCAAAAAAATGACGCTGTACCCTCACTCACACACCCCATACACACTTTAAGCTCCCAGGTCCAGGTACCGATGCCCCAGTAGAGCCACCAGCCCCCGGACCCGGGAGATGGACCCCCTACCTTCTAGGATGGAGAGAAGCAGACCGCCAAGGGCCCCACAGTGGCAAAGCAGCCCGACAGCCCAGGACCCCGACCAGACCGCCTGTTCCTCCTCCGGACCCCAACCCCTGATGGCCCATAGCGAACAGGGGTGTGAAAAGACCCCTAGCCTCCATCCTCCCGCTCGAGTATGGTGTTGATGCGTGTTGTTATAATGTGCATTTAAAAGAGAGGGTTGGGATGTGGGGAAGGCAGCCACACATCCCCCAACCCCCACCCCAAGCCCTCAGTGTCTATATGTGGTTTAACAGTGGGCACTGGAAGCTGATTGAACCTCTCCCCCCTGGATGCCGAAAAGTGTGCCCACCCCAAAGTCCCTACATATGTGTCGTGTGAGAATGTTATAAGTGGGAGTGTCTAAGTTGTATATTTAAATTGGGACCCAGGATGCCACGGGATAGCAAGGAGGGAAGCCCCTCCTCGCACCCCAGTGATGTGCCCATGCCCCAAGACCCTATATGAGTGGTAAAGTGATGGAGAGGGTGGACAGAGGTGTCCAGGGATGGGGAGGGAAGGACTGGGAGACAAAATGTCTTCCCAGGGAGCCAGCTCCCCCACTGACCCCAATAGGCACCGCTGTTCACCGGGATCCACCAGGGGAGGGAGGCCATGGCACGTTCGACCCAGGGCCCATGGCCACAGCACCACAAAGCCCCACGGACCCCAAGGCAGTCCCTCCAGCCCCATCCCAGAAGGGGAACTAAACCCACCCTGACATTCGCTCTACTCTCAAAACACAAAAGACACTAGACACCCGGCCAAATGCCAGCGCCCCGCACAAAGACCAAGAGCCAGGAGCCAAGTCCAATGCGAAAAAGGACTGATCCGGCCCAGAAATGCCACCTAGCCGCTGCGACCAGCAGCCAGGCACCCCAACCAGCAAACAAGGTGAGACGCCATACAGGGACCGGCGATGACAATCGGCCCAGAGAAAAAGAGAGTGGCGGCTGCACATGCCGGCCGGCCCCGACCCCCACAGGCAACAGAGACCCCACTTCGGCCGACCCCCAGCCAGGTCCACAGCTAAGGGGCGCGGCGCCCCAGAACCTCGAATCCCCTGGCCCACCCCAGACCCTACCCAGGCGCAGCACGGCCACCAGGCCAGTAACCCATGTCCGCCAGTGCAAGCCCCCTAAGGCACCGCATGCAGCCATCAGGAGTAACCACCCAAAGCCCAACCCCAGGCCAGCCACGACATCCAGCGCCCCATCCGCCCAGTGATCCCACCCCCTGGGGTCCCCCCCAGACGCCTCCAACCCCAAAACCCCCACATCAGCAACAGTATCCCAAACGACAAAACCAAGTGCCCCCCACCCCCACTAGGTGATGGAGCCGATCAAAGGAGCCCAGAGAGATCTATCAGATATGGAGCCAGAGGCCGTCTCAAGACCAATATGGTCCAACAAGACATTTCTATACTGAATAACATTAAGAGCTTTTTTATTTATCCAGTTCAGGAGGATAGTTTTCTTAGCAATGCATAAGGCAATGTGAACCATTAGAACTGACTTTGTGTCCATGGTGACATCATTTAAATGTCCTAACAGGCAAATTGAGGGAGATGGTGGGATGTTACATTTCAGACACTTTGATAAGTCCTCACATATCTGGCACCAAAATTTCTTAACAGGTGGACAGAACCAAAGCGCATGAACATAAGTATCTGGTATATTGCTTGTGCATTGTAAGCAGGTATTAGACGATGTAAAACCCATCCTAAACATTCGTTGACTTGTATAATGTACTCTATGAAGGAGTTTGTATCGTATTAATTGCAAATGAGGATTTTTTGTTATTTTAAAGGTTCTTAAACATATCTGAGACCAGACGTTTTGGTCAAAGCTGGCTGATAAATCCACCTCCCATTTTGAAATAGGGATGGCTATTGATTCATCTAATGTAGATAAAGTTTTGTATATTTTAGACAGCAATTTGGGGGGGCTGAGATTAAGAAAATCTAAAACTCTTGCTGGAATTTGTAATTCAGCTGTATTGAGCCTAAATTTACCTTTAATAATAGATTTAATTTGTTGATATTCTAAGATTTTTTTTTTATCAATTCCATATTGTGTAATTAATGTATTAAATGGGATAAAGTCTGTTCCTTCAAATACATGTTCCAGGTATTCAATTCCATTGCACCTCCAGACTGGAAAACTTATCATACATTTTTTTTGCAAGATGTCGGGGTTATTCCAGATGGGTGTACGTCTGCATGGGTATATTGTGGACTCTGTCATTTTTAGAAACTCCCACCATGCTGTCAGAGAGGAGCTTATATTTATGCTTTTAAAGCATTCATATTGTTTTATATTTCAGCTAATAAATGGTAGGTCTGAAAGTTTTATCTTATTACATAGTGTCTGTTCTACGTCTATCCAGGACTCGTCTAGGTAGCTATGTTTTAACCATCTTGAGATGTATTGGAGCCTGTTGGCTAAGAAATAATGATGGAAGTTTGGTAGATCTAGACCTCCTTTTTCTTTGGTCTTCTGCAGTGTTTTTAAGCTGATACGTGGGGGTTTATCTTTCCAAAGAAATTTAGAGATAGAGGAGTCCAGAGATCTAAACCAGTCTAGTGATGGTTTACTTGGGATCATTGAGAATAAGTAGTTGATTCTGGGCAAAACCATCATTTTATTGAAGCAACCATTCCCATAAGTGATATGGGTAGGGATTTCCGTCTAGCAAGATCATCTTCCACTTTTTTTAAAAGTGGGATGTAGTTTAGCTTTATTAAATCTGCCAGTCTTGGTGAGACATTGATACCTAAATAAGTCATATTCCCTGACTGCAGTTGTGTATTAGTTGGATTCTGGACAGAACAATTGATTGGAAGAACTGCAGATTTTAACCAATTTATAGAATAATCTGAAACATTTGAGTAAGAGTTTATCAAACCGATTACCTGAGAGAAAGAGGTTTGTGAATGCTGGAGAAAAAGTAATACATCATCTGCATAAAGACTGATTTTATGTTCTATATTATTGCATTTTATGCCTTTAATATTGTGAGTTTCCCTGATTGCTGCAGCTAGTGGTTCAATAAAAATAGCGAACAGGGAGGGAGAGAGGACATCCCTGCCTGGTACCTCTCTGAAGATAAAACCTAGATGATGTTTGGTTATTAGTCCTGATACATGCTGTTGGTGAACTGTATAATATTTTCATCCAGTTTATAAAAGAATTTCCAAAGCCAAATTTATGTAAGGTTACAAATAAGAATTCCCAGTTAACTCTATCAAATGCTTTTTCTGCATCTAAAGATAATATATTAGTTTTAATGTTTTTACAGTAAGAAAAATCTATTAAATGAATGGTTGAATTTAAATAACTTTTTTTGGTAAAGTACCTTGAGATTGCATGTTGTGAATTAATGCTATATAAATAAACTGAAGTGAAATTGAATTGAATATTTCTTCCTTTAACATTTGTAACAAACACTTTGTTTTACCAGTTGGTGATGGTCAGTTCTCACAATGTGATCTAGAGTAGGGTTTCATAATTCAGGTAACTGTATGAGTCAATGCCCTGCATGTTTTAAACACATTTTAGACAGTAAGGCCTGGTTGGTAAGCAGGGTTTGGGGGCCACTGACAGAGAAATAGAATTAATGATGAAGTTAGACCCTGATTATTAGTACAATTATCTTGAAGTTTTAACTTCGCTTTGGAAAATTAATAGTCATGTGAAAACTGTTTACATATCCATGTCTAATTTCTCCTTGGAAAAGAAAGTGATTTACGTTCAGAGAAATGCAAAAAAAATAACTTATTTACTTAAAAAAATATTTCTGAGGAAAATGTTAGAACGTGTTTAATATTATTAGAACAAACTTACAACAACCTCACAATCACAATTAAACTTTAAACTTATGCATAAAGAGTTAAGCCGTCAGGGGAAATGGTGAATGGAATTGAAGAAAATAGAAGCTACATTCTGGGAAAATGTTATCTCTCTTGCTCTGGAATTTCTTCCTTTGTGTTTTGGTTTTTTTCAGGATAATAATTATAACCACCTGTTGACATGGGAAAGTTATTTCATTGATTGTGGTCCTGTCTATAAACCTGGATATTTTGAAAAAAACTATTATTATTTGTATTTGATCTTCCAATCTAAATCTAAACAACGTTTTGGGTGAAGCCCTTCCACCCCAAAACAATTGTATTATTTCAAAGTGAGTGTTTACTGCACTAGAATGCATGACAACAGTGAAACAATTTTTATGTTTATTTTATTTTATTTTATTTTGTTTTTTATATTTACCTCACTTTGTCCTGACTTTGTTTCCATTACACTTCAAGCACCAATCGGAAGAAATGACCATACATGTTAAAGAACTCAATCACAAATATTTTGGATCTTTAGGTTTGTAATCCTTTAGCAAGGCATAGTATCTTCTTCTTTTTAACTTCAATGTAGTTAATACTGATATTATTGCCGCCTTCTTGCACAATATGAGTATTGCAGGAATTTTGACTGGAATCTCACTGATGGTGTAGATGCAGAAATGTCAAAAGCACAAAAAAACTATATATGTTAAAGAAATTGTTGAGTAGTATAAGTGGGGCTTATGTCATAATATTTGGGCTTGTGTTGACTGAGATCGCTTTACATACAGTGGGAACAAGACAATAAAAAATATTCCTGAGATAATGTAGTCAGAGCCTAAATGCAGTTAGAAAAATTTGACAAAATGTTTGTTCTTTCAGCAGTAAAAGAACATTTTAACAAAATAAATTGTAAGAGCTTTGTGTTCCTGATGATTATCTTGTTTGCAATGTCCTTTCCATAGTGATACTTTTTAGCATTATATGTGTTTTTGAGGCTGTGATTAGATATTCGTTTTTTTTGAATAAATGCATAATTTTACTTAGACAACAATCTTAAAGATTTCATACAACTAGGGAAATGCATGTTGCTTAGTCACAAATATATATTTCCAATTTGTGTATTTTGCATAAGGAAAATAAATCACCATTTTGTTTTTTTTTTGTTGCACAAATTCAGTACAACGCTAACTAGACAACACAAACAAAAAACACACCTGCAAATTAGCTGCAAAGGCATGTGCAACCACTTTTATATTTTTAGCCCAGGAATTGTAAGCCACTTCACACAGGTAGTATATAATGATGCAAATACAATTGGGATAGCATGATATGCTTCTGGCAACAGCTAGCTGTTGTAGGAGCTTTGGATATATGGTATTAAAGGTTATTTTTTTACCGAGTTGCAATCTTTATTTAGTTTCAATGTTTAATGAACAATTGAATTACATTTTTTGTTTATCTCATGCCTCACATAATTAACCAAAACATATATGTAACCTTTAATCTAGCTTGTATTAATGTACTGATGTACTGGTTTGGTAAACAGTATTATTGAAGCGTAATTAGGGTACAGTACCCAGTAATTTGTTAGTAGATGCCACTTTTGTTATTATATTAACAGCAAAAGGTTGGGACACCATTAAAGCGGCAAGTTACACAGTCCACATGTCCCTCACCCCTGTATTCAATTTAATCAAAATTAAGTGAGAGTGTTTTGCAGAAAGAACTACAGAGAATTGAAAATGTTTTCCCTTTTGTGAGGTGAAAGGATCTAGCACTGCCCTGTTGTTAGCTGCAGCTCATTATCAGAACATGTTAACAAGTCTTTTCAGGCAGAGAGGTAGAATGAATACACAGCAATTGACTTTTGGCCCCACTCGTCGCATTAGAAACCAAATAAAATGGGGCTCTGATTTCACAAATATGCAAGAGAAGGGCGGAAAATTGTTGCCTTATTTGTCATCTAGATGGTTGAAAAAGCACAAGGCCTCTACTATTGAATAATCTGAGGTCCTTAAATGAGCCATGAACTTTACTTGACCAATTTATATTGAAGTTATCATTTGTTTCCCTCCCTATAACTGCCTTTTTGGACACTATATCATGAGCTTCCAGGAGTAAAATTGGAAAACATTTTTGTAAAAGCATTCCATAGCATAAAACAGCAGGGTGCCTTTCAACTACTTACATACACTTATGCACAACGCAACCTGGATGTCAAAGGCATGTCGGTGCAGGGCACGGTCTGGTTGCTGCAGTGGATGGTGTGTTCCTGAGCTGGCTCTTCAGAAGCAAGCAATGGCTGACAGCGTCAGCTTGGCTCTCCTAATGAATGTCTCACTTCTCCCGGCACACTCCCTTTACTTACCACTTACAGGCACCTAGCACCCACCGCCCACGGGCTCCACATTTCACCGGTCGACAGCTAGTGCCATCATTGCTGTGACCTCACGGCCTCCCAACCTTGCCAGCGGAGCCAGTGTCACTTTAGTTTTCTACAAAACCCGGGTGGTGTCAGGGCAATGTGGAGGGTATATAGATTAATGGAAGTTAATGAGAGACAGTGAAGAATCACAGTAAAAAAAAAAAAAAATGCTGAATTTTCTCTCAGTTTACCAAGAAACAGAATGACATTCCTTCAGAATTTAAATGAGGTAATAGAAAAGCAAACTAAACCAAAATTAAGCCAAACCCATTGGGAAGAGGATGATGACCTTTGCATGAGATATTTTAAAAAGATAAAAAATCAACTTGTGTACTAAATTACATTTGTTATTGATGGATAAATTACATATGTCAAATATATCAGCAATTTAGAAAAAAATTATGAGCTAAAATGCACAAAATCATACATGTCTTGGTCCTTAGCAGGAAAATTACCTTAGCTGTGTTAAATAGTACATACCAACAAATGTATTAATTTTAAAAGAGGTTGCATCAGTGGACAGTTACAATGCCTTTTGAAGGTATAATTTTGAACCAATTAAACCTTTTCATATTTTGTTACATGACAAACAAAAGTGATTTAACGCAATCAAATAACACAAAGTACTGCATGATCATATGGTGGAAGGAAAAAAGTACTTGGCTTTCAAGCTTTTTTACAGATAGAAATCTGAAAGGCGTGTATACAGTATACAGCCCCCCATAGTTAATACTTAAAAAAATAAAAACAACCTTTTTTGCTGAAATTACAGCTGCAAGTCTTTGTATGTCTCTTCCAGCTTCACATATTAAGAAACAGACAGTTTGCTCATTCTTCTTTGCAAAACCACTCAAGCTTAGTCAGATAAAGTCGGAATATAAAACTTGTGACGTTCAGTTGGATTAGAGACTTTGCCCAAGCTATTTAAACCATGAGTATGCTTTAATCTAAACCATTCCACTGTCGTTATCTAGTCACTAGCAGCTTTTAACACATTTTCTTACAGTTCTTACAGTTTGCCCTGTATTTAACTTTATTTTTCTATTAACTGTGGCATCTTATATTACTCTGCTGAAGCAAAGCATACTCACAGCATGATGCTGCTATACCAACATGTTTCTCCATGGGGATAATGTGTTTATGCCAATGTGCATTGTTAGTTCTCTACCACACAGTGCTTTTTGCAAAAAAGCCAAAAACATCAGGTATGGTTTCATCTGACCAGTATACCTTCTTCCAGATGATTGTTGTTTCTATAAATTTTTTATAGTCTTGCCAATCCTTCAGAAAGGTCACATTTGCTGAGTGCATGGATAGTAGTTACAGTTTAAAAAAAATTATCTTCCCTGAATTGTGGATCTTTGCAACCCCTCCAGAGTTACCATGGGCTGTTTCACCTGCCTTGGTAGCTTTGCAGTTGTTCTATTCTTTTCCCATTTCTGGATGATTGATTGAACAGCCCTTTTTGAGTTGTTCAAAACTTGAGATGTTATATAAAAGCATTAATCTTAAACTATTAAACTATTTTAACAATATTAAAAGGAACTCCGGAGGCCCTCACTAAACAACTTCATTTAAACCAAGATCAACTTGATTGAAATGCACTTGATTTTATTCAGGGATTAAAAATCAAAAGGATCTTTACACCACACCTGTCAGATTTGTATTTGTGAAAAGATTTTAAAACCATCACTTTTTGTTCTACTTTACAATTGTGAACTACTTTGTCTTGGTCTATCACATACAATCCTAATAACTACATTGGCGTCGAATACTTTAATATAAGAAAATGGGAAATGTAAGGGGTATGGATATTTTTGCTAGGCTCTGTCTGTATAGATCTCTGGTACAGCATTCAACTCAATTTAGTGATGATATGGAAACACTCTGTGTTATTGGTCACTCAGGGACCAACAATGTAATGACTATCATCACTGAACAACCATCGACTCCGCATCACACAAGCTCTCATTTGATCCTTTTCTCACAGGCATAGTACATACACACCAACGCACGCACAAACACACTCGCTTGAATGCACTCCGTATATAATGTATGTGACCAAACCAAAGAAGATACATTTTTGTTTTAGTCCCCACATTGTTATATTTAATATACATTTTCATTAGCTTCTATTTCTTTTTTTTCTTTTGCATCTTTTTTTTTTATCTTGTTGCTCATTTTTCTACTTCACCCCTTTTTTGCAGGTTGGCTGGACTGCTGGTTATCAGTGTGATGTGTTTTTTCTCCCACCTCCCCTACTTGAGCAGGGTGACAATTACAGGTTTTCCAAGCTGAGAGGAGACGCTCATCATCAGCTATAATCTGCGGGGACCCCTGTCACACTCACACACACACACACACATACACGACACACACACAACCCCGCACACACATATGCATGACCATCCTGCTTGTGTGCCATTCACATACAAAGCCAGATACAGGGTTCACATCACATACACACATTTTACCACCCACACACATATCCTATGCTTTAACTCAGTCAAAAGAATGGGAGAGCAAAATCTAGAGGCATGGCAGACAGACATGTCATTATCCAAGCCTCTCCATCAGCGTTGAATGTCTGATGCAGGGAGGACCACGATCCCATCTTACAAACACCCAATACCCATATGTACTATAAAGCCCATATTATTCTTTTTTGTTTTTTCCTGCACCTACTTTGTGTAGTTAGTAGAAACCAAAAGCAATAAGTAAATTTTTTAGCAACTTAAGAAAAAGCAATTTCTTACTGTTATGACAAGTTGGACAGCACCCCTGCTGATGCAAAATCATCCTATTTTAGTGTAACAGCTCCTATGTTAGTGTGTCTCTATCTTTCTCTACAACATTTCCAGATGTTCCAAAACTCAAAACACTTTCTTTATTCTCCGTACCCTTTCCCTCCCTCTTTTTTTCCTGGCATTAAACTCGTCTGGACCTAAACAGGAAGGGTGTGACGCTGAGGTGGCACACCAGGGTCGCGACCTGGTCTCTCTCCCATCATTAGAGTCTCCAGCTAGGCCAGAACTTCCGTTGATGTGGTCCGCTAAGGAGGGGAGGCTGGGGAGGGACATCCCTTTTAATTGTACCCTAGGCCATAGCGAAAGGAATTTCTGAGGTCTGAGGCCTTGTTACATATATACAGTTGCATCCAGAGACGCTCAAACGTGCTCTCTCTCCCCCGGCCTCTCTCCGCCGTTTCTCGTTCCTCTGTGTTCCGCACCTCCCTTACACCCCTGCGGAGAAGGCCACTAATTGGCACATTGGCTGCCCGTGTGGGTGTGGAGGGAATGTCAGCGTGCCACGCCAAAGCAAAGGAACCCACAGACATCTCAGAAGCAATATGGGAACCCTGGGGAGAAATAGAGGAGATAAAGAACACCTTATAGCACAGTTTTCTTACAGGCTACTGTGTCATATAGGCAGAAGAAAAAAAGATTCAGTTCAACGTGTTTTGGAAATGCCAGATTGCTGAAGGTGTTTTTTATCAATACGAAGTGGAATCATGCGAGATTTGTTTGTTAAATGGGAGACACCTGGTTAAAAATTAATTCCATTTTTGAAATGATATAAATGCCACAGTTGCCCAAATGCCGTATTAGAGAACGTTTTGTGCATAAAAAAAATAATTGTTGTAATATATCTGAGAAACAATGTGACTTAATTCTATAACATCAGTTTTGATATGGGGTATTTCTAAGACTTTTATCTATTTAAAAAAAGAAAATCACTTTCTTGCTGTTTAAAATGCATGTTATGTATACATATGTTACATATACTTTACACGTTCTCCCTAAAAAAGGAGAATCAATTTTAAATCTGGTAAAAGTGGTAAGTTTAAATATGCCATGTTTTATAAAACATACTAAATGTACAATTTGGCTTATGACAGTTACCACTATGACCACTAAACTCTAATATATCATTCTTGTTTTGTTGAAAGCATATCAAAAAATTACATACAAAAAAATCTGAATCGTTTGATGATAATTTTTATATCAAGGTTTTAAAGACTTAATTGGTCTGTTTGTTCATCATTTAACATAAAAAAACATCAACATAAACAAGTTGATTGAAGAATGTTGATAAATTACTGTTTGATTTTTTAGAATACTTTCAAAGAGAGAATTTTAGATATTTTGATGAATTAAGAGGATACATATAAAATTGATTTTAGAAATAAACTATCTTAGATAGTAAATAAAGATGTGACAAAAAAATCTTGATTTGATTTTTATTGTTAGAGCGTTTACCAAAGCACTGTGAATATTTTTTTTTACTGTAAAAAAGTGATTTTCTTTATTTTAAAAATGTTCTTTTTTTATTATATGTGAGCCAAATGTAATACACTTCCGTTGTATTACTTTGCAGCAATATATGTGTCATAAATTTCCAAAAACAGAGGACCTAAAATAATATTTAAAAAATGATGATGTACTTTTTTGTTTCTACTAGCTCTTCAGAGCTTTTAAGATAATTGTTTAAGGGCAAATTAAATTTGTCTAATATATGTTAGAGTATATTAAACATATATAATAACACATAAAACATAAGAACAGTACATTTGTCAACGTTTCCTTTTTTAAAGTTTAGTTCAGTTTTTGGTTGCCCAAATACCCCAATTAGTTGACAATTTTCTTCTGTTTTACACTCTGCAGCTGTCTGAAATTTGTCTGCAGAGACTTGTTTCCATGTACACCAACAGAGAGAACAGAAGCAAAAGATGGCTTTCTTTTGATTGGATCTGTATGATGTAAGGTTAATTTTCAAATTTGGCACACAACATTTAATGCACTTGATTTTTGCACACCAAATATTGTTCCACTGAGAACAATATTTGGCTACACCCAAAATTGCAACAGAGCACAGTTTGGTTTAAATTTAAATCATTTTCATAATGCCACAAAAAACACATTTGATATTCTTTAGGATATATGTGTAGCTAAGGAGCTCATTTTGTTTTAAACCATAAATCAAGACGAGACAAAATATGGGAATGTCAATATTTTCTTTCCACTATTTTTTACAAACTCCCACTGTTTAATGCTAAAATGTGTTCAGTTCAAGAGAATTTCCAGTTTTCCCAATAAATTATTTTTTTCCTTATTTATGGCATCCTATCTGGCTATATGCTTGTAGTACTGTGATTTTACATCATCTTTTGTATGGAAAAAGATGGGAATAGCAAAATCAGGGAAGTGATAAGGCCACGCTGGTGTTGGTAGGAGGGTGGGAGTGAGTGGCTACTGGTGCATTTGATCCTCTACAGGACTGAGGTGTGTGTGTGTATCTATACATTGAGGGAGTGGATCAGGTCAACAGGGGGAGGGCAGGTCAGGCACTGATAGCCCACAGGGCTGGCGGAGCCTCGGCCTGCGAAGCGTGCAGCCAACTTTCCAGTCAGTCAGCAGAGATGCGCCCAAAATAAATGGCTTCCCTGTAGCAGGCGGAACCACACCCATCTTGTGGTTTCTTGGAGGGCAGCGTGGGCAGACCGCCCTTTGAGGTTTCTGGGGTCTGTGGATGGATTTGAACAAGGGAGGTTGCAAAATAGGGGGAGTGAGGGACAGAGGGAGTAGGCGGTGCAAGAAGGGTGGAGAGGCGTATTGAGGAGGGTGGTGGGGGGTGTGTGTGTTTGAGTTCCCAAATCGGCAACACGAGGGTGAGGAGCTGGCAACCCCTCAATCTTCTCATTGTTTATTGTTTACCCGCACGGTGGATGGTAAACAATGGCACACCCACTCTTCGGGCACTCTGCGGCTGAGGCCGGAGGTGAACTCAATCTTTTCTGCTCAAACACACTATTCGGCCCTCACCAACCTACTTTAAATTTGTTGATAACGTCTTCCCCCTGCTGTTAAATCTGTGCAAACTTCCCTCTTTCTGTTTACCTTCTGTCATTCCAAATGTAATGTTAAAATCCCTGAGCAATGACTAGATGTTGACTTTCTAAACTAGATTTAAAAACTAGACAAAGTTTAGGTTCCTGGTTCGAGGTTAGATTTGCTTCTTTCCTGTATGTTCTGTATATATATCACCATGTGCTTTCCCTTGGTCTCTTTCCAGTGTGTATGTGTGCACATTCGCCTCTGTGATTGGTCTCGTTAGCTGTCAAGTGTCATCTTTATTAGCGCTCTCGGTGAGTCAGAGAAATGACAAGACAGAGTTGAGAGTCAGTCTTTCATTACCCCTGGCGACGGAAGTGTCATTCCCTCCATCTATTATTCATATTCTCTTTAATTTAACCAGGTGGAAGTAGCCTCGCAGCCTCGCCACTCACAGATATACAGAGTCAACCAAGCAAGACAAACAGGGCAGAGGAGTTTTCTTTTCGCATTAGAAGCCACTCAACCATTCTGCTTGTTGACTTAAAGAATAAAGGTGCATCTCAATGAATTAGAAATTCACAAAAAAGTTACATTTTTTAAGCTTTGAGTTAAAAAGGGAGACTCAAATATATAGATTCACTACACACGGGGTGATACATTTTAAGTATTTTTTTCCCTTTTAAATTTCATGGTTATGTCTTGTAGCTAATGAAAACCTGAAATTCAGTAAAAAAAAAAAAAGAATATTACATATGACCAGTTTAATTAAAGATTTTGAAATGAGAAATGTTATGTTATTGCCCACACAATCGTGGAAGACCGCTGACTTGACAGTTGACCAGATGATTACTAAGACCCTCCACATAGAGAGCATAAAACACGACATATCATTGCTAAAGAAGATGACTTGGATGGTGAACGACAGCCCATTCAAAGGTTTTGTGGAAAGTTCCCAAGATGTGATCTGCAGTTGGATTTAAAGAGTTTTTTTGAATCAGTGAAATTTAGTGAAATTTAACAATGTGATCATATTTTATATGTTTTTAAATAATGATTTTAGGCATTGAGCATGTGAGTGCAGTTTGTTAAATACTGTATATTGCCGACCATTTGAAGAAAGCCCTCTAGATATTAGTATGTGATGCTATGTCAGTTCTTTGAATTCATGAAAGGCTTGATGTGACTGTTTAAAAAAATAAGGGATCCTTGTATGTGCTTCATGCTTGAAAAGAGAAAATGTTAATCATCGCACAAGTAATTAGATGAATATGATCAAATTGTTATTTTTCTTTGTTATTTTTTTCCATGCAGTGATTTTCTTTGGGGAAAAAACAAATTCTTAAGGGAGTACCACCTTGCCTGCATTAGATAAAAAAGATCAAACTATAAGCATACACCCGCTAATACGAAGTGCACATGCACATACGCACACACAAACACGCACGCACTTGCACGCATGCACGCAGACACGCAAGCCAGAACACTCACACAGTCAGAATCCACTTGTGACTACCAAACACACGCACACACACTGACTAAAGCCTTTAGGAGCTCCAACTTCTCGTAGTTGGAATGATGAGAAGTACAAGGAGAGCCTGAATGATTGAGAAAGGGAAAGAAAAAAGAAAGAGGGAAGAAAAGAAAAAAAAACATTACATCCGCTAGCCTAGAATTAGAGTCACTCAAGTGAATGTTGCAAACTCCAGGTTCCCTCAAAAACAGGGATGTCTCCCTCACCGCCTTTTCCCCCCCCGAGGACTAGGTGCGTTTGGGGAGATAATTGACGAGTCCCTTGGCATACAGGGAGGGAACGAGTGCCACACTCAGCAGCTCACAGTCACACAAAGCTCACGCTCGCTCACAGTGCATGTATGCCAGCGTCTGCAGCAAAAACAACAGACTGGGAGAGGGCGTGCGTATGTTTGTGCATGCAAATGTGTATGTTGTGTGTCTTTGCACACGCCTGTGTTGGTTGTGTTTACCAGGGGAAGGAAGAGGAGGAGAAAAGGGTGATTATTCCTTTCTTTGTGTAGCAAAATCCATCTCTGCTAAGCTTGAGAAAGCACCCAGGAGTAATGAGAGATGAACCTGAAACAGCCCTACTCTATACACAATGTTCTGAAGAAGGCCTGTGTGCTCAGTTTTTCTTTCCTTTTCATCCCCATTCTTCTCCCCTCTCACCTCTTTCACTTCCTCTGCCTCTCCATCCTTGTGCCTTCCTAAATACTTCAGTCTTTCAGTATCAACTGTTGTGTCTGAGCGACAGGGCTTTTTCTGCCATTTTCAAACCATAAGACAGCGATAGATGCACTTTGATGGTTTGAATGTCATATATTATATTCTTTCTTTCCTTTTACTCTTTTAACAAAGCAGCTAACCGGCAAGACTAAAAAGAACTAAATGTATCGCAGCAGGAGGAAAGTTTTAATTGTTTACAGAAAAAAAGTTGTACTTAGTTGAAGAAGTGGAATATTGGTTCAAAAACTTGCCCACATTTATTTGTAGCAAATAACAGACCTCAAACACAACTTAATATATAATATATATATATATATATATACAGTCATCATCTACAACAACTCCTTAAAGAATTGATCATATGAGCTATACGAACACTTAATTTCCCTCTGGGATCAATAAAGTATTTTTGAATTGAATATATATAGATAGATAGATAGATAGATAGATAGATAGATAGATAGATAGATAGATAGATAGATAGATAGATAGATAGATAGATAGATAGAGAGAGAGAGAGAGAGAGAGAGAGAGAGAGAGAGAGAGAGAGAGAGAGAGAGAGAAAGAAACCGCAAAGTGCTCTAAAATATCCTCCACCTGCGCTGCCTTTGGAGTTGATAAACACTGGTGGACCAACAGCAGCGGATAACATGGCTCCCCATATCCCTACTGACTATGGAAACTTCACACTGAACCTCAGGGCAACTTAGGTTGCCTCTCCACTCATCCTCCATCCTTTGGGTTCTTGATTTTGCTAAAGAAATTGAACTGGACTGCTGCTCAGCATCCAAACCCCTTTTTTCAAATAACTTTACACCACTGAGGAACAGTCCAGCTTTCTGCTTGGTTTAGGCAAGTTGCTTCTGATGTTGTTTATGGTTCAAGAGTGGCTTAGCAAGTCATGCTTCTCAATTATCTCAAGATTTTGGTTTTCCCTTTTGCTTGTGGGCCATTGTTACCGCATTTTTCTATCCACTTAACTTTATATTATTATGGTTGAATACAGCACAGTATCAACAGTCAGCTTCTTTAGAATTAACCGTTTGGGGCTTAAGTTCCTTGAGGGGTGTTGCTTGGACAACTGTCAAGTCAGCAGTCTTCCTCATGATTGCATAAGCCAACGGATGTGTATTAAAAAGTCTTTTTTTGTTGTTGTTTTTGTGTAACATAATTTTCTGACAAAGTGGGTCTGGGTTTTCTTTAGTTGTAAGCATTGTTATTTAAAAAATAACCAATGTGAATGCTTGAAAATTATTACTCTGTGTATATTGACTGTGGATATTACATGAATTTAACTGTTCGAATTAAATAAAAATAAATAATTGTTTTATTGAGATTGCATTTTACTACAGAGCTCTTGTAGTATCTATGTACATTCTGGATTATTTCAAAACAGATAAAAGCATAATTTGAGTAAACTGCTGCATCACTAACAAATTTGCACCAGATATTTGGACTTCCCTTCAGTTCTCCTTAACAGAAAACTGTAATTTCATAATTCAGGACTTCTCCTCTTTTAAAAAAATAATCAGATATGCCTTGACACATTACAAATCTGTTCTGAAAAACAAACTTAGCCGCTGATTGGATTTTGCTTTATTTAGAAATATTACTGCAGATTTCCGTCAGTGTTTGGAGAATGTATTATAAATAGAACCATCTTATTAAAAGCAGTTAAATACTTAAGTCTGTTTTGCTGCTATTCTTTAAGTAAATAATGAAAAAAAAATTCTTATTTAAACTCATTAAGATAATACAGAAGCACTGTGAAACTAGTGTGTTTTGTTAATTTTCATAAAAGGAATCTAAGTTAAAACAGAAGAAGACTATCAGGAGAAAAGAAATAAAAGGTCCAAACAAAAATATTAAGATTTCTTTTAAGATTAAAACATTTGTTATTATTTTAAGTGAGAGGCATTTTAAAGAATTTGCACATTCTTTAACAAACGGACTCTTTGGATGTAAGCCATGGTTCACACGCATTTGTACATTCTATTGCGCAGTTGGATACAATTTGTCCGTTTAAAATAACATGCTGTTATAATCAGACAAAAAAGGGAGAATCCAACCAGACTTGACAAGAAATGATGACATATGGCCAAGTTCCCTAATATTCTGACTGGAACCATAAATACTTCCTCCTGTTAACAGATTGAGGAAGCTGTCATAGTCACACTTGCCTGGGGACAAATTCATTCATGGGAAAATAATAAGAAACCTACACGAATTAGGCAACATCTCTGAGTGTCACACAGACAGTACAACATGTTATAGGCTTTGAGATTCATTGTGTGAATCATTAAACAGTCCTTTACTTCATCAAACTGACAACATAACATGAGATTATATTAACACAGATGCCTTCAAAAGCTGCACAATAATGATAAGGATTGAAAAGGACCATCCAGGATGGCTTGCATATTTACTTTTTTAATAGAATTGTGGGTGCTCCTCTACCTAAAAGTAGATGAGTGTGTGTGAGAGAAACAGAGAAAAAGAGAGAGAGAGAGAGGTGCATAAGTGCAGGAGGCTCTTGCACTCAGTTGGTTTGTCCCTGCTGCGTGTGTTCCCACCCAACGCCTCCATTCTCTACCCCCTGCAGAGGCCTCTGATTGCCGTGGAAACTGCACTTGAAGAGAAAATTAGGATTGCCTCCTCCCTAATTTAGAAGTATGTCTTAATTGGTTTCATTTATTACAGATGCAAATGCATAGTAAATACAAAATCATAGTTGTGTTTTTGTTTATGCATGAGATGATGGGATAAAACACAAATCAAATATTCCAGGAGCAACCTAAAGGAAGGGGAAAAAAACTGATGTTGCTTCAAAGTTATTGCACAATAGAAGAGACGGAAAAGCGTGACAAAAAATCACATAGTTGCAAACAAGTGAATTGTGTGCAAGCACAGAAAGTACAAGTGCTCAAGAGCATGCAGCACTTAGGTTCATAGAAACACCCTGCAAGGTGGACTTAAGAGGGCTGAATGTAGATGTGGAAAATTACTGCTCTGATTCGACCACCCATTGCACAATCAAGACTCAAGCCTGTGGATTCGGTGCAGGTATATTTATCTCCTGTGGGCAACAAGCTGTAAATTCATACAGACACCCAGACAGAATTGAAAACCTCAAAATACATTTACTCAGTACACATAAAAATATTCAGTTTGTGTCCATATGGATGCATCTCTTGCACGCGCCAAGAGCTTATACATGCCTCTTAAACAAGACAAGTAAACATGAAGTAAAATACAATTTTGAAGTACAAGCACTTGCAACAAACACCAAACGTTCCTTGACCAAGAGGTCCCACCAATAGGTGACAGTGGTCATCTTTACTTTCTCTGACTGGTTCTGTGTTGAATCAGAACCACATGGCTACCACACGACATCCTGGGCCAGGTGAACGTGCCGCGATGCTGGGCAACAAGCTCAAACACCATTCCGGTCTCGCTTCTGTACATATACGCACAGGGGGCAAGTGGCAGGGCATGAGCGGTTAAAGTTTATTTCTGGATGTATTCATTACACAGTGAAAGGCTTGCAGTTGGGGCTTAGCAATTGTGGCGCCAGCATGTGATTGTGGCAAGACGGCCTGACCGCTCAAAAATGGCTGAGCTAACAGGGACAAGCAGAGGAGGCAAGGTTTACACTTTTCTGTCAAGTTTAGTCTTCTCATCATCCCGTAAGGAACACTGTAATGATTATTTACGCTGCTAATACCAATATTTAGTGCCTGGGCCATTCTAACACATGAATGTGTTTGCATCTAAACCATTCCATTGTTGCTCGGTATGTATATTTAGGGTCCCTATCTCGATAGAAGGGAAATATCATCCCCAGTCTTAAACCTTTTGCAGCAACTAACAAATGTTCTTAGACGACTTAACTTTATTATGCTCCATTCTTCATCAGATCCACTCTGACCAGCTTTCATGTTAAAGAAGAGCATAAGCAACATAATATAGCCAGGACTATGTTTCATGGTGGGTATGGTGTAAAATAGGTGTCTTTTTTTTTTCTCCTGTCACACATCTAGTGCTTTGCATGAAGGTCAAAAATTATATCTCAATCTTCTCTGACCTGAGCAAATTCTTCCACATGCCAGACCCGGCGCCAGGGCAATTTGGCTACGGGGGCCACAGCTTATTTTGGGGGGGCACAGTTTTTATTTAACCACTTAACGTTTTAACCTCCCGTTGGCAGTGTGTTACATATTTCCGGGTCAAAATGGCCCTTTTTGACACTCTTTCTATGTAAATATTCATATTATAAATAATTTCAAAAGATCATTGTCGCTCAGCAGGAGCTGTGGTTAAGTCGCACTGATTCAGAGAGAAATGAGCAGACGCCACCAAACAACCGGCTTTGTAAAAAAGAGATTTGTTTGCAAACCAGTTAATAACAACAGCAAACAGAAAACACAGCAACAAGCCCTGCTTCTTCCATGTCGATTCTCTTGTTATTTTTCTGCTGCTTTGATCAGTGACACTACTCACTGCTGAGGCTGTCCTAATACACTCAGAAAGATGTAATGTCCAACTCACCCTTCTTAGCTGCGCCTGCACATCGACAGAGCCATCATCTCGAACAAAAACAATCCTTTTACGTCCAGTTAATCTACTCCAATAAAGTACTTAGTCCACAAGTCTTCCTCAGTCCAACTCTGCCGTAAAAACCTTTGAAAATTCCTTTCTTGTGTGTATTTCTTCAAATGTTTACATCATGACTACCAGTTAGCATGCTCTTAAATGCACGCTTCTTCTTGTTCTACTTCTTTTGGTTTTATTGGCGAGTGGCAACTAGCGTCAGGTGCATTTCCGGCACCTACTGTGTTAGCACGCTTCTTCTTCTTCTTGATAATTATTAACGGCTGGGAAACAATGAATCGGTGCGTTACTGCCACCAACTGGTAAGAAGTGTGGACCAGAGTGTCATTTTAGGTCTTTTCTGCATCCTTCTAAGGACCCGTCCTCCGTGGTCTACATTTGACAGGTCCTTTCTCAACCGGGTAGACCGGATGTTAGCGGCTGTGAATTTGGACGGTCTAGCCTTCAGATACCGTCCCTTCCTCAGTGAATGACCTGTCTCATAGCAACCATGACGACGCTAAACACAAGCTGGTAAAAATGGATCTAGAAATCTTCCCGAGTTTTCTTAGGATTTCTTTTATTCTAGAGGAGCTATAGCAGATTTACCGTCACCGGCATGTTTTATAACTGCCACATGCAAAGGGGACTTCTTGTGAATTTTGTTCAACACCTCAAGAATCTTGAAACTCTTTCATGAAGGCCAGATTTGTGTAGGATTTAACTCATAGTTGTCCTGTCAAATGAGTTTGCCACCAGTGCTTTAGATCTCTGCAGCCCCTCCAGAGTTACCTTGTGCATCTTGGCTGCTTCTTTGATTAATTTCCCCCCTTTTGGACTTGCGCTTACTTGTATGACAGTGTTTTGCTGATCTATGGCTGTACCATATTCTTTGCATTTCAAGATGATGTAATTAACACTGCTTTGTGAAAAGTTCATAGATGCTGTAAACTTCTCCATAACTTTATCCTTGACGTGTCTGCTGTGTTTCGTGGTCTTCGTGGTTCTGCTTGAACACAACATTTCTTTACCAAACCTCTAGGGCCTTAGAAAATCTGTATTTACAGTGAGATTAAATTACACAGCCATAGACTTCATTTACTAATTAGGTGTATTATATATTTTAGGGCTGTTAAGAGTAACATGGGTGGAATTTACATGCATATAGCATTTTCGTTCATCTTCACAATTTGGTGTTGCTTTTTGTTTCCATGTCAATCCCAATAAACAGATTGCACATAAAAAAATAAAATTGCAACAAAGACATAAAAGAAATGATGGAATAAAAAGTGAGAAAAGGGATTGAGAGACATGACTTGTTTGTAGAAGTAGCAACGCTCTAACCTATTAAAGAAAAAACACATTTTGAAAGTGTGAAAAATGAAGAAGCTTGATTCTGTCACCTTTGCCTTTCAGTGGCCTACACAGCTGAGGGTGTTTTACTCTGAGATGCTGTGGAGCTGTTTTGTGATGAGAGCACCCTGAGGGAGACACAGTGGGACACATGGTGTTAGAGTTCAGCTGTGTCTGCCTGTGCACAACCCGAGGAGGGAGAAAAAAAAACAACATAAAATCAATGATGAGACTGTTAGTGGAGGGTTTAAAAGAGAATGTTTAGAGAGGATCCCTGGGTGGAAGGTGATGTAGCTGCAGCTTGTAAAAAGCATGTGGTCCGTCTTGCACCATAAGAGAACTGGGGTCATGATGGGCTCTGTTTGTGTAAAAGCGATGCACTGATCGAACCACAGGCATAAGTGAGGTTTAGAACACGTGTTTTTAGGGTATTTATGTGAAAAAAGGTGACCAGTTGGAACATGTGTGCATCTTCACTTTCATATATGCCAACAAAGGCTCTATCTCTGGGTATCAGCCCTGTGTGTGTGTGTGTGTGTGTGTGTGTGTGTGTGTGTGTGTGTGTGCGTGTGTGTGTGTGTGTGTGTGTGTGTGTGTGTGTGTGTGTGTGTGTGTGTGTGTGTGTGTGTGTGTGTGTGTGTGTGTGTGTGTGTGTGTGTGCGCGCGCTTGAATTCGTGCGTGTGCATGCACGTGCATGTGTGCGTGCTCGTCTGTGTGGTTGAGGATGATAAATCACATCCCATTCTTTAACAGTGACAGCTTTTCGTGGCAGCAAATCTGATTCTGGCCTCTTAAATCAAGACATGTGGTTGAACGGAGGCTGCAAGATCTGAGGTTTGCAATGCCTCTCAAAGAGAATGTTTGAATGGGCCTTTTGATAAGAAAACAGCTTGAAGCCATCCCACACAGGCATGAAAACAGCATGCACCTCCCGTACGAGAGCCAAACAGATTGGAGGGGATGTGATGTTGGATCTGTTCCTATTACCCAACGAGCCAAGCGAGCGGAGTGATTGACAATGATTAAGTGTAAGAGGGTATGCAAGTGTCATTCCCTGAAACATATTTCCTACGTGTCGCTGTGTGGGAGGGTTGGGCAGAGCCTGTCGATCAAAAGAGACAGGATGAGAACATGGATGCTGTCTTTAGAACTCTGGATCAAATTATGTCTCTCTACACCTGAAGCATCACGTGATTCTCTCCCCTGTGGATTTGTAATGTGTACTTTTTTAAAGTGTAGGTCAGGACAACAATAAGGGGGTTATGTTACAGATAAAAAAAAAGAACTCCAGCTTTGGAATGCGATCCTCTGAATTTCAACTTAGAATGTGTCGAGGAGTCTCTGCCAAGTTTCAAGAAAACAGCACATGTTGACAAATTGGTTGAATCGTGATAAAGGCACCTGCCACATTGAAAACCTGAAACAGGCACCATTTGGTGGTTCATGAGGTCGGCCATTCTGTAGTGAGAGGAGAAAACGTGTGCCAAAACTCTCTTTCAATCACATGGCAAACGCCGAGATTACCACCTACTTAGACAGGATTGGTTTTGGATCAGACTAGCAAGAGAAATGAAATACCTAAATTTATTTGCTGCACTCTTTAAGTTCCATTCAAGTATGTTCTTTGGTTTTCTTTCTTTATATACCAAACAGCATTCATTATGATCAGCGCCCCGCGCACAGAGTTGTGTTTCATTGAGTACCTGCTCTCTGTTACCTACTTTTCAGCATTAGTGCCCCGCTGAGTTCAGTGGATATTATATGTTTCCCCTAATTGCAACTGCACAGCAAAATATAAACATAAAATAAAAGCGGTTATGGCAATTTCACATGAGCACAACAGCAAACTTTCAACTAGTCAATTATTCTAATGTTATGTCTTTATTTACTCTTAACCACCTTCTATGTGATTTATGAGAAATGGTGCACTCCAGGGAAATTATAGTACTTCTTGTTATGCCAATCATTTCTCTGCCTCTCCAGGCCATTGTCTAAATTATTATATCTTCTCCCACATATCAAATATTTTCTTGATTTAACCTGTCTCTTAGATTTAGTAAATACAAAAAAATATCAGTTAAAACTGCTGCGAAAAATAAAAGGAAATGCGTGTCCATTTTCATCTTCATTTAGCATGTAATTGTCAATATTTGGTACCATATCGAAACATAATTACTTATTCAGTCATCAGCAGCCTTGAGGGCTTTAAAGATGTCAAAAAATTTCAGAAACAATTCTGATTTTAAGAAGAGGACACATTAGATGCACTCGTAACATTTTGCCTAAATCAGTAAAAGCCATTCAGGGGAATGTGTCCTTCCTGCTGAACCTGCACACTGTAAAACGAAAATATGGAGGGCATTCAATATTACCCATTTAATTCTCAAAATTTTAATTGGTTTGTAACAATAGATCCATTCCAGAAACATGATGATTTTTATTTTGGCAACAAATCCTACTCGAACATATTAATTACAATTTAGCCAAAAACGGTTTAGTGAACCGTTAATTTTACTAGTCATGTGGAGTTTCCAGCAGTATGGGTTGCCTGATATGTTTTTATGGGTTGTGTTATTAATAAATATATCAACTTATCAAAAGTTAGAAACTGCTATAAAACTTCTGGTTGAACATTGATTGAATGTTATACCAAGAATTTAAATTTGTATCGAGCTTTAGCTAGCTTAATCACAGTACAAATGCCCAAGTCTGAGAAATTTTTTTTTTTTTTACTCTGACAGGGTAGTTACTAATATACAGCACATCTTAGTTGTGGTTATCAGGGAAAACATTTATTTGCAGCCTCGTTAGAGTAGATAAACCAGTTTAGCATTAATGCCTAAGTCAAACGACCAAGGAAGCTGAAACTGTACACTGAGGCACGTATTTTCAGTAAACAGAATGGTGTAGCTATGGTTTTCAGGTAAATTAAGTATGCAGCATGTTGTAAGAATAGATTTTTAAAAGTTTTCAGCAATATTTTGTGCTTCAACTCTGACAAATGGGCTAACTCAAAAGTCAAAGTTGCTAGGAAGCTCAACTTCTTAATTTTGCGGCAGTTGTTGCCAACGAACAGCACAAATCTGATGTATTGTCAGGGACAAGTTGAACATGCAAATAGAATAAATGATCTAAAAAAATTATTCAGTAAGGTTTTATGCCTTACATCACAAACCAGTTCTTACTTTTTGGTTTCTTTTTAAACATGGGAGGACAAACAAGATGAGAAAATAATTGGTTAGAATGTAATTATGTTAGTTTTACATTTTACAGGTTAATTGGAATTCAACTTCATTATTAAATAGTATTTTAGCTTTTAAATTAACACATTCAAAAAACCATTATGCTCATAAATATTGATTAGACGATAGCCAAACAAAATGTCTGCACATTTATGACAGAAATGTTATTGGTTAGAGGTTAATACTTTGCTTTGTCAGTGAATGGATATTTAGATATTAACCAATTTAGTTACAAAAACATCCAAAAAACAAGATATGACTTCTATTGAGCATCAGCCAGATAGTGGAATGAAGAATAAAAAGAGAAAAGGGGAAGATGATGGAGGGGTCTCAACAATTGCAAAAAGTGTTATCTCTCTCTTTCTCTTTTTTTCTAGAGAAATCAGAAGCTTTCTTGCAGGTACCCTGAGAAGCTGCATGCAGCAGCAACAGTAACAGCAGCAGTGTGTCTTTGGCTGACCTATTTAGGTAATTGCACTCTTCATTAAAAAAAAAAAAAAAAAAAAAAAAAAAACTCCATCTGCAAGAGAAATTACTCTTCCCCAATGGTATCTAGGTAACATAATCTCCCTCCGGCGGACTAATTGCATGGCATGATAACCTCATAGGCTCAGCCTGTTTAATTTTTCATCTCTTTTCAAATAATTATGGATCAGTAGAGAGAGGTATTGATTTGATTCATTAACTTCCTACACCGAGCCAAGGTTAACGATTACACACATCCCAAATTACTCAGTTAAGATCCGGTCTATTTGATTTGATTGGCTTCCACTTTATTATTGGCAAAGGTTGTGTTGAAACATTTGGGTGGAAGGGAACTTAAAAAACAGATGTATTGTAAATGTGCAATGTTGCAGATATCTATGCCCAGTATTGTCACGTGAAATTAAACTAGCCTGTTAGATATTCTGCTATCTATTTTCTGATAGTGTTCCACCGCTAGCATTTTTCACTAGTTCTTGATAAGAAGCTGCGACCTAAAAGCATAGTACGGAACTGAAAGCCTTTCAATAAATGAGTCTCACAGCAGCAATTGGAGCTTCAGTTCCACTTTACACTTTGCTCAGACACCTGCTGTGCTCTGCTTGTGAACAAACAGGTCTTTAGAAGTCACAGGGCTTCAGGCTGGTTGAACAGGAAGAGGCATCAGTTCAGACTTTGACTTCAGGCTGTCGTGCTTAACGTGCAAAAGGAAGGTTTCAGGGTGACTGTGAAATAAAATGTAATAAAATTGTCCCAGATTGTGTCTTTTCTTTTAACACTATAGTGTTTCATGAAATAATACGTTGATGCAATCTATTAGTAGGAGGGAGTATCCCCACACCTCTTTTTCAAATTTTGCATCAGACTCAAGATCAACCTAATCAGTTCCAAATCATAAATGTTCTGTTTTAAACACAGGACTGCACTGATAAAATGAACTTGTTAGACTGTAACAAATACAACTTCTGTAATAATTTGCATATATTTCATTAATCTACGGTTTGTTTTTATCAAAATATTAATACAAGTAAAACAATTTAAATTTGGTAGCTTTTTCATTTCAACTAATGTGAAAAATGTATTTATTCAGAAAACATAATTAAGTAGGATTCTTTAGTGTCATTACTAAAGTTAACAAAATATATTTAGTAAAATACATGTATATATATTTAATTTTACATCACAATGTTTTCAATTGACATTAGACACAACAGGCAATATTTTTGACATTTTAATTCATTACTTAAAATAATGATGTGTATTATCAACCCAGAATCACTTTCTTTAACATACAGTTGAAACCTACAAGCTCCGATCAAAACGTTTTAAATGCTGATTGATAAGGTTACAGTTTCATAGCAGCAGTTACTGATCTACAAGTTTCTCAACCTTTTCCCAAACAATCACATCCAAAATGTACTGTTCACAGTTCAAATAAAGGCTGTGGCAAACTCCTCAATCAGAAAAACAACAACAATTAGTTGCCCTAAAATCACAAGTCACTAATTGACGTCTTCACCTAATTTGTATTGTGTTCCATGTGCATGAAATTGCAATGGTTGCAATGGTTAGAGGAGAGAACCTGCATTGTAGGAATAACAAAAAGTGAGTAAAACACCCCAAATATGTTGCTGATTTTTGTTTCTTCTATAGTAGGCCATCACTCTTGCTGTCTTCCATCATCTGGGCTTGGGAATGGCAAAGTTAATCCAAAAGAAGCACTCTGGTTACTTTTTTCCAGCTTTATTAGGTCTGGTTTGATTTTAAACTTATCCTAGGTTATGCCACAGAGAGGGACTCACATGGACCTGGTGAGTAGCCATCTGAATGTGTGACTTGAAAACGGGTTATTTTAAAGCAATGATATATTTTAGACAAAGACAACTTTTGTGGCTGATTAGCACTTCAGGTAGGCTCATGGTTGCTGAAGGGATGGACATCTCCTCCTCTAATTGCAACTAGGAGGGAGGACGGGGCTGTCTGTATGAAGGGGGAGGGGCCAAAAGCAACACCTGTTGCAAATTGAGAAGAGCAAGAACAATATCTGCTTTCAAGTCCAGTATCTTCAAAAAAAGTTGCTTTATCTTGCTGAATAAAGTGACAAAGTCGTCACGTTGGCAGCGACTTCCACAGGAAGTTCAGCTTGCTTTCTTTAAAAAAAATTTGGGGGGGCCTCAGTGGCCTTTATTAACAGTGGACAGAGTTTTTGAAGTGGGAGAGAGGAGAGGGAAGACATGCGGCAAAGGTCGCCCAGGATGGAAGTTGAACCGGGGACGGCCGCATCGAGGACTGAAGCCTCTGCACATGGGGTGCCCACTCTAACCACTGTGCCACGCGACACCCCAGAAGCTCAGCTTGCTGGCTAGCTAAAACTCCTAGAATGCATGGGCGTATCTAGAGGGGTGGCATTGGTGGCAGTTGCCACCCTAAAAGAAAGCCTTGGCACCCCTGCAGTCACCCTTAGGTTGCAGCTATGAATTCAAGAAATAGTTACGTAAAATTGGACATTATGAGCGTTAAGCTCCTTTTTCATTGCACATGAAAATTGTTGCATTAAATTCTTTTTGGTGAACCATTAAAGCTGCGGAATTTGCTGAGAGTGCTGCAGAGAGCGCACCATGTGGCCGTTAAACGAACTGCAATCAGTAAAATGCGTACTCCTGTGACTTTCAGGCATGTGCTTATTAGCCATTTTTGCTCTTTTTTTTGCTGGATAAAATTCTTCTCTTCTTTGACTTACGGGAGCTTGTGTGGGTGTCGTGGCTGGCTAGCTTAACTTATTTGAGCAAGCCTCCTTGTGAACACGCATACATGGGTACGTACGTGCATCATTACATCACAGTACAAAAGCGGACCCTGAGGTGGTACTGACCCGAACCACCTCAGAATAAATGGAATTGCTGCCTCTACATGCAACCGCAGCAAAAAGTACTTTATTCAGTTCTATCGTCAGGACATGAAAAAACTGACAATAGATTTAAAAAACGGTTTTATTTTAACAAAAATATTACATAGCACAGCTTTAAAGTGCTTAAGTAACCTGAAGCAAAACAAATACATGTATGGATCTGTCATATGTAAATTCTGGGGAATGAAGAGGTGAACCATGTGTTTGATGAATAAAACCAATATGTAAATTAAATTCTGGCATATGGTGCCACCCTTGAAAAATTCTTGCCCCTCTCTTGCCACCACATAAATATTTTTCTAGATCCGCCACTGCTAGTATGCAAGCAAGTTTGACTTCAGCATCAGCTCTGAACTTGAACCCTAAAGCTGAATACAAACCTGTTCTTGCACCGGTAAAGAAACTATTTCAACTAAATGTCTTCCTATTTTTCACTTTTAGTAAGTAGATGTACTGTATTCATTCATAATCCTACCCATGTAAACATGTGCCTTCCATTACTATTCTGTCTGCTGGACACAATACACTATAAATGAGAATCAGCATTTTCAGTTAAATTCTGATCAAAATATTTAGATAGCATTGGTTAGTAAAAAAAAAAAAAGTAATAGTATTAGAATTTAGCCATTATAAAACACCAATCCATCTATTATCTATACCGTCTATCCTTTGCAAGGTTGCAGGGGGCTGGAGCCTATCTCCAGCAATCATTGGGTGAGAGGCAGTGTACACCCTGGACTGGTCGCTAGTCCATCACAGTATTATGAAACATTACATTTCAAAACTAATGTGCTTGATTAAAATGTAAATAATTTGAATGGCAAATATTTTAAATTCCTTTTTCTACTTTAGCAAGCAATAAAATAAACCCGTTTCTTGTGACAGGACTTGTAGGATGAATCCGTCCCGGATGATTTCAAACAGACACATGGGTATTAAAATGACTGAAAAGTCTAAACGATTTCCTCCCATTAAGTTTCTCCTCCGCTCTTCTTTCTTTCATAATCATTTCTCTTATTTCCGACACCTTATGTTGGGAAAGGGGAGGAAGCTGGTCTTCATACAGCCGCAGATGAATTACATTTCTCCTTCATCACTTCCAGAAAAAGGAGGAAAGAAATATATTAACAAGAAAGAGTTGCTAGAGTCTCTAGATTCCAAACATCTAAGTGGTGGCCATTTCTAGGTGCCCGGTGGGAGCAATTTTGAATCTGCTCCATTATGTACACACTAAATGTTTTATATATTTATTTTTGTCTTGGTGATCACGCTGTGGGGTATGTACTAATCTACCCCCTGCCTTTGCTCTTCGTCGCCGTTTTCCATATATGTAACCAATGGCTAAAAGCCTGCCGAGGCAGGCACACACCCCTTCTGGTGATCTCACCTGCTCTGTGTCTGGTTGACTGCAAGGTCTTCAACTATATTATTCATGAAAGGCAATAACAAAATTCGTATGTGTGTGTGTGTGTGTGTGCGTGGGTGCATGTGTGTAGGCATGCGTGTGTGTGTGTGTGCTTGTGAAACTTAGGATGTCTGTGTTTGGTGTTGTACTAGTTGCTAGTGTGGATTCAAATAGTTTCACATGGCTGGTAAGTGTAAAATGATTTTGCTGGCGTTTTAGGACATGTTGCTACCAAAAAATATAAATTATGCAAACTATCCCACACCTCTTGTTGGCATCTGGCATGTCTGAGCAGTTCCTTACTGAAAGACTAAAAGAGGCCTTGGGACTAATCCCTTGTTTCCTAATCAAAACGAAGCCCCCAGTTGGTGGCCTCTTTCTTTCTTTTTTTCTCATATCCCCATTTTCACTCTTCTCCTATGCTTCTTCCTCTCTTGTTCTCTTTGTTCTTTTTGAATCGGGCAAACAATGGAAACTCTTCAGACAGCCCAGATTTTCCATGGGGTGTACAAAAAAATGTAATAAAAATAAAACGAGACCCTTGGACCTCTTGGGTCCGGAGGGGAAATCCGCAAACTACTCCTCCAGTCACCATGCCATAGAGGTTCATGTTACCTTTCAACATCCATCTGTGGGCAG
Organism: Valencia hispanica; assembly: GCA_963556495.2. Lineage (NCBI taxonomy): Eukaryota > Metazoa > Chordata > Actinopteri > Cyprinodontiformes > Valenciidae > Valencia > Valencia hispanica. Next base: position 26,592,203 of record OY747704.1, read on the forward strand.
AGAGAGAGTGCAGACAGGCCAGTCTGCTTTTATTTGTGCAGCATTTCCATTCAGGGTGATGAGGCCAGCCAGGGTTTCACAGGTACTGGTAATCCAAACCTTGCTTCTGGGATGTCGGTTGTCTAATTTACGGGGTTTAGACAGCAGGTCAGGGGTGTATGAGCGGTTGGGTTGAATGGCTCTGAGTTGGATCGGCCTGTCTCTCAATCAGGCCCTTCATGAACCAGACTGGAAGAGAAGGAAGGAGGAGGAATCGGAGGAGAGCTTGTGGCTGAAGACCCTGGATGAAGTTATTCCTCTCTCATTGCTTTTCTTTAAAACACCTAGTTTTTTTCCCCCTCCCCTTGAGTACTTTTCTCTCCCCTTTTTTTCGCCTGCATTGAGAATCCACTGTGCATACAGTGCAGTCGCAATCCCTGAAGGGTTGTTCTCAGGCTGTTGACATTGCAAAACTGTACCTTTTAACAACTGTTTAAGGAGCATGCTTGGTACAAGAGACTGTGACTGAATGTTTGGATTGTTAACAGGGCCCTGAGTATGGCTCAGCATTGCTCACGAAGGGGATTCAGAATCATTCGGAGAACCTGGGGCTTACTGTTTTTGCTCATTCCTGTGTTTTCTTTTTTTAATTAAATAATTTACTTACATTTCTAAGCTGATAGAAAATAAGAGCAAAAACAGTCCAGCAACATGGATTTGCCTAAAGAAATAAGTAATATTACTAATCATAAGTACAGACTCCGTTGCTGATTTCTGTAGTTCAGGGGACAATTAAGAAAACAAAGGAGGCCAGTAGAAATAGTAATTATTTTTTAAGTAACAAGTAAACAGCACCTCGGTTATTCAGAAGTCTCTAAGATATATTTGAATGTGGCTAATTTGAATAATGACTGCAAGTACTTTCCAATGGCAGCCTGGTAACAAAGTTCTTTATTGCCCTCAGCACAGATTTATTTAAAGGAATACTTCAGGATTAAAGTGAACTTCTGTAATGCGGTGCACTTCCAATGATCTCCCTGTTTGAAACACATACATAGGCAGTACATGAAAACAGTAAATACAGTGGACTTCTCCAATTTAGTAGTCATGGATTCACCTTTTTTGCTGATTTTTCTCTGGAATGTAACTCCAAATTTGTGGAAAATCCGACTATTTGCCGATTTTTTAAAATTGTTTCTTTTTTTTCCTGTAAAGAATTTTTTCAATATATTTTTGAAAAACTGAGCTTATTAAGCTGTAGTACATAGACAGACACTAGATACATTATTGGCTGGCCAGCTTTGGTCTTGATCAATCATGCTTCAGCCTCTGGAAACCAATCAATTTAAATTTATACAAAACGAATATGCCAAAAGTTGTTTATTGCCAGTAAGATATTACCAGCTTACAACCTATTAGCAGAGCATCAGTCCAACAACTCTAAACTAATGACTTTTAAGTAACCATTTAAGTTTCATAGTTTTATAATTTTCTTACTAGCAGTCAAAGAAACACTTATACTTCCTCCACTGCAAGATGTACATATTTGAACATTGTGTTTCTCTTAGAGGGTGAAAGTCACTACTTGTTTGTAGAAATCTATCACTAAAAAATATACAACATATCCACTATCGAAAAAGGGGTACATTTCACAACAGATGAAACCATCAGTCTATTTTTATTTCCATTGTAGGCCTCAAGTTACTCATTGATCTGATTTCTAGTTCTCTTGGTTAAAAACAACAGCGGTTATGTCCCTCTCCAGATCCCTATGAATTTGTTTAGTTTCTCACTGCACCTCTAAAACCAACCTCTAAATCATTTCTATGACATCTCTCTATCATTGGTTTGTTGCCAGTTTACCTCACGGCAATATCCCACCTGGGTTATAGCCCAGCCTATCCCCTCTCATAGTTCCCAATTGAAACATCGACAGCCTCTGGATAGGTGAAGTTCGAAATATGTTTTTTTTTTTTATTCACAGGGCTCTCAAATGAAACGTTAACAGACTAAAAAATACCCCGAAGACACATATCAGTTTTGGCTAAAAACAGGGTGTTAGGTGTAAATCCTTCTGAAGCTCTTGTGAACCAATACGTTTAAAACTCTCCAGAGATCTTTTGAAACTGCTTTGTGTTTGACTGTTTTTTTGTTTGTTTGTTTTTTGATTACTTTGATACTTTAAAGTTTACAGACACATAAGTTTAAAGTCAACATTTTGCTTTATTTTTACAAACAACTAATCAGTGTAAAGCATTTTTATGTATGTTTTAGTTTTTTTTACAGGTGCCCCGTTACAAGTAGTTTGATACAAATTAACAAAATCACACTGCAATTTTGTATATCTCGATGAATACTTTTTGAATTCTGAAATTGTGTTTTTTCCAAAAACAACACAGCACATACCTATGTCTCCTCAGAATTTTGACTCCAAACACAAGCACCACTGAGCCACTGTATGTGGTTAACATTTATCAAGTTTCATTTTACTCTGCTGCACAAAGGGTTGACTGTTCTGGGTTTACTGCAGGGGACAGGCTTCACAGGCCAATGATCTGAATATGTATGCGTTAGACCTCACCATTTTTCTGTGGGGTTTATTTCTTCTTTAGATTTGCGAAACATTTCTGTGGTCAGGTTCGTGTATTTTGCCTTGAGTTAAACTGAGGTAGTGGTTATGAAAACAGACAAAAGAGGAAGCTAGTTGTTTAATTTCTACTGTCAGTATAAAAATACTTTAGAGGCTTTTAATAAGATGACAAACAAAATCGGACATCCTCAGATTGTAGGGATTAGTAAAAGCTCACAAATAATAAGACATTTGTCTACTCCTTTATTAAAAATCCTGTAGGTCTTGTTACTGCTTTTCAAGACAAACATCAACTTTAAATTTGCACACGCTCACAAAATTTCAAATACAGTAAGTGGTAGACCCTTTTTTCCTCAAATGGGATACGACAATCCAATCAGGCATGCAATCATGCTAAAACAGAGTAAACATGGCCAATTACAGAGCATTTTGCTGGATGCTGATTAGTGCGTGTTACCCCCAGGGCTACAGCGAGGTAAACAGAAACAGTGACCGTCGGCATGTTGACGTTCTCCCTTCACTTCTCTTGCCCAACCGGATGAGGGATGACAAGTCACCGTGCGTAATCTGTTAAAGGTAGAATAACAAATACCAAAGTGCCACTTTGGTTCCTCCATCCCCCTGCAGCCGTTTCCACCCCTGGAGGGCAATTTGGACCAAGATTTACTAGACATAATTAACTGACTGGGCTGCTTTTGTCTTGGCCCTGATATTTAATTTGCTCACTTAAACAAAAGACAGTCAAATGGAATGTATGAGTTCTCTGTGCATGTCTTTTGTCCAGCGTATTGCTTTGCTTTACAGATTTTATGAGAATGCATCAAGTTTACACATAGCTGCCAAACTGGGATAAATGTGTGTACTTGTTCACAACAATGCAGACACGCTACTAATCCCACCTTATAAAATTAGCATCATACAACATTGATGTAGTTGCATAGAAAAAAATTAAAAGACACACCACAACTTAGTATAGCTATGGATAGGAATCCTGCAGTGAAATACCATGTAAAGTGACTGACTGGTAAAAGTGTTCACAACCTTTAAATCTTTTCTTATTATTTTACACAATAAACCAAAAAAAATCTGTGTATTTTTATGAGATTTCATGTGATTGACCGACACAGTAATGTAGAAGTGTGAAGAGGGAGGAGAGTGAAAATATTTTACAAAGAAAAAATAAATCTGAAAAGTATGGCATACTATCATGTTCAGCCCCCATAGGTCAATAGTTTGTGAGACTACCTTGGCTGCAATTACAGCTGCAAGTCTGTGAGGGTATTACCAGCTTTATACATCTACAGAATGAGATTTTCTTTATGCCCAAACCTCTTTGCAAAATAGCTCATGTTCATTTGGATTGAATGGAGATAGACCATGGACATCTATTTTCAAGTCTTGCCACAAATTCCTATTTGGATTTAGGTCTGGACATTGACTGGCTCAGAGTAACACAAATGTATGATTTGATCTAGACCATTTCCTTTTAGCTCCTGCTGTATGATGAGTCTTGTTTTGCTGTTTAGTTCCATTCCACTCTTACTATCTTCTGTTTCTCTGCTTAAGAAAAGCATTCCCATTGCATGATTACATTTTGCCAGAGCAGATTCTTCCACGTGTTAGCTGGATCCCCTATATAGCTTGTAGCATACTGAAAATAAGATTTCTTATGGATGTCTCTAAACAATGGCTTTCTTTTGACACTTTTCCACGAAGGCCAGATTTGTAGGGTATCCAACTATGACAATGGTTGACTCATTAACAAATTGTTCCATGTGAGCTGTGGTGCTTGTCTCCAGCAGTCATAGGGTGAGAGGTGGTTATGAAATATTAAAAAGTTATTTTTGAGATTAAAATCTCCTTTAAAAATATGTATATTTTTGTTACATTAGACTCATGCAATACTACACGGTGATGTCTCTCAAGTAACAAATGTTGGTTGTAAAAAGCTTAACATGAGGTGCAAAATGAGCAGGTCCACATTTTTGAAGACAGAATTATATAACTGGCGCTAAGCAAGCCTTTATTCCACTCTTGTCCTCATTCTGTCATGTTCTACAGTTGTGGAAGCAGCTTGTTCTTTGTAACTAGTTAGGACAAAGGAGCCTTGAGCTATGCTTTAACAATTAGTTAACATCAGACTTGCATGTAGCTCATCAAAACTCAAGAACAATTAAAAAGAAACATATTAGGATTAAAAAGCTGTCTAACTTGTGTCAAAATTTGAGTTTGCAACAAAGTGTTGATTTTATTCGGGGCATGGTAATGTTGGCTTATCAGTGAGGGACAGTGTGGTGGGTTGAGGTTCAGAAGCCAGGATACTATGAGGAAGTGTGTTCTCTGTAGTACGGGAGGTTGTGGTGGGGTGAGTGGAAAGAGTGTGAACGTCTGTTTGTTAGTCTGGCTGTCTGTCTGGTTTTCAATCTGAGCTGATGAGTGTATAAAGACTCTGACTGGAATCCCCCTCCCCCCTTTCAGGCCTTGGCTGTCTGTCCAGCTGTTCGGCATGGAGACAGGAGTGTTGAAACATTTCCGGAGAGATCAAAGTTCTTCAGCTTGGATCTCTTTTGTGTTCAGCGAGTTTATGAGCGTATGACGTCCAATAAGGAATAAAGGGAAGAAGATTTGACAAGACAGGATAAATATACAGATCCTAAAGTTTTATTCAGCTTTTTTTACAGCCATACAATCAAAGATGACTAATAATTACTAAGTTACTTAAGTTATTTGCTGTTGCTTGGCTGAAATGTACTTCCTCTATTACTTCTTTTTAAACACAGAAAAAGGCATCTTTTATTGTTATGTCTCCATTCTATCTTTACTAATGAACTTTGTACTGCGTGACAAAAACAATCAGGAAACTGAAATTATGTTTGTAAATTAATTCAGTTGTTTGATTACCATTTACTTATTCTACAAATAAATGCTGTAAAACTTTGATCAGTTTTGCAATTTGGCTTATTTTACACAGACTTCTTTTAATGAATATGTCTAAATTTGTTCCATTTAAATTTGTTACCAATGTAAGTAAATGCATACAAAATCAATGCACATTGGGCTTTATTTACAAGTGAGCTCCAGTGTGTGTATGTAGATTACAGCACAGCTGCACTCAGACATGGCATGCCCCTGTGTAATGACGAGACGGAAACAAGCGTTGCCCCGAAGCTACTCGTTCCATCTGATGAGCCGGAGTCAAGCTCTGATAGATTTCATCTACCTTGCCTTAACCTTAATTTGCCAAGATGCGGCACATCTAACAGCCTCAAGACCAATGTAATCTGTCAGCTAACGTCAAATTTAAATAAAAAAAATATTTTACTGCTGTAAAAAAGGGGTTCAAATGTGCATCCACTCAAGCAGCAGAAGATCCTTCTATCACCTCTTGTTTGTGCCTCTGCTTCCTGAAGCTTTCAGTGGAGAGTCAGTGTTGATAGGTTGAATCTAAAAGGAAATTCAGGCTGTTTTCTATGGTCACTTACCTGTTGATAAGCAGAAACATTTATACAGACTAATTATATGAAGGGTCTCACATCTGTGATAACAATATGTAATTTCGTGAAAAAGTTCAAAATTTTTTTGAACAACACAGAGGAAAATATTTGAAACCTTTAGTTCTTGTAATTGTGATGAGTATGGCTCACAGATAGTGAAACCTAAAATTCAGTGTCTGTAAATTATTGTGAAAACCCTAAATATTGAAAACCCATGGTATCACACACTAATCAGCTAATTAACTCAAAAGATCTGCAATGGCTTCTTGTGCTCCGTGGTCCAAAGTCCTCTTCTCAGAAGAAAGCAAGTTAGCATTTCATTTGAAAATGAAAGTCCTGGAGCGGAGAGGCACAAAATCAAAGTTGCTTGAAGTCCAGTAGGTAGTTTCCACAGTCAGTGATGATTTGTGGTGCCATGTCATCTGCTGGTTTTGGTCCATTCTGCTTTCTGAAGTCCACAGTCAAAGCAGCCATCTATCTGGAAATTTAAGAATACTTCACAATTCCTTTTGCTGATAAGCCTTATGGAGATACTTATTTCATTTCTCAACAGGGCTTGGCACCTGCCCACACAAGGTACCAAAACTGGTTCAATGACCTTGGTGTTACTGTTCAGGGGTCTCATTTATAAAGCTTGCTTACGCATAAAATGGGTTCTGAAAACTGCGTAAGTCACTTTCTATGCCAAGTTTGGGATTCATAGAAAAAAACATGGCGGAAAAATGTACGCAACTTTAATCACACTAAGGACCATGCTTACACATATTTTGAACATGAAGGACACTGGCAGCCCGGCCAGTGAGATGGCAAAATTTTATAATTAAGCCACATTTTCAGACTTGTAGAGCTTCAGACACAAACAAACACACAACCAACAGTCAACCCCCATCCCCGTCTCTGAACTGAGAAATAAAATGAAAATTTGAATGAAAATATGCATAGTATGTTCACTTCCTGTCTTTCCACAGCGCTCGAGACTCTTAAAGGGGAGTATGGGCGACAATGCGAGTAGAATCAGGTGCTCTATTATTTAGGATGCTGTGGGAATACATGTCATATTTCATGTTTCACGTAAGTGACAATAAAACGGTTACATTTGATTTATCAAATAATAACCCACCTCATTCACAGAGGTACTCCACGTTGAATCTATACTCCCCTTTAAGAGTCTGGAGATAGAAAGTGGCCTGCTCTCTGATTGGACAGTGTGATCTGTCACCATCCAATCAGAAAAGTGTGTAAAGACCGTGCCAAAAATCGCAACTGCAACTTCAGAGTCTCTCATGCAGTTTTATGCTGCGGATCTCAAAGCAGGATGTTTGCAAAATAACTTATATTATTTTTTCAAATGCAAACCTTTATTTACAACCATGTAAACCTCTTTCTGCATATTTGCAAACTTGAAATTTTTGGGAAAATATTTTCTACAAGATTCCAAAACTTGATTTATAAAGTTGAACTGTGAAATTATGTGCAAACTGTATGACCTTATATTGAGCCCATAGAAGTGCCCCATATTAGCCGGCTTAAGTCTATGCAGAATATTCACTAGAAACTTTAAATTGACCATTTATGGCAGAAAGTGGGCATGTAAGAATTCAATGCAAATATTGACAAATGAGTCCCCAGTTCTGTGTAGATCTGAATATGGCATGTGGTTTTATTTGCGTATTGTATTACGTTTTCACATACTAACTGTTTTGTGTAAGTTTACTGCCCCCCCTCAAAAAAAAAGACACACACACACACACGCACACACACCCACACACACACACACACACACACACACACACACACACACACACACCTGCACAAGTAATTTCTTTCCACTGGTAAACCTTCTTCTCACACTCACAATACATTTTTGTCACAAAATCTAACTCCAAATCCATAACAAAGCAGTATCATATCTCTTAAGATGAATTACGGCTACTGTTATTTGACTTAAAGCAAATTGCATGTGTGTCTTTGACCTTATGTGGTTGCAAATGCATGCAACCATGCACTGTACGTGCGAGCATGCATGTTTGTGCGTCTTGAGTACAGCTGCTTGCTTCTTTCCACAGACTGCCTCTGTGGTTACCTTCTTGGCCCTCAATGCCGGAAGTCCCACACCAGTCACATGTGACATTGGTTCCTGACACTCATGTTTACAGCAAGCACAGATGAGTGCAGCCCCCTCCAGAAATGTTTGTCCTTAGTAAAAAAAAATTGGATGGAGGGGGCTTGAGGTGTTTGTCCTTCTCAGCCTGTTGAGAAATTGTCCGCAACTCTCTGAGTGAATCCACACCTCCCTGAAAACGCAAGCCTGTCGACAACAGATGTTTGTTTCGCGTTGAGGTTGGTCTGGTGTGCGGCGCCTAGAGTATAAGAATAGTTTTCTTGTGGAGGTTTTTATTTCCACATGTTTTACTTTGCTGTGGAGTTTGTGGATGGAGGATTTAACAGCCAGCAAGAAAATGTCCTAAATCGTTTGAGTTATACAAATGGCAATAATTTTAAGTAATGAAAGAAAGAATGAAAGAAACTTCACCTATGTTTACTTCTGTAAAAAAAATTAATTTATAAGTTGGGAAAATTTTTTTATTTTCATATAAATTATACTAGATACATTTCTAAATATATTATCATTAATAATATTCACTGCTATTAATATTGTCTTCCAGGTGTTTGGTTATATAGTGACAAAAAAATACATAAGAAGAACAAGGAAAGAGAAATATGGCCCAGAACATTACCACCAGCCGGGTCATTAATGAGCATTGCTCATGCTGTCATGGCAACTATTATCACAGTGATGTCGCTAATGGCATCTGAGACAGGGCAAGAGAAATATGTGAAAATTATTGTCAGATTCAATTAGAATCCTTTTGCCTGAACTCAGCTGGTCCCCCTTCAGGCTTCTCATTGATTAGCTATCAAACTGAAAGAAGAATGGGAATGGTGGGACTCAGACGCCCTGATGTGAGACTCATCACAGGATCCTGATGCTCACTGATAGGAGAAGGCTGACCCTACCTAGCAACCTTAATCAGCATCATTGCAGACATATTAGTGTTATTACTGTAGAGCAAACTATCATCTGCACTCAGAGAATGATTGTTCTGACAGTGACTGAGGTGGCTCATGTTCCAGCGAAAATTGTTTCCAGGCTTTGTTCAAAACAAAAACCTGAATCTGTCAAGAAAACCTTTAAGAAATCCTGATTTTTATGCTTATTTTCACCACAACTTTTGTAAAATTTACAATTGTGAAGTGGAAAGAAAATGATACATAGTTTTGTTGTAGCACGCATTTAGTGCAATAAATTGTGTTCACAAGCCATCCATTAATGACCAGAGTCCACCTGTGTTAACAGAAGTGAACTAAAAGACTAGGAAAGCAAAAGGCAGGTCAGGGAAAAAGTTTTAGAGAAGTTTAAATCAGAATTACAGTACTTTGCAAAAGTTTTACCCAGGTGTGAAAAAAATCCGGAGAACGAAGAAGGCTTTCAGAAATATAAATTGTTTATTTTTATCCATTTACAAAATGCAAAGTGAGCAAGCAAAAGAAAATCAAAATCAAATCAATATTTGGTGTTACTACCATTTGCTTTCAAACCAAAATCATTTCTTATAGGTACAGTTGCACAAAGTCAGGGATTTTGTAACATTATAGTCAGGTGTATGATTAACCGATTTTACCAAACAGGTGCAGAAACAGCTGAGTGAGAGGCCTAAAATTTGGTGAGGAACTGCCAGACTCTGCTACCAAGGTGAGGTTGTGGAAGATAGTTTCATGTCATGACAAAATTGAGCACAGGTACAAGACACAAAGTAGTTATACTGCATCAGCAAGGTCTCTCCCAGACAAAGATTTCAAAGCAGACTGGGGTTTCAAGATGTGCTGTTCAAGCTCTGTTGAAGAAGCACAAAGAAACGGGCAAAGTTTAGGATTGTAGACGCAGTGGTTGACCAATGAAACTTAGTGCAGTGGATGAAAGACACATCAAGCTTATTACCCTTCAAATCAGAGGATGTCCAGCAGTGCCATCAGCTCAGAACTGGCAGAGACCAGTGGAACTCAGGTACACCCATCTACTGTCCGGAGAAGTCTGGCCAGAACTGGTCTTCATGGAAGAGTTGGAGCCTGAAGGCTATACCTCCAACGGGGAAACATGGCCAAGCGACTCAAGTATGCAGGAATACATAGGAACTGGGTTGCAGAACAATGGCAGTAGGTGATCTGGACTGATGAGTCAGAATTTGAAATATTTGGCTGTAACACAAGGCAGTTTGATTGTTGAAAGGCTGTAGAGTGGTACAATAATGAGTGTCTGCAGGCAACAGTGAAGCATGGTGGAGATTCCTTGAACATTTGGGGCTGCATTTCTGCAAATGGAGTTAGACATTTGGTCAGGATTAATGGTGTTCTCAATGCTGAGAAATACAAGCAGATACTTATCCATCATGCAACACCATCAGGGAGAAGAGCAGGACAAGGACCCCAAACATACAGTCAAAGTCATTAAGAACTATCTTCAGCGTAAAAAAACCAAGAAGTCCTGGAAGTGATGGTATGGCCCCAAAGAGCCATGATCTCAACATCATCGAGTGTGTCTGGGATTACATGATGAGACAGAATTATGTGAGGAAGCCTACATCTACAGAAAATCTGTGGTTAGTTCTCCAAGATGTTTGGAACAACCTACCAGATGAGTTCCTTCAAAAACTGTGTACAAGTGCACCTAGAAGAATTTATGCTGCTTTGAAGGCAAAGAGTAGTCACACCAAATATTGATTTGATTTAGATTTATCTTTTGTTCCTTCACTGCATATTGTTGATCGATTAAAATAAATCATTAACACTTCTGTTTTTGAAAGCATTCTTTGTTTACAGAATTTTTGTACACCTGCCTAAAACATTTCCACAGTACTTTAGGTTATAAAACAATATCCCAAGCTTTGAAACTCAAATGAGGTTAATAAAGTAAAATAACCGGAGAAGCTGCCAAGAAGCCTGTGGTAACTCTGCAGGAGGTGCATAGATCTGCAGTTCTACTTTGGAGAATCTATTAACATGACAACTATTAGGGGCTGTTTACACGACAAAGTTTTTCAGCAAAACTGAGGTTTTTCTCTGCAATTCGGCCTCTCGTTTACACGACAACGGGAAAACTAAGAGGCCGAAAACGCAGCTTTTCGAAAACGGCTTCCAGAGTAAGAGTGGAGAGTTCTGAAAACGCTGGGTGATTCATTGTCATGTAAACACAAGCCAGAGACTTTTGAAAACGATGGCATCACTGCCAGCCGCCCACGGCCATGTTGGACTTGCGCATTCCGCCTTTCTACAGAAAATGACAACAATGGCGGAACCAGGTATGCTGTTACTGCTGATCCTGCTTCTGAAGTTATTTGGTCTCTTTAAGCAAAATTTAGAGATCATAACTTTTCTATGCCATCGCCAACAGAAACGTGTTGTGAGGGGGAAACCTTGGAAAACTGCATACATGGGGCACACTGCCATTTAAAGACCGGGCATATGTACTACATCGTTTTTCATCGCGCACCCTGTCGTGTAGACACAGTGCTTTTTCACCCACGTGTTCAAACAAAAACGGCAACGTTGTCTTGTAAACAGCCCCTTAGTCATGCATTGCACAAATCTGGGTGTCTATGCTGGAGTGAAAGAAGGAAAGTCTTTGTTGAAAGACACCCATGAGAAGTCCTGTCCCCAATTTGTCACAAGCTGTGAAGGGAACACAGTAATCATGAGGAAGAAAGCGATTAAGCCAGATGAGACCAAAACCATAGTTTTTTTTTGCTAACAAGAAAAAAAAAACTATAAACAGTGGAAGACTAAAGGCCCATAACCCTGACAAGTCCTTCTTAGCTATGCCACACATTGGTTTCAGCATCATGCTGCAGGGATGGTTTTCTTCTGCAGGGACAAGGAAGTTGGTCAAAGTTGAAAAGATGGATGGAGCTAAATGCAGGGGAAAGCTTGAATGAAACCTGGAAGCTGCAAAATACTTGAAATGGGGAGATGATTCATGCTCTAGCAGGCCAACGACCCTAACCATAGAGGCAGAGCTAGAACGTAATGTTAGATCAAATAATATTCATGTGTTAGAATGGCCTATTCAAAGTTGCTGTTTACAGACACGCCCTATCCAATCTGTCTGAGCTTGAGCTTTTTAGATAGAAGAGTGAGCAAAAAGTTTAGATCTGACATACCCCAAAATACTTGCAACTGTTTTGCAGTGAAAGGTTGTTGTATTGACTAAAATACAACAAATGTTGTAAAAAGATGTGAATACAATATATAGAGTTTTTTTCATTTTACTTTTATGCACTACTTTAAGGTCTGTAACAATAAATCCATGTAAAATACATTCAAATTTGTGACTGTACGATGATAACATTTGGAAACGTTTAAGGAGTATAAAGCGTTTTGCAAGGCGCTGCATAGAAAAAAGCTATCTGTTTTGGGCTTTTATAAAGGGTCATAGGTAGAAACACTAGTGAATACAATTGTTTTGTAAAACAGAGTGAAACATTGAAAATAGAATGTTAAGAAACACACTAGCTTAATGAGAACCATCTTGTTCTGCTGGGCAGGTGGTTTGCTAAAACAAGTGAAAAACAGTATGGATATTTTAGAGCGGATTGCTGGAATAAGCTGGATGATGACTCCCTTTTGGTCAACATGTTTGTGCCCTTTGGAATGCACAAAGCTGTTATGTAGGACCACATAAAGGAGGCCGGCACTGCATGGTCAAATTCCTGTGGGCAGACAACAGCAGAGCTACAAGACCCTGTTTCAGGAAGAACAAAAAAAGAAAAAAATGAGAGAGAAAAATTACTTCCAAAAAATTATTATTTATATTCGCTGACATGCTATTGACTAAAACCTTGATGCAATAGATTTTGTTATGCTCTATTTTAGCCACAGTGCAGTGAAAGTGTTTGTCCCTTTACAGATTTCTTCTTTTTTGTTACACGTTGGTGTTTCAGATCATCAAAAAAGTTTTAACATCAGACAAATCAAACTTCAGTAAATTTACACTTCATTTCTAAAAATGCTGTTTAAATCTATTTGTGGGAAAAAAGCTATCCAAATCACTCAGGCTCTATGTTATAAAGTAGGTGCCTCCTAAACCTAATAAGTGCTTGTGCCACATTTGCAATTGTCATCAAGCATGTGAGATACCCAACAGTTAGTTTTTTGTATGCCTGTGAATACATTTTGACTTATTGTCCTTTCTCTTTTACGAGCCATTCAGAGGTGGACTAGCTGGTGAGCCTCAGCTAATTCTAATGCTATATAACTTAAGTGTGCTTGAGCTTGGGGGTATGAACAGATGACTAGACAGTATCCTTCAGGACTTTCTTGTAGAGAGGAGAATTCATTGATAAATTAGTTAAGTTGTGCAGGTCATTACACACTAATGATAACCCTGGCCATGGCACTACCACCACATGTTTGACTGTCGGCATGACAATATTTCTTTCTGATATGCCTTGTTGATCAGATGTAATGGGATGTATCCCTATATATACTTTTAGACAAAGGCAATTTGAATTGAGAAGGCACCGTGCCTTCAATTCACATAAATATTGTCACCCTTAACAATTATTTATTAATAATGAAATATCAAGCAAGGCTGTCACAAGTCATTTTAATGTTCTCTTAATTACTTTGACTTTCTTCACATTCATACCTTATCAAACCCCTGCTCTTACCAGCTCACTCTCTATAAAAGGACTGCATTTGATGCAGGATCCTTCTTTAGCTCCAACACAAGATGACTGCCCCAGAGGACACACCTATATGGTAGTGATGAGTAATTGAAGCTTTCTGAAGCACTGAAGGTTGTTACAAAAAACGGTTCAATACTCGAAGCTTTCTAACAGAGTGCTCTTGGATTATGTCTAGTAGCCTTTAGTGTGAATACCAACTAGAATCACCCTGCTTCCAAGTTGTTGAAAAAACTATCCTTAAACTCATGCCTTGTTCGTCATTTTTCTGTCGATTTCCAAATGTTTGTAAGCATACTAGAGAAAAAAAAAAAAAAAAAAAAAAAAAAAAAAAATATATATATATATATATATATATATATATATATATATATATATATATATATATATATATTTGTTGGTTTTTTTTTCTTTTTTTTTGGATGACATACATATGGAAACAAAAGAAATGGCCTAGCATTGAACCCAGAACAGCCATGTAGAGAACTACAGCCTCTGCATATGGGTCGCCTGCTCTATCTCTACACCACACGTCTCCCCATGTTACTGAATCACTCACTTGTTCTTTACATCACTCATTTGTTCACTATTGGCTACCACTCACCTCCAACACAGACACACCACTGATTACTTCTGTGATTCAGGTCTTTTTGAACCTTTGGATCTGGGTAGAAAAGCGGTGATGTACCCAACGGGGCTTCGGAAGTCATTGAACAGTTGACTCTGCTCAGACAAATTAAGCATCGACAGTGCTTCTATTAAATTAAATTCAGTTTATTTGTATAGCGCCGATTCACAACAGATGTTATCTCAAAGCACTTTACAGGAAAGTAATTTCAATACGAACATTCCAATCAGTTTAAAGGTTTAGCTAGATTTCTATGTAAGGAATCCGAGCAGATTGCATCGAGTCATTAACTGCCAGTTGTGCGCAGTTGATGCAGACTCCAACCACAGCAACCCTTCGGCAATCCCTCAAACTGAACAAGCATGTAGCGACAGTGGAGAGGAAAATATCCCCTTTAACAGGAAGAAACCTCCAGCAGAACCTGGCTCACTACGAGCGGCCATCTGCCACGACCGTCTGGGGGTTTGAGAAGACAGAGCAGAAACACAGAAAGAACAAAAGAACTGATGTAAGAGTACCGTCTATAAAGAAAGTAAAAAGATGATAACAGGACATGAAGGATGCTTCTAAAGCACTGTTCTGTTTTTTTGACACATGCGCCGGCGCTTCAGCTTCAAACGGACCATTACTACCATATGGTAACAAACATTTTAGCAGTACATTGCCCCACAACAGATTGATCACAATTCACCCCACACTCTCAGTTAAGTTACAGTATAAGTACAAGAATAGTCTCAGTATAGAGTCTTAACTGAAGCAAGTCAAGCCTAGAGTTCTTTAGGTTTTCTGAGTTCTCTTGTGACCTCCTGGATGTGTTACTCATGTGCTCTTTAAGTAACTTTGGTTGGTTGGAAGTGTTAGGCCAGAAGGTCACCGATGTTACATGTTTTTATATCTGTGGACAATGGCTGTCACTGTTGTTTGCTTCAGTCCCAAAGCCTTAAAAATTGCTTTGAAACCCTTTGAAGGCTGCTAGATGTCAGTGACTTTATTTTCCATTTGTTCTGCTTATTTAGATTTATTGTATATTACTTGATGTTGTCAGACATGTTCAGGTTAGGTGATTTCTTGATTTTATCGGTCAGGTCGGAATCAGCTCTTGGTGTGGCATATTAAATTTAACAGAAAATGTGGGTAATTGCAGTTAATTGTGTAGTTTTGTGTTTTTAGACAAGACCTGGTTGTTTTGGATAGTTTTTTTTTTTTACTCAGATTAAATCAGAACTTTGGGAACTTTAATTTACTGAGGTTGTTTTTGTCTGATTTTAAAATTTGTTTGATTTGACATATTTAGATGTAACAAAAGACAAAATGGAAATCTGTTAGGAATAATCTGTAATAATTTTTCAAGCAACCATGTATATCATGTGTTTAACAGCTGGCAGTTTTTTGAAATGGACACATTAATAAAACAGAAGTCCATTTTCTTTTGGGGGGGGTTCTCCTGGATAAACAATATGGTTTGGATCATCTGTATGTTTACATTAAAAATGCACTATGTCTGCAACCTGCCTTAAACCACATGACATGACAACCATGCCAAAACTAACTTCTAAAGCATTTTGGAATCACATATTTTTTACCTCTCAAGATCAAGTGACCGCAGTAATACATATATAGTAGTATGTGACTGTGTGTGTGTACATATATACACGTTAGGCACACCGAATTTTTTTCACTTTATTTTCTTTTCTTGCTTTTCTTGTTTCCTTTCTTAACCTTTTCTTAGTTACTTTATCTACCCAGCCCCTGGAGTTACTGTATTGGACCGGATCTCTTCTTGGATTACTTTTTATGGACTTATCAACATGGCTTTTTGCTCAGCTGAGGATTTTGAAAAACTGCTCCACAGAATTGAGGGCATTGAAATGAAGCTACGTCGTCTGGAAATTAATTTTGATCTCCACGCTGATTATGGAAACGACACAACTTTACCTTTGAATACAAACAGCCCGGTGTTACATCGGTCTAACCGTGTCACAGAGACTCCCTACAGGCGCCTGAGCGGCAGAACTCCGCACTCTAATAAAGATTGGCCAGCTTTAAAATGCATGGAATCATCAACTCCAGCCTGTTCTCCGAGGAAGAAAAAACAAAAGAAACTCCGGCACAGAGAATGCTCTGAACCCAGACCTCCCGCTTCTGCTAAAAGTAAACAAGAGGTTTCAGCCAAAAACAAGAGACATTTCTCCACCTGGAATCCCGCTGGAAAACAGATTCGCAGCCTTGAGTTCCCCGAAAGATGACGCAGCCCCCGGGACCAGTCAACGCCACCAGGAGAAGCCCAGCTGCATCAAACGGACACATAACAAAGTAAGAGTTCCCCCAGCAAAGATTGTTATCATACAAGATGGATCAATTAATGGAATTGAGGCTTTTTGTAGCAAGAACACCAGAGTTTATAGCTGCTACAAAAATACAGTGAGAGAAATATCAGAAAAAATACCAATATTCTTGGACCAACATCCTGCTTTGGAAAAGCTCGTCATTCACGCTGGATCCTCATCAGCGGACCAGTCCCTGAAGCGAATGATGAAAGATTTAGCAGACTCCGCATGCTCCATAAATGGTTGAAGAAACAATCAGCTGAGAAGTCGTTCACATTTATTAATAATTTCAAAGTATTTGGAAGTGCTAATCATCTGTTCAAACCAGGCCGTCATCTTAACAAGGCCGGAGTAAGGCTGTTAGCAAACATTTTTTCTTATCAAAATCAGAAAACAAAACAGCAAAACACTTGCTCCCAAAAGCTGACCTTGAGGCACCCATGGATATCAGAGAACAAAAACACCAAGTCATGATGACACCACAGGACCGAACAGACAAACAACCATCAGAGATTAAGTCTTCATCTTCCTGTGACTCAGCCACATCAAATGAGTCTCCATTTAGAAACTTTACAGACAGACTGAACAAGCAAATCAAATTTGGGACACAATTAACACCTAAACATAGACTACACCAAACGCCTGGGACTAGTGTCAATAAGTCTGGGAGCTTCCCCCCACTGATTATTACAGATATTTGAGGGAACCGGGCAATAAATCCACCTCTACCGTCTCCCAGAACTCGCCCGGCACTCCCCCCCCCCCCCCCCCGAGTCTCAGTTTCAGTGATTATCAGCAGCAGGTCGTTAACCACATATTAAACAAAATCTCAAAATTGATAACCTGCCAGAAGGTTTAGCTGCCCATCATCACAATACTTAAATTAGCTTTATTAAACATTAGATCTCTATCCGGGAAGTCTTTTCTTATCAAGGACTTCATCACTGAGCATAATTTACACGCCCTTTTTTTATCAGAAACTTGGCTAGATGAAAATAACGAAACAACTGCATTAATAGAATCTGCTCCTCCAAATTATAATTTCTTAAGCGAGAGCAGAAAGCACAGACGAGGTGGAGGTGTAGCCACCATTTTTCACAACTCAATGAACTTTAAAAAGGTAACTTTGGGCATGTTTGATTCATTTGAATACCTAGCCACCCAGATAAATGAGCCTAACAAAGCTTTATTTCTAAGTTTATATAAACCACCAAAACTTAACTCTAACTTCTTTTATGATTTCAATGACCTTCTTTCAGTAATATGTGTCGACTATGACCAACTAATCATTGTGGGGGATTTTAACATCCATATCGACAACCCCCAAGATAGACAAGCAAAAACATTAGATGATACTCTCCACAACTTCGGCCTGAACCAGCATGTCAAACAACCAACACACAATAAAGGACACACTCTGGACATAATTATCAGCAAAGGTTTAAATATTTCCAACATCTCTGTAATTAATATTGCGTTATCTGACCATTTCTGTATTTTCTTTGAACGTACCATCTCTGCTAAATTATCCAGCCACAGTAAGACCACTATAAAAAAGCGTTTTCTAGGGGACAGCTCAGTTGAAACTTTTAAACGTATTTACCCTTCCACCGCATCCCCCTGATCTCCCAACTCAAACCTAGTAAATAAGTTGGTAGATAATTTCTCAGTGGGCAAATTATCCACTGGTACGTAGTGAAAAAAGAGAGTGTCGACGCGCCGAGAGAAAATGGTGGAAAACTCGACTCCAGGTTCACTGTGAGATCTACAAAGAGAGACTGAATAGATATCAGCTAACTATAAAAGATCCTAGGGAATCGTTCTTTTCTGAAATCATCAACAGAAACATTAATAATGCACAGACTCTATTTGCAACAGTGGAAAGACTAACTAATCATTTAGTGACAGTAGCCCCTGAACTACACTCTACCAGGGCCTGCAATGAATTTCCCAGCTTTTTCACTGAAAAGATTCTAACAATTAGATGTTCAATCTGTACCTCAATATCGAACCCACAACCAGTGCCATCCCCAATCAACAACAATGTAGAGAAAATGTCTGAATTCCACGAATTAAGCCAGAACAGCCTTGAAAAAAATCATTATCCAATTAAGCTCCTCCTCCTGCTGTCTTGATATCCTACCCACAGCTTTTCTAAAGAAAGTTCTTCCTGATCTTGTTCAAATAGTGAACTCATCCCCGCCATCAGGTGTCTTCCCTCAGGCTTTAAAAACAGCAGTTATTAAACCACTGCTAAAGAAGAAAAATCTGGACAACACGTTAATGCAGAACTACAGGCCGATCTCTAATCTTCCATTCATCAGTAAGATTATTGAAAAAGCCGTGTTTCAGCAGTTGAATTGCTTCATAACAATGACAAACCGTTTTGATGTTTTTCAGTCTGGTTTCCGTGCTCACCGTAGCATCGAGACTGCCCTCGTCAAAGTATTCAATGACATCCGCATAAATACAGACTGTGGAAGAACCACAGTGCTGGTTCTGTTGGACCTCAGTGCAGCATTTAACACTGTTGATCATGATATTTTATTGGAACGACTGGAGAGCTGGGTCGGACTCTGGTACACTACTTGGCTGGTTCAAATCTTACCTAAACAACAGGGACTTCTATGTTTCAATAGGAAACTTTTCATCAGAACGAACAGAAATCACATGTGGGGTGCCCCAGGGCTCCATCCTGCGGCCCCTCTTATTTAATATCTACATGCTCCCACTAGGCAAGATTATAGCAACCAATAACATTAGCTACCATAACTACGCGGATGACACTCAGCTCTACATTAAATAAATCAATGCATTGACCAAATAAATCGATGGATGTGCCATAACTTTCTCCAGCTTAATAGAAACAAAACTGAAGTGATTATTTTTGGACCCAAGGAGGAACGATCAAGAGTCAGCACACAGCTTAAATTAATACAGCTAGAAACTACTGATCAGGCTCGAAACCTAGGTGTAGTAATGGACTCAGACCTGAACCTCCAGGGTCACATAAAGGCAATAACAAGGTCAGCCTTCTATCACCTGAAGAACATCTCTAGGATTAAACGACTGATGTTGCAACACGACCTGGAAAAACTCATCCATGCGTTTATTTTTAGTCGGATTGATTACTGCAACAGCATCTTCACAGGTCTGCCTAAAAAGTCAATCAGACAGCTGCAGCTGATCCAGAACGCTGCCGCTCGCGTCCTCACTAGAACCAAGAAAGTAGAGCACATCACCCCAGTTCTAACGTCCTTACACTGGCTCCCTGTAGCTCAGAGAATAGACTTCAAAATACTCCTACTAGTTTATAAATCATTACACGGCTTAGCACCAAAATATGTTGAAGACCTGTTGTCACAGTACCAACCACCAAGACCACTCAGGTCCTCCAACTCTAGCCCACTAAACATCCCTAGACTCAGAACTAAAAATGGAGAAGCAGCTTTCAGTTTTTATGCTCCCCTTATCTGGAACAGACTTCCTGACGAGTGTAGAGCTGCTGAAACTCTGAACTGCTTTAAATCGAGACTAAAAACCCATCTGTTTAAAATTGCCTTCGAGTAAATGCTTGATGTCATATGTATGAAATGTGTTCATGCTCTTTTGCTTTTTTTCTTATCTTTCTCTTGCTTTATTGAGTATCATGTGCAATGTGTGTTTCTTTTACTTTTAATTTCCATTGTTTTTTTGTTTTTTAAATCACTAAATCATGTAAAGCACCTTGAATTGCCCTGCTGTTGAAAGTGTGCTATACAAATAAAATTGCCTTGCCTTGCCTTGCCTTACCTGTCCAACTGCCTCGTTAACGCAAATTTCTAATCAGCCAAAGCCATGGCGCAACTCAATCCATTTAAGCATGTAGACATGGTCACGACGATCTGCTGCAGTTCAAACCGAGCATCAGAATGGGGAAGAAAGGTGATTTAAGTGACTTTGAATGGGGCATGGTTGTTGGTGCCAGACGGGCTGGTCTGAGTATTTCAGAAACTGCTGATCTACTGGGATTTTCACACCCAACCATCTCTAGGGTTTACAGAGAATGGTCCGAAAAAGGGAAAATATCCAGTGAGCGGCAGTTCTGTGGGCAAAAATGCCTTGTTGATGCCAAAGGTCAGAAAAGAGTGGCCAGACTGGTTCGAGCTGATAGAAAGGCAACAGTAACTCAAATAACTACTCGTTACAACCAAGGTATGCAGAAGAGCATCTCTGAGCGCACAACATGTCGACCCTTGAGGCAGATGGGCTACAGCAGCAGAAGACCACACCAGGTGCCACTCCTGTCAGCTAAGAACAGGAAACTGAGGCTATAATTCGCACAGCCTCACCAAAGTTGGACAATAGAAGATTGGAAAAATGTTGCCTGGTCTGATGGGTCTCCATTTTTGCTGCGACATTCGGATGGTAGGGTCAGAATTTGGCATCATCAAGATGAAATCATGGATCCATCCTGCCTTGTATCAACGGTTCAGGGTGGTGGTGGTGGTGTAATGGTGTGGAGGACATTTTCTTGGCACACTTTAGGCCCCTTAGTACCAATGGAACATTGTTGCAATGCCACAGCCTACCAGAGTATTGTTGCTGACTATGTCCATCCCTTTATGACCACAGTGTACCCATCTTCTGATGGCTACTTCCAGCAGGATAATGCGCCATGTCATAAAGCTTGAATCATCTCAGACTGGTTTCTTGAACATGACAATGAGTTTACTGTACTCAAATGGCCTCCACAGTTACCAGATATCAATCCAATAGAGCACTTTTGGGATGTGGTAGAACGGGAGATTTGCATCATGGATGTGCAGCCGACAAATCTGCTGTCAGGGAATATAGTGTGTGATGCAAGGACCCAAACGCAGACGCAGAGGAAAGGTGCAGGATGTTTATTGGACGTGCTGCTGGCTGAAGTGATGATGACGATGATGATGATGATGATGGTAATGGCAGGAATGGAGAGACAGGACGGGAAATAGCAGGATGACACACCATGGAGAAATAGACACAACGCAACAATGATCCAGCACTGAGTGAAGGGAAGTGACGGGTAATAAAGGCAGGAGGTGAGTAGGATCAGGTGTGAATGATTGAAGACAGGTACAGGCCATGAACAATCAGGGACAGAGCCCTAGAGGTTCTGACAAGATGCCCCCCTTTCCAAGTCGGATTCCAGACAACCTAAAAAAAAGAAGAACAGAAAATGAGTTTCCCACCCAGGATCTGTGGAGGGAGGCCATGGAAAGAGGGCCTGAGTCCTTGTGGGTACGCCCCTGCAGGTCTGGCGGTGACCAGGAGGCTTGGCGGGTAGAGGACGGCGGTGACAAGGAGGCTTGGCCGGTAGAGCTGAGCCAGGCGACTCGGCGGCCCTCTGAGAAGAGTCTGGCGGCTCGGCTGCCTCCTGAGAAGGATCTGGCAGCTTGCCGGCCGGCTGAGCAGAGTCCGGGGGCTCGACCACCAGCGGGCGGCGGCAAAGAGGCTCCAGTGACGGGGACTGGTCCTCTATGACCCTCCCTCGGAGCTCTAGTGATGGGGACAGGTCCTCCTTGACCATCCCTGGGGGCTCTAGCGACCCATGGGGGAATGTCAATCACTGGAGACCTGCCGCTGTGGCTGCCAAGAAGACAGCAGCCACAATGGCGGCAGGCTCTGAGACTGAAACGGGCTGGCTCACTGACTCACTGGCAGGAACCGACTTCAGGCTCGAGCAGGCTGATGCTGACTCCAGGGCCGAGCAATTTGACGCTGACTTCGGGGCCGAGCAAGCTGACACTGACTACGGGGCCGAGCAAGCTGACACTGACTTCGGGGCCGAGCAAGCTGACACTGACTTCGGGGCCAATGAGGGCTGAAGCTGGTGGGCAGGTCAGAGCTGGAACCGGCGGACTGAACGGAACGGAACGGACAGACAAAATGGAAGAGCTGGCCTTGGCACGCTGACGAGAGGTGAGGGACTGGGCGGAGCTGGTGCCCAGATCGGTGCAGGGAGAACCGGGGATGAGCAGACAGCTGCCACGAAGGATTAAGGTAGTTCTGAAGGCAAAAGGGGGTCCAACTACCAGCAAGGTGTACTTAATAAAGTGGCCAGTATATATATATATATATATATATATATATATATATATATATATATATATATATATATATATATATATATATATATATATTTGTTTATGTGTATATATATTATATATATATATGTGTTTGTGTGTGTATGTCTCCAGGAAATAAAAAGTCTAGTAGACAATGTCTCCTGTGTACCTATTTTTTAGAACTACGTATTTTAAACTTTCTGTTGAAGACTACAACTTCATTAAACAGAAAGGATATCAAAGAAACAGTGTACTGTGAACAAATGCACTGCAGTCTTAGAGCATATAATAGAGCATTAAGTCCCAAGGTGACAATCTAAGATTCTCCCCCAGGGAAGTTTGGATTTGGTTCCTCTGTGTTCTTAAGGAAGATTTAATTATTTTTACCTGTAAACTTTCTAGTTTTTGATGCTGAGAAGCTGGAAGGATCTTTGCTGTTAATTTATCACTTTTTGATAACTTGTTATGATGCGTAACCATGGCATCATTGTGGTTTTCAGCTGGGAGCAGCTGATTAACATCGCAAAAGCTGAAATAATAGCTCAACTGAAGCCACAAAACCCTGATGAGTTGATAAGGAGGAGACGTAAATGCAGAGCAAGAGCAAAATGGAGACAAAGAAGGAGGAAGTTCAAACCATCTCTTCCATCGATCTTAATGGTCAATGTGAGATTACTGGCCTACAAGATGGATGAACTCCAAGCCCTTACAAGGACTCAGCCAGAGTATCAGGAAAGCATTGTTATGTGTTTTACTGAGACGTGGCTGCAGGGTCAGATCCCTCCAACGTCTCTCTGCTAGGCTTCCTGACTGTACAAGCAGACAGAGATCTAAAGACGAGCAGGGGGAAAAAGGAGGTGGAGTAGCAGAGCTTGTCAACAACAGATGGTGTCATCCAGGACATGTTACTGTGAAGTGTTGTCTCTGCAGCCTAGATATCGAACTCTTGGCAGTAAGTTTTCGTCCATATTATATACCAAGAGAGTTCATCAGTGTTATTTTGGCAGTTGTTTACATTCCACCTTCAGCTTTTGCTAACAATGCATGTGATGTCATCAGTTCTGTTGTTGCTAAGCTACAGACACAGCAACCGAATGCATTTGTGGCAATATCTGGTGATTTTAATCATGCCTCGTCTACACTTCCAACATTTCAACGGTTTGTCAACTGCTCTACAAGAGAAAACAGGACCTTGGATTTGTTTTATGCAAATGTAAAGGATGTATACATGTCCAAAACCAAGACCTCCTCTGGGACAATCTGATCACAATGTTGTTTTTCTCTGTTCAGAATATAAGCCACTTGTTCAGAGGCAACCTGTTACAAAGAAAACTGTAAGAAAATGGTCACAGGAAACTGAAGAAGCCCTGCAGGGTTGTTTTGCAACCACAAACTGGATGACTCTTTGCCAAGCACATCGAGAGGACATCAATGCCATGACTGAGTGTGTGACTGACTGTATAAACTTCTGTGTGGACAACATCATCCCTACCAGAACAGTAAGAAGCTTCCCTAATAACAAACCCTGGATCACCAGTGACCTGAAGGAGCTGCTAAACAAGAAAAAACGAGCCTTCAGAGAGGGAGACAGGGAATTACTGAGGAGTATATAGAAGTAACTAAAGGTCAAGATCAGAGACAGCAAAGAGGCATACAGGAAGAAGCTGGAGAGCAAACTACAGATGAACAGAGGAATATAAGGAATAACACACACACACATATATATATATATATATATATATATATGTATGTGTGTGTTTGTGTGTATACACGCATACATTGAAGTGGGTTTGTCTGTCAAACTGTAGGAACCGCAATCTTGTCTCGATCCTTTACTTTACTCCTGCCAGCTTCTCGGACGTCACATCTTTAGTTAACATGGCAAGGAGGCAATAATTCAGCTTGGAAGTGTTTTCCATTCACCTCAAACAATGCTTTGTATTTGAACAGTTTAAGTCTCTCACAGGTGGTGCAGAAATTTAAGTATCAGACATTTGGATTTGGGTTGTGTTTGTTCATACCTTACAATAATACATTGCTTATAATAGCTTAACTTTTAAGTTATGCATACCAAATAACTGTTATTATTTCACGGTTCTGAGCACACAGCAAAATTACCAGCCCACGGACAGATTCTTTGTTAGATACTGGAACCTAAAAATGATGTTTTAGGACAACTCCCAAAACCACATGAGGTGAAACAAACCTGCTTGCTTTCTGACGAATGGGAAATTCCTTTGATTTTTGTGGGGACTTCTAAAGTTTTCAACCTTCCTTTTTTAAATTGTAACAACTGAGTTCATGTGGTGATTTCAGAGCAGATGGATAAGGTGGCTACAATGTAATAACTGCAATTAATATCCCAACCTAATTAGAATGATTACTAAATACCTCAATTCTTCTCCATTTGGTAGGGCAACAAAACTAATTCACCCCAAGATCATAGATTAATTTAGTCTTTTTTTAAATATCTAAGCAAAGTAAATAATTCCAGATTGACAAATGAAAAAAGAATATTAGCAGCTGCCATTTATAATGAGTGACATCTTTTTACTAGGGCTAATATGCAGACAAATAAAGCGGACATAAACTAATCCGTGCAGGCTGTTATCCCATTGTGAAATTTAAGCCTGTGGCACTGCCTTTGGAAACTATTAGACATATAAGTATTTGTTCATGGCCTATTAATAAACACTCATTGAATGACAGAGTGTGTCTCCAACAGACAACACATGTCAGCAATGGGAGAAAAAGACCCACAGTGAGGATAAAGATGACAGGACAGACAGACCATACTAGTGCAGTTCTGTTAACTTTTACAGAATGCGATTTGCTTGCTCACAGCAAAGATTCGGCATCTCTTTCTGGGTGAGTTCACCAAATCACCAAACCAGCTCACAGCTCTGCTACCCACCTCTGTTGTTCTTTCAACATCAGCCTCCAGCCCGTTGCCACCTCATTTACTCCAGCAATGTCTGCTTCCTTATTAGTCACACAGTCCACTTGTCTGCTTGATTCACTTGTATACCAACTGTGGGTCAAGTAGTGTAAAACTAATAATTTTTTGGTAATTAAGAAAACAGTGTAAGCACTGATGTTCTAGGCTTGAGCGGGCTTTACATAAACTGATTTCACATTTGAAACAAAAATCTATAACATCATGTGTTGTAATGCCATTTATTCAAAAGAAAAAACAGCATTATTATTACCAATATACAGAAAGAAAGAAAAAATAATATATATATATATATATATATATATATATATATATATATATATATATATATATATATATACACACACACACACTCCTGTCTTGCTATGCTTGTGTTGACATTGTATTGACTTCCATTGATTTAACTATGCCTAACCCTAACCATTAGTGGAACATGCCTTACCCTAACCTTAAACTAAACCTAATTCACACCATAAATCTAAACCTAACTAGTAAAGTTTAATAGGTTGTTAAACATTGTGTGGACCAGGCAAAATGTCCTCACAACTACAAATGTTCATACAATGCTGTCGGTCCACACAAGTATAGCTATACATGTACACGTTTAGCAGGTGTGTTTTATATATAAAACACACCTGCTAAATTTTAGTTGTTTTCAATGATTTGCTGGGAATATTAATAATGTGCAATTTCTGGGAAAACAGCAGAAGTTGCAGTAAACCCATTTGTTTCCATGGCTAATCATGTGTAGCAACCTGTATATTTTTGTGTGTTTTGAAGATCATACCATTATGGACATTTTTTCTTGAAATTCAGACATAAGAAGTATATCTGCCCACTGCTTTAGTTGGTTTAAGCTTAACGTGTGGATGTGTGATGAACATGCAACCAAAGTGACCCTGGAATTTTATGGTGATCAGTGGATTATTTTTTTAAATTCCAAAACAGCCAACAGAGGAAAATTCTCATCCTCTGTGGTTCAGCTGCAACCAACTACAAGACAGGGAGCATCAGCTTGTAAACAGGATTAACAGCAGAACTAAAGCATATCAGGTATGCTTTAAGAAATAGCAGGGATTGTTCTTATGTTAGATGATACATAATGACAATAATTTACTATGTAATCCCAGTCTTTCCTTTCTGGATTGCATTCTCAAATTGTCAAATAACATAATTAATGTACAGCACATATAAAAAACATCAAACATGCTAGATTAATATTGGGTTGTATATTTTGTCCTCCCATCTTGATCCAAAGCATAAAATTGACAGAACACTTAAATATGATGCATAATAAAGAGTACTTTTACTGTATACAGGTCACCCTCCCAATCTTTATATGGGTTTAGCAATGATTATATTATCCCCTATTTACAAATTTTTACTCATATTTGCTCTTCGAGAGACTGTTCTTATGCATGTACAAATGCTTCACCTAAGTCACATCATTCTTGTTGAGTATTGTGGGTTGTAAGAATAAGGTGAATTAAAAAGACTTTACATTGTGAGAACAATATGATGGAACATTTTAGCAATTTTCTTTTTTCAATTCAGTTTATTTATATAGTGCCAATTCACAACAGACGTCATCTCAAGGCACTTAACAAGAAGTAATTTCAATACATTTATACAAACATTCCAATCAGTTAAAAAGTTTCCTATTTAAGGTATCCCAGCAGATTGCGTCAGTCATTGGCGTGAGGTTGGGCCCCGTTGATGCAGACTTTCCAACCACAGCAATCCTTCAGCAATCCCTCATACTGAGCAAGCATGTAGCAACGGTGGAGAGGAAAAACTCCCCTTTAACAGGCAGAAACCTCCAACAGAACCAGGCTCAGTAGGAGCGGCCATCTGCCACGACCCTCTGGGGGTTTGAGAAGACAGAGCAGAAACACAGAAGGAACAGAAGATCTGATATAAGAGAACTTTCTATGTTACAGAAAGTAAAAAGTTTGTAACAGGACACAGTGGATGTTCAGTTACTGGGAGGATCATCCCAGTCGATGCCCCCCGTCCAACAGGGCATTGCAGCCAAGCAGGATACCAGACCAGGTATATCTTCTATGGAGAGAAAAATACTGAGAGAAAACAAAGTTAACAGTCGAAATAACAGAATGTACTGTAATACAACTGGAGAGTCGTAGGAGAAAAAGAAGTAGCAGAGTGAAGAAAATTGGTAAGTCTGTCCTCCAGCAGTCTAAGCCTATAGCAGCATAACTACAGAGATAGCTCAGGATGACTTTAGCCACTCTAACAATAAGCTTTATCAAAAAGGAAAGTTTTAAGCCTGGCCTTAGAGTCTGCCTCATGGACAAGTGAGTGTCTGCCTCATGGACTAAAGCTGGGAGCTGGTTCCACAGGAGAGGAGCCTGATAACTAAAAGATCTGCCTCCCACTCTACTTTTAGAAATCCTAGGAACTACAAGTAAACCTGCAGTCTGAGAGCGAAGGGCTCTGTTAGGAACATATGGAACAATTAGATCTCTGATGTATGATGGAGCTCGATTATTAAGGGCTTTGTATGTAAGAAGAAGGATCTTAAATTCTATTCTGGATTTAACAGGGAGCCAAAGAAGGGAAACTAAAACAGGAGAAATGTGATCTCTCTTTTTAAAATTCATCAGAACTCTTGCTGCCGCATTTTGGATCAGCTGAAGGCTTTTAATGGCATTTTGTGGCCTACCTGATAGTAAAGAATTACAGTAGTCCAGCCTTGAGGTAACAAATGCATGGACTAGTTTCTCAGCATCACTCCTGGACAGGATGTTTCTAATTTTAGCAATATTCTGGAGGTGAAAGAAAGAAATCCTAAAAACCTGTTTAATATGGGATTTAAATGTCAAGTCTCGGTCAAAAATAACGCCGAGGTTCTTTATGTTATTACTGGGGGCCAATTTAATGCCATCCAGATGAAGTGATTGACTAATCAGTTTCTGTTTAAGAACTTCTGGTCCAAAGACAGCAACTTCTATTTTGTCAGAATTTAAACGCAAAAAGTTTAGGGTCATCCATGTTTTTATGTCTTTCAGACATGCCTGTAATCTACCTAACTGACTGGGTTCATCAGGATTTATGGATAAATATAGTTGTGTATCATCTGCATAGCTGTGGAAATTTATCCCATGCTGTCTAATGATTCTACCAATTGGGAGCATATATATGGGGAAAGAATTGGTCCAAGCACAGAACCCTGTGGAACTCCACAAGTAACGCTTGAGAGTGAAGAAGATTTATCATTTAGATGAACAAACTGGAATCTATCAGACAAATATGATTTAAACCAACCTAGTGCTGTTTCTTTGATCCCTGCAACATGTTCAAGCCTTTCTAAGAGAATATTATGATCGACTGTGTCAAAAGCAGCACTGAGATCTAACAAAACCAGAACAGACACAAGTCCATTATCTGAGGCCATGAGAATATCATTAGTAGCCTTCACCAGTACTGTTTCAGTGCTATGATGAGCTCTAAAACCTAACTGAAACTCTTCAAACAGCTCATTACTGTTTAGATGCTCACAGACTTGATTAGCAACAATTTTCTCAAGGACTTTGGATAAGAAAGGAAGGTTAGATATATGTCTGTAATTCACTAAGTCCTCTTGATCAAGGGAAGGTTTCTTGAGTAAAGGTTTAATTACAGCTATTTTAAATTCCTGTGGTACGTATCCGTTTATTAAGGATAGATTCATCATATCCAAAATGGGGCCAGGAACCAAATGGAACACTTCTTTGAATATTTTGGTTGGAATTGGGTCCAACATACAAGTTGAAGGTTTATATGAGGCTAATATTTTTGATAATTCTGAAAGCTCGACTGAATCAAAACAGCCTAAGCACAACTGAGGTTCTACAGTTCTTTCCGATACTGCCTCATTTACTGAGGAAGAAGTAATCATGTTTGGGAGGATGCCAATGATTTTATTTTTAATAGAATAAATTTTATTTATGAAGAATCACATAAAATCATCACTGCTAAGAGCTGGGGGAATAGTTGGCTCAACAGAGCTATGACTCTGTGTAAGTTTGGCAACTGTACTAAAAAGAAACCTAGGATTGTTTTTTTCCCCTCTATTAAGGATGAAAAATATGCTGTTCTAGCTTGTCGAAGGGTCTTTTTATACAGCAGTAGACTGTTATTCCAGGTCAAATAGGAATCCTCTAGGTGTGTAGAGCGCCATTTTCTCTCCAACTTCCTAGTATTCTGCTTTAAAGTACGCAACTCTGAGTGAACAAATGAGTCAGCCTCCTATGGTTAGCCACTTTCTTTTTTAAGGGGGCTACACTATCTAATGCCAAACGCAATGAGGACGTAACGCTGTGAACCAGATCATCAATTTCGGAAGGGTTAGAGATAGAATTGCTGCCATCCACTGTGTTACCCTGAGACACTGAGGAAAGTAAGAATGGAACAGATTCTTTAAAAATTGTTACAGCATTATCTGATAAAGCTCTATTATAATAAAATTTTCTTTCAGATTTAAGATGGTCAGTTAAAGTAAATTCAAAAGTTATTAAGAAGTGGTCAGACAGGACCGGGTTATGTGGGTGGACTGTTATTTCCTCACACTCAATACCGTATGTCAGTACAAGGTCCAAAGTGTGTTTACCCGAGTGGGTCGATCCCTGTACTTTTTGAATAAAGCCAATTGAGTCTAAAATAGCATTACAGTCTGCATTTAGGCTATCACTTTCAGTATCCACATGAATATTAAAGTCCCCCACTATAATAACCCTATCAGTATTTAATACTAAATCAAATAAAAAATGTGAGATCTGATCCAAGAATTGAGAGTAAGGGCCTGGTGGACGATACAAAACCACAAACAAAAATGGTCTTAATGTTTTGCAACTTGGATGAGGAAAATTAAGGGTTAGATGTTCAAAAGAACTGTAGCTATCAAATGGTCTGGGACTAATTAGTAAATCAGAACAAAAAATGGTTGCAACTCCTCCCCCTCGCCCAGTACTTCTAGGAATGTGAAAATTTAAATGACTGGAAGGAGTTGACTCATTTATACTGATATAATCCTCCTGCTGCAACCAGGTTTCTGTGAGACAAAGGAAATCAATGTGATTATCACAAATCAAGTCATTTACTAACAAAGTCTTTGAGGAGAGAGATCTTATGTTTAATAAACCACATTTAATAGATTTATTTTTCTGTTCAGTCAAAGTTGTATTTATTTTTATGAGATTTCCATAATTTGCTTTTGTTGGCTTAATTTTTAATCCATTTAATTTTGGCCGTGGGCAAGACACTGTTTCTATAGGGTAATGGGTGGGTAACAGTACAGAAGCAGCAGAGAGGTGGGTTAAACTACGACTCTGCTTCTTGGTCTGGACCCTGGGTTGTCAGTGTTTTGGAGGACTAATAAATGCGGCCATATTCCTAGAAAGAAGAGCTGCTCCATCCAAAGTGGGATGGATGCCGTCTCTCCGGATCAGACCAGGTTTTCCCCAAAATGTTCTCCAGTTATCAATGTAGCCCACATCGTTTTTAAAGCATGAATATGCCTTGCCTATCCCACACTGTAATGAAAGATTTTGCTCCCTGGATAATACACCAAATGAGGTTCTTAAAAACCATGGGATAGGTTTTTAATCATATTTTCGGAAAAACTGAAATTCTATTTTACTGTTTTGAAATTTACATGAATTAGAAATTACATGGGCTGCACAGTGCACATGGTAGCACTGTTGCCTTGCAGCAAGAAGGTCCTGGGTTCAAATCCCTGCCTGGGGTCTTTCTGCATGGAGTTTGCATGTTCTCCCTGTGAATGCATGAGTTTTCTCTGGGTACTC
Source organism: Valencia hispanica (assembly GCA_963556495.2). Lineage (NCBI taxonomy): Eukaryota > Metazoa > Chordata > Actinopteri > Cyprinodontiformes > Valenciidae > Valencia > Valencia hispanica. Next base: position 26,623,809 of record OY747704.1, read on the forward strand.
CAGCTTCCTCCCACAGTCCAACAACATGACTGTTAGGTGGATTGGTTTCTCTAAATTGCCCTTAGGTATGACTGTGTGTGTGCATGGCTGTTTGTCCTATGTGTCTCTGTGTTGCCCTGCGATGGACTGGCGACCTGTCCAGGGTGTGCCCTGCCTTTTGCCCCATGCCCTCCCTGCAACCCTGCATAGGAATGACGGGTACAGAGAATGGATGGATGGATAGAAATTACATGGCCTAAAAAAACTACAGTGTAAAGACAGCGTAATCAGTGTAGAATAATTCTGTCCAAGTTTAACCAGTCTCATTGTCGTGTAGAATTTATTTTCCAGACTTTAAACAAAAGATTTGAAATGATGTCAAGAAGCAAATGCTAAATATAGCAGTGTTTTTCTGACTCAAAGCTGCAGTACAGAAAATATGCTTATGTATTGAAGTTTTATCAATCTTTAAAATGATAGTGGGGTTCAATATTATGATGTATGGCTGGTCCTCCGCAACATTTGTTATTCTTACTACGTCCCCCCTTCGTCCCATTGACCCCTATGTATTTCACACTGATCACCAAATTTTTTTAGCCTATAGAATTCAAGTTTCCGCCTAGTCAGTTGTCAATCAACCTGCATGCGCTTCGCGCAAACCTGTGAAGATGGGGCCACGCAAACAGTCCATTCCTGTTTACAGTCGCCATATTGGAAGAGAGCATCAGTCATGGAGAAGTCACTCACCTCTAAAATGTCCATAACAAAAATAATAGCTTACATTTATATAGTACTTTTTGAGATCCTCAAAGTGTTTTACAACTCCATTATTAATTCATTCTCACACTGGTGGAAGCAAACTATGATTGTAGCTACAGCTGCCTTGGGACAGACTGACAGAGGCCCCTCTGGGCAATACCAGTAGGCAAAGTGTCTTGCCCAAGGACACAACAACATGTAGCAGGCGGAAGCTGCAATTGAACCCACAATTTCTGGGTTGCAGGCTGACAACTCTACCGCTGAGCTACAGCCACCCCGACCACAACACCATTGGGTGATGCTCATTGCTCAATAGCGCCCGCTCCTTTTGTGCAACTTCAAGAGACGACACGTCTGCAAAACTGTCAAGTTGGGACGAGAGGGAACCTGGGGGGGTGGGGGGGGGTGGTAGAGGGATGTTTTGGGAGGGGCCTTGCTACACTTGATTAAATAAAAACTGTTGTTTTTTTACTTCTAAATAGGAACAACAAACAGATCCACCTAATGTCAAACTTCACACCGTATGCATATTGTGTAGTAATAAAATGCACGTCCTTTACCAGAAGAAGTCAAATCCTGAAATCAACTGAATAGCACTTTACAGGAATAGCTTGACTTTCATGATAACTATCATGGCATTTACATGTGGCACAAACTCTTGCCACAGCCCTAGTATCAGATCAATATCAAACTCCAAGAAGTAGAAAAATGATATATCTGAAAGTGTGAGTAAGTACAACAAATAAATAAGCACAATGTAATGCATTATTTCACACAAATTGACTGAAAAAGGTTTTTTGTACATGTGATAACTGTGCATGTCTTCACAAGTTTACATTCTAACAGCTCTAAGGACAGTTTGACCATTAGGACAGATGCAACAATCAACAGGTCTGGCTGAACACTAGACTAGGTGTTGGACTTCTAAACTTGCCTCTTAAAATGCTTTTCGCTGCATCTCCACATTCCTGGGCACATGTTGCAAATTCCCTGGTGGCTTCTTTGAAGGTCCTTTGTCTGACTTTTTGCTGGTTACTCACAGCTGTATAAAAAAGCCTAAACGTTAGATTGCAAAACTCTGCTCCCCTATTTATGTACCTTTTGATCAAACACCAACAATGGGACTAAATTATTCTACCTTGATCTCGGATAGTCAGTGACATAAAAAGAAGAGTGTGAGAGAAGTGAAGGGGTGGGGTGTGGGTGGGGGCTTGCTGTTAAGTACAAATACCCATGTGTCACTTTGCACAGATGCTCTTAGCCGTGTATGGTTATAAACCCTTCTTCCGTCAGCACGGAACTAACAATAGATCGCACCTGTTGGTCCTTACTTCAGAGACACTAGACACCATGTAGACTCTGATAATCTTTACGTGCTGGCTGATGTCATTCAATATGTTGCAGAGTGACACATGCAGACACATCTACAAGTACATTCATATAGACACACCCACCATAACATGCTAGAGCATAAAAGTATGCGAACACAGTTTTGTTTTGTCTATGGTCTGTTTCTCCAATCCCACAAAAGGTATCATCAGATGATGTCCCTTTTCTATGTCTCTGGGAGGAGTGGTAAGTCCTTGACAAGCAGTTTTAGAAACACTTATACAAAGAAATGTCACACAGTGTTTTAATCTGGTGGAAATCCTAAATCTTAATAAATGGTGTAAAAGGAATGGTTTGCAAGACAAAAGTGTAAATGATTACCTTGATGACTCATATTTTAGCTGAAGGTTTTTTTACACTGTACATTGATGTACAAGTATACCCACATTGTATTGGTTCCTTATTACCAGGTTTCTCTATCACCACCCATGGTCAGATTCCAGATTGTTGGAAGGATGGGGAAAGTCCCCTGCTGGATCAGATTAGTTCAAACTGTTCTCTGAGGGATATCTTTTAAAAACATTTAAAAATGGGAAAAAACCCAGGAGCTTATAGCAATACTGAATGAATCCAATCTACAGCTGGAGAACAGTTGAAATTCACTGATAAGCTAGTTTTTGTAAACAGCAATGTATGGAACATTAAAGTGTTATATCTGCTGCATTTTCATACTAAGCAAAAATGTTTATACCCTTTTTTATCATTTTACTACACAGTAAATACCAGTGTATTTTATTGAAGTTATGAGCTTGTCTTTAACTCATTTTAGTCTTTGTGGAAATCCGCATTTTACTCACAGCTGCAAGTCATTTGAGGAATGTCTCTACCAGTTTTGTACATCTAGAGACTAAATTGTTTGCCCACTCTTCAGTGAAAAATAGCTCAAGCTCATCAGGTTCCATGGAAGACATCTGCAGACAGCAATTTTCAAGCCTTGCCACACAATCCTAATGGGATTTAGATCCGGACTTTAACTGGGCTTTTATAACAATTGAATATGCTTAGACCCCAGCATGTTTTCTCTCAGTTTTGCTGCAATTAGCTCCATCCTCCCTTCCATCAACGTTGACCATTTTACCTGTCCCTGTTGAAAAAAGGCACGCCCACCCATAATGCTGCATTCACCATGTTTCACACTTAGAGTTGCATATTAACAGTGATGGACCTATATGTTTATTGTTATACATAACATTTTGCATATTGTCCAAAAAGTTTAACTTTTATCTGCATCTTCCCCATGTTTGCTGCAAACTTTAAATGGGACCCCTTGCGGCTTTCTATTAAGTCTCTTTCTGCGAGCCTTTTCATAAGGTCAGAGTTGTGGAGCTCACAAGTAATAGTAACTCTATTAAAAAATTCTTCTACCTGAGTTGTCAGTCCTTATTGGCTTCTTCTCTTATTTATGCTCTCTTCAGTTTAAGAGAACACCTTGTTTTGGTAGGTAATTTAACACTGCTCTATGAAATATTTAAATACTTTGATCATTTCTTCTTCTTTAACTTCTTCATAACTTTTTATCTAAGCTCTTTTGTGTATTCCTTAGTTTTCATGGTGCATTTTGCTCACTAATGTTCAATTTCTTCACAGAACAGCTGTACTGCTGAGTTTAATTTACACACAAGTGGAATCTATACACTAATTAGATATCTATAGGATATATTCACAAAGCATGTAGTTGCACTAGATTTTACAAATGGTTATGCACTATTGTGTGTTGGTCTATCATATAAAATCCCAATAAACAACACATAATTTTGTATTTGTAACATAAGATGAAAAAAAGTTCAAGTAGTCTGCATAGTTTTGCAAGCCACTCCAGATATGTAAGCTTAGCTAAAATCTTTTGAACATTGAAAATAGTAAGATAACAGATGTGTGGCTCTGTAAAATAAACTTAAGCTTTCAACTTTCCTTGAGAATTTGGATAACATTCATCAAATCGTCTTCTTTCTCAGATTTTGGCAACAACAAAAGCGACACACATTCCCAGTCTGTTTACGGCATGTGCAAAAATCAGAGAAATGTGAAAATGCTGCTTAATGAACATTTGTCAGCTTAGTGCTCACAATTAATTTACAGTCCATCCACTTAGAAAAACCCAAACCCCGTCTTCTTTTGTCATCCACAGAAATCAATTTAGGAAACAGAGAATGGCCTCTCTGGCCCACTCATTATCGTGGCGTACGTTGTTGCATTTGTAATTCTCATGTAATCAAAATTGTCATTGATGTGTGCTCTCGTCCCTCTGGCGAGGCAATTCATGTAACATAGAGGTAATCACAATAACTGTGTAGTGACAGAATATGTTGATTATGTGATTAAGTGTGCATGTAATTGGCATTATTGTTATTTTTAGCTAGAAGTTAATTGCTAATGGAGATCCTAGTAATTGGATCACCGAATGGCAACACTGCAAATCTATTAGCTCCTAATAATTGCTGCAAAGTGAGAACAGAAAGAGTGGGTGGAAGGTGTTTATAGGGGGATAAGTGGCTGTCTCTGCGCTGAAGCAGGGATACAGATAGCATATTTAAAATATGCAGCATTAAAAAGCTAAAATGTTAAACTTGTCAGGTGGATGTTTGAGATGAGGTCCATGTTTATTTTATATTGGTGGTTATCTGTGTTTGTAGTCCTTCAAAATGTGGACTCAGACCTAATTAAAATATTTTATTGCGAAGATGACATTTAGGTAAAAGAAAATACAAACTGACAACCTACGGGTGCATGTAAATAAAGTAGAATTTTATCTAAACGTTTATACATTATATAGATTAATCATACGGTTCAAATAATTATGCTTACAGTTAATAAAACCCAAAATTTTAGTTTTTCAGGAAATTTAAGTATTATATGAGAAAAATTAAGATGAAACTTGCAAAATAACAGTGAAATGTTATGAAGACTGCTGGCTTGACATGTGCCACTAGTCACGCATACCCCCCACAAAAAGGGTAACCCACAACAGGTCTTAACTAAAGCTGGCTGTTTTTTTCAAGAATGATAATGGGAGGTTGTGTGGAAGAAAACAGTTACATACAACATGTAATAAACCAGTGCTCCCTTGGTACCTCAGTAGAGCCAAAGGCTGATCGCATCCAAACTAAACTGCACTGGTGTGGCAATTCATGCAAAAGGAGCCCTGACCAAGTATTATGTAAATATACTGTACACTACATAGACATACTTTTCAGTCAAATGAAATTTCTGTTATATGCTGTTTTTTTATTTTGGTGGTATTAATTAGCTGTAAGCCATGATCCACAAAATTTGCTTACATTACCTATTAAATACATTCCCCTGTGTCCAATAATTCTATGTATTAATTTTGCTTTTGAACTGAAAAACAGACTTTTCTTTGGTATTCTAAATTGCTAAAATGTGACTGTAATTTTAAAAAGCCAAACAAGAGAAATGAAAGAAAGCTAGACCCAAAAAGAATGAAAAGAAAATGTAGTAGAAATGATAAAGATACATTTGAAAGACTGAATTTGCGCATTTCAAAAGGGCAAAATGAAAGGCCTAAAAAGGGAGAAAAAATAAAAAAAGGGACTAGAAAGAGAAGCAGAGAAAGAAAAACACTGGGAAAGAACGACAGGAGCCTGTGCTGTATCATTTGACAAGGGACCTCTCCAGTGCTATCAGATGGAGGCGTCAGAACGATCAGTCTCACACACACATATACACACAAAATCACTCTCTTTCTCAGCCTCTTTCCCCTTGTCTCTTTCCAGAGCAGGCACCAGCCGCTTGCTGATAGAACAGGCCCATTAGGATCCTGCTATCGCCCTCAGCAGCGGAGAGATTGAAAGGCCCAGATAGCTACTCTGCAATCCACACAGTCCCAGGAAAATCTCTCCATATCAATCACCGGATCCCTTACTTGAAACAGAGGGCAAGAAAGTAAAGGAGGCGGCGGAGAGGAAAGGGAGACTAAAAGGCAGATTACACACCTAGTCAGACTTAAAGAGGGATAATTCAGAAAGGAGCGAAAGGGAGAGTTGAGAGGGAGTGACAAAGATTGTCAAAGAAGGAAACAAATTCAGAGAGACAAAAGAGAAAGAGGGAAAAAAGGCTTATTGAAAAAAAGATATCCAGAGTGGCACACAAGATGTTTTAAAGTGAAAGCTTTTATTGTCTGACAGAGATTAATCTTATCTTACAACATAAAGTTTTAGGATGTCATGCATCTCCAAGTGACACATAATAATTCAATAGCAGATAATAGTGTGCTTCCCTACATAGGGCTCTGGTGCTCAGGCCATTATCTTTTACTGTGAGCCAGTGGGGGGAGCACAGTCACTTAGGCAGCAAGTCAGAGGTTCTGAAAGTAATGTCAGGTCAGTGTGGTAAACAGAAAAAGGTGACAGGATTACAAAGGTATGTCCTTTAACGGTCAGAAACTTAACTTGGAAAACAAAGGTCAACTCAGTGAGGCTAGGCTTGCAAACAGCCTCCTATCAGTGGGGACACAGGAACAGTCAGATCTCAAGCCTCTTTTGGATGATTTCCAGAGAAAACACCAGGAAACATTTCATATGCAGTTGTGATTGTGTAAGGTGTAAAATCTGTCACATCTACAGCGCTTAGAACTTTTTGTACAGTTTAAAATTCTGTCACATCACAAACAGAAACAGCAATATTTTTTTCCAGGATTTTCTTTGACAAACAAACATAAACTGGCACTAGCTGTAAACTGAAAGGAGAAGTATACATTGTTTTTAAATGTTTTCCCAAATACAATTTAAATGTTTTACAGAAAAGTGAAGACTCATAAAAGGTGGACAATTGAAAGTAGAAAATGATAAGATTTTTAAACTATTTTTAGCTAATAAAAATATTGGTTGATTAAAAGTCTAATTGTATCCAAAGTATTATCAAAAACTAAAAGAAGGGGATCAATATTATCCTTGATTCCATTCAAGCTATCTTGTTTGCTCTGGCTCTGTGTCTCTGTTTTTTTTCTCTCGTCATTAAATTCAGCATTGAGAGCTCAGCTGAAGGAAACGGACAGAGTTTACCAGTTCTGAAAAAAGGGATTCTTCTATTTTTTCAAACCCTTTCATACCACTAGTTGACACAGGTTACTCAATGTCTGCTGTATACTTCTTGGAAAACAGATAAGAATGCCTTCATTTCCAAAGGTTACTGAGTTCAAATGTTGCAAGAAGATCTTTACTTTAAGGATGACTTGGGCATGTATCCACTTGTAACTTGATAAATAGTTACTTGTCTAAAACAACTTCTTGGTCATAAATGTTATGTCTGCGCATGGTTTAGCAATTATCATATATGGTATAAAAGATTAATGTTAGACCAATCTAATGTGATCATGAAGGCCTTTTGGTCAGAGTTTGCTGGAAGTAAATGTAAGTAAAAGTCCGATTTCTATGGGACTAAAGCTACAATATGGATTCAACCCCTTTTACACATTTAACCCCTATATAACATTTTGTGCACAACCTTCAGAAGCTAGTTGTGCATGTGTGTAATCTATAAAGACAGCTGTTCTGTAAAGCCTTAGATAGGTGTTGGAGAACATTAGAAAATCATGTGGAATTTTCCTTCTACTTCATAGTGATGAACTACATCCCAAAAATGTAGGAATAAACTACATTAAAGTTTATGTTTCCTACATGGCAAAATGGTAAAAGGTTTAAGAGGTGTGAAAGCTTTAGCAAGGCAGTGTACACTCACATGTGCTGTTGTGCCTGCTGGAACTGCTTGTCATTTTTGTGTCTAAATGCAGTTTTTAACAGAGGGGGACCATGGTTAATCTGAGGGACGTTTGTGTTGTTAAGAAACTGGACCTGGAACAAATGGCTGATTGACTCATATGAGGTGGAAACCAACAAGCTCTGTTGGAGCTCCCTAGCTGGCATCTGATTTGGCGAGTGAGTCACATAGATTGAAATAGGCAGTCCGACTTTTCTTGTACAGAGTGACTCAGGACATGAAAACAAAGTTTTAAATTGCCGTGTGCACATAGGTTCTTGTGAAGCTGCCGTTTGTGTGATAGTATGGAAGGCAATGGCTGTGCCTGGAACTTTGGCTGCTCTAATAACACCTTGCCATTGGGAGACTAATGAAGCATGTCTGCTTTCTTCATCTTGACAGAGAATGAGAGGGCGGACACATTCTCGCACAAACACACACAGAGTGATGCAGATTAAGAGAGGTCTGGATGTCACTACAGTAATTGTAACTTAAAGCGTCTTTTCACATTGACAATAAAAAGCAAGACCGAGGGGGGAAAGAGAGAGAGAGAGCACAAATGACAGCGGCATATCTGTGTTTTTTTGTGCTCTGACTTTAAGGGTCGGTGAGTTTGTGGTGCTTATACCTCAGGATGCCGTTCTCATGCCCAGGGGGGCTGTTTGAAGAGCAAGAGCTGATGAGGCTTCACTGAGAAGCCACGCGGTGGTTTAACGGTGCAACTAATATGGCCATTTCCTGAAGTCGTCCAAGCCAAAGTAGCAATTCCATGGAACGGTAGATTTCTATTAATTAAATCATAATTGGGTTTTATATATTTATTTGCCAGAGACATTGGCAGGGAGAAGAGTAAGATTAGGCAGAGATTTGCATGTAAAATGTACGAGCTTCATTAGACTACCTTGGCAAAGACGGAATAGTTTGCTTGCCTGCGGGGCACACAGATGGCTCTGTATGTTTGCTAATTTGCTCTCCTTTCAAGGTCATTAGTTCTGTTTGGAGAACTATTGAAAAGTTTATTTGAGGTGGGTAAGTTCTTAGAATGCTTATAATGTGACAGCCTCTTTTTTTATGTTTGCCTGAAGTTAAGACTTCTGCATCATTAAAGGGATAGTTCAGGATTTTTGAAGTAAAAAATATTTTAAAAGTTTTAAGTTTTAAGAAAATCCAAATTCCCCACTAGCTCCCCTTCCCCTTCTCATCCCCAGGCCAAATGCCTCATTGTCTTATTGGTTTAGTTGTCTTAAAGCAATGATCACAGAGTTTTTTTTTTTTTTGCAGCTTTAGGTTAACAAAGCTAGTTTCAGCAGTTCCATGCAACCATCTCTGTCCAGAGATTTCTTTCAGCTGCTGAACCTTCTGATTCTTGAAGTAAATACATAGGAAAATGAAGCACAGATGATCTTCAAAGTATATGACAAAATATAACTGGAAACAATCTTGTATGGTATTTTCCACTTTCCCTGAACACCCATTTACAGTGGCAGCTATACTTTATCTCCTATGAAAATCATCACTAGGCCAGAAAGAACAGTATGGCAGAGTGCAAAAAAACTCAAAAAACACAGTGATTGGGTGATCAAAATGTCTATCTGAACTTATCCTTATTTACAGTTTGCAGCTGAAGGTGTTAGGACAAGGAATACTCCCTGTCTAGATTATCTCCCATGACAGCCGAAAATAATTTCTAATGAGATAATTTTTTACAAATACAAAATGAGAGTAATGTGCACTGCTCTGATCCACCTCATTTTATTCTGATACATAACCTTAGGGCCACAGAAACCCCTGATGTTTTTAAAAAGAAGCTCAAGACCTTCCTTTTTAGATTGGCTTTAAATTAAATTATTTAATTGAGTTTTTATTTTCTATTATTATTCGTATTATAATTTATCTTTTTATTTTTATCTTTTTATCATTGTTGTTGTTGTTTGTTGTTGTTCTTCTTCTTCTTCTTCTTCTTCTTCTTCTTCTTCTTCTTCTTCTTCTTCTTCTTCTTCTTCTTATTATTATTATTATTATTATTATTATTATTATTATTATTATTATTATTATTATTATTTGTTGCTGAAGTGTTTTTACGAATTATTTCATACAGACTAACTCCAGTGTTTCCTTCTTAGGGATCCTTCTCCCTGGGGTGCCCTGCCAGTTTTGCAGCCTTATGGCTGTGCTGTGGATACCTGCCTGCCCTGCTCATGGCAGTCCCTGTGGTGACTCTTCTGTGGGGTGGCTTCCTGTGTGGATAGACCTCCCAAATATTGTTTTCTCACAGTGGAATCATTCTAGATGTTTATTTGTATTGTATGCTCACTTAAAGAGATAGAAACGGACTGAGCAGTGTTTTTGCAGTGAAGGGGCGGGGGAAGGGATGTGTATGTGCCTTGTGGGTAGTGAGAGTTTAACTGGTTGTGTATGATCAATTTTGTTTTATGCGTTTTCTTTGTTTTTTTTTTCTATTTTTATCATGTAAAGCGCTTTGTGCTGAATTTGTTATGAAAAGTGCTCTAGAAATAAAATTTGATTGATTGATTAAAAACAGTAAAGCACCTCTCTTAGTATTTTATTTAAAAAAATGATTGACATCAAGCTATTTAGTTTTTTTTCTAATAAATAAATAAATAAATACACACACACACACACACACACACACATACATATATATATATTCCATTTTTTATTTTACTGGTCTGAACACCTCAAAGGCCCTGATTGGTATAAATTCATATTAGTTGGTTTTGGAGACTGAAGTTAAAGACTAATCAGAGGGGTCAAAAATCAAAGTGAACCTCTACATTTTAAAATAACTCCAACTCCAAAATCCACTAAAGGTTTATGGAAACACTATCACATAAAACTGAATGGTCACATTGGCTTTGGGTAGTTATGCACACCAACTTCGATACTATTTTTACTCTTGAACTGTATGTATAGGTCAGTGTGGCACCAATGGTCTGTGCGAAGTGTGCATTGAGAACAGAATTTTAAATATTTTAAGGGATAGTTTGGATTTTTTGAAGATGGGTTATTTTAAATGATTTGGAATTGATCCCTTATGCTCTAGCAGTAAGATGTCACACCAAGTTGGTAGAAAAGGGAATAAATCCTCAGAGTGGTGGAAGGCTCATAATCATATCCCATGTTTTAGCTGATACTAGCAATGTAAAAACAACAACAAAGAAAACTAGAAATTTTGGGATACAATGCTTTTATAGTCAATTTTAACTACATTTACAAAATAAATTGTTATGTGTGTCACTGTTTTTTTAGGTGGAGTAAATTTTTGCATTTTGCAACAGGCTTGTAGCGGTTTCATTGATGGTACATTGTTGTGCTCTTCCATGTCTAGTTCTTTGGAAATTTTCCTGTCAGACTTGCGTCCAGCTGATCCCGTGGATCAGGTGGATTGATGCAGCTGGTCACCTCAGCCAACATAGCTTTTCTGTAGTGACATGAAAGTTGTTCAGATGAGAAATTAGTAAAACTGTAGACAAGTAATATCCACTAAAATAGGATTGTAATCCATGAATATAAACAAATTGTTGTATAGTTTCTTTTAAATTGTTAAAATCAGCTTAAACTAGGGGTGTTTCTGACTAGCTGATAGCCTTAAAGGACTCGTTCATTGAGAAACTGTGTAATACTTGTTCTTTTTGAAATACAATTGGTCACTTTTGCCTTGTTTTCACTGAGCGGTGTGGTCCGGACCATTGTCCTGTGGACCTACACCTGAAGGGAGACCAGTAATGGACTGGTACGGGCCTGCTGTATGGGCTGCTTTTACAATGGAAACAGAAAAAAAGGCAGGGGAAACGCTCCCATGAAAAGTCAGAATTACGCAATAGCGGAGAGAGCTGCACCATTACGCTTTTGAGATGCATATGCATGCTGCACGTTAACATTTTCTTTAACCCCCATTGTCTACGTTAGTCACAGAAAGGAAATAGATGGCAAAAATGAGCGACTCAGAAAAAGCCAGTCTCTTTTATGTCACAGAGAAAATGAGTATTCATGATCTTGCCTACCTTTGGTTTGTGACCACCAATGGAAAGGAGGTATTGATTTTGCAGCCTGGAGAGAGCAGAGTACATCTCTGCTAGTACAGTAGAAACTAACCATTAACAACTCCACAACATGGGGGAACACATTCAGGTTAGTGTTATTTGTTTAGAAAACACATCAGCATTGCATTTTTCTCCCAAGAAAGAAGAGCTGAGGAAGAAATGGTTGGAATGTGTCTTTGGAACACCACCAGCGAAGTAAGTTAAGTTAGTGTTTTGCTCAAAGGCAGCATAAAAGTCACATTGCTGTTAGCAATCAGAGGCGAGATGTTTGCTTATTAATGATATGCAAACATAATCCTGTCGTTTCCCCCCACCTACTCCTCTGATAAACTTAAGCATTTTTCCCACAGAAAACGACTCAAAAGGAGTTCATTCATACTAGAAACCACAATAAATCTGTAAAAAAAAAAACGAATGAATGAGACCTTTAAACTACACTTTTAAAACTTTTAAAAGACTCAGCGAAAATACATCTTTCTTTGTAAATATGCAACCTAATGCATATGTAGGCTTTAACTGTTAAATTCAGCTTTGACTCATACTTATTGAAGATTCAAGATTGTAGACAATTAATATCCATTATTATCCTTTATCCGTATCAAAATAAAGCTCAGGTGTAATATTGTAAATATTCGGAAATGTAAACTAACACATAAAATGTCAATTTTGTGGTCTTAAAAAATTTACCAATAAATATCTTGTCCAGATCAAAACCAGTATTGTGTTTCTTCTACAATTAGCTCCTACAAACACTAATGAGTACGAGTCAGACATCAGATACCAGGATGTTTATCTAAACAATCTCTGGCCGTGTCTTAGACTTATTACTTCACAGGGACAGAAGCTGAACCAATTTTTCTAACCATGCTTTTCTTCCCTCTTTATACAGGTCCTGTTTAGTTTTCTCATGCAGGAAATGAGTTTTGACATAATGGATTTTTTTTTTTTGCTACGACATTACATAAACACTGACAGGACTGGCACAGTGCGCAGCAGAGGTTGCTAAGGCTTTGTTGGCTTTGTTTATCCACAGGCAAACTGGCCTTCCTTTCATTTTCAAATGTTTGTAGGCAATTTAGACACTGTATATGATTTTTTAATTTTATTTATAATAAACAAAATATTTGTCAGGGACCTAAACAGATTTTTGGAAATAATACATTTTGACACAAAGATTCAGACAATTAGCTATGTAAATTTAGCTAACTATCGTTTGTGCTACAGCAATCTGAACCACTGCCATCAAAATTGGAATAACTTCTGTATTAAGCTTTAGAGACCTTAGATAAAAAACTGTATTGTTCTTCACCATAATCGATATAAAAAAAGAAAAACCTGGTTACATACTGATTAGTTTGACATACAGCTTCTTTTAAAGCATCCATATTCCTTCAAACTTTTTACATTATCCAACATAAACCAACATAAAGTAGTGGATAATTATGACGAGTAAAAAAAAATTAGATGAAATGAAAATATATATATATATATATATATATATATATATATATATATATATATATACAAAGGTTGAACACTACTTTATGTTGGTTTATCATATAAAATCCCCCCAAAATATGTGAAGTTGGTGTTGTGAGATAATGTAAAAAGGTTGAAGGAATATGGATGCTTTAAAAAAAGCTGTATGTCAAACTAAATATATATATATATATATATATATATATATATATATATATATATATATATATATATATATATATATATATATATATATGTTGGACTTCACAGAACAGCTTTATTAATACAAAGTCATAGACATCCACCTAAACAGTCAGCAAGGATAGTAACTCATATAGTGCAGGAGTTCCAGTGATCCAACGTTCAGGTGGGATCATCTGTCAACAGGAAAACTAATGTTTGTGCAATCTACAATCTAGTCCCTATAAAGGAGAGGCAAGATTAAAATCCATTGAAAACAGAAATCTGTAAGAACGCCTGTTCAATCCATTGTTTACAAAGGGAACGTGTATGTTACAACTGCAACCCATCCAGACTTCAACATCGGCCTAAACTCACAGGCCTAGCAAGGAGAGTACTAATGGTAGAAGTTGACAAGCAGCCAATGGTCATTCTGGCGAAGCTCCATAGATCTGCACATCAGCGGATAGAATTGTCTGGGCTCCCTATATTTTTATGGAGGAGTGGCAAAAAGAAATCAATTTTTTAAAGGGAGCCACCAGATGTACTGTTTACATTTCAAGAAAGATGTTTTTAGAGATTTTGTGTTTATATAAAACACGGGGAAGAAGGTGCTCTGGTCAATAGGGACCAATAGGGGGCTATATGTAAAAAAACGAACACTGTCCTGTGTTAACCTGGTGCAACACTATCCTGCTTCACTCACAGTTGATGGGACATTGCCTAGGGCTAAATGCAGGATAAACCTGGAAAAGATTCTGTTAGACGTTGTAAAAGAGTTGAGACTGGGAGCAGGTTCACCTTCCAGCTGGACATCGACCCTAAACATGCAGCCAGATGTCCACTTGAATGGTTTAGATGAAAGGATATTCATGTATCATAATGGCCCAGTCAAAGTCTAGTAAAAAAGTGTGTCAGGAGATATATTGCAAATAAAATATGCTAAAATCTCTATCCACCTCTAGATGTGAAAAGATGGGAGAGATACCTGCATAGGATGTCCATTTGTAACTGTAGTGAAAGGTGGCTATAGAACAAAAAACAAATTAATTAATTTCCTTCCACTTTATAATTATACGCCGCGTTTTGTTGGTTTACATAAAATTCCAGGAAAATACATGTTGTTGTAATGTTAAAATGTGTTTGTTACGTATGTGTCTGGATAGGACAAAGTCTTGATAGTGGAAGTTGGTCAGAAAAAAACAAACACGACAGTATTCATTAAATAGAGAGCAAGAGAAATAGTTATAGGTCTGTACCTGTTTAATTCAAGTCAATGCCGTAAGTTTGATCATTCAGAATTAGTGTGTCAAACTCTCTGCCTTCTGATATAGGCAACAGCACTGGAACTTACAAGAGAAAAGTTTAATCAGCCTAAGCAGTATTGGGGATACTGTGCAGCCTTTGCATAGCAGACAAAGAATAAAAAGAATCACTTTTATTACTATCTAACTGCAATTAGTTTAACCCTTTTATCTCTCACCATTTGTAACGCTATTTGGGCCATTTCACAGAGCCTGGAAATTTGGGCAGTAACAGTGAAATTGATACAGTGCAAAAGATACCATCAGCCTAGAGGGAAGGGTCGGCTGTGCAGTGGGTAGGCTTCTTATTTCACAGTCTGTCTTTACTACTTAAATCCAACTGGGAAGTAGCAATGAAGGACTTTCTGTTTCATTAAATCCTTTTTATTTTCTTATTTCACATTTTACTCAAAAACCACAGTGAATGATCTATGTATTGTCAACATAATGATCTATGCCAAGTTAAACAAGAAATATATTTTTGCTAACTTGAAAAAATTACCTAGACATGTTCACAAGAAGGTCTTTTGCCACTCGTACTTCAGCATCCATCTCTGTGCTGTAAAACACTTCCTACTCTTCTTCATGAGATCGAGAATCTGAAATATTCTCTTCCAAAATAATAATATCACTAAGACGTCTCATTAGCATGCAGTGCAGGGAAGAAGTCTTTAATGAAGGTATCAGAAGAATCTTATTGTCTGGGGATTAACACTTTCTTTTTCTTAAAAGCCATTATTCAACATTGACTAATGAACGTATTGTATTTATTTGTGTTATTTTTGGTATTCTCTTCATGTTAATTGGCTGTTCTCATATTTCTGCTTTTTATTTATATATTAATTTCTGTTTTCTTTCTTTTTTTCAAAATAGGGCGTTGCAATTACTTCAGCTATTGCAGTGGAGTTGGAGGTTACAAAGATTTGTTTATTTCAGCCCAACTTTAAACTTGAGACTGACAGGAGCTCCAGAAAGATGCATAGCTGGTTTAGTTATTACTTATTTTGCATTTTTATGCCCTTATAAAAAAAAACACAAAAAACAAAAAACGTGTTAAACAGAAGTATATTTAGAGATATCGGATAGAGTATAGGATAGATACATGTAAATAATGGTTCATATGTGTGTATTATATGTAGTATGTTTTGGGAAACTCACATTTGTAACAATTGTAACACTTTTAACCTGATTCACTGTAAATAATTAAAGGTAGAGACAGAATCAGGTTTCACTGAAATTAATCTAAAAGATTACGATGTACATACAGGGTCCACCAGTTACCTGGAATTACTCACTTTCCCCTTTGCCGATTAATGTCTTGTTGATCCATGTGCCGTGTAAAATGCTGCTCTGTGATTGGTTGCGTTGGTCTCATAAAAATCGGAACCATAAGTTTAATAGCATAACTAACTATTACAAATATGCTGCTCCACAAAAAGGATATAACAAGAGGAACAGCAACAGAAACCAAAAAAAAAATTTTACTCTTCTTCCATGTTTCAATTTGCACATGAACCAAATCTGTGCATGACTGGAGTAAAAGAAGCCCTGAGTAACAGCTTAAACTATGATTGTCTGTTATTTAACCCAAAAGTTTATTTTCTGAGTTTTCAATTTCAAAGACTTATTTTGTGTTTTTTTTTTTTTTTTATCAACTTCAGAAACGGGGTTGAGGCAAGATGCTAACTCTGCCCTGGCAAAATATGACCAGTTTATATTTCTCTAACACAGAACTCTGCTGTTCAAGCTAAAGGTGTGAGATTATATGTTGGATAGTTTTACATGCATGACAAGATTTTCAGTCCTTTCACTAAGTGAAGAGAACGTGTTTAGAACACTGGCAGAGAAATCGGTCGAGGCACACTGCCACATGGCCAAAGACTGTGAGCCCACTGTTGGCAGCCTCAGAGGGGATGGCTGCATTCCAATCGACAGCGAGGACTGAACGGATGAGCAATCTTAAAGCAGTTTGAATTAGGAAATGTGAATTTAAAATTATTCACTGCACCTGTCAGTGGTCATAATTTTAATGCTAGATTTGTGCAATCCAGGTGTGCATCCATAAGAACCCTAATTGCAGGATTCTAACTGTGCAGCAGGCTGAAATAGCCAAACAAGAAATTGCCAAGTAATATCGGTTACAAACAAGAAAAATAATAAAACGTTTGGGCGGGGGAGGGTTGGAAGGTTATTCTCTTTTCCTTCCTAAAGATTACCGTTTTCTGTTTGGGAAAGCCCCTGACTCTCTGTGACTAATGGCGTACGCACTGATTCATTCTTGTCTGAGGTCAGACGTTACAGACCTTAAAAACTTCCTGCTTTGTACAAGAACTGGGAAGAAAAAGTTGTTGCCTCAACAGACTCTGGTGTGAATACATAAAAAGGTACAGCTGATAACAAAAAAGGCTAATATATGTGTATTAATATAGTTATATTGGTGAATAATGTACATTTTTGAATTGCGTACGTATGTATGTTTTTGTGTGTGTAACCAACCAAGCTCTAATGGCTTTGTGTGAGAGATAGAATTGACTGTACGGCTCTGACAGTGAAAAGAGAATAACAGGGAGATGAGGAGCACAGAGGAAAAAGAAACAGAGAGGGAAAGAAGTACAGGCACTCAGACACTCATTAGGCACCAGACGCTATCTGGAGTGTGTCAATAGAGTCATGTTAGTGGGGTGTTAAAGCATTGACCAAGATACACTGAGAGAGGTGGGGAAAGACGAAGAGAGAGAGAGGGGCAGAACGGGAAGGATAAAGCGAGTGCTCTCCCACCATTGCAGCACCTGTCACACCTTGAGATAATCATCCATCATGTCTTGCCAGTGACTGGAGAGTGTGTGGTCCTTTTTAATGGTTGCCATTGACACGATTCGTCTTCCCCGCCACCCACAGCCTGTCACCAAATTGCTACTGTTGCAGCAGGGATACATTTTTTTGCACCTGTGCTAAGATGAGATGTGTGCATTTCTGGTTCTGAGAAAGGTACGCCGAGGAAAGTGTGATTTCTGTGCGTTGATAGAAGGTAAGGAAAGTGGCAATTTCTATTGTCAAAACCCAGGCAACTCGGGCATTCCTCAACAGATCAACTCGGAGCGTGACAGAAAAGGAGTCCCTGAAGTTTTAGTGTTGCTGCGTTGTGAAACTGAAACACAAGCACTTTATTTGATTGATGCACTCACTGGCCACTTTATTAGGTAAAGCTTACCATTACCAGATCCCCCCCCATGCCTTCACAACTGCCCTAAGTCCTAATGGCATGGATCAACAAGATTTCAGTCCATATTGTGATGATTGCATCTTCTGCAGATTTGTCAGCTGTATATCCGAGATATAAATCGCCTGTTCCACCACATCAAATTGATATCAAATGACTGTGGAGGACATTGCAGTCCAGAAACTCATTGTCATGTTCATGAGTCAGTTTGAGATGATTTGAGTTGATATGACTTATGTGACATGGTGCTTGAAGTAGCCATTTCAAGATGATTACACGGCGGTCAAAAAGTGATGGTCAATAACATAATAGGATTGGCTGTGACACTTAAATGATGCTCAATAAGTAATAACTCGCACTGTCAAATGTGGTAATAAAATATCCTAACATCATTATACCACCACTAGCAGCATGAATATTTAGTAAGTGTTTAATGTTGTTTATGCCAAACTCAGGTCCTACTATCTAAATATTGCAGCTAAAGTGGACATTTATCAGACCAACATTGTTTAAATCTTTTATTGTCCAAGTTCAGTGAGCCTGTCTGAACTGTAAACTTGGTTTCCTGGTTTTGACTTACAGATGTGTGAGTTCAGAGATTTTTTTTTTCTTTGTTCACACAGCTAGTTACATGCGGTTATTTAAGCTACGATTGTTCTTCTATTATCTCAAACTAGTCTTTCAAATTTCCTCTGACCTCAGATTTATGGAGAATGGTCTGAAAAAGATCCAGTGAGCACCAGTTGTACAGATGAAAATGCCTTGTTAATACAATGGGGTTGTGCATGGATATCACAGTAGAACAGCAATTTCTACTATAGTCAAATCAGCCCATTTGGGGCCAGCAATCATGTATTGTTCAAAGTCACTTAAATCCAGTCTCTTCCCCATTCTGACGCTCACTTTGGACTTTAGCAAATCGTCTCAATTTGTGAGTTGATGCCATGTGATTCACTGATTTGCCATTTGTTTTAGCAAGAACCTGTGCAGGTGTGCCTAATAAAGAAGCCAGTTAATGTATTCTGCACTTTGACCAGGCTTTCTATTGTGTTACAACAAAGATTACCTCCTGAGCTGTAAACAAAAAAGTTAGGGCCTGATTGATCAATATTCCAAATAAAGACTGCAAAATTCCAAAGAAAATTGCATGAGAGGCGTGTTCATTATTTGCGGGTGATCTAATAAGCTTGTCAGTGCAAGTCATAACAGGCACAAAGAGCAGTATTCAAATGAGGACTTTGTGTCCGTTACTGTGTGAGCCAGCCTTCCTGCCCCATGCACTGCGCCACACCCAGAGAGAGGAGGAATAGGCCCAGTGGATTCATGATGCGTCTTTGGCAAAAAAAGGGAAAAAAAACTATTTGGCTAGAATGTCTGGGAATGTTCTTTTGTGTTTGTCTTTAATAAACTTAATGCGTGCGGTGTACATCCACCGCTCTCTGCTCCATGCAGGCGCCATATTGCAGAGACAGCAGGACCAGACATGTTGGGTGCATGGTGAGCTATGATGCATCTTTGGAAAAGAAGGGAGAAAAAATCTACATACCTGTCAGTTTTATGGCCATTAGAATGTTAATTGCTATTAGGTTAGAATGTATGTGAATTATATTTTGCGTTTGTTAGTAATAAACCTGTGTTGAATTGTGTTGGCGCAAAGTTAAGGCATACCTTTCAGAGGAGGTAAAAACAGGCGCTGAAACAGTTGGTACCAACAGTTTCAGGTATGATAAATCACACTGCGAGTGGAACGCCAACTTATTTGCATGTTCTCCTCCCAGTATTTGCCTTCTGACAGAAACGCCTAAATTAAATATTCATCAAGGGCAAAAGCATCTTGCTGCACGTTTAACAGGCGCAGTCCTCCCTAGGCCTGCTTAGTAAATTACCTGCTGCATAATTTTGCGCACACTGTTAGGTTTGCGCACGTTTTAACAAGTGTAAACCTCATATAAATCAGGGCCGTAGTGTACATAGAAGCTGTAAATGTGGTAATCTGGAGTAAGAATCTGAAGATATGTGCCTCACCATGGTCTTGCCAGGCCTGGTCCCAAGGAAATTGTGGTGAGGTGATCTCAGACACTGGAAAAGGCGTTAATAGTGCATTTAACATGACTAGATGTCCCGTGGTGCAGTTAGGCACGCGAACGGAAGAGGCCTAGCTAATAGGAGAACTTTGGTGGGAGGGTGGCACACACCCAGGGCCTCTGGCGGCCCTTCAATAGAGGACCGCAGAGATGCCTGCCTGCTGTGGTTTCTGGGTTTTAGATGATTCTAGTTTCAGGTGACATGCCTCATGCTCTATTAGCAGACTCTTCCGACCACAGTTTTCTTTGGCAGCCGCACAGGTCGAGACTACAGAAGCTCTGAGCAGAACCAGTTTTCCGCACGGCATCTTTCTCCTCTTCAATCAATTACACACACACATAAATAAACCTATGCAGAAACACATTTGCACGACCAAATCTATATTTTTTTTATATATTTACACATTTCAGACACATAGTCAAACATGATCATGTACAGTTACTGACAGACAAGCCCTGCTGTTGGACTCACTAGTAAATAGAGTCTGTTGATGTACATAATAGGAGCCCAGTGCACACACGCACATACACATACATATATTTTGTCTGAACCAATAGTGTAGACATGGTAGCAGTGAAGGATTGAGGCTCCAGTGGTGTTTGTTAAGTACAGCGCTGTGTCCAAACATCCTGCTCATTCCTGTGAAGTGGTCACACACTGGTCCCTCTCTTTCTGCCAGTATTCAGCACGCTGGCATACAGTCTGGGTGGCATGGGGCCTCAAGTCTGAGTCAAAGGTCTGTCTCCGTGGCTCATGCTAGTCTTCCTTTTTCTCTATTTACCTTCTGTGACCGTCTTGCTGTCAGTCCTAAACTGAGAGCAGATGGCAGAAATTTGTTCTCTTTCAGTGACTAGTGTGAGTTGATAATGCAGCTATGTAGTAAATGTGTCATCTTCCTCAAATTGAATGGAAATCTACTTCCCCTACTGTAAGAATGCTGACTTTTGTCTTTTGTCTATATGTCAAGTGTTTTATAGAACCATGTTTTTATGCACAAAAGCACGCTTTGTACTGTTGAAATCATAATTCCTGTAGTTATTGTTCAGCAATAGTTCCAAGAGATTTCCACTAGTGATATCTCAATCATCATCTCAGTTGGATATTGGCATCCTCTGAAAAACTGTATTATCCTGCATCATCTAACTGTGCTCAATCCAAGATTTGAAAATACTTTTATACGTATTTTGGTTTTAACAAAGGATTATCAATTACTTAAATGACAAGGACTGAAATCTGCACAGCATATACTTCTTGCTGCGATGAGAATGTTTTAAGCTCCCAGTTTGGTTTACACACTTATTGAAGCAGCCATGGAATTTTTATTTATTTTATTTTTTTAGAGTGACTGAAACAAAAATAGGAGAAATCTTTGCTTATGTATATTAAATGCTAAACATCTTAACTGAAACAAATGTAAAAGAGACCGCAAGCCTAAATGATGATGAATAACAATATATTTGGTGAAAAGCTTTTGTTCTTTTTGCAATATAAAATGGAATGTTCAAGCCAGTTTGCACGATATTACAATATATTGTTCTATCAAAACAATCATCAGCGCAGCTTTGGCTGTATGTTTAGAGTCGTTCTCAAATGTGAACTTCTATTCTGGTCACAATTCTTTTGCGGTTTCTAACAGGTTTTCTAGCAGGATTTTCCCTGTTTTTGTCTCTATCCATCTTACCATTAACTTGGACCAGCTTTCATGTCCCTAATACAGAAGGACATTACCTCAGTAAGATGCTGTACTGTTAAGCCTACTTTTCACCAGACACAAAAGCGGCGCATAACGTCTATGAACCGTAACACACAGCTGATACCTGATAATCAATAGGTCTGTTTCCTCAGGGCTCGAATCGGATGCATACCAGAAGCACTGTGTTGCAGCCCTCTTCTAAATTTACATGACGGGTCTGTTGTTTACGTGCTACACTTCAAAAATACATCAGAGTAGACAGGAAATCAGACATGGGAGCACTGTAAAGCATCCGGCAATTTTCAAAATAAAAGATAGGTACAGATTTCTGATTGCTTAACTACTAATCGAATGCATACCGGAAGCATTGTGTTGCGGCCCTCTCCTAAATTTACACGGCGGATCTGTTGTTTACACGCTACACTTCTAAAACACCTCAAGCTCAGCAGTTTAGACACGAATAGACAGGAAATCAGACGTGGGAGCAGTGTAAAGCATCCGGGAATTTTCCAAAATAAAAGTTGGAAAATAATAAATAATAAAAATTCTGATTGCTTAACTACACATAACAAAATAACAACATGTCATTACCTGTGACACCAGGTTTGAACTCAATGAGTCTAATTTTGCTGGGTTTCATCATGAACGACGAGAAGGTAATCCTTGAAGTGGAGAATCACCCATTTAATATGATACGAGTGATCATTTTATTACCAGGACACTGTGAAAAAGATAAAGGCATTTACAAAAATATCTGCAGTTTTGGGAGTGGATTGTGAGTTTATGATAATTACTCATTTAGAATTAACTTTTTCTGCATACTACCCATTCAGTTATGCAATTGCAATTCTCCTGTGATTCCATGATCTCCTGGGACCAGCAGGGTGGAACATATTTGTGAGTGATACGTATCTAAAATGCTCCCAGTGGCAAGGGACATGTTGCTGAACCCGCGAATAAAACCCCTCTATTACATTACGCACTGCTTACTCGTCCGGTGGAAAGCAAGGGTACATTTTGATCCACACATACTATTTTCCATAAGAGAGAGACGTTTCATTGAACACTCATCAGACCAGAGCATCTTATTCTACATGCTTAGTGTTTTGCCATCACAGCTAGTAGTGAACTGCAAATGCAGCCTCTAATGGGGTTCTATTAACAACTGCTTTTCCTCTTTACAGTCCTACATAAAGGCCAGACTTGTAGAGTGGACTTTGTTGTTCTTTTGACAGATTGTCCCACCTTTGTTTTGGGTCACTGCTGCTCCTCCAGAGTTACCATGCATCTCTTGGCATCAGTATTGGTGGACTACTTTATCCCTGACTTGTAAATTGAACAAAACTGTACACATTTTACTCACTGACTTCTCAAGGGAACTGTTTGAACTGGATTTCACTTCAGACTACTGAAGTAGGGTCTGAATAGTCACTCTGTTTACATTTTTTATAGAAAATATTTCAAACATTGTAATTTTTCCTTCTACATCATACACATGTTTGTGTTTGTTTTTAACATGTGACAGTAATAAAATACATACGCTTGTGGTTGTAATGTGACAGAAATAAAAGGGTTTTAAAAATACTTCTGCAAGGCACTTAAATGGCACACTATCCTGATTCTTTAGGCATGAAAACTCTCGACCCACTAAACACATGTTCCCAAATCCTTTAACATTCATTGAATACTAAAAAAGTATGGCAGTCCTTTTTAAGGCTATTCAAAATGGATTGTGGCATGCTGTAAATTAAAAAAGATTAATGTCTAATGCTGAATAGAGAGAAGCACTGGGGTAGGTTTCTTGACTTAAAGAGAGATCATTTTGACAACGGTGTTCATGCATCAGTATCCTGATGTGCAGCTGTTTATGTTGAGCTGTATATTTGCTGTATAATCTGCATGGAATCATATTTTCAAAAGATGATATTTTCATCGAGGATGATCTGATTTTAATGAAAGCTTCTGTCACTCACAGGACAAACCTGTGTAATTTATTTGTATGTACAATGTCTGAGGGGAAAATGGCAGGCAAACAAGCAATGTTCAGGTGAGACCAAGCACTGACATAAAGCAAGCACAAAAAGACACACATACCTGTATACCTGTGTTTATGAGGATCTTGGTATAGTATTTCTTTGACCAATCATGGAATTGGAATTACTTTAGGCTGGAGCTATACACATCAGGGGCAACTGTGGCTCAGGAGGTAGGAGTTCGTCCAGTAACCGGTGAGTGGCCAGTTTGAGCTCTGCTCCATCCGTCTTGATCCTTGGGCAAGACACTTCACTTGCCTTGCTGGTGGTGATCACAGGGCACGGTGGCACCTGTGTATGACAGCCTTGCTTCTGTCAGTGTGCTCCAGGGCAGCTGTGTGTGCATGAATGATTGAATGAATGAATGTAGTGTAGAGAGCTTTGTAGTCTGTAAAAATGTGGACTGTAAAAGTGATATTTAAATGCAGGCCATTGTGACTATCTGCTAGAACTTTAGATTACTGTTCAAAGTATGTCAAACATATTAAACATAACACAAACTTTTTGTACTTTCTGTACTTTTTATCACTTCTTTAAAAAAGATTTAGAATTAGAAATCCCTGATAAAATAAAGTAGGTTAAACTCTGCTACGGTTTACATGTTGTAGTCATCTAAACTCCATTATCAAATATAAAGTATACAGGACAAAAAGAATATAGTATTTCTGAAATGCTTTAATCCTTGACTGTAGACTAGGTGACTAACTACTTACTAACACTTACTTTGAATAGTCAAACAAAAAATTCTTAACATGAAGCTTAAGGAACTGTCAGAAAATCTAAACTTACATTCCGGATTGTGTATAGATCTGTGTTCTGATTTATGTAAATTAACAAATTAATTTACTAGCTGTCATGAAGGGATTCTCTTTCTTGGGGTACATTTTACCATTACTGTTTTTATTACATAAACAGAGGTATGTTTGATGTTTTCTTTCAGGGGAGATTACTACTCCCACTGATCTGTTTTTAAACAAGGCATGACTTGTACTTAATATTTGGGGGTGGTGGTGGGGGGGCATCAGTCAGATTACACTGTTGGGTATACAACGAAGTAGATTTCACAGTCCAAAACCATGACTGTTACGTTAAGTGGTCTCCTTAGGTATGAGTGCGTGTATACATGGTTGCTTGTCATTTGTGTCTATATGTTGCCCTGCAACAGACTGCCGGCCTTTTCAGGGGGTCCCCTGCCTCTTGCTGACTGACTGCTGGAGATAGGCACTAGGCTGCCACAATCCTGCAAGGA
The DNA here is from genome assembly GCA_963556495.2 of Valencia hispanica. Lineage (NCBI taxonomy): Eukaryota > Metazoa > Chordata > Actinopteri > Cyprinodontiformes > Valenciidae > Valencia > Valencia hispanica. The sequence continues at coordinate 26,648,958 of OY747704.1, forward strand.
TACGTTTAGACTATGCATGGATAGGGGGACAGACAGACAGACAGACAGACAGACAGACAGACAGACAGACAGACGGACGGACGGACGGACGGACGGACGGACGGACGGACGGACAGACAGACAGAGACGGGTGGATGGATGGATGGATGGATGGATGGATGGATGGATGGATGGATGGATGGATGGATGGATGGATGGATGGATGGATGGATGGATGGATGGATGGATGGATGGATAAACTGAATGCATTTATATGACAAATTCTCTCCATATTTTTTTATTCAACTACAATGAAAAGTAAACAGATATGCCATGATTTAAATACGTGTGTACTAAGTTTTTATTTACAAGTACAAAATGGGAGTAGGAAGAGTTGAAAAGGTGATTTATCGACCTGGAGCTTACAAGTAGTGTACCTGCATTTTACATTTGTCTAAAATATCTAATTAACTCAACATATCACTAACAAAATAAATTATCCCAACACTTGCTCACAAAAACACTGCTATAGCTACAACCAAGCACACTTCCTTTAAAAGTTGTTTGGCTCAGATATTCCAGGAGCAGCCCAACGAGCTGGCTCATGTGACCATCATTGACGATGGTATTTACATTCAGCTCATGGTGAGGTGTTTGCTGAGAAGGATAATTTGACAGTCAGATAAACAGACAGACAGACAGACAGATGGATAAACAGAGTGTTGGCTGAGGACAGAGATCTCACTGTCAGTCTCACTGCCACACTGTTCCTCACTCATGCCCAACAGCCACGGGGCAATATTTGAGCAGACAGTCAGCAAGTCTTCCAAATATTGAACAACATGCTGTATCTGTTTTTTTTCCAAGCGGGTTTTGGACTGGCTCTCTCTGTTTGCTTCTTGATCGTCTTCTTGTGGCGTAATATTGCCTGTGGGTAGCTTGATCAAGTCTCTCCTCATCCCTTCTCTCTCCTTGTCCTTTTTTGTCCAGCTTTCTGCCTGTTAGATAATAAATCATATAATTTGAACTGCATTTTAATATGAAACTAAAATTTTATGCTATGAAATTCAAGTTGTTTACTTTTTCTATGCCACAATTATTACCTTACTGCTAGAACACAGAGCCATAGGGTTTTTACAATGTATACATTTAAGATTTGCTATGCCTTTGTTCAGATTTTTTTAAAGAAACTTTAATTAATGGCAATATGTAAAAAAATTCACAGATATCTTTCCTACAGTATTTCAAGTTTCTGTTTTGTGTGGGCGCATAGTTGAACAATATCAGATGGTGTCAGTATGTTGTCTTTGTGTCTTAGTGTGTCTTTGCTGTGTGCATGGATGTGTGTATCCACTGTGTGTTTATGTATTTGTGTGAGCCCATGCACATGTGTGTTCAGCGTTCTATGCTTGCTGCATCCAGTGACGTTGTCACACCTCTCCCGGTGTCCTGCTGAGTTTCCCGCGGCATCCTGAGGTCCTGGACGCTGTCTCTGTATTGCCGCTAAAGATGGTGGGCGTCTGGCACAGATAACACTCTGATAACTTGCTGATGGACAGCCGGGAAACTTTTTATCTTTTTGCTCTTTTTTTCACCATCCCCCTTCTTAACACCACATAAAACCTACTCTTGCTTATTTGATTTGAATAAAGAAAACTTTTTTTTTCAAATAGCAGAGGAAAGAGAAAAATAGCAAAAGCAAACCGTACTTCCTTACTTTTTCTTGTTTTTCTTTCAATTATCCATTTTTCCTCTTCTCAAATATAACACAACTTCTAATGTGGGTGCATAACTTGAAACATAAGCTTTCGGTGGCTTTTTGTTTTGCACAAGTGTCATTGGCATTCTTTTATTCTCTTTGTGATGGCCTGTGGGGGAAAGGCTAATATGTTCTGTGTCAATTCACAGCATGAAACTTTTAGATCTATATAAGGTTACTCATTGCAGAACTTATTTTCTAAGAGAAAAGAGGAATACATTATTTATGAACTCATTCCCAGGCCATTGCTAATTGTTTATTTCTTCACAATTGCTTTGATGTAACCAGCTAGATACTTATAGAAGTCTGTCGAAAGATGATTTTTTTCCATTAGGCTCCTTTAATATATAATTATTGTGTGTCATTGCGCTAAAGTTTATTTTAGACCAGTGTTTCCCACATGTATGTTTTATTAAATAAACTATAACTGCCCAAGTCCTGCAATATAATGTGCCACAATGTTTTCATGTTTTTTAGTCTCTAAGCAACAATATTTAACATGACACCCGTTTCTTTTGAAGCCGATGGCCTGGGCTTTATATGAAATCACACTTTAATAAATTTAGACAGAGCAACAACAAGGTATATGGCATTATTTAATTAGACTTAGGAAAAATAACATGTAAAATTGGAAAAAAAATCTAAATTATTATATCAAACTGTTTGAGTTTGAATAGTGTGCATGAATTATGATGTATAGTAAGGAAAACATTGGAAGTCATTTTACTGTTTGTTCTTAGACCATAACACAGAAATAAAACTTTGACTTTAAATGGAAATTTCATTTAATCTTTTAAAGCAAATAACTTTTATAGTGTCATTTGAACAGATTTGATGTTTAAATCCAGTCTTTGGTGGTATAGCCTTAAATAACTATCAATAGATGTCTTTTACAGGCAAAACGTTGTATCTACACAGTCGTTTATGCCGATAAACTTTGTTTGTTACATTGTGGTAACGTTTGAAATCAATCTTCTACATATGATCAGCTCCAATCCAGCCAGCTTCACCCGTCTAGACTTTGCGTTCCCAGCTGGCAGGCTGTAGGGAAACGGCCTCCTCACAAAGCGTTTCCACGGAGCCATGTCGTTCAAATACCAGGGTGCCCAGTGGCGGGATCTGTAGCTCTGTTCTGGATATCAGCTTTCATAGGATCAAAGCACTGGCAGCGATATCCTTCCCCTCATCAGCCAAACAGCACCGCATATACCCAAGGGATATGATCAGCGGATGGGAATGGAAGAGAGACAGATAGACATAGAATGGGGTTTGAGGGTGGTGAAGAAGGCTGGAGGATAGGAGGAAGGGTTTAAGGAAAAGGGAGATGCAAGCTAGGTTAGAGGCCTGCGGGGCTCAGCAAGATGGGAGTGGGTGAGCGAGGGTAGGAGGATAGAAAAGACGGTTGTTATGGATGTTTGAAGACAGTGGGGGGAAGTGCCACTGATGGGGGAGTGAAGCAAAGATTGAAGGTGGGGGGCAGGGTACGAGATCTGTGTGTGTAAACAAGACAGCTACATTCTCCTCAGCATGTAGGGCCTGAGTTTCTAGATGGAACCCTAATAGTTGAGTTTCCCCTAGCTCTGTAGCATCTGGGTAACACTCCTTAGCCCCCCATAACTCCCCTACTTTCACCACTCTTTTTTTGCCCATGAGTCTATTTACTCACCTGTTTGTTTGCCAAGAGCGACAGCGTACCACCCCTCCTCCACCAACAGTGCCAACCTAGACACCCTCTGCTCCAACTCCCCCAACTCTTCCCCCTTCTTTCTATCCCCTCTATCATCTTCCTTAGAGATATGTGGAGCGAGGTGCAACACTTTCCTCTTCCTGCTCTCCTCCCTCTCTCCAGGCGTTTTTTGATTTCTCCTCTCACCTCCTCTTTCTCTCTCCCCCTTTCATATCCCAGAGTGCCTCTTTCTTCTGTTCGTCTCTTCCGATCGCAAGTTCTCCTCAAGGTATCAGTGTGTGGTACAGAGTTGTGGTGGAGTCTTTTCTTAAAAGTGCTAGCTCATTAAGGAGTGCGAGTGTTTGGATATGCGTAGTTTGTATTTTTAGTGTGTTTGTTTGTGTCGCTGCGCCGCTGCTGTGTTCATCGTGTGAGTGCCTGCGCTTGTGCATGCGTGTGGTATGTGTGCGCGGTGGGTGTAAAGTAGACGTAGGAACAGTGCTGAGTCTGATTCTTTCTGTTCCACCGTGGCGTTTGGGAAGCAGAAAACTTTATTCCTGTACAACAATAACATCTGTTTACAGTGTTGAACATGCTGAGCGGCTGGCGAGGTGAAACAACAAGATGTTTAAAAAGTCTTTCTGCATAATATAAGAATGTGGCAGTACAGTTGATGGTGTTATTCAAACTTTGTTGTAAACCCACTTTCTTATTATAGGTGAAGGCAGTAGTGAAAGTGCAGACTGACATGCATACATGATGTGATGGTTTTAGCAGCAAACAAAATGAGATGGTCTAATTATGACTAAAAATAAGAATCACAACATATCAACACTGTATAATGTTGGATTTAAAAATATATATTTTATGTAAAAAAGTACATTTTGGTAAATTTTTATAACAAACAAAAAAAGTGTTAAAATGTTCTTAAGCAACTGTGCTTGATGAATTTCTGTACACATTCAACATATAAAAAAATGTAAAAACAAACGACTTCTAAAAAGCATAATTGTACACCAAAGTCATGGTTCAGCAAAACAGCTCAGATTTTGGGTCACTATCAATACAGCACAACAGCACAATATTTAAAAGACTTGTTCTCACTGATTTTAAGCAGGAAATAACCATTACTTCATTAAAGATGGAAAAAGAAACTACACTTGTTAGTGAGGGGTCTAGAAGATAACAGGATATTAACAGCATTTGCATACAAATTTGAAAAAAAAAAGTTTATATTAAACAGTGCCCTAGGGTCTAGAGACCAAGCAAAAAGTTCAAGTACAAAACTGGCTGGTACACATATGACTATTGTTATGTAGATTGAGAAAAAAAAATATTTCTAGTTTTAAATAATTTGACACTAACATCATGAAAAATAAAAGGTAGAGAAAGTTTAATAATCTATCCCATTGTGAAAATACAAAATAAATGGTCTATAATGCATACAATTTAAACCCACCTTTGGGCCAGACTATTCAAACACAACTGCTGCTTCTCAAAAACATTAGGCTATTTACTAGCTATTATTTATGTACTGTGGCATAGATAATAGCCAAGTAAATCTAACCAGTAAAAACATTTTAGTACAGCAATGTGGACTTTATGACAATATGTATGAGAAAGTATGTTTAGTACCTGCTTAATTTAAAATAGACTTTTAATATGAAAAACTACCCTCATCAGAACACATATTCTAATTATCAAATATGTCTGTAGATAAAATAAAACCTTTCTGGTTCTGTGATATCTGTAATTATTACAAGAATGATGGAATAGCATTATCCCACTCTAAACAAAGTTGGCCTTCATGGATTCTACTGTACAGAGGCCAGCCTTGAAGAAAATGTATTTGTTCTTGCTTATAACATATTATGTTGGTACACTCTTGTTGCATTTCTCAGAAAATATACTTTAAAATACCTTTATTAGTTTATAAATCACCGAATGGCATAGCACCAAAATACATAAAAGATATGTTGTTGTTGTACTAACCTTCCAGACCACTCAGGTCTTCTGGTTCAAGTCTGCTCTGCCTCCCCAGAGTCAGAACCAAGCATGTAAAAGCAGCATTCAGTTTTTATGCTCCACTATTCTAGAACACACTTCCATGAAACTGTAAAACTGCTGAAACACTAAGTTCCTTTAAATTAAGGCTAAAACCCTATTTGTTTAGAGCTGCCTTTGATCAATAATATCTGAAACATTGTTAATTCTAGTGTGGATTGCAGCTTTTCACTACTTCTCTTTATTTTATCAATGTAATGTCCTTTTTTGTTTGCTTATTGTGTTATCCTTTTATCATGAAAAGCACTTTGAACTGCCTTGGTACCAAAATATGCTATACAAATAAACATGACTTGACCTGTGGCCCTCATCAGAATCACAAGCCAAAATGTGTTGGTCTACTAATAAGTTTTTTTCTTAGCACTTCGAGCATTGCTGGAATCTTCACCTTAGCAGATTTTTGACCCTCTACATGCACCTTGGGAGTCAGTAACATTGTGTGAGAAAAGCTTAAGGTTTCTTGCATTCTAGTCTTGCCATTTTTCCATTTACATCAACTAGAATAAAAAAAATGAGATGAGAAAAAGCACCTAATATTTTTAGACATGTTTTTCCCTCTTTTTATGTTTTAAAGCATCCATCCATCCATCCATTTGCAGGGTTGCGGGGGGGCTGGTGCCTATCTCCAGCGGTCAAGGGGCGAGAGGCGGGGTACACCCTGGACAGGTCGCCAGTCCATCGCAGGGCAATGGACTGGCAAGCAATGTTTTAAAATAATTGCTTAAAAAGCTAAAATAATATTGACTGTAGTATTAAATGTTATAATTAATTAGGAAAAAAAGGTTTATAATTCAATCAATCAATCAATCAATCAATCAACCAATCAATCTTTATTTATAAAGCACTTTTCATACAAAATTGGATCTCAAAGGTCTTTACAGATTAAAACTACCCCACATAAAACCACATTTGCATCCCTCCCCTAAAGAATAAAAACATGATCACAGTTATAACCCCCTCCCCCTCCAAACCAACCCTCATGCACATACACTTAAAAGCAAAAATTAAATGGACATAGGGCCGAGTACAGAAGGAGCCAGGTAAGGAAACGCCATCGGAGAAGCCATCTGCACTGGCAGCAGCACAGCAGCAGCAGCAGCCGAGGCACTGAAACAGGGCGCCCAGTGGAGGCGAGGCCAAGACCCCCACCTCCACCCAAGCGCTACCTGGAGAGCACCCTGGCAACCACAGCCGACCACCCGAGGCAGAGGGCTCCCATAGAGGAAACACTGGAAGGAAGATTCAAATATAAAAATAACTGGGATAAATGTGATAAGATTAAATATAAAACACTGATAAAATGTAATCAATTAAAACATACAGAGCAATTAAACAGACAATAATAAATAGTAATCAGTTAAAAGCTAGGCTAAAAAGGTGAGTCTTTAGCCTGCTCTTAAAAACATGAACCTTCTCTGCGGCCCTGAGGTCCTCCGGCAGCCTGTACCAGAGGTGAAGGCCATAATACTTAAAGGAGTCATGACCTGTAATTTTCACTTTTCCACGACGAAAAATGAATGTTATGATTGCCTAACGATTATACACTGGTCGGGAAGTCGATAGCGTTTGTTTGAAGCATTTGTTTACCCTTGGGTTCTTCAACCAGCCCACGTGCACGTGCACTCAAATACGCAATGTTAAATTTATAGCCGACTTGACGTCAAGTCGGCGCAGGATATACCATGTATGGACATCGCAGACCTATGCTGCAGGAAGTCCGCCCTGCTCCTCTCCCCCTCCTATTCAGTCGAGCGCCGCCATTGCAGAATTCCAATTCGGAGTACGAACTTGTGCTCCATTTGGAAAAAGGGGCCTTTCCAACAATCAGAGACTTGCCTGCAATTGAAACGGTAAGGCTGTTTTTATTGCTCTACTGTGTGTAACAAACAGCAGCTAATGCGGCTATTGTATGTTAGCGGGAGTAGTAGCTTCGAGGACAACACGGGTAATGGCTGCTACTTTGGATGACCTAGAATGCCACGAATCAACGCACCCCTCATTTGCATTATTACAATGACCGTCCACGACAGCCAAACTATCGCATCAGATCTCGCGAGACAATAAGGCCTTCAGAAATAAGGCTCAGAGGAGCTCTGTGTTTATTTTTTTTCACTTTTTTAGAAGGGAATGAAAACTATAATAGCGCGTGGGTATCTAAGGTAATACTAGGTTATGACTCATTTAAGATGCCTCACCATGAGTGTTTGTCCTGACTTTTGGGATGACAAGGAGATCGCTGCCAGAGGAGCACAGAGACCGCGAAGGTTCATAAGGTACAAGCAGTTCTGAAAGATAACAAGGCCCAAGACCATTAAGACACTTAAAAACCATTAAAAGAACCTTAAAATTGATCCTAAACCATAGGGGGGGGGGGGCAATACAATGAGGTTAAAACAGCTGTAATGTGCTCCCGCCTCCTGGTCTTCGTCAGGACACGTGCTGCTGAATTTTGTAGAAGTTGTAAACTTGATATACTCTTTTTGGGAAGACCAGAAAGCAGGGCATTACAGTAATCAATTCTACTGGTGATAAAAGCATGCATCAGTATCTCCGTATTGGCCCGAGAGAGAATGGGTCAGATTCTGGCAATGTTCTTTAGATGATAAAAAACTATTTTTCATGATAAAAGTCAGTTCAGAGTCAAAAATCACGCCCTGGGGCTTCACTTATAAAGAAGGATTAAAAGGCAGTGATTGTAGTTTTGGTAAAAGTTTCTCTCTCTGAGCCTCAGGACTGATGACTAAAACTTCAGTTTTGTCCTGGTTCAGCTGGAGAAAGTTTTCTGCCATCCAGGATTTGATGTCTAAAATGCAGTCAAAAAGTGCATCCATCGGCCGTGTGTCATAGGGAGACATGGAGATGTACAACTGTGTATCATCATCGTAACTGTGAAAGTTAATTCCATGTCTTCTGATGACACTGCCAAGAGGGAGCATATACAGGTTAAAAAGCACGGGGCCTAAAATTGAACCCTGGGGCACACCACATGTAATGCTGTGGAGCTTAGAAGAGCAGGTATCTAAACTTACCATAAAAATCCTGTCTGTGAGATAGGATGTGAACCATTTGTGAACAGCACCAGAGAGGCCAATCTGTTTTAGACGTGTTAAAAAAATTGTGTGGTCCAATGTATCAAAGACAGCGCCTAGATCCAGAAGAACAAACACTGTCACCTTCTGGGCATCATAGTTTACTCTAAAATCATTTAAAATCTTCAGAAGGGCTGTCTCTGTGCTGTGGTTCACCCTAAAACCAGACTGAAATTTCTAAAGGACATTGTGTGCATTAATAAATTCATTACGTTGAATTAAAACAGACTTTTCTGAGATTTTGCTTAAACCGGTAAGTTAGATACCAGTCTAAAATTGTTCGAATCATAAAAATCTGAATTGCTCTTCCTCAACAGGGGCCTCACTACTGCCTGTTTAAAGGCAGCAGGAAAGACCCCCGTCTGAAGGGAGCAATTCATCATGGTTAAAATCTCATCTCTAAAAGATCCGTAAAATGGCTTATGAAAGAAAGTGGGAATTGGGTCCAAAAGATATGTGGTAGGCCTCACCAACTTTAGCAAGGATCTCAGCTTCTACCAGAACAAAACTGTCCAATTAAAACTGCTCAACTTTGAACATTGCATCCTAAAACTATACACCATACTTTAATACACGTACTTAAAATCTGCATGTCTTTCTACCCAATTTTCTGCTACCTCAACTCCTGAAAACAGATTATAGTATGCACACATGGACAAACCTTTACTCTCATAAGTAAAGTAGGAAGCTTACCTGCTCCAACAGGCTTCCAGTTCCTTGCTCTGCTCCAGTGTGATCATGTGCAATTGTGATGATGCATATGAGTCTAGCTTTGTGTCTGATGCATAGTCTGGAGCATGAATATTTTAGCCTTAACCCAGTTCCCATTGGAAGGGATGTCCTGTCTTTACCAAAGGGGATATGGTGTCATGTATTCCAGGTGGTTAACTGAGTCACAGTGTGTACTGTGACATTTCAAACCTCCTCCACTTAATTCATATGCAATCAGGATTACACTGAGTATAAACCAACACATGTGCATGCTGGCCCTATAATAGCTATTCAGTTTACTTAAAAATAGCTTGCAAGTCTATCCTTAATATTATATATTATGTAGATTGGTCATTTCACTAATACAACACATTTCGGAAAATCAAGGGTCGTACTGACTTTTATTATGTTTTGATAAAATACACAGCAATTTAAAAGAAGAATGATTTATCTAGCTTGATACATATGTTACATGATATATATTCACACACACTCATACACACAAACAAAGTAGACCAGGATGCCTTAAGGTCAATCCTGTATGTGCCGAGTCTTCCTGGAAAGAGGAAGGTAGCATAGCTGGCAGGCTTACTGCTTCAGATCGATAAAGGATTGCTTTTACTGCTGTTTGTGGACGCCTTCTCTCCACTGTGTTATTTTATCCTTCGCTGAGCTCTGTTCATTTGTTGTTCATTTGCCCTGCTGTGTTGGTTCAATAAATCTTATATCATCTTTGTTTTCCCCCCATTACAAACAGCCAGCTTTCCTCTGCCAGGACCTCCACAGCCTGTCTTGTCCTCCTGAGCAGTTCCTGCCTTCCCAGCACTATCCAGCAGGCCCATCTGTGAGTTGGAGGACAATATTTGATTGAAGCATGGGATCTACAGTGCTAATCTAATGTACATACAAGCAAATACAGAGCAAAGCTTTGAAAGAGCATAAATATTGTAAAAAATGTGTGATTATAGGTAATGCATGAATCACAGTTCTCCTCAAACTCAAACATGTGTTTTGTTCAAAGGACTTTACCCTGTCTTAATTATGTTTCCTGGTGCATTTTTGCTATTCAAATATAAATGTCTGCTGGACAAAGTCATTACTAATATTGTTGCAGAAAAGACCTTCCAAATATTCAATTCAATTCCATTCAATTCAATTCAATTCAATTCAATTCAATTCAATTCAATTCAATTCAATTCAATTCAATTCAATTCAATTCAATTCAATTCAATTCAATTCAGTTTATTTATATAGCGCCAATTCACAACAGATGTCATCTCAAGGCACTTAACAAGAAGTCATTTCAATACATTTATACAAACATTCCAATCAGTTAAAAAGTTTCCTATTTAAGGAATCCCAGCAGATTGCGTCAGTCATTGGCGTGAGGTTGGGCCCCGTTGATGCAGACTTTCCAACCACAGCAATCCTTCAGCAATCCCTCATACTGAGCAAGCATGTAGCGACGGTGGAGAGGAAAAACTCCCCTTTAACAGGAAGAAACCTCCAACAGAACCAGGCTCAGTAGGAGCGGCCATCTGCCACGACCGTCTGGGGGTTTGAGAAGACAGAGCAGAGACACAGAAGGAACAGAAGATCTGATATAAGAGAACTTTCTATGTTACAGAAAGTAAAAAGGTTAATTACAGGACACAGTGGATGTTCAGTTACTGGGGGGATCATCCCAGTCGATGCCCCCCGTCCAACAGGGCATTGCAGCCAAGCAGGATACCAGACCAGGTATATCTTCTATGGAGAGAAAAATACTGAGAGAAAACAAAGTTAACAGTCGAAATAGCAGAATGTACTGTAATACAACTGGAGAGTAGTAGGAGAAAAGGAAGTAGCAGAGTGAAGAAAATTGGTAAGTCTGTCCTCCAGCAGTCTAAGCCTATAGCAGCATAACTACAGAGATAGCTCAGGATGACCTTTGCCACTCTAACTATAAGCTTTATCAAAAAGGAAAGTTTTAAGCCTGGCCTTAAAAGTAAACAGAGTGCCTGCCTCACGGACTAAAGCTGGGAGCTGGTTCCACAGGAGAGGAGCCTGATAACTAAAAGATCTGCCTCCCATTCTACTTTTAGAAATCCTAGGAATTACAAGTAAACCTGCAGTCTGAGAGCGAAGGGCTCTGTTAGGAACATAAGGAACAATTAGATCTCTGATGTATGATGGAGCTCGATTATTAAGGGCTTTGTATGTAAGAAGAAGGATCTTAAATTCTAATCTGGATTTAACAGGGAGCCAATGAAGGGAAGCTAAAGCAGGAGAAATGTGATCTCTCTTCTTAATATTCATCAGAACTCTTGCTGCCGCATTTTGGATCAACTGAAGGCTTTTAATGGCCTTTTGTGGACTACCTGATAGTAAAGAATTACAGTAGTCCAGCCTTGAGGTAACAAATGCATGGACTAGTTTCTCAGCATCACTCCTGGACAGGATGTTTCTAATTTTAGCAATATTCCGGAGGTGAAAGAAAGAAATCCTAGAAACCTGTTTAATATGGGATTTAAATGTCAAGTCTCGGTCAAAAATAACGCCGAGGTTCTTTACGTTATTACTGGGGGCCAATTTAATGCCATTCAGATGAAGTGATTGACTAATCAGTTTCTGTTTAAGAACTTCTGGTCCAAAGACAGCAACTTCTGTTTTGTCAGAATTTAAAAGCAAAAAGTTTAGGGTCATCTATGTTTTTATGTCTTCCAGACATGCCTGTAATCTACCTAACTGACTGGGTTCATCAGGATTTATGGATAAATATAGTTTTGTATGATCTGCATAGCTGTGGAAATTTATCCCATGCTGTCTAATGATTCTACCAATTGGGAGCATATATATGGTGAACAGAATTGGTCCAAGCACAGAACCCTGTGGAACTCCACAAGTAACCCTTGAGAGTGAAGAAGATTTATCATTTAGATGAACAAACTGGAATCTATCAGACAAATATGATTTAAACCAGCCTAGTGCTGTTCCTTTGATCCCTGCAACATGTTCAAGCCTTTCTAAGAGAATATTATGATCGACTGTGTCAAAAGCAGCACTGAGATCTAACAAAACCAGAACAGATACAAGTCCATTATCTGAGGCCATGAGAATATCATTAGTAACCTTCACCAGTGCTGTTTCAGTGCTATGATGAGCTCTAAAACCTGACTGAAGCTCTTCAAACAGCTCGTTATTGTTTAAATGGTCACAGACTTGATTAACAACAATTTTCCCAAGGACTTTGGATAAGAAAGGAAGGTTAGATATAGGTCTGTAATTCACTAAGTCATCTTGATCAAGGGAAGGTTTCTTGAGTAAAGGTTTAATTACAGCTATTTTAAATTCCTGTGGTACGTATCCGTTTACTAAGGATAGATTCATCATATCCAAAATGGGCCAGGAACCAAATGGAACACTTCTTTAAATAATTTGGTTGGAAGTGGGTCCAACATACAAGTTGAAGGTTTAGATGAGGCTAATATTTTTGATAATTCCGAAAGCTCGACTGAATCAAAACAGCCTAAGCACAAATTAGGTTCTACAGTTCTTTCCGATACTGCCTCATTTACTGAGGAAGAAGTAATCATGTTTGGGAGGATGCCAATGATTTTATTTTTAATAGAATTAATTTTATTTACGAAGAATCCCATAAAATCATCACTGCTAAGAGCTGGGGGAATAGTTGGCTCAACAGAGCTATGACTCTGTGTAAGTTTGGCAACTGTACTAAAAAGAAACCTAGGATTGTTTTTATTCGCCTCTATTAATGATGAAAAATATGCTGTTCTACCTTGTCGAAGGGTCTTTTTATACAGCAGCAGACTGTTATTCCAGGTTAAATAGGAATCCTCCAGGTGTGTAGAGCGCCGTTTTCTCTCCAACTTCCTAGTATTCTGCTTTAAAGTACGCAACTCTGCGTTAAACCAAGGAGTCAGCCTCCTATGGCTAGCCACTTTCTTTTTTAAGGGGGCTACACTATCTAATGCCAAACGCAATGAGGACGTAACGCTGTGAACCAGACCATCAATTTCTGAAGGGTTAGAGATAGAATTGCTGCCATCCACTGTGTTACCCTGAGACACTAAGGAAAGTAAGAATGTAACAGATTCTTTAAAAATTGTTACAGCATTGTCTGATAAAGCTCTACTATAATGAAATTTTCTTTCAGATTTAAGATGGTCAGTTAAAGTAAATTCAAAAGTTATTAAGAAGTGGTCAGACAGGACCGGGTTATGTGGGTGGACTGTTATTTCCTCACACTCGATACCGTATGTCAGTACAAGGTCCAAAGTGTGTTTGCCCGAGTGGGTCGATCCCTGTACTTTTTGAATAAAGCCAATTGAGTCTAAAATAGCACTAAAGGCTGCATTTAGGCTATCACTTTCAGTATCCACATGAATATTAAAGTCCCCCACTATAATAACCCTATCAGTATTTAATACTAAATCAGATAAAAAATGTGAGATCTGATCCAAGAATTGAGAGTAAGGGCCTGGTGGACGATACAAAACCACAAACAAAAATGGTCTTAATGTTTTGCAACTTGGATGAGGAAAATTAAGGGTTAGATGTTCAAAAGAACTGTAGCTATCAATTGGTCTGGGACTAATTAGTAAATCAGAACGAAAAATGGTGGCAACTCCTCCTCCTCGCCCAGTATTTCTAGGAATGTGAAAATTTAAATGACTGGAAGGAGTTGACTCATTTATACTGACATAATCCTCCTGCTGCAACCAGGTTTCTGTGAGACAAAGGAAATCAATGTGATTATCACAAATCAAGTCATTTACTAACAGTCTTTGAGGAGAGAGATCTTATGTTTAATAAACCACATTTAATAGATTTTTTTTTCTGTTCAGTCAAAGTTGTATTTATTTTTATGAGACTTCCATAATTTGCTTTTGTTGGCTTAACTTTTAATCCATTTAATTTTGGCCGTGGGCAAGACACTGTTTCTATAGAGTAATGGGGGGGGTAACAGTACAGAAGCAGCAGAGAGGTGGGTTAAACTACGACTCTGCTTCCTGGTCTGGACCCTGGGTTGTCAATGTTTTGGAGGACTAATAAATTCGGCCATATTCTTAGAAAGAAGAGCTGCTCCATCCAAAGTGGGATGGATGCCGTCTCTCCGGATCAGACCAGGTTTTCACGAAAAAGTTCTCCAGTTATCAATGTAGCCCACATCGTTTGCACAATCTTAAAAAATACCCATATAATTTCTGATTACCTTTAGGACTCACCATTTTTCCAGCACTGGAGTGTAGAGACAGTGTAAAATCTGAACTTTTAAACACAAGTCTTTTTTTATTGTAGCATAGCTTTACAGCCTCTCAGAAGACAGTCTCTGCCATGTCCAACCACCTCATGCTTCAGCGGCAAAACAGTCTTTAAGCTTTTTCCAGTGTGAATGGCAGTATCCAAAATATGACGTTGTTAGGACCTAGAATGTTTTTCTGGAATAAAGTGTGCTGGTTTGCCTTTCCAGTGCTTTCCTTATTGCCAAAAAATCAATCACAGTGTGTTGATTTTTTTGTCCTATAAACCTACTACACTGTAAAAAGAAACTGTCAGAATGTGACCAATAAAACTGGTGTAACAATATGCACTTTATTATAAGGTTATATATATATATATATATATATATATATATATATATATATATATATATATGTGTGTGTGTGTGTGTGTATTTAATATAAAATATTTGTTAAATTTGATACATGTTATTTACTGGTAAATAATTCAAATAATTAAAGATTTACTACTTTATTTACATTTTATCAATTAAATGAATTAAAATGTTTTCCCCACAGACACTTAAAAAAAGAAAGAACTTAAAGCAGGTAAGTTGCTTGTTCAACTCTGACTTTAGCATTGCCTATTTATTGGACTAAGTAAAAGCTATTATTATGGTATATGAACTGAACTTATATAGTGCTTTTCTTGTCATGCTGACCACTCAAAGAGCTTTACACTGGACCCACATTCACCCATTCGCACTTAAAAAGGCACACATTCATACATCCGATACACAGATCGGTAGCCAACAAGGGGGTTAAGTGCCTTGCCCTGGGGCATATCGACATGTGGCAGGCAGAAGCTGAAGTCAAACCTACAACCTTTCGATTACAAGCTTACTACTCTACCCACCAATCTATGGTCGTTATTTGGAACTAATTCATGAAACTGTATAAGTCTTGTGATACTTTTTAACTTTTACAACGCACTATATGCATTCAAAATACCACACACACTGATAATAAAATGACAGCTCACCTTGGGTGCCTTCCCTCCTCCTCCTACCAGGTAATGTGATAGTGACGAATGCTCAGGATTTAGCGCTATACTAATGTTTTTGGTTCCAATCATTTCAATTGGGTTATATTTGTTAATGAAATACAGCTGGTATTCTGGTTAGAACTGAATCTTTTTATTTTAGTTCAGTCTTTAACTTATTGATTTAGTTGCACTTTAAATTACTTTATTGGGTTCTATTCAGCGTTCCACAAAATCAGTTTTTTTCTGGGTAGCTTGTACCAAAGCATTAAAGGGATATTCCACCCCTAAGTGAAATTTGGTCTGTTGCCATATTCTCCAGAGTTAGATAAGTGAGAAAAAGCATTTTGTAACCAGCCCATTCATTCTCCTAATCTGGCAGCAGTCTGTTTGCTTTAGTTTAGCGTAAACAATGTAAGTGGAAAGTAAGAACTTGCATCTTGTGCCCAAATTCATGAAAATAACTCGATTATGATTGTTCTTATTCCTGGTGACCTCAATAATCATATCGATTGCACATAAAAAAAATAAGTGACATGAAGGAATTATAAGAGCTAATTTAGATTTGGGACTAAATTAAGACAAATTACAGCTCTGAGCCGCCGCTGCAAGGCGCAAGGACACAACGCAGCACTTGCAACACAGACACACAAGAATTACAACCATGCAGAGATAATCCACACATGCACAGAAAGAACATGCAAACTCCATGTAGAAAGAGCACAGGCAAGGATTTGAACTCAGGGCGTTCTTGTTGCAAGGCAACAGTACAACTAACTGCACCACTATGAGTTGACTTTATTCAAAGTCAGTTTGAGATATAGACCTTTTCTCATTAGTTTCATTATTGCTAAGAAAAGTTGAGTTTGCTGAAAAAGCAAGCATTGTTGTCATCTGCCAGACAATATTTATGACTAACAAACACCTTATACACAGAAAATAGAAGGAGAGACTAAATCCAAACAGTTTGCATCTCATCCTTCCCACTACCTAAAGTCAATTCGTATTCATCCCAAAAAAAGTAGATGAGAAAAGCAGAGTATTTTTTTTTGTCCAGAAGACCTGTTCAGTAAAGTGTGCCAGGTTTGCCAGGGAGGCTGTCACTGCTCTCACTGCTCACACTCCAGTCCTGGTGCCACCAGACTTTGTTTGTGTTTTATTTCCGTGCTTTTCTTGTCATGGCAACCTGCTCTGTTTCCTCTGCTGCTCACCATTCTTTTTTCGTTATGGTATCCCTTTTCTCCACCTCGTCACCTCTTTTTCACTGGGTAAAGTGATTCTCCTGGTGCATGTTGGTCATTCAGAGATTTGTGGACTGGCAAATAGATCATGCGCTTGGTTTCTCCCTGAACCCATGCACACCCCCACAGACAGAAACCCAGCAGGCTGTCGCAGTTCAACATGGCAAAAGTCTATTCTCTATTTATTGCAAAGGACTTTTGTTTGGGTCTACTAAGCCTACTTAAGCAAAGAGTTGCTTGTGCTGAATAATTTACCGGAAGTAATATGGAAGCAGTGGTTGCTGGTTAATTTGAGCAACAAATTTCTTACAAAACTTTGGTGATTCACCAATGAAAACAAAGCAAATGGCATTTTTTTGCTCTGCTCCACCATGGTTATGTCTCTCCAAGGGGGATCAGAAGCTTGTGCAAAAGCATGACAACTGTCTACTTGACATCAATATAGCAAAAACAAAATGTAATCTTTTTTTGATAGTTTAACATTCATGGAAAACTACGTTTCCTATGCATATGTGTGTACCTGTTCAGGTGTGTATTACAGGACAGGAGATCACCTTGACAATGGCCAGTCAGAAAGAGCCCTGGGCACTGAAACTGAGAAGGCAAGTTCATCTGCCTCCCAGAGGGTCGTTCTGTTCGGCAGAGCCATCCTCTGAGTCCCTTTAGATTCCCTCTACTTCTGTCTTGCTTTTGTTCCTTAACTGTTCCTCTCTCTGATTTTATCTAACTCAAGCACACAAACGCACGCACCTACACACACACGCACACACACACACACACGCCCACGCACGCACTCACCCCCCCCACACTCACACACACTTGTGCGTGACCACAGCCCTCCAGCTGGGAGGTCCCAGGAGGTGGTGAAGCTCACTGACTGATTAGGTCCCAGGTAAAGCCCTGCCCGGGAGCTTGCTACAGAGCCAAAGTCAATGATGACGCTCACAAAAACACTCAAGACCATTGTATAAATTTCTTATGCATTTTTTTTCTTTTTTAACAGAATCTTCACACACTTACATGCGCATGCATATGTGTGCATGCATACCATTCTCCTCAGCCAGCTGCTCAGGCAGTCTGCTCACTTCTGGGATTTCATCATATTACACATAATATAATGATATTATTCCTTCCATTTGCTGGCTAGTTAGTTACCTAGCCAAGTGGCTTACTTAGGAAATTAGGGTACCATTATGGTTATATTTCAGGTTGAGAAATTGCTGTACAATAGGACTGTAGATATTGAGTCTCACTTTGGTTTAAAAATTTTGTTTTTATTTTTGTTGCATCATTTTTAAACTGGCTTTATCTTATTTTCTTTCTTTCTGTCCTTCTCTTCTTGCTTCTAATCTTTTTTTACGACTGTCATGCCTTGAACAATAGGCTTCATGGCACGGCATGCTAGATTCATAAACCATGCACCACAGTGCTAATCAGGAAGTTACCAGACAATGCCAGTGGCTCCCGCCAATCCGCAAGCAGTAAAATGATAGCAGTCTCTCTGAATCTATTCTCTGCTCTTTGCCATTTTATAGTCTGTTAGGCTGTTGGTAGTTTGAAAGCTCAAACACGAATCTTCCAATGCTATTTCAAGCCCATTTCTGAAAACCCGCTATTGTGGAGTTATAATTACAGGCCCATACACTGTGCTTAATTGTCAAACAATAAGGTGTACATTTACACAAGGGTACACACATTACTTTCCATTGAGGCACATTTCATAAGACAACACTTCTCTTTATGTTTAGAGTAGTCTGTCTGTCTGTCTGTCTGTCTGTCTGTCTGTCTGTCTGTCTGTCTGTCTGTCTGTCTGTCTGTCTTTAGTGCTTTAATGAGCTGAAATTTAAACTCAAAAATCTCTCGAGATAAAACAAACAAATGAAATGAAAGGATAAAAAAAGAAAATCTAAACTATAAGTACATACATAAGTAATACAAATATTTAAAGGGCTAAACATCTCACAAACATCTTCAACTGAACATTTCACTACATTCAAGCCATTTTCTATGACGAATAATTTTGGACTTGAACTTATTGAAGGAAAGTTCTTCTTTAGCAATATTGTAGGTAATGTTAAACTTGATTATCATCTTGGCCTTGTCTAATAATTTTCTTCCTGCTGCCTGCTGCTGAAAGGCAGCGGGGAGGGGAGATGTTGGCAGTGTCCATGCTCAATTTTGTACCTGATAAATTGAGGTAAGAAATGACCAAAATTTTAAAGATATGATACGGCAAAGGTGCAGAAGGACCAGTACCCACCATAACGCCTCTGTTCAGTAGTAAAGGAGCAGCTATGGCTAATAATAAAACAGGAAACTGACATTAAATATTTTCTAAATGCTATACATTTCAACATAAAAATCATTTAAGCAGTTAAGTATCTGTTTTTAAACAGTTTTATGACATTTATTGAAGACTTAAACTAAAGCCTACAAAACTAATCATTTTTGGCAAAAGGCCTTGTCTTATAAAAAAAATAGGATTGAAAACTGCCTGCAAATGCAGATCTGTTATAATTAGTTCTTAGTTAAATCCAAGATACTTATACACATGTATTAACACTTAAGTGCAAATGTTATCTTGTTTGCTTTATTGCTGTAATCAAAAGCAGCACTTTTATGTAATCTTTTTTTTATTACAATTTATGCTGACATACCTACTAATTATAAAGAGAACAAAAATACTGTCATACTGTTTTATTTTTATTCTAATGTTCTTTTAATTGCCATACTTCTTTCGAAGAATGTGTTTGGCAAAGCTCAAAATGGTATGAAGTATTTTTCAAGTATTTGTCTTGGTATAATTACTTTTTTCAGTTCTGTAAATTGGTACATTTTTGGATCTTGACAACCCTACCAGCAACAAGAGTTTGTAAAAAGTAAGATGTCAATGATTGGAAGCTTTTTTTTATTACCACAACATTAGAGGGGGCAACATTATACAGTAGTAAAAAGAACAAATCACAAAGCTTTATGGCACAAATGTTTAAATGTTCTCTTTTTCACCTGTTATCTCTTAAGACAAGATGATAAAGTTTCCTAATTTATCAGTGGTGTGTGATGTTAAAGCTTTTTTTTCATTTTCTCTTTTCCTGTTGTTACCCCTCTCTCTACTCTACTTCTTTTTCACAAACTTTGGTGTTCCTCGGTGGTCATAGCCCCATGTCTGACACTGATGGATTCTGTTGCTCCGTTCACTGCTGTCCTCCTACGACAGGCACCCAGCTCCCAATTCTTAATTGGTGGAAATGCTAGCAGCATCTGGTTATGGTGAGCGTTTTTTGTCCACAATGGTGGCTATCCAGCGGTCTGACAGCTGCTTACCCATAACGTCATCTCCTTGGTGACAGAGTGGGCTCTGGTGCTGTCCTACAATATCTGTCATTCAGCATTACCAGCCATCCAAACAGAGGAGACAGGAAATTGTATGCATCAGAGAAATGAACCATCCACTTTCAGAGTAAAAAAATATATAATAAGCTTATTTCAGCCATGAAGAGGAAACAGCACAACAAAAAAATCCTTCCAGCTCAGACTACCTCTAGTATTTGGGAAATAGAGTAACATGTCAGAGAAAAAAATATATGGTCTTAAGTTCAAAAGATTATTTCAGCGGATCAATGGGGTAAGTATGACACCATGCACCCTGTTTGTATGATGCCTTTTCTATTCTCTATCAAGTTCTTCTTGTTGAAATGTCTACTTTTGTGGCTACACTGTAGTTGTAAAAAAAACTAGGGAATTGTGGACACTGTGTTTGTTTGCCTTATCAGTTTGAATAAACACTGATGCTAACTCTTACTGTGAGTATGTACTGTTTTATTTTTGGCAAAAATCACATTACGTTTTGCAAAAATACATTTAGAGTTGATATAAGGTAATATTCATCGCAATCTTAAAATATTAGATTGTGAAGGATAAAACAAGTGCTGGCAAGACAGAGAAAAAAGTGTTGGTGCCCAAATTCTTTGTCATGTTGTCACTGACCAACAAATTAACAATTTTTTTCAAAACTGAAAACCAAATAAATCAAATTTTATTTAGATGGTTTTTTTTCTGTGTGCTCAAAATTAAACTATGGGTAACATATAATAATTAATTGGATAAGGTACTCAAAGATTTTTATGGCAGATGTGTAAATGATAGGAGATGAAAACACAAATAAAGTTTTGCATGGTCACCTTGTTAAAAAGTCTCCAATAAACAAATATTTTGGAGGTAGAGTGTTTTATATTTTCTTGGCCTGGAAAATTATTGTTTTTTTCTATTCACAGCTACTAATACCATGATTAGGGTTACACTTTATGAAGATGCTTTCTACATTTAGCAAAGTTCAATAAATGAATTAACAACATTTGGGTGCACCGAAGTCTGCTTTTGAGTAAAAGGCACTGGATATATGTAGTTCTAATTACTATCAAATTAATAAGAAAGACCAAAGCACAGTTACTAAAACACCAATACTTTGTGTAGTAGTTTAACTCTGATATTTACCAATGTACGAGGATTTCAGTTTGTCAGGACACAAAATCTCTATCTGCAACAATCGACTGTGCTGGCAGGACAATTTTGTACAATTCTCAAATTGCTGTTGTGGGCTGCACAAAATCCATCCAAATGACAGCTTCATTTTGGACATCCCTGGATTAGGATCCTGTTTACAGTACATTCTATACATTGCTGCTTTATGAGAGACATCAGTTTGCTTTTTCTTGTTTTTCTTTAGCTTCATCAACTAGCTTTAATGTAACAGGGAGGAAATCGTTACTGGTTTAATGAATACCAGAGCAGAATTTGGCTTTAAAATTTAGTTACCATTACCATTAAGGCAGGATTTGGTTTCTGTATAAAACTTTGTCAAACACAATGCCTTAGAAACATTACTGCTGATGGTAGGCTGAGAGGAGAGTAGAAATAAAAGTGAAGCAGGGATGTTTGAATTACCAAAGTGCACAAGTGTTGAATGCAAATGTATCTGGACTATATTTCTTCGCAATAAAAAGCAGATAAAATCTGGTTCATAGTGACAAGAAAGCTATTGAACTAAGCTGCAACTTCCTTTACAGCTTCACAATAAGAGGCTTAAGTACTGCATGCAAAAGTTTAAAGACAATATTGTAATGTTAAATAAAAAGCTTGTTACCTCTATGCTTGTTAGAGGTAAATGCTGGGCGCATTGTATGATTAGGCTACAGACTTCACTCTATGGCAATCCTTGAAAAGTGTAACATAATACTTAAAATAAGTTGGTGGGAATCGATGTGTAAATGAGGGAAATGATGAAAAATATCACTACTAGAACTACGAGTAATAACAGTGTTGAGAAAGGCATACATCTATTTGCTGAAGTTGAATTGTTACTCATGCCAAATTTACGTACTGCTACTTCAAAATTACGTAGCAAAAACACACCTTGCCCAAGCTTGTTGTCATTGTTAACCTTTCAAGCTATGCCTAAGTTTAGGCCTAAATGCTGTGTTAAATATGTTTCTATTCACAAGCTCTATTTATGTGAGGAAACTGTGATAAACTCAGAAAGTGACAAAAAAAAAAAACATCACATCTTTCACACACACACACATCTGCAAGGCATTCACTAATCACGAATTATTTTTTGGCTTTTTGAAAAATAAACTTAGCCTTACTTTTAAATATTTAAATTATCCATTTCACACAAAATAATTATCTTGAAGGATTTATAACAGGAACAGCAAACAGTTAAGACTGCTCACCTTAATAGTTTTTTTTATATGTAATGTTTGTATTACTTATTTATTATTTCACAGAATAAAATAGATTATTTTAAATCTGAGAAAAAAATAATACAAAATTTAGTTGAGATTCCATTTAGCTTATGTAGAAAGTTTCTGTTACAGTGCCCGAATAAGGCTTGTATATTAATAAAAAAGTAACATTAAAAAAAGAACACATGTCTTTAAAATTGAGTTTGTCAGGAGTTTGGCAAACATATACTAGCTGGAAAAACTTAATAAAATAAAGTAAATATGCATCTTAGTTCCTGCAAGATGGCACACATCACTTCGTATTTGCTTCTGTTTCGGATCCACACATGAGAAAACACAGCAGTGGTCATATAGGAGAGGAGGCGGCGGAGGAGCAAACAGCGTGAGGCCACCATTTTCAATCTGTGGTGACCAGTGGCTCCTGCTTGTCCGTGGCCTCACAGTCTTGCCTTCCGCACCAGTTGTTGAATGCAGGTATTCACAAACTGGATTCCAGTGGCCACAGAATCATCTAACCCAAACGGACACGGCGACTCTTCTAGGTAAATAGTAACTTGTGCCAACAAATAAACAAGTCAGCTTCTTTTTCTTCATGAGTATAGCTGTGTCTGTGTATGGTGCTCTTTGGCATTGTTTCCCTGAGCAGATTTCACCCATCTAAAAATAAGCACGAGTGTGCTTTTTAAAACAGGCTTCACAGCGTATGTTTTGGAACTAAATATTACCACTCTGTAATAAATAGTGAGGCCATGCAGTCAGTATTTTCTTTAGAAAAAAACAATTAATGGTGATCTGGGGGGAAGTTACAAATCATGGATTCAAAGAAACATAATTCTGATCATGTGAAGAAATAAAAACAACAAACATTTGAAGCAGTTGAGAGTCATTTCCTATCCTTCGTGGCTGTGTAATTGTTGTTCAATATCAGGAGCCTCATCTTAGTAGTTGCTTTGCTGTGGAGGAGACTTGGCATATACTCTTGGTACAAACTTAGGCCAAACAATAGTCTATAAACAAGGCAGACAGCTCCAGAGAGAGCAAACCACATCGTAGAATGAATACTTTCTAAAGTAAGACAGCTCTATCTTCCTGAATACCAATGTTTCATTATTTTTTGACTTAGAATGCTTTTTAAGCCGTTTTGTTCCATTAAAGTTGGTGCATATCCCCTGACATGTAAATCATTTAATGTACAGACATTTTCAACATTCATAGAGACCCCTGGCAAAGATATGTGAAATGCCTTTAAACAAAGTTTAAAAATTATATTTTTTTAATAAAAGATGTTCCATGTTTATCACCATGCACAGTGAGGTGAACATTAAAGAAGCTAAATGCAACTTTCCCCCCAAAATTAACGTAACAATAACCTTTTTATTTGACCATTTATGACTCATCATCTCCTGAAGAGCATACTGACACCTTGTCAGCTCACAGTGGGTGCACCGATAAGCCTGTATCCAATTTTTTCTATTTTCTGTCGGGTCGGATTTCCCTGCGCTGTCTGCGGATGTGACGTCAAGCACGTTCATGTTAAATGTTTCAGATCACTCTGCCACCACCGCTAGTCAGTAGTCGCAAGCAGTTCAATGGATTGTGCAAATACACAGAAGAGACCAAGGACAACTCTGACACCAACAGTAACTCCACATAAGACTAAGAAAGTTAAACCCCTGACAAGTGCCCGAAAAGATTGAAGATTGAGAGCGACCGGCGCACGAGCGCGCGCTGCGAGAGCGAGCAGAAAGGAAGAGCAGTTTCGTTTTTTGGCCACAGCTGTCAGTCGTGAGTTTAAATTTCTGAAAATTGCATATAGCCCCTTTAAGGTAGTAAAATAAAACTGAACTGCAGAGAAAACTGAAGCAAAAGAGTGAGAATATGTTACTGCAAAATGATTGAATTCAAGGCTTTGAACCATCTCTACCAGGAACATCAATGTTTGTGTCTATTGTAAACTGTAAGGAAAGACAGAGGACAGCTGATGTGTCTTGCAGGAATTAATCATTATTCTTCCATCTTTTGATTAATTTGGTAGCGCAACTTAAAGTTATAAAGTTACTTAGAGCCAAAAATAATCTAAATAGACTACTATTAAAAGTATACAGATGTTTAAATGGTATTAGGGATGAGAATACCAGTTTTCTAGTTTTTGTCAGTGATTAACTTGATGCAACTGTATTTCCAGATGACTGTTTTTTTCTGAAGTAAAACTTCCACCAACAACAACAACAACTACAAAAAAAAGTGCTGTTCAAAATTATATTTCAACAAACACTTTTAAGTGAATTATGGGATTTAGGAAAAAGAATTCACAAATCTTTCTAGAGTTGTGATCTTTGTTATAAATTATTTCTGCTTTGCATTTTTTGGGACAAATTGCAACATAGAAAAACAAATAGATACATCTTTAGACTGTATCTAACAGTAAAGACAACTGCGCTTGAATGAGAGATGCAATCAGTTGATTGATCTGATTTTTTATCATTAACCTTCTCGTGTGATGTATTGCTTATGACATTTGCAGCGACGGGTGTATTTTAGCATGAACCTTAGCATTCTTTAGCGTTAGTGAGCAGTGGTGAGCAGGCTTTCCACATTTATCAAGCATAATTGCTGCTTAAAGTCTTAATTTATTTATTATTGTGGGATCTGACAGTGCTGCTCAGAAGCAAATTGGGATCATCTTCCATGACCACCAAGGATTTGCAGATTGGAAGCAGAACTAAGTTTATTTCCTCAGCTCTGCTTTTATCCCTGCAAACGAAGCGTTTAAAAGGATCACCCGCGACAGATAACCACGTTACTGTACAGACGAATAACGCTGCTGCTCTTAAGATCCCGATTTTGTCTGTGACTTTTTTTTCTCTCTCTCTTGCCATCACCCTAGTCTAATTGTGCTGATGCTCTCCCTGTGGGTTTTAATGTTTGACACGGCAAAAAGCTCTTAAATCCTCCACACTTAGCTGCTCGCTCACTTATGAGGCCCCAGTATCTTAAAAGCAAAAAGGATGTATGTCTAATTCACAAATTTATCACTTTGCAAAATGATGCATTAAATGAGAGGGGACACGCTCTGATTTGAAATGCTGACTTAAGAAAAGAAGTTCAGATTTTCAAAATTAGTTCAGATGGGCTCCTTTTAACCCCTCACCCACCCGCTTGCCTCCCACATCCTCCTGCTTTCACAGTTATTTATCTTGCTCTCTTTGAGACAGGAGGCCATGTAGGTCTTGCTTTGTCTGACACTCTTTTGGTCTCACTTTCCAACATGCACACATATGAAAAATACATACCACAATTTTGCTGCTTTGCAGTGCTCACACATTTATATGTGAAAGACTCAAAAGCACATTTAAGATTGTAACCTTAAACATCTGCTGTTTGTCTTTATTTCTTACAAGAAAAGAAACTAATATTACAATGTTGCTAATTTCACAATAGGGATTAATTTAAACTTCAAAAGGTGTGAAAAAAGATCTTATTCCTTTTTTCCTGTCGTTTTGTCATAATAAGAAACCATAAAATGCAGCTCTGTGTAGTTCAAATTAACCAAAATTATGGTAAATATGATACTTTAATTTTTTTCAGTTTATACAGATAGATTCTAAGGATTCTGTTGTCATATTTTAGCTTGTATTCATTCCTAAAGGGATATTCTACCCCTAAGTGAAATTTAGTCTGTTAATGCAACCATAAGGGGTCACAAGCTAGTGATCTCTTGTGCCTGTCCCAAGTTTGGAAAAATGGTTGTGTCAGGAAGGGCTTTGGACATAAAAGCTAAGCAAACATAAACTCCATACCGGATCGGTTAAGGCCTGGGTTAACAATGACCACCACCGGTGCTGTTGACCCACAGGGTACCGGTGGAAATTGGACTACTGTTGGTCGACCGAGGAGAGGAGAAAGACATGTTCGCAGGCAGAGAGAGAAAAGGAAACTCAGGAGATTGGAACTGAGAGAAGGGACTTTGAAGTTTCAAGTTGTTCTACCATGGTGGACAGATGTAGAGAGAAATTGAGTAGGAGTTATCTTGAAGGATAAGTTTGTTAGCAATGTTCTGGAAGTGAAAAAAGTGTCAGATAGGCTGATGAGTCTGAAGCTTGAAAATGAAGGAATGTTAACGGACATGTTGGTGAAGAGAAGAGATGTGATAGGGCAGACCCGGCGCCAGGGCAATTTAGCTGGGGGGTGTGCAGCTGATTTTGGAGGGGCAGTTTTTAATTAACTCCTTAATGTTTTTACCTCCCGTTGGCAGTGTGTTAAACATTTCAAAACTGCCCTTTTTGACACTCTTTCTGTGTAAATATTCATATTATACATCATTTAAAAAGGGACTGGCTAAGGTAGGTTCTGGAGTTTTTCCTAACGATTGCTCTGTTCCAGATCAGTGGTCAGGACATTTGTTTTTGTTCTCTAAAAGGAGCTGCGGTTGAGCCACTGTCACGATCATAATGTACATGTTATTGAGGCATCTTTTTATTATAGAAGATCATTGTCGCTCAGCAGGAGCTGTAGTTAAGTCACGCTGATTCAGAGAGAAATGAGCAGACGCCACCAAACAACCGGCTTTGTAAAAATAAGATTTGCTCGCAAACCAGTTAATAACAACAGCAAACAGAAAACACAGCAACAAGCCCTGATTCTTCCATGTTGATTCTCTTGTTATTTTTCTGCTGCTTTGATCAGTGACGCAACTTGCTTCTGAAACTGTCCTGTCCTGATACAGTCAGAAAGAAAAATAATAATGTCCAACTCACCCTTCTTAGCTGCGCCAGCACATCCACAGAGCCATCATCTCGAACAAATCAATCATTTTACATCCAGATGATGTACTTAAATGAAGTACTTAGTCCGCAAGTCTTCCTCAATTTAACTCTGCTGCTAAAAACTTTTGTTATTCCTTTCTTGCGTGTATTTCTCCAAATGTTTACATCATGACTACCAGTTAGCATGCTCTTAATAGTGCGCTTCTTCTTCTTGATAATTATTCTCGGCTGGCAAACAATGAATTGGTTCATTAATGCCACCAACTGGTAACAAGTGTGGACCAGAATGTCATTTTGGGGTCATGTCCATTCTGCATCCTTCTAAGGACCCGTCCTCGCCGGTCTACGTAGGACAGGTCCTTCCTCGACCGGGTAGACCGGATGTTAGGGCTGTGAATTTGGACGGTCTAGCATTCAGATACAGTCCCTTCCTCGGCTTATGTCCTGTTGCCTAGCAACTGTGACCATGCTAAACACAAGCTGGTAAAAATGGAGCTAGGAATCCCTTCGAGTTTTCTTATGATTTTTTTTTTTATTCTAGAGGAACTACAGCAGCTTTACCATCGCCAGCATGCTTTATATCTCTGGCTGAGAGGTAATCATTTTATTTACTTCTATAGATTACAAGTGTCTTATTTTATCGCATCCAAAACTCCTGATTAGTAACCTATCACACCCTCTGTTGGTTGTCTTGGGCCAAAATTTGCATGAGGCATTGTAATCTGTCATGGGCCAGCCCGATATGTGAATTGGCGGGCCCAGCCCACCCAGGCTCGCCCATGGCACTGGGCCTGTGATGGGGAAGTGATGGGCAGGTTTGGTTTTCAGGATAGGAACGAAGAAGGACAGATGGTGGTGGACTTTGCGAAAAGGATGGAAATGGCTGTTGTAAATACTTTCTTCCAGAAGAAGCAGGAACATAGGGTGACTTATAAGAGTGGAGGTGGGAGCAGTCAGGTGGACTACATCTTATGTAGAAGTTGTGACCTGAAGGAGATTAGTGACTGCAAGGTAGTGGTAGGCGAGACTGTAGCTAAACAGCGTATAATGGTGGTCTGTAGGATGAAATTGATGGTGAGGAAGGTTAGGAGAGCAAAGACAGAGCAGAGGACCAGGTGGTGGAAACTGAAAAAAGATGAGTGTTGTGAGGTTTTCAGGGAGGAGTTAAGACAGGCTCTTGGTGGCCAGGAGGTGCTCCCAGATGACTGGACTGCTACAGCTAATGTGATTAGGGAGACAGGTAGGAGGGTACTTGGGGTGTCATCTGGAAGGAAAAAAGTAGATAGGAGACTTTGTGGTGGAACAATAAAGTTTAGGAGCATATACATAGAAAGAAGTTAGCAAAGAAGAAGTGGGACACTGAGAGGACTGAGGAGTGTAGACAGGAGAAAGGGAAAATGCAGTGTATGGTGATAGTAGAGATGGCAAAGGGCAAACAAAGGGCGTATGATGATGCATAGTTTGGACAGTAAGAGAGAATGATTTTTACAGGTAGTTAAATAAATGGTGGAAAGTATGTGCAGCAGGTTAGGGTGATGGAAATGTACTGACAGGTGTCAATTGTGTAATGGAAAGATAGAATGAGTAATTTGAAGAGCTGATGAAAAAGGAAAACGAGAAAGAATGTACAGTAGAGTCGAAGAGGTGACTGTTGTGGATCAGGAAGTAGCTGAGATTAGTAAAGATGAAGTGAGGAAAGCTTTGAAGAGGATTAAGAGGGGAAAGGCAGTTGGTCCTGACGACATACCTGTGGAGGTATGGAAGTGTCTAGGAGAGGGGGGAGTAGAGTTTTTGACTAGGTTCTTCAACAAGATCTTGAAGAGTGAGAAGATGTCTGAGGAATGAAGGAAAAGTGTTCTCGTGACAATTTTTAAGAACAAGGGATCTGTACAGAATCATGGCAACCACAGAGGAACAAAACTAATGAGTCATACAATTAAGCTGTGGGAACAGGTGGTGGAAGCTAGGCTTCGGTCAGAAGTGAGCACTTGTGAACAGCAGTACGGTTTCATGCAAAGAAAGAGTACTATAGATGCAACTTTTGCTTTTAGGATGCTGATGGAGAAGTACAGAGATGGTCAGAGGGAGCTGCATTGTATCTTTTTAGATTTAGAGAAAGCATATGACAGGGTGCTGAGAGAACAGCTGTAGTATTGCATAAGAAGGTCTGGAGTGGCAGAGAATTATGTTAGAGTGGTGCAGGACATGTATGAGAGCTGTGAGACAGCAGTGAGGTGTGCTGTAGGAGTCACAGAGGAGTTCAAGGTGAAAGTGGGACTGCATCAAGGATCACCTCTAAGCCCCTTGTTATTTGCTTTGGTGATGGACAGGCTGACAGATGGAGTTAGACAGGAGTCTACATGGACTATAATGTTTGCAGATGTCATTGTGATCTGCTTTGAGAGCAGGGTACTGTAATACTGTAGATAGAGGACAAGCTAGAGAGGTGAAGGTATGCACTGGAAAAGAGAGGAATGAAGATTAGTGATAGAAAGACAGAATACATGTGTGTAAATGAGAGAGACACAATTGGAATGGTTGAAGTTACAGGGTCTAGAAGTGAAGAAGGTAGAGGACTTTAAGTACTTGGGCTCAACAGTCCAGAGCAACGGAGAGTGTGGAAAGTGTTTCAGTAAGAATGAAAGGAAAGCTGTACAAAACAGTAGTGAGACCAGCAATGTTGTATGGTTTAGAGACCATACTAATAACGAAAAGACTAGAAGCAGAACTGGAGTTTGCTGACCTCAAGATGTTGAGATTCTCTTTGGAAGTGACAATGATGAATAGGATCAGGAATGAGTACATCAGAGGGACAGCTTATGTTAGATGTTTTGGAGATAAAGTCAGAGAGGCCAGACTGAGATGGTTTCGAGATGTTCAGAGGAGAGACGGAGATTATATCAGTAGTAGGATGCTGATGTTGGAGCTACCAGGCAGGAGGCAGAGAGGATGACCAAAAATTAGATTTATGGATGTGGTGAAAAAGAACATGAAGTTAGTTGGTGTGAGGGCAGAGGATGCAGATTTGCCAGAGCAAATGATATGTGAAATTTAGTCTCCTTGCCATCTTCCCCAGAGTTACAGTAGATAAGTAAGAACAAACATTTTGTAACCAACCCAATCATTCTCCTAATCTGACAGCTTTCCGTTTGCTTTATCTTAGCATAAACAATGTAATTGAGAGGAAACACCTAGCATTTTGTGTGCAAAAGTCATGGAAATTACTAAAATAATGATCCTAATTATTCCCGGTGACCTCAATAATCATATCGATTGCAAATGACAATAATAAGTAACATGAAGGAATTACAGGAGCCAATTTAGAGTTGGGACTACATTACGACAAAGCACCTCTGTAAGCTGCTGCTGCAAGCTGCAAGGACATGACAGAACGCCTGCACCAGCACCTACTTCCGTGAACATAAAAGCGCGGCTTCTAGGCTTATACCACAGTTTTAGTTGTAAGTAGTAGTAAGATGCAATAAAGAACCATTTTCTTGAAATAGACATATAATGTACTCAAACTACAGCAGTAAAAACTCTGTGCAGGTCATGCATTTGTGTTTAGGAAAATGCTTTTTTCTCACTTATCTAACTCTCGGAAAGATGGCAACAGACTACGCTAAATTTCACTTAAGGGTTGAATATCCCTTTAAGAGCACACTTGCTTAAGAAAACATATTTTCATTATCATACGGATTTTTGTCTTTGTCAAACACCAGGGTATCTTAGTGTTTGGTAAAGACAAAAATCCTTATCTCTGGAGAATTTAGAAGCCTTCAAAGATTGAAACCAGGAAAAATAATTATTTTTTTAAGGGTCAAGACTAAACTAGTGACAAATTCTTTCGAAATTAAAAGCCCGAAAGGATAAAACAAACCACCATTGTTTGACTCAGTTTAACCTGATTGAACCACAAACGCAAAGAGTAAGATGGTCAAAACCCATCCAATTCAAGGGGTTTTCTCTTTAACCACCTACTGTTGCAAGCTTTCACATATGGAGAGAAAATAGACTAAAACATCTGTGTTTGCGTAATACTTGATTTGTAACTTGTGTCAGCCTGTTTGTGTGTAGTTTTGGGTAGGCCTACTTGTATGTGTAAAACATGATTTGTAAACCGTAAAACACATTTTGTAATTGCAAATGCGTGTTTAAATGTACACACAATTAACAAGAAATTACAAGTACAACAAAAATTTACACACACAGAATTTCAAATTAGACTAACTCAAAACTAACTACGATTCAAAACGGTTCCTACACATACAAATCCTTAAATACATATTCACCAATCGCCTGATACACACAGACAAAACCACATTTACGCACAGATTAAGGCTATAAGTGCACGAGGGGTTTTGAGACTCATTTCAGGCCTCCAGATTTGTGCATGCATGATGCATTTAAATGCTAGTGGAATGCTGGGTGATCTTGGTTTTGTTATCACCTTCCCTCTAAAGTTGTTGCGAAGTGGAGGAGTGCCGAAGACATTTGTCATTAAAAAAAAAGGAGAATCTCATCACCCCTTAGTTCTAAAGCCTAGACACTTCTTAAAATCAGAAAATTGTTTAAAAAGACATGTATGGGTAGAAATGTGTGCCATCAGAAAATGAATTTTAAGATGTTTTATCGGAACTTGCATTATTCAGATTGAATAAAAAATGCTCAAATTGAATAAATGCTTTAAAAAGAACTGAAACTAAATTTGCCAAATTTAAAATCCAATATATTAGTTTGGAAATTATTTTTCTTAAATTTAAACTGAATGTTCTATTTTGAAAATGAAATCATTTGCTTTAAAATTGTGTACAAATGGGTAGGGTAGTGTATAGGATTTCCCATGCACCACTGAATGCACCACAGGTGTGGATGTCAGCAGTGTTGCCAATTTAGCGACTTTGTCGCTATTTCTAACGACTTTTCAGACCCCCTTAACGACTTTTTTTCCCCAAAAAGTGCCTAGCGACAAATCTAGCGACATTTCTGACCACCCTTATCTACTTTCTGTGAAACTTTGTCGCCGATATTTCCTGCATTTTAGAGACCAAGCTTGCTCCTTCCCGACGCTCAGAAAGGGAATGATCTGCATGATGACACAGCATGATCAGAGTATGTCGACTGACCAATCATAAACCTTTTTCGGTTAATTTCACCCTCTCACAAACAAAGTTGTTTTGTAGTTAATGTAAATTCAAAAGTAAAAAATAAATTACATGTATATAAAACCGATCTTTCAAATGGAATTAAGGCAGAAGCTTGTCTGTATTACGCTGCATCGCACACCTGTGGTGCATTCAAGGAACGTTCGAAACGTATGGTGAGTTCAAAAACGTAGGACAGTTAAAATTAATGACAAAAAACCCCACTGAAAATAATACCATAAGCAATAAACTTCTGTTTAATGGCGGTTGGCAAGAAACATTTGATGCATGCTAAATATGCTCTACTTATTTTTACAAAGTACTAAAAAACAAACAAACAACAACTATATTCTCTCTATTAATTTCATCTTCTTGAGATATCTCAGCAAATGTATGTTTCAGAACTTTAAATTTTTTTAAAAGGTCTTCGATGTCCAGTTGCAATTTGATATCTTGTCAATTTTGTAGGCTACCACGTTTCTCAACAGTTTACTTCAGGCAAAATAATAGAACATGTTCCACAGTCTCTTCTTGAAGACAGAAGTCACATTTCCCTGTAGCATGTTTCCCCTGTTTAAATAATGTATTATTTAAATAATGTTTAAATAATGTATTATTTAACCTGTATGATCAAATCCTAATCTAAATATAATTTCTTCCTCCTTTGTTTCAATCGTAATCACGTGATGACATCATCATTATGCAAATTAGCGTATGATGTCATCTGGGGACATCTAGCGACTTTCTGGGGCAATTTCAGCTACTTTCTGTCAGAGACAGTTGGCAACACTGGATGTCAGCAGCATGGCCATTGACTGTATGAGCATGGCTCAGAGACAGACAGCAGTCGAATAACTGGCAACTGACAGTGTGTGCATTCATAATACGGCAAGATTGATGTTGTGATGCACTCAGTTATGTTTGTGTTGTGTCCTGGGTACATTTTGATGACCGAGCAGTTTTTTTCCTGCTTCTGTTTAAATGCAGTATTGCATAAGTGGCATATCATTTAGAGGAGAAGTGATAGGAAAACTCATGGCCTAGCATTCTACCAGCATTTAAATGCATCATGTATGCACAAATCTGGCGGTGTGAAATGAGTCTCAAAACCCATGTGCACTTGTAACCCTGATCTGTGCATATATGTTTGTCTGTGTGTGTTTTGTCTGTGTGGATCAGGCAATTGGTACATCAAATTTAATGATTTGTATGCGTAGGAGCTGTTTTAAATTTGTAGTTAGCCTTAAGTTAGTCTAATTTGAAATTGTGCACATGCAAATGTATTTTGTAGGCTATTGGTATTTTCTTGATATATGTGTGTATATTTGAACACACAATTACAACTACCCGAAGTTACGCACAAAATGTATTTTAAGGTTTACAAATCACGTTTTACACATACAAGTACCCAAAGCTACACACAAACAGGCTGACACAAATTACAAATCAAGTATTACGCACACACAGATGTTTTGAGACTATTTTCTCTTCATATTCACACAGCTATCTGTGGAACCCATGATTATTTTTTTCAAGGGTTGGCTTAATTTATTAAAAAAACATCTTATTTAACTCCAAAATGGTACAAAAGTGGCAAGCAAGTGTTAAAGCAAAGACTCAGTTTGACATGCTCTGAGAACATAATGTAAACAACTGTAGACCACTTAATAATTAAAATATGAACACACAGAAGTAGCAAGAGTCCCTTAAAGCTTGTTTGTTTACAGCCTCAAGACAAGACCTAAACATCTCCACACAGTGCAAGTCAAGGTACTGCACTGACTTAAATGAAATGTATATTTATGTAAACTGTAAAAAGAATGATATTCTTTAAAGACATATGACAATATCAATATAAGTAAAATACATTCTTCTCAAGTGGTTTATTTTAAAACTGTTATTTTTATGAATTAAAGCCAGGCCAACAAAATGATAATTCACACCATTTTTAGCTGTTAGTAACTTTGTTTGAGATCCAGCTATTCTTTTTTTATTATTTCACTAAAAATGTCATGATCTTTGGGACTTCGGTTATGTGTTTAACTTTTCATAGATTTTTCACTATATTCAGTTCATTCTCTAGTTTTAAGACTCCCTGTGCTTTTGATTCTGTACTTTAGTCATTTGTATGCTTTTTATCCTTTATTTCCATGGTTCCTTGTGTATTTAGTTATTGATGATAATGTCACAATCTATGTCATTTTGAGTTTCTGTGTTCCAGTGATCCACCTCACCAGTATAAAGCTACATGGTTTCCTCTATTTGCTTATGGGTTCTTCGTTTTGCCCTCAACTTTTTTATTTATTTATTTTTTGTAAATGTTTAGATTTTTCTAATTCTTTGGTGAATGGTCTATTTTTACCCTGCCTGCCGCCTCTCTGCATTTGGGTCCTCACACTGTACATTATTTTCTGACAAAAACAGCCCATTGTCATCATTCGACTGAATTATTTAACATTTTATGGCTTAAATCATATTGTGGATGTGGTACGTTTTCAAAGCCTAAGTTTGAAGCTTCAATTGCATCCTTTTTATGGCTGCCCTGGTGACAGCAAAACTGATTCTAACTTTTCATTGCTAGTTGTGTTGAGGAAAAAAAATATCTTGGTTTCGAAATTAAAACTATTTAGTTGGACTTAAAAAACATGGTTGCCGCTAAAAGAAATTATTTTTATTACGTCACTTTCATATATATGGATACCTTTTCACATTTGACGTGCAGTTTGCACGATATCATAGGTTGTACATGTACAGAAAACAACTGATAATATGGTAATGGTTCAGAAGTATTTTACATTTCTATGACATTTGGACGTTTTTAGACAGGTGATCTAAATTGTGGTGTTTGCATTAATTAATCTATGAAAAGTACAGAGGTCCTGATTAAAGCAATTCTGTCAGAAACTAAAAGGACTGGAGATCTAAACGGAAAAAAAGCCCACAATAAGGGCCCAATGTTCATATCAGCACAAAATCCAAGCAACCTAATTGCCAACTGAGATAAAAACTGAGGGATGTCATAGAACAGGAAAAGGCTTTAAATATTTTCCAAAGTTTCCAATGGCTCCCTAGAGCACACTTTACCTTCGCAATTTGTGAAATGGAAATGGTTTAAGACCACAAGGATTTATTTATAGAATTGGCTGTCTGGCTGTACTGAGTAACCAAGAAAGCAAGCCTTTGGTCAGGGATGTCGCCAATGTTTTGGGAATCAAAAAAATCAAAGAGAGTTTTTAAAAGAACTATCATAGGAACACTTTATAAAGCTGGTTTACTATGGTGTTTACATGCACTGCTACCTATAAGGTTGAAATAAAATATTAATTAACCCTTCTCATTGCATTATTATTAGGTAATTTATTCTTGACAGACAAAGTGTATTTCTTCTCCGATTTTTATTTGTCAAACACAACACAATGAAAATTGAACAACAATTTAAAGGAAGATGTCCGATTTTTCCAGCTTTATACCAACAGTTTAAAAAACTCATAGATGGCAACCACTTTGAGTAACAGTGTGATGTTGAAAATGCTGTTCACCGATGTTTGAATTAATTGTGATAGACTGCTGACTGGAGAAAGACCCCATAGATTAAACAGCTGTATTTTTCTTTAAAATTGTATTTTGACTAATTTTTCCCACTGATAATTCAATTGTTTTGGTAGAATATGGTGGTGAAATCATCATTATTCTCAGCAACCAATACTACATTTTTCCAATTGACTGAGGATGATGTACAGTAGAGACGCGTAGATCAAGCTATCCCTGGCCAATTCCAATTTTCTTTATGTTCTGTTCTACAGATTCAGATTCTTACTAATTTTGATATCGTTTTTCGAGGACTTTAAGAAAAAGAATAACGATGTGCAGCATGTTCTTTCATAGAGGTGGAAGTTTTGAATCTAATTAAAACATGATTCCTATTCATGATAATGCCTTTTAGTTTTTATGCATCTAATGAGTAAGAAAAGACAAATCCATTTATTTATTTATTATTTTTTGTATTTGACCAGCTGATCACCAATTAGAGCTGATTAATGTAAAACTGTCCAATTTAGATCTCCGACTGATTGAGTGGTGCATCACTGGTAATCAGTTTTTTATATGACAGATTAGTGTTGGCTCTCACTCTCTGCTGCCCTAAACAGGGTGAATTGGGTTTGGAAAATTAATTCAGGAAGACATGTAAAAATGTGTGTGTATAGATATTCTATACCATATGTATTTAAGTGTGGTATTTTGCAGCATTCCTGTCCCTAATTCACACTTTACCAAAAAACAGCATCTCAGCTAGAAAACCAAGTCATAACACAAGCTGTTAGCCTCTCTCCATTTGGAACTGCTGCAAAGTGTAGGCGAGTAGGTTTAATAAATGGTGTTCAGTGTAAAGTTACAAGGCTGTCAAAGGTCTTTGGCTACTCACCAGACATATAGCTGTAAATCAGAGGGAGTCAGCAGATTACTGAAGCGTGGCATGTGGTTAGAGGCTGACTGCAGGTGTGCGTCCTCAACACGTGCAACAGAGTGAGAGCGGAATGGAGGGAAAACCAGAGCAGAACTGAGAGAATACTGGGTAAATATGGTCACTTCCCTACACTTTCCAGGTGCAAGATAACATGGAGAAACAAGGTCCCCAGTCTCGGTTGTATATATATGTATACATATATTGCGTAAATGTGTGGGTGTATATTATATATATATATACACTACCGTTCAAACGTTCAAAAGTTTGGGGTCACCCAAACAATTTTGTGTTTTCCATGAAAAGTCACACTTATTCACCACCATACGTTGTGAAATTAATAGAAAATAGAGTCAAGACATTGACAAGGTTAGAAATAATGATTTGTATTTGAAATAAGATTTTTTTTACATCAAACTTTGCTTTCGTCAAAGAATCCTCCATTTGCAGCAATTACAGCATTGCAGACCTTTGGCATTCTAGCTGTTAATTTGTTGAGGTAATCTGGAGAAATTGCACCCCACGCTTCTAGAAGCAGCTCCCACAATTTGGATTGGTTGGATGGGCACTTCTTGCGTACCATATGGTCAAGCTGCTCCCACAACACCTCAATGGGGTTCAAATCTGGTGACTGCGCTGGCCACTCCATTACCGATAGAATACCAGCTGCCTGCTTCTTCTCTAAATAGTTCTTGCACAATTTGGAGGTGTGTTTTGGGTCATTGTCCTGTTGTAGGATGAAATTGGCTCCAATCAAGCGCTGTCCACTGGGTAGGGCATGGCGTTGCAAAATGGAGTGATAGCCTTCCTTATTCAGAATCCCTTTTACCCTGTACAAATCTCCCACCTTACCAGCACCAAAGCAACCCCAGACCATCACATTACCTCCACCATGCTTAACAGATGGCGTCAGGCATTAATCCAGCATCTTTTCAGTTGTTCTGCGTCTCACAAACGTTCTTCTTTGTGATCCAAACACCTCAAACTTGGATTCATCCATCCACAACACTTTTTTCCAGTCTTCCTCTGTCCAATGTCTGTGTTCTTTTGCCCATCTTAATCTTTTTCTTTTATTGGCCAGTCTCAGATATGGCTTTTTCTTTGCCACTCTGCCCTGAAGCCCAGAATCCCGCAGCCGCCTCTTCACTGTAGATGTTGACACTGGTGTTTGCGGGTACTATTTAATGAAGATGCCAGTTGGGGACCTGTGAGGCGTCTGTTTCTCAAACTAGAGACTCTAATGTACTTATCTTCTTGCTCAGTTTTGCAACGCGGCCTCCCAGTTCTTTTTCTACTCTGGTTAGAGCCTGTTTGTGCTGTCCTCTGAAGGGAGTAGTACACACCGTTGTAGGAAATCTTCAATTTCTTAGCAATTTCTCGCATGGAATAGCCTTCATTTCTAAGAACAAGAATAGACTGTCGAGTTTCAGATGAAAGTTCTCTTTTTCTGGCCATTTTGAGCGTTTAATTGACCCCACAAATGTGATGCTCCAGAAACTCAATCTGCTCAAAGGAAGGTCAGTTTTGTAGCTTCTGTACCGAGCTAAACTGTTTTCAGATGTGTGAACATGATTGCACAAGGGTTTTCTAATCATCAATTAGCCTTCTGAGCCAATGAGCAAACACATTGTACCATTAGAACACTGGAGTGATAGTTGCTGGAAATGGGCCTCTATACACCTATGTAGATATTGCACCAAAAACCAGACATTTGCAGCTAGAATAGTCATTTACCACATTAGCAATGTATAGAGTGTGTTTCTTTAAATTTAAGACTAGTTTAAAGTTATCTTCATTGAAAAGTACAGTGCTTTTCCTTCAAAAATAAGGACATTTCAATGTGACCCCAAACTTTTGAACGGTAGTGTATATGTATGTATGTATGTATACGGTACTTATATATTTATATGTACATGTGACCTGAGAGAGCTGATGTTTCTGAAACTTTATCTGAGACAAGGTGGTGCAGAAAAAAAGGAAAAATCTTCACCAACAGTCTTCATGACCCCATTGGGTATAGAGAAATTGTTGGGGGAGAGTTTGAAGAGACTGTGAGGGTGAAAGAGGTGAAACAAAAAAGCAAAGAAGTGCAGCTTTTCCTGCCACCTTCTCTGCCCTTTGTTGCTTCCCCCATCCCTGCATCACCTTGCCTCGGGAGTTTGAACAACTGCTCTTGATGGGGGGGCAAGTGTTCTCTCTGTTCTTTCTATGCGCCTCCGGGTGTACTACCGACTCTCACTACCCTGGCGATCTCCTGCCGCCTCACACTTTTCAGAGTTTCACAAACACGGAAACACAAGCGCACATGCGAACACACAAGCCCTGTGCAACATCTGAACCCTTTTCACTCCGCTCCCTCTCATCTTCCTATGTGGGGCTCTTTGTAGCTGTTGTGCCTGAGCTTGGTGAGGAGAACAGGGAGAACAAAGCAGAGCATAGAAGAAGGATGCTGAAGAAAGAACAGAGGTGGTGTTAAAGAACAGAAAGTGGTAGGGATGGATGAGAAAGAGAGTGGAGGAGCTAATGTTCAGATTGCAGCGACAGCGCTTGCCTGTTGTTGCTCACAGAATATGGGTTGGTGAGTGTTTGTGCACCGCAGCTTGATTTGGGGGTTGTCCCCAGCTGTGCGTGGAGACAGCAGTGAGGAGATGTGGCAGAGACTCTAATTAGATGGGCCCAAGTGTGCTGAACTGGGGGAGAACCCTGGAGCGCAGGCAAACGCTGCTCAGCCCCCCTGCAAACAGAGCAGGAGGAGACCCCCAGCAGTAATTATAACGTTTCACAAGCCAAGCAAGACATCACCAGGAAGTTTTCAATCTGAAAAATGTTCTTTTACTCTCTAGAGAGCTGAAAAGAAGTTGTCTTTCATTAGCCTTCCTTTTAAAAGGTGAACAAGGTTGGGAGTGTATTTGAGCTTTGACTATGGAGGTGCTCCTGTTGCTTCTGCTGTGATGTCATTACTATTTTACATTTTTGGTAAAGAATACAATTGAAATCAGTGCTGATAAAAATGTTACCCCAATCAAAGATTTCTTCTGCCACACTTTAATGTTTCAGACCGTCAAGCAAACTTTATCTCCTATAAAGCTATCCCAAGTAAATTAAAAAAGCAGTTTTTATTCTCCACATTGAGAAAAATAATTATTCCAAAAAAACTTAACTGAGAAAAACTTGAAAAGCCCTCAGATAGAGCAGACCTATGGCAGGGCCACTCACCCCCCTGTATGTCTGTTAATGAGACACATGGCTGTGTTCGTGCTGTCGCTGTGCTCTTCCAGCAGAGAGGGGAGATTCGCGCTTGCGCAATTAATTTGCTGTGCATATTCTTCAACCGTAGCGAGGCTCCTGCGGAAGGGGAGCTGCTTGTGAGCTCTCTGACACGGGAGAGGAGTGGAGGTTAGCACCGCTGGTCGGTGGGTGGATGTCAGATTCATGTCGGATCAACCCTAACATTTAATCAGTTATTCCTGGTCCCACTGCAGACATTTCCTAAAAAAAAATTATCGGATTCCATCCATAACCTTTTGAGTTATGTTGCAAACAGACAGACAGACAAACAAATAGACAGACATTACCTCCTGGCAGAGGTAATAATATTATTATAAAATCTTGAAATTCGGTCCAGTTTCACTAGCCACATCGAGGCCTGATTTATGCTAGATCTAAGAATTAAGAAACAACAGAACCTTTCTGACAGCATGAATTGGTTAATGAATCTGACAAAAACAACTCATATTGTCATAATCTAAGGAAATTCAGGAAAAGATGAGAAATAAAGCCAATGAAATCTATTGGTAACATCATTATTCAGCTTTTTGAGGGAGGTTTGCCCACTTTAAACTTCAAACATTTAGTTAGGGGTGTTCCTGACTGTTGTAACAGTAAACACTATGGTGAGATCCATAGAGTTTTCTGAGGCCTTCAGAAAGATTGCATATACAACAATTGCCAACATGTGCAGGTCTGGCCATCCAAGTAAGTTGACCGTGTAGCAAGATGCTAAAAATAGTCTCGGAAAATCTGAAAATATTATCAAAGTACCAACAAAAGACTTTACTACTGCTGATGTGAAAGTACATGCCTGTACAATTCGAAAGAGACAGCACAGGTTTACTATAGCTTTCATGTGAGGTGTGGAATGAGGAAACATTGACTCTTTAAGAAAAACTCAAAGTTCAGACTAAAGTTTACCATAGAGAACAAAGACAAAGACCAGGATTTCTGGAATTAAGGTGTTTGGGCAGATAAACATAACAGTAAATCCACCAAGGACTGGTTGGAAATTAAGACATGGTACTCCTAGGCCAATTGAAGCCCTAATTCTAATCTCACCTCTAAATGTAAACATTTCGTAACAAGGATCCTAATTTAATCAAATCATCGTTCTCCAAGAGTATGTTCTTACTTACTTGTTGGGGACATGAAAAAACATCAAAACAGCTGCTGTAATAAAGTATAGGCATGTGTACCTTTCATTAGTTAGCTTTCGAAGCATGTACACATATATATCTACCCTTAAATACAAGTATCATTTTAGCATGTGCTACAAAAATAAAATTAATGACTTCCATTATGCATCCTTCATCAAATATATGTCAAACATCTCTTAGTAAACAAGAAATGTATCATTATGTCATCCTAACTTTTCTAACATGTCTGCTATTCTAACATTTAGTTTTGACATGAGCCGTAGCATTCTTAATGGCATGCATGTAAAAGCATCTGCCCAAGCACAAAATGTGTAATTAATGCTTTTCTGGTTGGGATAAGCCAGGAATGTTGTGGTATGGCTCTCACCAAGTATTAGTAAGGGGAAAAAAAAGAAATCGCAGCAATATAGATCTTCTACAGTCTACAAATTTTCTGCCACTCAAAAAAAAATGTTTTCTTCACAAAATGCATCTTGAAAGGTTGTATTAATCCTACCTTACAGTTTGAAGTAAGATTGATGCATCTCAACCACATTTTGCTTTATTTCCCTGTGCTTTTTTTTCTTCGATCTGTCATATAAATATGTATTAGCTTTATCTTCTCTTCCTGTTTAAAATCCAGTTGCTATTACTTCACCGCAGAAATGGTAATTACAATCACACTCAACAGGCTTGTACCGTATCAAAAATTAATTAATATCAAATTTATTTGGGTTATCCACTGCTAAAACACAAGGTTTTTGCATGCTAATGTAACATATTCTGAAAGAATTCCTACGATTCAATTACTTGTGGAATAACATTAAAGCCAACAAATATGCAGTTTAATTTGTGTGGACTATTTTAGTCACGCCAGAGCTGGAGAATCCCTTTCCTCTGTAAGTGGATTAATTAATTTGAATCAATAAAGTCTCTTAGATAGGTTGTACCACTCCCCTAAAAAATAATGCAACACAAAGCCTTCTCAGCTGCAGTGGTATTCCAAACGACCACTTTAGGTTTAAAACTGAAGTTTTACTGAAGCAACTAGAGGCAGATGAGTTTAACTCTGTCTTTTAGTTTTCCCTTGTTTAGTTCTCTGTGCCTAAAACTCTATGGATCAACTCCTTAAGATTTAAAGCATTTTATGAGTCCTTTAAATGTCTGCAATTATCTTTCAAATCATTAATTGTGGTTTCAGTGCTACTTTTAGATGATTTAAACAAATACCTTGCATTTAAATTCCATTTAGATCACACTTAAACTAATTTACTACCATAGCCACTAATTTTTAAGTCGACCATTGGAGCACATCTAAAATTATTTTAGATATCAATTGTTCAAAGATACACATTTGGAAGGCTTTTGGAACATTTTTCCCCTTGGAAAATTCTTTAAAATATGGTAAAAGAGATAAATTATCATATACTTTGACCTGCTGATTTTGAATCCTCAGTAGGAGCTGTAATGCAAGATAAAAACAGAGTTCACTAATCTCGCTTTAGCGACTTATATTCATGATTAGCACGGTTATTGCAGCTAGCATTGTTAAAGCCTCAAACTCTGCGTGCATTTCTTAAGAATGTAGATCCTTAACTCTGCGAGTTCCAAAAAGCTACCAACATTTCCAAAAGCAACATATTTCATAACAAACAGACTGAGACTATAAGGGTAAAATAGCCTCTTTCTAGTCTTTCTGTTGTCTACTTTAAATTCATGGATCCATCCATCCATCCATCTATCCATCCATCCATCCATTATCTATACCCGTCCATCTGCAGGGTTGTGGGGGGGCTGGTGCCTATCTCCAGCTTATATCGGGCGAGAGGCGGGGTACACAGGTGGCCATAGCTGTTTAAGAAAATATAGTTTTGTTAAAAATCTTTACTCGCACATCTGCTTTGTCTATGACATCAATATTTTAATTAACTCAATGATACAGATAAAAAGATGTACAAAAATTTTAAGTTTTGAGGACCAGCCGGACACTGGACAGGGCCGTTCAAACTAAAAGTTGGCCAGATCCATCCAACTAAATTATTTCTCTCTAATTCTCCATTTTTTCACATTTCACTAGTGATTCTAGTAGAGAGATTAGATTTAGTTTAGTTTTACTGCCCCTGTCAGTTGTTCCAAATAGGTTTCAAGGACAATTTTACAATTTACGTTTCATGCTTTAATAAGTTACACTTTAAAAATGTCTCTCATTCATCCTCCATCATGGTGAATATAATGTCTATATGATTACTGTCATAAATGTAAACACAAAACAGATAATACTCAGCTGCATAATCATCTTGAAACTACATATTTCTATATTTTTCCTTTTTACATTATTTTCTATGAATTAACAAAAAATTGAAAAGTAGAAAACAAAAGATTAGACATAAAAAAATAATTCAGCCACCTTTTGCTTTAATAGCAGCTTTTGAAAAACTTGGCACTTCATCAGTTTGAAGTGCCAAGTTTCAAGT
Source organism: Valencia hispanica (assembly GCA_963556495.2). Classification (NCBI taxonomy): domain Eukaryota; kingdom Metazoa; phylum Chordata; class Actinopteri; order Cyprinodontiformes; family Valenciidae; genus Valencia; species Valencia hispanica. The sequence goes on from OY747704.1 coordinate 26,692,730, forward strand.
TATACCACATTATATACTGTAGTGAATGCATGGCATGGCTCATATTTAAAAAAAGAAAACGAAAAGTGAAAATCCGTAATTCAAACACTTTAGAAATTTGTAAATTCTGCTTTGACTGACTGAAATACTAAACATTATGCTGCCAATGAAAAGAAATGCACGTAACCCTTAAGAACATATGGATTTGGAAGAAAAAAACAAACAAACTCCCCATTTGACAGGTTTTGTGTTTACCAGCAGGAGACTGAGTTGCTTGATGAGTCACTATGACTACTCGGCAATAGAAAATTTTATAAGGAACAATATTCAGCCTCCACATGTCAGTGTTGAACATTAGTTTTGCTGTTTTAGTGTCATTTTAAATTACTGGAAGAGCATAAAAGTGTCCTGCTATGCTTCAGCATATAAAACAGCTCCAGTGGATTACTTCCCATTTCTGTGTCCCTGTAAACTTGTAAAGCTGATCATTCATGGTACATCTGAATCCCACTTTCAATTAAGGATTTAGTACAGCTGTCGTCAGACATAAAGATTATATTGTGTGATTTGTGTCAGCTTTCTCTCCTGGTATTTAAGAAGAGGGCTCATTTTAGTTTTAATACTCAGAAAACTCTCTCCAAAAATATTGCTTCTGATTTTGACTTACAGACACACACACAGAGGTGTAACTTAAAAATTGTCCTGATGATTTGATTTTTGGCTGCACGGTAACAGTTGCAAGCACTGTTGTCTTGCAGCAAAAATGTCTTGGGTTTGAAACCCAGCATGGGGTCCTTCTGCATGTACTTTGCATGTTCTCCCTTTTTGTGTATGGATTCATTCCAGCTTGTGATGGTCCCCGCCCTCTGATAACCTGCAAGTACAACAAAGGGTAAAATATGATGATTACCATATTTTATATCAATGGATGTCATTGCTTACATGACTTCTCCCATGGAACAAGATGTACTAATGACCATATAAAGAACTCTCTCTACTTGTGTATATAAAGATTAAAGACTATATGATAGAATACAACCACACTCTCTAAAAGTAGTCTTAATAAAAGTATTGCTTTGCAAGGCTATAGTTGACAACCACCATACAACCCATGCAATAACATGTTACAGCAGTGAAGTGCCTTGAGTCTCATTTTCAGAATATGTGTGTCACGTGGGTATGTGGAGAATGGACCCAAACGCACTCGCTGAAGGAAGGTGCAGGATGTTTATTAAAGTGAGGAGATCGTGATGATGGTGGTGAACGGAGACACTGGAAATCGGGCAGGGAAGGAAGACAGCAGGAAGACGACACACCATGGGGATTGACAATTACTACTACTAAGGAGGACTACTAGGAGGAAGGAGGATCCGGACGGGAGTGAAAGGAAGTGAGGGGTCTTAAAGGCAGGAGGTGAGTAGGATCAGGTGTGGATGATGAGACAGACAGGTGAAGACAATCAGGCAGGAATAGGGCAGCGTGACAATGTGTGCTATGTTATCACAACCCTTTACAGTTTTAATAAACTTTGCAAACAAAACACACTTTCTTTCCATGGGAGGTGGGTAAGAAGGTAGGTAGGTGTATTGGGTGCACAGATGCACAGTTTATTAACATCAGTATCAGCCAGTGTTAGTGAATTTCAACATTGTGGTATTGTTCTGTCAAATAAAACCGAGCCAGTGTTAATTAAGCTATGTTCATTTCAATCTTATTGCTGTTTGTATATGTGTTTCAGGAGGGATAAGGGAAGTAGCTGGTCATGTGGTTTTTGTTTGGGCATGTGACAATCGATTAGGGATGTCAGCAGTAAAGTCATTTTTTACAGTGTTGGAACGGTAAAGAAATATATATAATGAGGGAATATTGATTATTGCCCATAACAGCAATAATAATACCGGATATCAATATCCACCCAAATTTTTAAATCAGTGCATCCCTTGACCTTATATTCAAATTCATGACCCCAAATAAAACCGCTGACAAAACTGTACCAGAAAACTAACCCTGCTTCAAATGCAATTGAGTATAGGTTAAAGCCAAGTCTTGTTATTCTAATGCATTTGATTAGATAACTATCTAAAAGTGTGTCTGCCTTCATAAAATGTGCACCTTAAGATAATAAAGTGAAAAGAAAGGCATTCAACTTACAGAACCATTTTCCTGCCATGTCAATATATCAGTGGTACTTAAGCAATTTCAAGCAATTTGCAGTCCACCTTTCTACAGCGAGAAAGACATTTTGTGAAGAGAAAATCATTCACTAATCATCTCAGGAGTGAATGTTACAGCAAGTTCACTCAGAGTTAAGAGCGTGCCGCATTTTGAGAAATTGTGAAAAATTAAAAAGTGACATTTTAAACAATAAATGGTATTGCACACAACAGTACATCTAGTAAAACTAAATACCAGTATAGCTTATTTCAGCGGAATGCCAAAAAATCAAGCCTTCATTTATAAAGAAATCAAACCTTCATCTATAAATCAAGCTAAAAGTATAGCTAAAGTTTACTTAATTGCGTTTAAATAATTCACAAGACTGTTTGAGCAATGTGCTTTGGACAAATGTGATCATATCGGACATGTTACATTGGGTAGTATAATGCTTAGTGAAAACTAAGAGAGCATTTTAGTACAAACACCTTCTAGACAATGTCGCTTGGAATAAAGAGTTTTTTGTTTTTATGCAATTGAACTTTGTACCTGGTCAGGCTTTTAGTTATGTACTGTTCAGAAAAACAAAAGAGGGAAAAATGAGAGAGAAAGAGTGAGGAAAAAAAGAAAAGCTATGTTTGTCTGTTTCTACCCGGGACAAAGCAAAGGTTAGAACTCAGAAGGAGAATTCTGTTTTTTCAGACTTGTTCTAAAGGTGGTTCCATATTCTACTTATAAATTGTGTTTTACATATTTTATTTACTAGCTCCAAACAAATTTTCCCACAGTGTAAAATGCTACTTCTTGTTGTTCTGAAGATGTGTCGAGTCAATTTTTAAAATAAGATGATTTTCATTGTATTGTGATTAGAGCTGTCAAAATAACACAGTTAATTAATGCAAGTCAATTCATTTGTAGAATTAAAGCATTAACTTTTTTAACGCAATGAAGCATGCACCGAATGACCCGCCCTCTTTATCCAACAATTCAACTTGCACTGCATTCAGTGCTCGTCATGTAAACAGCATGGCAGACCCAAACTGCATCCACAGTTCCATGTGAACATCTCTTGTCAATTGCAGGTCACATAGAGGGATTATCAGTCTATGTCACTCCCTGTTCTACTGTGCATGTCGTCTGCAGAAAGAGACATGATCATGTCTGGTGCTGTTGGTTACACAAATTGTTTTGATTAAAAACAACAAACCGTGCAATATCTATTGAATTCCATCGACTCACACCCCTTTCAAGGCAAATAAAAGACATCTTTGGTTGCAGGCAATCAGAAGAAGCAATTGGAACCAGTAGATGATTAAAAATACAGCCATCAGCACCGATCACTTCATGTCAGGTAAGCCTCCTAGGCTAACAAACAAGCTAACATTGCTAACCAACACTGCAACTGCAAGATAACCGCAAATAATAACTGTCAGAATCGGAGCGATGCAATGGACTGGGTGTCACATTATTTGCGCATGCATCTGCTCTGTGGATAAATAAATATTCCTTTTATTGTTCAGAAGAAATGGTCAGCTTTACATTTAGACAATGTTAACCAGTTAGTTTGCCTTAGCATCTGACTAAAAGATTAACAGGATAAAAGGGCCACATGTAAATGTGATAGATGAATTCAAAACAAAAGTTCAATACATCTCTCCTGTATTTCCTTAAAAAAAAGAGCAACGGCATCTGTTTTTGTATTTTATTTACAACAAATATTTTACTTTTTCAGTTATATTTAGGAATATTGATTAATTGTGATTAATCGTAAAGATTTCACAGCTACCCTGTGATTAATTAGATTAGAATTTTAATCATTTCACAGCCCTAATTGTGATACAGAAGAGATTCAAAATTGAATGTGAATGTGGTTGATTCTTCATACATTGTGCACTCAGTGCCTCATTCTCATACATTGTTTCCCTCTGCTGTGGTGAGGAATCTGATGCTGAGGTGTTGAATTTCTATTTGAGTGTCTGTCAGAGGTCCAGTTGGAAAGCTAAACTTGTCCTCAAACAGAAAGTTGTTAAACACGGGGACCTGATGAAAGGAAGCATTATTCATGAAAACACCCATGTTTTCATGTATACATTATCTGAGAAGAAGTAGAGTGAGGAGAACATGTTTTATGGGGAGCATGATCTTTGAGGTTTTTGATTTTGTAAACGAGACTGATGAAAAAAGGCAATAAACACTTGGAATTTTTTTAGAAATTGAAAAGAAATCCTAAAATCTCATGTTTGCCTTTGCAACACTTCTACCTCAAAAATATCCCAATTCCAAGAGATAAGAAAAATGTGAATGCATATTATATCAAACACTTGTTTAAAGAACTAGGAGCAGATGGTTGCAAAACAACTGCTGCTTTCAGAATTTTGCCTTATTAAATTGTCACATCTGTGTTGCTGAGTTGAAGCCAACCCTCCTCCTTGGAATTTAATCAAACTCAGAAGGAAATGAACTTCAGACTAGGGAAAATGAAAAAGATGTAACCACTTTCAAAAGAATATACAGATACTGACTAAAAGAAAAACTACAATAAACAGGTTTACAACAGGCATATTTTTTCTTTGTTCCGGATTTGGTTTGGGACTCATGTTACTTTAATGAATGAAAAAAGTGTCAAGTATCCAACCTTTCTTAAACAGAAAGCAATTATAGGGATTGATTTAATATAATTAATTTCCTTTTTGATTATTAATATTTTGACATGACATAATTATTCATGTCACAGCTGTGAATGTTTAGACAAAAAACATATCCCCAGCTTTTCTACTGAAAGTTTTTTTCTGTCAACATAACAGTGTCATTAAGCTCTCAGTTTTATTTTTGGTAAATCACTTTGCACAATATAGATATAAAACCATATATTTGCTTGCATTCATTTTTCTTAATTGTTACTGCATGTGATGTAAGGAAGGCAGAGTAACAGTAATGCATTCATTTAAAGTTTTGTTTGGACTTTATTAAAGATAGGAAAAGTACTGGAGGATTTCAAACTGAACATTAAGACATGTCAGTCGTATAAAGGCCTTCTGTTCCCTTTTACTGATTTTGCTCTTGTTTTAACAAATATTACTAGAATGACAGCAGACTAATACAAAATTGTCATTGAAGGAGGAATGCATCTTGCAGATCACTCAAAGAGCATGGGCTATATTGCTATGTGGGGTTCACTACATATGATATTAGATAAACAAATCTTATAGGAAGTAACTTGTACATCTCGAAAATACAGTTTTAATAAGAAGCTTTTGTGCATAACAATCCATCTTGAAGTTTTGCTAAAAATAACAACAAGGTCAACACAGTGATCAATTAATTTGATCATTGAAGGGCATGATATATACATATATATATATATATATATATATATATATATATATATATATATATATATATATAAACAATAACATAAAAAATCAAGATTTTCTGACAAACTGTTTAGTAATATGTAGTAATAGGCTATTTTTGTAAAATATTGCAGTATCACTATGCACCTGTACATATTATTGTATTAAAAAGAGTTAATTTAATCTCTTTATTCAGAGATTCAATTTGAATTGAAAAATAGACTCATTAAACACAGAATTATATATATATATATATATATATATATATATATATATATATATTAATTTTGATTAATATAAAGTAAATCCTAAATTCATTTTCTCACGAAAAGAATTTGATTATGACAGAAAGGGATTTCAACACATAAATTACTGTATGGCCCACACAGTCATGTTGAAAACTCCGCACACAACAGTAAATCACTGACCACTGACAGAATGGTAAGACACTGAATATTATTGCTAAAGAAAAATTAGCAATGACTTTGCTATTCACAGACTGTTGTATCCTTGCATGTTGAGTGGACAGTTTAGTAGAAAAAGATGAAGGCTGGGCAAGCAACCTTGACAGGATTGTGAAGCAAACCCCCTCCAAAGAGAGAATATCAGAATCTTGTCTGGTTAAGACAAAACTGGTCTGTTGCTCAGAGCTCCAAAGTCTTCTTTTGGAAGTGAATACTACATTTGTTTTGGAAATTAAGGACCCTGGGTCAGAAGAAAGGGTAGAGAAGCACATCATATGAGTTACTTGAAGTTAACTTTGAAGTTTCCACAATCAGTGATGATTTGGGGTACACTGTTCTATCAAGTTCTAACTCTGCATGGCCATGTACCATGAATATGTTAGAGCACTTCATGCTCCTTTTTGCTGACAAACTCCAAGGAGATGCAGATTTCCATTTCAAGAAGGACTTGGCACCTGCCAATCGCTATCACTGGGCTTGATCAGTCACCCAGATCTAAACCCAATAGAGAATCTACTGGGTATTGTAAAGATAAAGATTAAAAAGTAATTATAGTATATCTCTGTGTAATGAAAATATTTATGAGTGAGTAAGTAAATAAATTCTGCTATTAGTTGTCTAATTTACTGAGATGCACCTGTATAGTATACATTTTTTACAGAACTTATCATATCTATGACTCAAACCTGAATATCTCGCATGGGTTTTAGTCATCAGGGAGCTGTACAAATATGGGCAAGCCTTAGACAGTAAACATATACTACCTCATGTTCTCTATGAAAGGAAAAAAAAAACATCACTTTGAAGCTCTGATTCATGGTGAAGACAACCACAACCATTGACCAATGTGGGTTGATTGTCAGCACCATGATATTACTTCAAGCATATTGACAATGTAAGATTTTATGAAGTCATTATTAGCTTCAGTGGTGAAAATCTTCAAATGTAATTAATTGGGTAGCTTTTAAGGGGTATTTCTAAGTGGAAATTCAAATTCAAAAATGCTTTATTGATCCCAGAGGGAAATTAAGTGTTGTTTTAGCTCATACAATTAATTCTTTAAGCAGTTGTTGTAGATCATGATGGCTGTGGGCAAGAAAGATTTCCTTTAGCGGTCTGTGTTGCAGTGAAACTGAAGAAGCCTCCAACTGAAGATGCTCTGTTGTTGTAGGATAGTCTCATGAAGAGGATGCTCAGTGTTGTCCCTAATTGTTTTGATTTTATGAAGAATCCTTCTTTGCATCATCATCTCCAGTGGTTCCACAGTTGTCCCAAGAACAGACTAAACCTTCTTTATCAGGTTGTTGAGCCTTTTTAAGTCCCTGGCTTTGATACTGCTACCACAACAGATGATGGCTGAAGAGATTACACTCTCTACAACAGATTTTGCATCATCTTGCTGCAAAATTTGAAGGACCTAAGCTTCCTTAAGAAGTACAGTCTGCTCTGTCCCTTCTTGTAGATGGGTTCACTGCTCAGTTTGCCAGTCCAGTCTGTTGTCCAGGTGAACCCAGAGTTATGTATACTCCTCAACCACCTCCATTTCTTCTCCCATGATGGAGACAGTGTTTGACTTATCCCTGTTTCTTCTGAAATCTACAATCATCTCCTTTGTTTTGTTCACATTCAAGGTAAGATGACTGTTTCCATACCATGTCACAAAGCGGTCCACCAGCTCTCTGTATTCTCCTTATTCTTTATCTCTAATACATCCGACAATTGCAGAGTAATCTGAGTATTTCTGCAGATGACAGGTCTCTGATTTGTACTGGAAGTCTGAGGTGTACAGAGTGAAAAGGAATAGTGAGAGTACTGTCCCCTGTGGTGCTCCTGTGCTGCTGACCACCTGGTTTGACACACAATTCTTCAGTCTCACAAACTGTGGTCTGTTTGTCAGGTAGTCATTGACCCAGGCGATTAAGGGCTCCACCTGTGTCTTCTGGAGGTTCTGACAAAGCAAATCAGGCTGAATTGTGTTAAATGCACTGGAGAAATCAAAGAACATGATCCTTAAAGTACTGCCGGCTTTGTTCAGATGACAGTGGGTTGGTTGAAGCAGGGGGATGATGGCAACTTCAACTACAATTCCATGAAGATAAGCAAACTGCAGCGGGTCCTGATATATTCTTTTTTGCTTACTCAGGGTGTGCAAGGGGATCTCAGGGAGTCTCTCCAGGACCTGCATGATGTGGGATGTCAGGGCAACAGGTCTACAGTCATTGATGAATGGTGGGTGATTTTTCTTTGGTACTGGAGCAAGGCATGATGTCTTCCACAACAATGGAACCTTCTCCTGGGTAAGGCTAAGGTTGAAGATGTGCTGCAGAATCCCACAGAGCTGCTCTGCACAGGCCTTCAGGACTCTGGGGCTGACACCATCTGGACCTGCTGCCTTGTTCTGGTTCAGTTTCGCCAGCTGCCTCTTCACCTGACTTTTAGAAACAGACAAATGGGAGAGGGAGGCAACAGGGGTAGCAACATCTTCTGACTTTGTTTAAGACAAACTTGTGGAATTAGAAGAGTCCATGACTGAGGTCAAGAATAACACATCCAAGGTGTGACAGGAGAGCTGTGGGTCAGAGGAGAATGGGATGTCTATTTAGCTGGAGTCAGGAGAAGATGATGCTGACCTAGTTCCTGAATTGAACCTGTTGAAGAATGTGTTGAGTTCATTGGCTCTGTGCAGACTTCGATCTATCTAATCCTTTCTGTGCTTAAAGCCTGTAATCTTTTTCATTCCTGACCAGACATGCCTGCTATTGTTCCTCTTTAATTTGCTCTTCAGCTTCTTCCTGTATTTCTCTTTGCTGTCTCTGATCTTGACCTTAAGTTGCTTCTGTACACTCCTCAATGATTCCCTGTCTCCCTACCTGAAGGCTCTTTTTTCTTATTTAGCAGTTCCTTCAGGTCACTGGTGATCCAGGGTTTATTATTAGGGAAGCATCTCACTGTTCTGGTGATTTATATTCTGAGCGGAGAAAAACAAGATTGTGATCTGATTGTCCCAGAGGATGTCTTGATTTGGACATGTATGCATCCTTTACATTTGCATAAAATAAATCCAAGGTCTTTCTTTCTCTTGTGGATCAGCTGACAAACGGTTGAAATGTTGGAGGTGTCGTAGGGAGCTAGGCATGATTAAAGTCACCAGATATTGCCACAAATGCATTTGGGGTGTTGTGTCTGTAGCTTAGCGACAATAGAACTGCTGACATCACATGCATTGGCGGCAATGGCTGAAGGTGAAATGTAAACAACTGCCAAAATAACACTGATGAACTCTCTTGATAAATAATATGGACAAAAACTTACTTCCAAGAGTTCAATATCTGGGCTGCAGAGACGACACTTCACAGTAACATGTCCTGTATGACACCATATGTTGTTGACAAGCACTGCTACTCCACCTCCTTTTCCTTTTCTAGCTCCTCTTCAGATCTCTGTCTCCTTGTATAGTCAGGAAGCCTGGCAGAGAGACGTTGGAGTTGGGGATATGATCCTGCAGCCACGTCTCAGTGAAACACATAACACTGCATTCCCGATACTCTGGATGAGTCCTTGTAAGGGCTTGGAGTTCATCCATCTTGTTAGCCAGTGATCTCACATTGCCCATTATGATCGATGGAAGAGATGGTTTGAACTTCCTACTTCTCTGTCTCATTTTTGCTCCTGCTTTGCATCCACTCCTTCTCAACTCATCGGGGATTTGTGGCTTCAGGTGAGGTATTATTTCAGCTCTTGCTATCTTGTTAATTAGCTGCTCCCAGCTGTAAACCACCTTGTTGCCATTGTTATCCATCATATCAAGTTATCAAAAAGTGAAAAACTAACATCAAAAAACCTTCTAGCTTCACAGCACCAAAAACTAAAAAGTACATAGATCCAAAAAAAGCTATTTTTCCTCAAAAAAACAGAGGGACCACCGTCCAAAAAAACAACACTCAATATGTAGCCAACATGCAGCCACCCAGAGCAGTGCAATTCTAGAATTAGATTTAATAGAGGTTTAGACACTAAAATACTTTACTTTTGCCATACCCAGTTTAATATACCCAGTATAATATATATATAGTACAGACCAAAAGTTTGGACACACTTTCTCATTCAATTGAATGAGAAAGTGTGTCCAAACTTTTGGTCTGTACTGTATATATATATATTCTGTTGGATCATTTCAGTCAAATAATTTAATTACTCACATATATCCTTTAGATTATTTGATATTGATCCAAACTTTAGACACAAGCTGGAAATATTTGTCAATAATATTTAACTTTGTACATGATGCTGACCTAAAAAATGCAGACACGTTTATAAACTGAACTCGGTTCCATTGTTTAGTAACTAGTATTGAATTTGAACTCTTGTAATTGATTCTGAATCTGCTTTCTAACTGAATTTAGTATATAATTTAGTATAGAAACTTTATGGGTTTTTTTGTTTTGCACATAAATAAACTGAATTGAAATTCTGGTTTGTCTTCCATGTTAAAAAGAAAGAAAAAAGCTAATTGGTTTGTGATTCACAAAATGTTTTTGAAAGATAATGGAGCTAATATCTAAACATTTACCCTGAAACACAAAACTAAGATCACTAGAAAAAACATGAAACACTTGTTCACATTTACTCCAGCATTTAGCTACAACAAAATCTCAAATGAAATCAAGGAAACAAAGTAAGAAAACAGGAAAACATGAACATAAAGTGTGAACACGTGGAGTTCTAAAATTTCAACACCAGAAATAAAATAAAAAAAAGAAATGAGAACAACAAAAAAAGAAATAAATGAAAAAAGGAGCAGGGGGTACCTTGCATCCTTCACTGTCCTTTTAGGTGCTTTTTGCAGTTAGGAGAGTGGTGGGCAGTTGGGCACTTTAACCTAAAACACTGTAATGGGTGACGACTCGGGTTATACTTGCACTCCACATCCATCTGCTCAGAGCAGCACTACCAGAAACATGGCTCAACCAAAAGCTGCCCTTTGAAAATGCTTTTACCCCCTTGGTGGCTCTACACAAAGGTAGAGAGTTCTGGACTTGCAAAAATCAATACTGAAGTGAATTAGAACTGCTGTTGCACAAATAACATGTAAGATTAGAACAGCAAGTCAACTGCTTTCATTCAGTACAATGTTAAATCTTATGGGAAATTATTCATCATTCATATACAGTGGACATTTTAACTGCTCATATTTGAAAGTACCAGAGGCCACCCTATTCCATCAGCAGTGGCAGGCCATATGGAGCATACTTTCCCCATCTGTGTGGATTCAGTTATCCCTCTTTGCTGGTACATTGCTGCATTCTCTGGCACATTTGACAGCTCCACGCCTCATCTAGATTAGAAAATTACACAAATGTAAGGTTAGAAAGGTGTAATTGAAAATGGCAAAGGGGCTGATTAGGAGACATTTAAATGATTATTCAACAGCGTTCAACACGGAGGGCGTGTGGAAGAGACCACGGAGGGAACACTTTGAAATTATCTCTGCCCTCGACAGGTGGATGACAAGTCTCGCTCGGACTGCTTCTTTCTCTGAACTTGTACAAAGATTGTGCCTTAATGTCTAATTGTGCACGCTGGATGCAGTGCAGTGTGGTTCACATGAGTTTGTGCATTACCTAACTGTCTGTGTACATTGATGCTTATGTGCAATCTTCAAGGATGTGAATATGTACATCATACAGTGAGCAGGCAGTTCCAGGAGAATTCACCAGCTGATACAAGTTGCTGCGCAATTCAAAACCACATTTTAATAAAGTTGCCAATTTAAGAAATTTCCCAGTCATGTGCGAAATGTAAATCAGAAACATCAATATGCAACCTACAGGCATATCTCAATAAATTAGATTATCATCAGAAATCTGGTTTATTTCAGTTTATTTATATAAGTTATTTTATTGATTATGACATATGGTGAGAACAAATACAACCAGTCAGCTTGTCATTAAATTAGAAAATGCTGAAAACCTACTAAAATGGCTTGTCAATGTACTGTACAGAATAAAGTTGGGCATCTCTGGTGTGTAGCCATTACAACCCATACATTTATACACTACCAACAACATTGATTTAGAAGCTTAGAAAATTACATCAGCCCAATAAAAATATTCTCAAAACAGAAATGTGGACTTCATAAAATAATGTTTAATACCTGTGTAAAGTTACTCATTTCAAAAGGTACTTTTAATCTGACAAATGAGCCTAATCAGAACACACACAAAAAAATTAGAATGTCATTTAAATTTAATATGAGAACATTTCTGGTGAGTTCCTTCTTTCTTTTACATTAAAAGTATTGTAAATGTATGTTCAAATGTAATGCTGTTTGATTTGCACTTTATGTCTATACTAAGATATATAGAAAGCCGCTATCTACCGGTGCCTACTGTACGTATGTGTACATTGTTGTACATGTGTACAACTCCGGAATTGCGCCGCTCAAGGTGGCAGCATGTTGGAGTAGCTCTGTTACTTTGGTTCATATTTTTATTTTTATTTTTTTTTACATTAATTCTTCCATTTCTGGTAGAAACATCATTTTTGTGGACAACTGTTCTCTCTGGTTTTGAATGCTGTGCAGCTGGAAGGATTTTTGCTGATACTTTTTATTTTTGGACATTTGTTATGATGCATAACCATGGCAGCAAGGTGGTTTACAACTGGCAGCAGCTGATTAACATCACAAAAGCTCAAATAATACCTCAACTACAGCCACAAAACCCTGATGAGTTGAAAAGAAGACGCCATAGATCCAGGGCATCCTCTACATCAGACTGTCATCCAACTACAGAGCGTCTTCAGTCAGAGGCTACTTCAGATCTGCAGAGCACTACAAGAGATCATCCCTACCCACAGCCATCAGCATCTACAACAAATCTTTGAAGGAACTTGCATAATGAGTTACAACAACATTTAATTTCCCTTTGGGATTAATAAAGTAATTTTGAATTGAATTTTTTTTTTGAATTGGATACATTACCTATGTAAGGCATTCGGAAATTAAAGTGTGCTTGCAAATGCAAATATTTTTAGTTAGTCATAAATCAACAAGTAAATAAATAAACAAACAAACAGATACAAACTAATTATAAAATTAATTCTCTATGGCAAACACTGCTAAAAACGTTTTAAAAGAATGCAAATCATTATGCTAGTATTTAATTTAATTAGATCTTTTTTGCCTTTTTGTGTTTCTCAACAAAAACTTTCAAAACATGACATTTTTAACAATGACATTTTGTTGTCCATAGCACTGTAATGCCTTATGCTGGGACGCTTGCGTGGCAGCCATAGAACACAGGCCACAGTGAAACAACTGACATATCACTTTTTTTTCCATTACACAGTGACACATTTTCTATCTCTGCGGTCTGAGTGTGAGTTGTCTTCTGTCAGAGTAAGTGCAGTTGACAGGGGAGCCAGGGCAACACCCTAAACCTCTGGCCTGAGACTTTGTTTTCCCTGGGCACCACAGCACTGTACTCCCTCAGGCATGGTCTAGGAGCTGCAATATGTGGCCGTTTAACTGTACTCTCTCATGCCATACATTTGACATGGGCAAAAGGGGTTTTCATCAAGGTTTGAGCTATCTCAGCTAGATTAGTTTAGCAAGTGAAAAGGTGAACAATATTTTTCTTGAAATCTACATAGACCTACACATTAAAATAAATGAAAAAAATATTTTGGATGAAGGAACTGAAAATTCTGTCCAAATCTTATTTTCTTTTATTAGGATTCAAATTCTGTGTAAACCACTAAAAATATATTACAACTTTAAAGTTATTACTTCTTTTACCTAAACACTGAACTGAAAATGAAATAAGCCTTCGTATCCAAGGTAACTGACTTTGAAGATTACTTTAAAAATGACGTCTAATCAGCGTGCATGACTTTTGACTTAAAAGAACAGAGCTGCTCACCTCAGTTTTTCTTTTTAAAGAAATGTTGAAATAAATCACTTCTGCATCATTTTATCCCAAGTATCATTCTTGGATCAATACAAATGTTCTCATGCTTAAAACCCACAGAAATAAATGTAGACATGTAATTTGGAGAGAAAAAAATATTAGACAGATAAAAACTATAGCTATTCATTAGAAGTTGAAAATGATACCAAGATGCTAAAATTACACTTTCTTTAATTTAGGTAAAACAAATTATACAGAATAATTAGCTATTGAAATTGTATAAAGCTTGGAATAAGCTCCAGAAATGTAAGAATAATGTGATCTTCTTGCATATATCTATTAGGGAGAAATAAATAAAACCAAACACTTTACCATATTTAAATAAATATCTACTTGACATGCTATTGGCTGGTGTTTATAAAGCAGCCAAGGCAGTATCATAATTTTTTTTTATACTTTTGAGCTCATTGGCTATAATGATAAGGAAAAACTATACAGCTTAGCTTCTGCGGTCCAGTTTTCACTGTGCGTATTGTTGCATTTTAAGGATATATTAGGTGTTTGACCTATTAAAATAGGCAGCTACAAGAATTTTAGATGAGGTCAAGTATTTGAGGATTTTAGCCATTCACAGGCAGCTGTGTTCCCTGGATATGCCTATAACACATTTCAAGAGATTTTGATTGCAAAGCTTAAGAAAACGTTGTAATTTTGGCATGTCTTCAAACGGCACTCAGTGGCAATTCAGACAGGATATTAAATGAAAACAAAACAAAAGAGCTCCTAAGCTGTTAAAAAATCCCGTCATATAGCATAAAAGCATATATATTATACGGTATTTTCATTCTCGTTTTGTATTCATAGAGTTGTATTTCGTTTTCCTTATTTTTCTATTTTACATTTTATACATGTTGTGTTAGTTGATGTGCTTCTGCAACAATGCACACACAACAGAGGTAGTTCTTTTGGATTGGCAGACTGACCCCAAATTTCCACTGCATGCGCTCCGCTCCACTCCGGTCCGGTTCCGCCACGCACTCCGCAGCCGTTCGCAATTTCCACTGCATGCACTCTAGATCCGAGAATGTGCGGGAATTGCGAGATCTCGCGGTAAAAGCCAGTAATAAATGCGGAAGTCAGAACAAAATTCTTCATTCCGTGGAAAACGAATAGAAAAGAACAGTAATTCTCTGTCTAGATATTTTGGACAACATATGTATAAATATACGCGGGCTTATATTAATATAGCTATGCATACAAAAAATGTCTAGTCTGTCTTTATTGATTTATTTTGAAAAACATCCGGAAATGTGGTTGGTGCTAGTTATTTGTGTAGATTGACTGCAGACTTGATCCGGCGTCCGGCAAAAATAGAATCGATCCTATTTTTGCCGGATGGCGAAACGGTGGCCGGTGGCTCGGCAGCGGCAGTGGAAATGCTCTCATTGACTACAATGGGAGCGTTTTTGCTGCGAAGTGCGTGCCGGAGCGGAGCGGAGCGGAGCGCATGCAGTGGAAATTGGGGGTGAGGAGGTGGTCCCCCTAATTGAAAAGTTTTCAAATACCAACTCTACAAGATTACATGTGGTGTGCCCTTAGGTTCAATTTTAGGCCCAGTGCTTTTTAACCTCTATATGCTCCCTCTTGGTGGTGTCATCGGGAGACATGGAGTGAACTTTCACAGTTATGCTGATGATACACAGTTATACATCTCCATGTCTCCTGATGACACACGGCCAATGGATGCACTTTTTAACTGCATTTTAGACATCAAATCCTGGATGGCAGAAAACTTTCTCCAACTCAACCAGGACAAAACGCAAGTTTTAGTTATTGGTCCTGAGGGCCGGAGAGAGAAACTATTACCAAAACTGCAATCACTTTCTTTTAATCCTTCTCAGCAAGTGAGGAACCTGGGTGTTATTTTTGACTCTGAGCTGACTTTTATCCCTCATATTAAAAATATAATTAAAATAGGTTTTTATCACCTGAAGAACGTTGCCATAGTCCGCCCCATTCTCTCTCGGGCCAATACGGAGACGCTGAAGCATGCTTTTATCATCTGCAGAATTGATTACTGTAATGCCCTGCTTTCTGGTCTTCCCAAAAAGACTATTTCAGGTCTCCAACTATTACAAAATTCAGCTGCACGTGTCCTGACGAAGTCCAGGAGGCGGGAACATATTACTCCGGTTTTAAAATCATTGCATTGGCTCCCCATATATTTCAGGATTGATTTTAAGGTTATTTTAATGGTTTTTAAGTGTCTTAATGGTCTTGAGCCTTCTTATCTCTCAGAGCTGCTTTTACCGTATGAACCCTCGCAGCCTCTGCGCTCCTCTGACAGCCGTCTCCTTATGATTCCAAAAGTCAGGACACAAACCCTTGGTGAGGCATCTTTTCATTATTATGGCCCTCATCTTTGGAACAGGCTGCCAGAGGACCTCAGGGCCACAGAGAACGTTCATGTTTGTAAGAGCAGACTCAAGACTCACCTTTTTAGCCTAGCTTTTAATTGATTATTATTTATTATAGTGTGTTTCATTGCTTTGTATGTTTTATTTGCTTATATTTTCACAGAGTTTTATTAGATATCTTTGCTACTATATGGTTACCTGTTTTTACTATTATATTTATTACTACTTATTTTACTTATATTAGCTTTGGTTATTTTACATTTTTACTTTTTAATCCTTTTTCCAGTATGTCCTCTGTGGGAGCCCTCTACCTCGGGGGCGGTGTTCGGCTGCGGTGGCCTGGGTTGTTAGGATCCTGTGTTCTGCTGGTGTTCTGCTGTGTGTGTGTGTGTGTGTGTGTGCTCTCCTACCTTCTCTACAGGGGCGTGGCTGATTGGTGACAGGTGCAGCTCGTTCAGGCTCATCATCTCCAGCTTCAAAAGAGGAACGGAGGCTGCAAGCTGACGCCAGATTGTTCTTGCTTTCAGCGTGGTAAAGACGGCCAACCTTTGCTCCAGAAAAAGTTTATCCTTCAAGACCTCTGTTGCACTTACTCTTCCTGGTTTCCTCACAGATCCTGATCCAGACTCCTTTGTCCTCCGAAGTTGGTTTCCTCCTCTGATCTCCGTTCCATCGGTGATACCTCCTGGAAACAACTTACCGACTACTCTGGATTCCCTCCTGGTCAGCTTCTGCTTCGTTACCTCCACTGGTCTGCCTATTCTCCATCCGTCTGCCCGCTCCACCTGTAAACACACACAGCCTTGCACATCAGCCTCCACTTGCCTCCGGTACTGGATCCTACTTACCTTCCCCAAAGATCAGACGTCGCAGTCATCTTATGAGTAACCATTTACCTTCTTGCCTCACTCACCTGTCTACATCATCTAACCTCCACTCTCTGCTGCAGTTCCTCCGCCTGCCATCGTGGAACAATTTCCTGGCGTTCTACCCTGGTTCTACCAGAGACTTTAACATTTATTTGTAAAATAAATATGTCAAAGATTACTGTCTGTTCTGATTTTGCTGCTGCCTTTGAGTCATAAAACCCTGCAAACATGACATTGGTACTCACCAGAGGTGGGACAAAGTAATTGTCTTGCAAGTCACAAGTAAGTCTCGTCTTTGTCCTCGAGTCCCGAGTCGAGTGAAAGCGGAAAGTCCCAAATCGAGTCATAAGTCAAAGCCAACAAGTCTCAAGTCGAGTTAAGTCCTACCATTTTAGTTTCGAGTCATTTCAAGTTCCCTTACCACAGAAATAAATTAATAAAAATATTGTGTCTGTAAAAATTGTATTTAAACTTCTATTTATACAATAACATTATTCAAATACAGTAAAACTGAATTTAATCTTCACAAAAAATGCTTGTATTTCAACAGCATATACTAGAACAATGCACAGCAGCTAAAGTCCTGTATTGACCTCAAATTCCAAAACAGTTAAACTAAAGTGGACATGGGTCCTTTGAACCTAAACTTTTTAAAACATGTCAAAATCCTCACCCCCTCAATGATTTCTGAAAAACTGGGCCAACCTGATATAATTGGAATGCCTCCATGGTGTGTTTAAAAAAAAATAATTCCCCAGTTTTCATGGGAAGTAGTAAAGTCAAAAGGCGTAAAGTCACAAGTCATTGATGTTAAAGTCCAAGTCGAGTTGCGAGTCTTTGTACATTTTATCAAGTAGAGTCTGAAGTCATCAAATTCATGACTCGAGTCCACACCTGTAGTGCTCAGGTGGAGGCGGGGGTCTCTACCCTCCCTCCTGGGCGCCCTGTGTTGGTGCCCTGGCTGCTGCATTGGACCTGCTGCTGTCGAGGCAGACGGTTCTCCTGATGGCGTTTTCCTTACGCACCTGACTCATCTGAGCTCAGCCCCGTGTCTACCAATGATCTTACACGTTTTGGGAAGTTGTGTGTGGATGTGTTTGGGAAGGGGGAATAACTGTCTTTTAGTTTTTATAATTGTGGGGAAGGGATGGGATTGTGGGATCATTTTAATCTGTAAAGCACTTTGAGCTGCATTTTTTTTGTATGAAAGGTGCTTTATGAATAAAATTTGAACTCTATGGTGATCATACTCCTAGGCCTCACTGGTATCACCTGTTCAGAGATTCTGGAGAGGAGGGTGCACAGGACAGCTGAGCATTGGATTTAAAGGAACAGTGTGGTTTTTGTGTTAGCTGTGGACTACTGGACCAGCTCTTCAAATGAAAAAAATAAGGCAACTGATTTAATCTTCGATCTCCCCAGGTTGTCTGGCCCGAACAATTATGAGAGACATCAGTTGTCTTCATGCCAATCTTTATTAAAGTTGGTTGTAATGACCCAGATGTTTATGTTGTCTTGTTTATATTGTCTATGGTGTTTATGGTTTCTACATTTGCGCTGAATCTTTAACTTCCTTGCTGATTCCTTAAGTCAGTCTTCAAGAGTTACCATCCTGCAACCTTTAGATGTACTGTATCCAGGGGTGGACTGGCCATCTGGCACACTGGGCATCATCCCGGTGGGCCGTTGACCCAATGTGGGCCGGTCCGCTGTTTTTTGTTTTTTTTTCCTCTCTCTAAATTCCTTCCAATTGGGCCGGCCAATTGGCTACAGAGGGCTAGCAGTGTGTTGCCAGAATCGACACATATTATTGGTCTATGTTTGTCATCATCAAACAATCATGGGCTGACAGCCTATGAGAGCCAAGACAGTGCTTTCAGTCACAACACAAACCAGGGTGGGCGGGACCTCATGACATGGGCCGGAGTGGTGGCACTGGGACGGGGATAAGGGTAAGAAACGCCCCAGGGGTGCTCAAAAAGTACGGCTCAAAAGGCTGAAATCTCTGGAGGTGGAAGCTGCTAAATGTTTAAGGTTGACAGACCTATGTGGCGCCGGGGTCATCACCCCAGCAGCAGGTGCTGCTGCGCGAGGAGACGCGCAAAGTGGAGAAATCCATGGTAAGTAACGTTAGTGTGGGGTTGTGACCTGAATAACTGAGTACTTGTGACAACATATCAGCCCAGAGTTGAAGGGCTGACTGTTGGCAGTTGCGGTTGATTTTGTTAAATATGCCAAATTGTGATACTTCCGATTATTATTGTTCAGATGATTTAGCTAAGCTACTATCGGCAGCAGTCTCTGGTTGCCATAGCAACGGTAAACATTAAGGGGAGACACGACAGGTGAATAGGGAAAAAAGTTAGCTTTAAGATACCTTAATGAAACTTGACAAACTTAATCCTAGTATTTAAAAAAAACATCTTTTGTATTAGAAGTTTTTATATAAATTTTGTTTAAATATGAAAATTAGGTGTAATCTGGTTAAAAATGTGCTAATTTGCACATATTTGTAAACGTATCATCTCAAAATTGGTGAGAGACAGATTGAATTTTTCTTTATTTTTCTAATCATATATGTTATCAAAAACTTTTACAGAGGGAAATAGGTTTATTTCATTTCATTACTTTATAAATCAAAAAACAGTGTCAGTAGCTCCAAAAAACAAATTTTCGCCCTGTTTTTTTAACGCAAAATAGCAAAAAACTTTTAGAATGATATATTGACAAATCGCTCTGTAATTTTCTTTCAACTCATAGCACAGAACAATGGTGGAAAGTTTGGTGTAAATAGGTATAACTGATTTCAAGATTATTTGTTTTGAATGTTGGTAAAAAACTAATTTTGAGAAAAACACAATTAAAGATTTGCATTAGATAATTCCATGCAATGTGAAGTGCAAATAACCCTCGAATCCCTTGTTTTGTGTTTGTGATTGGTCATTAATTTAAACAGGCATAACATTTTTGGAAATTTTTCTTTTTACTTTTTCTTTTTTGGGGGCTTTTTGTTTAGACTGCTTTGTGTTAACAGGCAACCGGAAACAGTGAGACGGAAAATAGAATGCCAAATCTGCTGTCGCACCTGCACTAAAATGATAAAAATAGTCGATTTTAGAGGTGTTTCAGAGTTGTAGTTTGTTTTATTCTGAAAGCAAACATGTTAAGGATGTTAAATATCCACAAATCTTAAAATTGACCAGGTCACGAAAAATCCATGTTTTTGCCTGTAGTGTCTTGCCTTAACATGAACTAATGTGTCAAGCCACATGTGCTTTATTTGTTAACTGCTATCAAGGAATATGACTCTCATTTGCAATGTAGAATGCATGAGAGGAGATGATGTGAGATTTGTGGACTGTTATGTAGTGTTGGCTGATAATGTAGTGGGCTGGTCTGGACAGAAAATGCCAGGGCTGAATTTTTGTCCCAGTCCACCCCTGACTGTATCCCTACACCTACACAACTGAATCGAATGAAATGCTTTTGTTACCAGGGCTCTGCAGAGCTGAATGACAGCTGATAAGAAAATTCAGCTATTTGTTCAGGTGTGTAAGAGCAGGGATGCATCTAAAAGTTGCAGGATGTTAAGGACTGGATTTGGGCAACTCTGTCTTCAGAGGTTTCTTAAATATTTCCACATTATGTTCCTTTCTCATTATGCCATTTTTTGTGAAGTGCACCTGTCCCTACTACAGCAGAATTCCCCCACAACATGATGCTACCACCCCCATAATTCAGAGTTGAGAAATATCTTTTGGGCCTGTAAGTTCCCTCCAATCACAAGAATGTTCATTCAAATCAAGCACTTCAAAGTTACATCATCAGAACACATGGGATGTGTCCAAAAATGAAGGTCTTTGTCCTCAAGTCCATTTGTGAAATGTGATTTGACTTTTTATGTTGCTTTTAGAGTAACAGCTTTTGCCTCTCTGAGTAGCCTTTTTTTGTCCATGTTGGAACAGGATTTGTTGATAATGTCAGTCTTACCAGCTTCAGACAGTATCTTCACAAGGTCCTATGTATTTGCTCTGTGTTTGATATGCACATTTTGTACAAAACCAACCCCTGAAAGGTATTAAGGACAGGCTATGCTGTTTATAATTGTGTCTAATTGAACAGATGGATGTGGGACCTTCAGACATCTGGAAATTATACCCAAACATACCAAAATTATTCTGTAATATAGTGAATTAAAATAATTTTGTTAATCCTAACTGACATAAAACTGGAAAAGTTCAATCTGATTGAATGTGAGACACGAGTAAAAAATACTTGTCTTTTATGTATGTGAATATGTGTCCATAACCAATTCAAGAGCATTCATGAATGTGTCAGTTAAGTATTATTATTATAGCTGCACACAGCATGAGGCATTAGTATACAGTAGTGTTGTGGACTCAGATTCTAAAGGAGTTTACTACTTCATTAAATATATCCTCACTTTGACAAATATACCAAAAGACATTTTTTTTGCTTGACATGTTTTCAAAACATGTATGAACAATAAACTGTGTTAATATGGTTATTATTGAATGGGTGCAGTGTGAACTAGAGTTAAGCTGGTTTCAAACATCCTCAGAAGCTCATCACACATTGTTGTTTCTGTTTTTCATGTTTCAACACCAGCCACAGAGATTTACAGAGGAGTGAAAACACTCAAGGGCCAGTAGGAAAAGGAAAATGACAGTATTGCGATTTAATTGAATGATGTGGTTGCACTATGTCAGTGATTAATAGTACTTAAAGCATGAATATTAATCAAGTGCTCATTTGTGATACTTGGAGTTTGGTCCAAACTGCTTGCTAAACCCTTTGAAATGTGGTTAATCAAGAAGTCATTCTGCCCCCCTTTTTTTCTCCGCTTTTATGCTTTTTAATGCCATTGATGTTTCCCCTAATATGTAGATTTAAGACTGACATTTCAATTGGACTGCCAATGAAGAGATGTGAGGAGATCCTCAATTGCCATTCATCATATTCCACAAAGAAAGCACCACATGGGTTTCATTGTTTCAACTCTCTACTGTAACTCTCTTTACACCACTCATAATGTATATTTGCCACAAATAAATGAGGAAAAAAATACTATATATATCCCAATTTGCACTCAGTCCACAGTAAACTAAGTGAAAAGAAGGTGAAGGAGATTTATTTGGAAGTTAAGGCAAATACAGAGAAGAAAGAGCTAAGGAAATTGCTTCATTTTGTTACCATGGCCACCTGAAAATGCTTTCTGTCTTTCTCCAGCTCCACGGAGAATGAACATACAGTTAACCCAGGTACAAAAGATGTGTGTTTTATAAAAGGAGTAAAAGCTGGGTTTTTTCAAGACTACATAAATTTGACAAAATGTAAGGAAATAGTTTTCCTTGACATAAAAAAACTATATATATATATATATATATATATATATATATATATATATATATATATATATATATATATATATATATATATATATATATATATTTCACTTGTGCACAGCTTGTATGATATAAATATTTGGAATTCTCCTCTGTAGTGACAGGAATCACGCTTATTACCTTTACAATTATCCTTTTGGAAAAATGTCATTCTGGTCTTACAGAAGGAACAGTGTAGGCTAAAAAGCCCAGCATGCCTCTACTCATAATCCACCCTTCAAAAGAGCCCGATGGAAAGGGTAAGGTTTCAGTAAAAATATTGTTTTTGGATGGAGCTTGCTCTCCTAGTCTCAAGCTCTCTCATGCTCTCTGTTTTCTTGTTTCAGTGTCTTTCAAACCCTCCTTCTGCTCTGCTTCATCCATTCCTGTCACAGAAAACCGACCAAGCTGATCAAGATGAAGCACCACAGGACCATTTGGGTAAAACCTTCTTAATTCTCTGAGGTCTTGATTATGATAGGGTGACATACCCTATTTATCTATAAACATCTTATTCTTCATTCTGTTTCAAGGTCAGTACTTTTTCATCACTTGACTTTGTGATGAAAACTCAATTTGGAGCCTCATGAGCAGTGGTCCTAAATCAGCAATCTCACCTCGAGACGTCTGATAAACATATAGCCTATAGGTCTGGGTCTGGACTGCGGAGCATGTGCTTAGTGGTGATTGTGTGTCGTGGCCTCTCATGATTCTCTGAAGCTGAACACACGCAGAGCGACCTTGTATGAAGCAGAGAGGTAGCCAGACATAGTGAAGTCTGCTCAAACCACATACTGTACCACAATGCAAAAACATTTTCTACTATGATAAAGATTATTGAAACCTTATTTCACATCATACCAAGTACTTTTTTTACCAAGCTTTGCCATTGACTGATATTTTAGGAGTTTTTTATTATTTCAATTTCCATCTATCAAAAACGTCCACTTTTTCATATCTCTGACAAATGTATTTTAGACCTTTTACATTTTTTTCTATTTCAAGTATTTGATTGGCACAGTAACAGCAACATTTTTGTATTTGAAGATTCTCAAATACAATATTTTGTCAAGACTAATTATGCTCATTTTATGTAACAAAACAAAGTTTCCACTAAAACTCTGTTGACCAACAATCCATATTAAACCTAGGAGAGATCTTGTGGGATAGAGCAATTTAAAGCAATACATGATTGTAAAGTAAAAAGAGATATATGTAATTTGAATAACAATAAACAGTACCATGGACATCAAGAAACACAGCATAGAGGTCAGGGATAATGCTGTGGTTAGATTATAAAGTAATATTACAGGCTTATGATATCTCAAGGAGTATTTATACATCTTCTGAAAATGGAGAATGGCACAACCATAGACTTACCATAAGCTTCTCTGACACACTGAGGACACAAATCATGGTTGGGACACAGCTAACACTGAAACTTGTACCACATCAGGGCTCTGGGACCGATACTGGATGTATTCTGCCCATGTCCCAACTGATATTAACAGACATCTGTTATAGAAGGGGAGCGGACAGTAATTCTACTACCATCGTCTCCCAGAAGTTGCCCGGCCTCCCTGAGAGTAGTATTCCAGTGCATATAAGCAGCAGAAAACCAAAAGCTAAAATCAAAACACCCTCATATTAAACCCAATCTCAAATTGATCACCTGTCAGAAGGTTCAGCTATGCATCATTAAATTACTTAAATTAGCTTTATTAAACATTAGGTCTTTGTCAGGGAAGTTGTTTTTGATACATGACTGTTTTTATCAGAAACATGGCTAGATGTAAAACATGGAACATCTGCATTGATAGAATCTACACCACCAAATTACAATTTTTAAGCGAAAGCAGGAAACACAGACAAGTTGGAGCTGTGGCCACAATTTTCCATTACCCGATTAATCATTGTGGGGGACTTCAACGGGGTGTTCCCCGTGACTGCTGGAGATAGGCACCAGCCCCCCCTACAACCCTGCATAGGATGGACTGGTACAGAAAATGGATGGATGGATGGTTTAAATATCTCCAACATGTCGGTGATTGATATTGAATTATGTGACAATTTCTGTGTTTTCTTTGAAAGTACCATCTCTGCTAAACTGTCTAGCCACAGTGAGACCACGACAAAAAAGTGTTTTCTCGGGGACAGTTCAGTTGAAACCTTTAAACATATGTACAGTCCCACCACATCCCCCTCATCTCCCAACTCCAGCTCAGTAAACAATCTGGTGGATAACTTCCTTGTGAAAATTTCAGACATCATTGATTCCATTACTCTACAGCTCTACTAAATTGAAAGTAGTCTCAGGTAGATAGAAATCTCCATGGACTAATGATCCACTGGTACGTAATGAAAAAAGGGAGTCTCGACGAGCTGAGAGATAATGGCGGAAAACTCGACTCCAGGTTCATTGTGATAGACAAAAATGACTGAACAAATATCAAATAACTTTAAAAGATGCAAGGGAATTGTTCTTTTCTGAAATCATTCACAGAAACATTAATAATGCTCAGACTTTATTTGCAACAGTAGAAAGACTAACTAATCCTCCAGTGACAGTAACCCCTGAACTAAATTCTACCAGGGCCTGCAATGAATTTGCCAACTTTTTCACTGAAAAGACTCTAACAATTACATGGTCAGTCTGTACTTCAGTACCAAACCCACTACCAATGTCATCCCCAATCAACACCAATGTAGAAGAAATGTCTGAATTTCATGAATTAAACCAAAAAAATCTGGATGAAATCATAACCCAATTAAGCTCCTCCTATTGCTGCCAAGATATACTACTACCCACTGGTTTTCTAAAGAAAGTTCTTCCTGTCATTAGGTCTGATCTTATTTAAATACTTAACTCATCCCTGTTATCAGGTGTCTTCCCCCAGGCTTTAAAAACAGCAGTTATCAAACCACTACTAAAGAAGAACAACCTGGACAACATGTTAATGCTGAACTACAGGCCAATCTCTAATCGTCCATTCATCAGCAAGATTATTGAAAAAGCTGTGTTTCCACAGTCAAAAAGCTTCCAAACAACAACAAACCATTTTTAGGTTTTTCAGTCTGGTTTCATTGCTCACCACAGCACTGAGACTGCCCTCGTCAAAGTTTTCAATGACATCCACATAAATACAGACTGTGGTAGAACTATATTGCTGGTTCTGTTGGACCTTGTAACTGCCAGAGTATAACAGAGCACTACCAGTTGACGCCACACAGTGGCACCTCCTTTTTGTTTTGGTCACTGGGTATCATCTTTCACCCCTAGTTGACTTCTTTGACTCCAGTAATGTGGATGCTGGTGAAGGCTACAAGTCATAAAGTTCTGTCCACTTATTCTTTTCTGCTGAAAGTAATAGTTTGTGGCATGAGGCCTGGCTTGTATGGTTTCTATCTATGAGAATAAACGTACATTGCGGAAATCCCTCCACTTTGTATCCTGCCCCGTTACTTTATTTCAAGCCGGAGCTAGGCTAATAGCATCGTGGCTTAGCTTCTGTCCAACACTACGTTACAACTGGCGCCCGAACATCATTCTCTGGACCTCACCTGGGCCCGCGAAGAAGGACCGGACCGGTCTGCTTTGTGCTTTTCTCCAACGAGGGAGTCCGTGTGAGTGTGGGTTTCGCCATTCTCTTCGACGCACGTGTGCCCCTCCTGCTAGGCTAAAGCTACCGTGGTTGCAGTCGTGAGTACCTGATCTCGCCTTGTGTCCGCGGCGCGGGACGTGTGTGGACTTCACATTTCCTCCCTGCCTGCCGAGTGCATTGGATCTGTCTGCTGACTGCCGGCTAAACGCTCAGTGGATTAAGGAGGACTATTAAAGCAAATACTCTTCCCTTGGATCAAGCCTGTTCAACACCTCCCCCCCTTTTTCTTCGTGGATTGCGGACTATTCCACCGAACTGAATTTTCTCTCTTGGAGTTGGACTCTGTGAGTATTTCGGAGAACCGTGACTATTGAAAAAAAACAACAACAAAAAAAAACACAAATATATATATATATATATATATATATATATATATATATATATATTGAAAAAGAAATTGAGTTAAATGTATTAACTGTAAGTTTTGAGTTGCCTGTATTGTGCCATTATAGTATGAAATTTTCGGTGATTTTTCTCATGTTGCCATTCCTTTTTGGTATTTAATGTGTTTGGTGCACATGTTATTCCTATGCAGTGCTAGGTGTATACTATTAGAGCTTTTATTTGGCCTTAAGCAGAGCAGTTATATTTCTCTTGCTCCTAGACAGCGTTAAAGCTGATTTCGTAGCGGGTATTTGACTTAAAAGCGTAGATAATGGCAACTCACCCAAAGAAACAACATGCTGGTGACTCTGACTTTGACTCGGACATAGACCTTATATGTTTGACTGGGTACACTGTTCCCCACCACACTACTGCGGGCCTCGAAGAACAAGTTCAGGATCTGCAGTTGGAGGTTGAAAGACTACGTGAGTGTCTGAACGACTCTCTGGAACTACAGCGCGGGTTGCTTAAACGGTGGGATGAAATCCACTCTGTCAGTCCAAGCTCTCAGCAAACGAATCCAACCCCCATGGCCCCTTCAACCCCATTCACTCCTGCTGTAACCAAATCGGGCCCCACCTCAGATTCTGGTGCTCAAGGTGATCACTCAAGCTCTTTTCTGCAGCCCCCTTCACTTGAGCTGAGCAACACATCTAGAGTGATCGCTGCTGCGTTACATCATGAGAAGCTCGAGCCTCATGTGTTTGCTGCTGATGGTAGAGTGCCCCCTGAAGACTGGTTGCAGCCTGTCAACACCTACAGATCTTCACTGAACTTGACAGACATACAGATACTACATGAGCTACCACGTTTCCTTGCAAAGGAGCCAGGTAAATGGTTTAAAGCCCTCAGTTCACATGTCATCACATGGGCCCAATTCTGCCTGCTGTTTAAAACAGTTTTTCTGCCATCTGACCTCCAAGAACGTGTCCTGAGAGGCATTCTCGACCGTCCAAACGCCACATGAGCCCCTCCTGACATTTGTAGCTCACATGCTGAGGGAGTTTAATAAATTAAGGAGTCCACCACCTGCACAAGAGCAGATTGAACTGATATGTAAACATTCTCTGGAAAAATATAGGGTTGCACTGTATGGAGCCCCTATTCCCTCAGTGATGGACTAGTTACTGCGTGCACATGAACTCCATGCGGTCCTGGGGCCAAATGGACACCAGTCTCTTCCCCCACATGTGAGGAGAAACCAGAACACTGAGCCCCATTGCTATAAATGCTCTCGCCCGGGTTCACGTCTCGCACCTGCCCAACCTGCAACACTGCATCCCAGGTGCCACCACCTCCTAAGTCACAGCCTGTAACAACTCCCTCATCCCCAGCTACTGTGTCTCCAGATGTAGGTGTGGCACACGTCGAGACAGACAGCATGTCTTTTGACACACCACCTCATTACAGGCCGTCAGGAAACTTCAGTGGAGGGAGGACATTTCGCAGAGGCAATCCTCCCTCCAGACGCTGACTGAGCCTCATCCACTTGCCTCAATCTCACAAGAACAACACGTCCTATGTCACGTTGAGGACACTGACTCCCAGGCTCCCTGAAATACACCACTGAGAACTAAAGTGAACTTTAATGCTGTACCTGTGGAAGCAACCTTGGACACAGACGCTTCACCCTCTGCGGTGCGGGCAGATCTCATCTGTGTTAAAGACTCTTACCCAAACAAAACACACCAGTGGAAAGGTCCATCAGTGAGCCTTGCCAATAATGACTCCTGTACCCCTGACGGTGTGACTTGGCCCTCTATTGGCTTCATGGGGAAACGCTTCTACCAACGTTTTGCCATAATCCCTAACCTGTCATCCCCTTTCATCCTAGGCATGGATTTCATGATTCGAGCCTCCCTGACCTTCCACGTCCCATCCAGAAACGTCTTAATGGATGACATCCCCTGCCCTGTGGTGGACGAGGATGATAAACCTCCCTCCTTATCGCACCTCTCCAACAAAGAAAAGAATCATTGAGGAGCAGGTTGAGCAGATGTTAAAAGACGGCATCATTGAGCCTTCCACTGGCCCATGGGCTGCACCTGTCGTTATTGTTAACAGGCCTGGCTCTGACCCAAGATTCTGTGTGGACTATAGAGGCGTCAACCAAGTCACACAAAAAGACTCATACCCCTTACCACGTATTGACGACTCGCTTGACTTTCTAGCGAGGGGGCAGTTCATCACAACACTGGACTTAGCGCGAGGATACTGGCAGATGGCAGTTGCAGAAGAGTCACGACCAAAGACAGCCTTTATCTCTCACTGTGGTCTCTTTCAGTTTCGTGTACTCCCTTTTGGTCTCTGCAACTCCCCAGCTACGTTTCAGAGACTGATGAACACGGTACTGGCTGGTCTCATCTACAAAACGTGTGCTGTTTATCTGGATGATATTGTCGTTGCCTCACCCACCTTCGAGCAGCACCTTAAAGACCTGGAAGAGGTGCTTGAAAGACTCAAAACCGCTGGCCTCACACTGAAGCTAAAAAAATGTCAATTCTGTCTGAGTGAACTCACATTCCTCGGCTACCGCATCACACCCTCTGGCATAAAACCTGATGAGGACAAAATAAGAGCTGTGACAGAGTTCCAGGCCCCATCCACCATGAAATATGTCAGACAGTTCCTCGGACTGAGCGGATACTACCGGTGGTTTGTCCCGAACTACGCTCGCCATGCAGAGCACCTCCATGCACTCACGAGGAAAGAGGCTGTCTTCCGCTGGGATGACAAATGTCATGAGTCCATGGAAACTTTGAAAAAGTTCATCACATCTGCACCCGTCTTAAGATTCCCCGACTTCACAAGACCTTTTTTCATTCACACTGACGCTTGTGACCTTGGACTCGGAGCTGCACTGATGCAGAAAGACTCAGACGGTCGAGAGGTTGCTGTGGCTTATGCAAGTCGCTCTCTTCACAAAGCAGAAAAGCCATACTCCACCCCAGAAAAAGAGTGTTTGGCTGTGATTTGGGCTCTTGAACATTTCATACCTTACGTAGAAGTCCTTCATGCAACCATTTTCACTGATTACAACAGCCTCAGGTGGCTCATGTCCCGCCCAAACCCCTCGGACCGGCTGGCTCGCTGGTCACTGCGACTCCAAGACTTTGATTTCTCAATAGTACACAAGCCCGGCGCTCGCAACACTGTGCCAGATGCGCTATCACGCAACCCTCTGCCCCTGAACGATGACGCTCCGATTGACCTGTTGCCCGACTACGCTGTTATCGGCAGTTTGGACCTCCGCGCTTTGCCCCCTGTGCTCTTGGGAGATCGCTTGCATTTGAAACAGCTAAAGAACGATGACCCGGACATTGGCCAACTTCTCAGAGATCTAGAGGGAAATCCGCACACTGACTCAGACAAAAACACCCCCCCACAGTTTGTTGTTCATGATAGTCTGCTTTTCTACTCTGACCCGAAAGCCAGATGTGGTTTGCATCCACTAAAAGAACTGAAGCTTTACGCTCCCACATCAATCCGTGGCACCTTGCTGTTCTATTACCATGACCACCCCACTGCAGGTCATCTCGGTTTTTCAAAGACATTAGCAAGGCTGCGGTTAAGAATTTTTTGGCCCAAGATGGCGGCAGATGTCAAGCGATACGTCATGTCCTGTTCATTCTGTCAGCTCACTAGACCAAGCCAAAGGAGACCGGCTGGTCTCATGGTCCCCATCTCTCCCCAAAAGCCCTGGGAATACACAGGAGTGTATTTCGTTGGCCCATTTCCCCGGACGGCATCCGGTAACTGCCACTTGCTGGTTTTTGTTGACTATTTCTCTAAGTGGATTGAAGTGTGTGCGGTTAAGGAAGCAACTGCAAAGGTGGCAGCAGGAAAATTTGTTAGTAAGGTGTTTGCGAGACATGGTGCCCCAACCTACCTGATCTCCGACAGAGGCTCCCCCTTTGTCAGTGAGTTGTTCAAACATGTTTCCACACTGGGATCTGTGCACAGGCTCACCACTGCCTACCACCCTCAAATGAATGCAACAGAACGCGTTAACAGGACACTCAAAACTGCCATACGTGCCTATGTTGGAGACAAGCACACCGCGTGGGATAAATACCCATCACAAATCTGCTTTGCCCTACGTACAGCCCCACATGACAGCACAGGCCTCAGCCCTTCTATGATGCTGTATGGTCGGGAGCTGGACACGCCACTTGACCTCATAACAAACCCATCCAGTGACGGTGTGGATGATCCTGGTGTGCCGTACCCAGAGACACTCAGGGCTTCTCTGCGGGAAGCTCATGACCACGCCAGAGCGGCTCTTGACCACAGTCACAATAGAGAAAAACACTATTATGACTTGAGACGCCGTCAGGCCTCCTATGCTGTTGGTGACCTTGTTAGGGTTAAGACACATCCTAGGTCTGACTCACAGTCCAACTTTACTGCTAAACTGGCACCCCTGTTCACAGGCCCACTCCGTGTTAGTCAGAAACTGGGAGATGTAAACTACAGACTGACTAAGCTGGTCACCGGTGTGGATGCTGGGGTCTTTCATGTAGTTAACTTACAACCTTTCTACACTTGGGACTCTGTTTCCCCCGACAGGCGCACCACGCCTACAGCTGAAGAGCAAGCTGAAACTTGGGCTCTGGACGACGATGAGCCCATCCCCCAGATTGACAGCCAGACTGACCTCCCTGCTGCAGACATGTGTTTTGACTCATATAGTGACACTGACTCTGGCCCAGTGCCAGTCATGGACTGTGACTCTGCGGACCGCTCAGCCATGAGTGTGTCTGACTCAAACCCTGATAACACTGAACGTCACAACCTCAGACCGAGACGCAGCCCCAGAATCACATCTGGTTGGTCAGCCAGCAGATGGACAAACTCTTACCATACTGACAGACTTGACCGGTAATAGGCAAAGGTTTGTTATGTCAGGTATGCCTTAAAGATCGATATGCAATGCAGTTTACAGTTCAGAGTAAAATATTCTATTTTTGCTTGTGTTTACATTGTGTATCCTACTTTGGTGGTACAGGTTTTGTTAAAGTTCAAATTTCCTTAAAAGGTCTTTCTTTATCTCCTCAGTTTTGCTGTGTGGTTCAGGTTTTTATAGACCACTGTTAGAAGGAGAAACCAAAATTACATTGCTAATAACTATAAAAGTGGGATATTACACTGTACTCATTCACCTGATGTGTTTACTAGGTATTTCTCTTTTGTATTGTATACTCTGTTCATTGATATGTATATCAGTAGGCTAGTCATTATGTCTTTCTCTGTGTGTAACAGCTAACTTTTCATCAAGTTCATGTATAACAAGGTGTTAAACGTAGCTTGGTTGCTTCTTCATCTGTGTACGGCTGAGGACAGCCTTGTTGATACCAGGGGGGATATGTAACAGCCAGAGTATAACAGAGCACTACCAGTTGATGCCACACGGTGGCGCCTCCTTTTTGTTTTGGTCACTGGGTATCATCTTTCACCCTTAGTTGACTTCTTTGACTCCAGTAATGTGGATGCTGGTGAAGGCTACAAGTCATAAAGTTCTGTCCGCTTATTCTTTTCTGCTGAAAGTAATAGTTTGTGCCGTGAGGCCTGGCTTTTATGGTCTGTATCTATGAGAATAAACGTGCATTGCAGAAATCCCTCCACTTCGTCTCCTGCCCCGTTACTTTATTTCAAGCTGGAGCTAGGCTAATAGCATCGTTGCTTAGCTTCTCTCCAACACTATGTTACAACCTCAGTACAGCATTTGACACTGTTGATCATGACATACTGTTGGAACCACTAGAGAGCTGGGTTGGACTCTCTGGTATAGTTCTTGGCTGGTTTGAGTGTTATCTAAAGAACAGCACTTCTTTGTTTCAATAGGAACATTTTCATCAGAACAAACAGAAATCATATGTGGGGTGCCATAGGGCTCCATTCTGGGCCCTCTCCTATTTAATATCTACATGCTGCCACTATCCCAGATTATAACAACCAATAAGATTAGTTACCATAACTATGCAGATTACACTCAGATTGACATTACAATGTCATCAGGTGACTTTGAACCCATCCACACCATAAATAAATGCATTGATCAAATCGATGCATGGATGTGCTATAATTTTCTCCAGCTGAACAGAAACAAATTCGAAGTAATTATCTTTGGACCTAAAGAGGAAATGGTCAAGAGTCAGCACACAGCTTCAGTTAATACAACTAGAAACTACTGATCAGGCCCGAAATCTAGGTGTAGTAATGGACTCAGACCTGAACCTCCAGGTTCACATAAAGGCAATAACAAGGTCAGCCTTCTATCACCTGAAGAACGTTTCTAGGATTAAAGGACTAATTTCGCAACGGGACCTTGAAAAACTGATTCATACATTTATCTTTAGTTGTATTGATTACTGCAACAGTGTCCACACAGGTCTGCCTAAAAAGTCAATTAGACAGCTGCAGCTGATCCAGAATGCTGCTGCTCGCATCCTCACTAGAATCAGGAAAGTAGAGCACATCACCCCAGTTTAAAGTCCTTACACTGGCTCCCTGTAGCACAGAGAATAGACTTCAAAATAATTTTACTGGTTTATAAATCATTAAATGACTTAGCACCAACGTATGTTGAAGACTTACTGTCACTATACCAACCCCCCAGACATCTCAGGTCCTCTAATTCCAGTCTACTTAGCCTCCCTGGAATTAGAACCAAACGTGGAGAAGCATCTTTACGTTTCTATGCTCCTCCAATGTGGAACAAACTTCCAGACCCATCTGTTTACAGCTGCCTTTGAGTAATGTTTTCATACATAATATGCTTTGTGTGTGCTTCATACTTTATGATGTACGTTACGTGACAAATGTTCTGTTCATGCTTTATGCTGTTTTTACTTTATCCGCTAATCATGTAAAGGACCTTGAATTACCCTGTTGTTGAAAGTGTGCTATACAAAAATAAAATTGCCTTGCCTTGCCTTGCCTTGCCTTACCAAAACATACCCTTCTGCCTAATCATACAGGTGAAACTCAAAATATATGAAATGATATCGACTCATTACATGGAAAGCAAGATATTTCAATACTTTATTTGTTATAATTATGATGATTATGGCTTACAGATTATGAAAACCCCAAATTCAAAACTTCAGAAAATTAGAATATTACATGAAACCAATAAAACAAGGATTTTAAATAGAGAAATATCATACCTCTGAAAAGTATAATCATGCATGTGTACTCAGTACTTAGTTTGGGCCCCTTTTGCATCAATTACTGCCTCAATGCAGTGTGGCATGGATGCTATCAGCTTGTGGCACTGCTGAGGTGATCTGGAAGACCAGAAGCCTTAAGCTCTTCTGCATTGTTCGATCTCATGTCTCTCAAATTTATCTTGGCAATGCCCCATAGATTCTCTACGGGGTTCAGGTCAGGCAAGTTTGCAATCCAAACAAGCCCAGTAATCGCATGGTCATTGAACCAGGTTTTGGTACTTTTGGCAGTGTGGGCAAGTGCCAAGTCCTGCTGGAAAAAGAAGTCAGGATCTCCATAAAGCTCATCTGCAGAAGGAAGAATTAAGTGTTCCGAAACATCCTGGTAGATGGTTGCATTGACTCTGGACTTAATAAATAGAATAGAATACTCTTTTATTGTCCCACAGAGGGGAAATTCAGCTGTAACAGCAGCAAATTGACAGATGATAGAAACATTTAGATTCACACAAGCAGGTATAAAAGCAGAATTAAGAATAATATATGTACATTAAAGGATACATATCATGAAAATTCCACTTTTTTAGCCCTTATATACTTTGTGTACTGAATTTAGAGTGTCTAGGAGTGCAAAGAGCATAAATTTGTCACTCCATGTTTTGTGGAGATATTTTTGTAAAATGTTTTGGGTCATATTTTTTAAGCCGTTCAGTTTTCTCTATTATATATCACGTTCTTGAACTATTACGTCACAGTACTTGCACTGGAACTGCCAAACTTGGTCATGGATTTCCACCTAAAAGCTGAGCGAATGCGCCATCTTTATTTCTCGCTGTGAGTTTGTAGTCCAAGTTTAGGTAAAGTACAAGACTCAAAATGTTCTGTTGTTGAGTGTATTAACCTGCACAACTCTTTACACCGTCTCCCAGCATCAGAACTGCTTCGAAGTGTGTGGTTAACTTTTATCTTTAATTTTAATGTGCCCGAATCTGTGGCTATAGTGGTTTTTGTTTGCACCAAACACTTCAAAGATGAGTGCTTCAGTAACCTCTGCCATTATCAACAAGTGTTTTCTAAAAGACTTCGTCTTATCGAGGGCTATTCATCTGAATATGAAAATGGTGGACACAGCACAGTGGTAAGCTCCAATTAAGACTAAAATGACAGCAAACTGTATTTTTGGACATTCATTTAATGGCTCTTGGACATTGTTTTGATAGCATTAGCATCAGACTTTTTGCTTACGTTATGCTATGTGCTAGATGTATTAGCTCCCTGATTACATATGTCTTTTTAATACTACCATCACAGGTAAAGACAGAGTATAATTTATTACGTATGCCTATCTGGTTACGTACCCGTGTCTGTTCTTTGAAAGAGTTTCTTGACTGTAAAAGTGGACAGGTTCATTTGCTATTTTTTCCCTTTCTTTGTGTAGTATACCTGCTTAGAAAAGAAAGTTGTCATGATTTAGTTTAATCTTTTCTCTTTATATCGTAAGAAAACCCACTTTTTATAGCTTAGAAGTTCGTATTGTTTTAGCTGTGGTATTTTAGATCGATGTAAAGCATAGCGCATTAAAACATTTTAAACGAGGTTTTGAGTCATTAAACAGTCGTCTTATTTTTTGTTAATGTCTCTTCTGACATAAAAAAAAAGATTGACGAATGAAAAGTTTCTGCAGTGCCAGGTTGCTGATTATTTATTTAGACTCTGGGTCCATTTAAGACAAAGCAACAAACAAGAAGACCACAGCACACACAAGAATTTAAGAGAGGCAGTCATACCAGTGCTTCCACATGGCTGATTGATACCTCACAGCACTAAGACCAAGGTTGGACAACAATAAAAAACTAAGTTCTGAGAGTCATTCAGTCGACAAATAAACTTGTACATCAAATTTTGCAACAAAGCATGAAATGAATTCACTATCACTTGACAGAATAACTCACTTGCACTGCACCACCTGGGTTTCCCATCAGTATTCATAGGCAATCATTTTGCAAATACTTGCCTTTTTAAACCTAACCCACAGGGGGGCAGTATAAAGAGGGGTACAGTAAGCCCTGAAAAGAGTAATCTTGACATCATCTGAACACCAGAAAAATTTTTGTCTTAGCACATTGGCTTGTCTATATAAAAATACGCCGTTGCCTATACATATCATCATCATCAGTCAGATCATCAAGTATAATGTGTCCCAGATACTTAATATATTGACAAAAAGGCAAAACTGAGCCTGACAAATAAAATGATTGGAATGTCAGTTCCCTGCCACATTTAGGTCAATAGACCATAAAAGAGCTCTTTTTTGCATTATAGCTGATATTAAATTGTACCCCATATTGTAAGCATATATTGAGCAACTCCTGAAACCCAGCACTGGAAGGAGAAAAGGCTGCCAAATCATCAGCATACATAAGATGATTAACAATTGTATTTCCTACCACACACCCTGTTTTACATCTTCTCAGTTGATCTGATAGCTCATCCATATAAATATTAAATAGGCAAGGTAACAAACTACAAAATGGCTGATTGGGGGGGAGTGGAAGGTTCAGCGACCTGGAGGGGGCGTGGTATGCATGTCCTACACAATTAAAGGGACCGCACCAAAACAAGTCTTTCTGCAAACCCTGTTCAGATTCCTCTTCTACCCCTGTTCAGACACCTCTGAACAGGGGTAGAAGAGGAGCCTAAAGAACTACAATAATACAATAATTTGATCTAATAACTGCTGTTCCACAATATATAGACCACAACTAAATGATTTAGATGAAAAAAGGGAAATTTAAAAGCATGATATGTAATATTCCTCATGCCATGTCTGATCTCATCCTGTCAGTCTGATCTAGCGCACCTGCGCCATGCCTGATTCCTTTGCCCATTCCACCTGTGATCCTCACTATTTAAACGCCCCTTTGGTTCTGCTTCCCTGCCAGATTATTGAATGCCAACGCCAGTAGATATCCAGCCTGATTATCATGCTCTCCTTCGTCGATGCCAACCTGTTTTCTGTCTCCTAGAGTTTTCGCCTTTGCGAAGCCCCTGAATACCTCGATTGCCTTTCTGATCCCGGAACGCCGAACCTCGCTACGGATTCTGACTACCGCTCTCTGCCTTCTCCCATTCAGAGATTGCCACCTGCCCGTGCATGACCTGTGTCCGTCCCCCAACTTGGATTTCGCCTCTATCCCAAAGAAACAAGGTTACTGTGCAATATTCTCAAAATCAATTCCCAAACAGGGAAGCAAGCGGAGCCTGCACTCTGTTTCAAGTCTGTGTGTACGGAATGCCGCTGCAGTCCCTCTCGCTGACTTCCCCACCCCAGGGGAATCCTCGCCCGAACGCTGCGGCAGTCTCTATCTGACGTCACCGCCCCAGTGGAATTCCCCTACCTGCACCTCCGCTGCCGTCCCAGGGTCGGAGCTCCAGAACATCATTGCTCGATTCTACCCTATAAAATAGACCACTTGCAATTTGTTACAGAAACTTTTCTTGGGAGCGGATCAGGGTTTTTAATCCCATTTTACCCGAGCGGGAGGGTGCCCGCGGGTTACGTACCTTAAGACAGGGTAGGAGGAGGGTGACTGAGTATATAATAGATTTTCATTCCCTCTCTGCAGATAGCAACTGGAATGAGGAGGCTTTGTGTGATGCGTTTCACCAGGGTCTCAATGAAGAGATTAAGGATGAGCTTGCTACCTGTGATGCCCCTGTGGACCTAGCTGAGCTGGAATCGCTTGCCACCCGCATCGATTTGAGACTCCATGATCGCAGACAGGAGAGGAGTCGATCCTATCAAGTACGACGTTCTGAACCTGGGATCAAACCCTTCTCAGGTTCCTCCTTGCCCTCTGTTGGATCTGTGCTGCCAACCGACACTACTGAACTTATGCAGATTGGTCGGTCCAGACTGTCACCCCAAGAAAGGGAACAAAGGGCCTGCAAGGGGTTATGCTTTTATTGTGGAGGGGAGGACCACCAGATCCGTCAGTGTCCGTTAAAAGGCCAGACTCAGTAGGTCGGAGGCTCCTACTG
Source organism: Valencia hispanica (assembly GCA_963556495.2). Taxonomy (NCBI): domain Eukaryota; kingdom Metazoa; phylum Chordata; class Actinopteri; order Cyprinodontiformes; family Valenciidae; genus Valencia; species Valencia hispanica. The sequence goes on from OY747704.1 coordinate 26,730,537, forward strand.
AGTCGCAATTCACTCCGTAAGTCCTCCTCAGTCAGCTTTATCCAGGTTCAGGTCATAGTTATGGGTTATCTAAGAGAGTTTCGGCATTTGTGGATTCAGGGGCTGACACGGAGTTTATGGATTCTGATTTGGTCAACAGTCTGGGAATTAAATTACAACATTCCCCCTGGGCTCAAGATGTTATCGCCATTGATGGTCATGTCCTTCACCACATAACACATGAGACAAAGCCTGTCATAGTGGTCATAGGGGGGAACCATAATGAAACTGTGTCCTTTCTGATCATTAAGTCCCCAGATCTTCCTGTGATTTTTGGAGCGTCATGGCTCAAGAAACATAATCCCCACATTGACTGGAACAGAGGTGTGGTGCAGTCCTGGTCTCCACAGTGTCTTAGCACGTGTTTACTGTCTGCTGATGCTCCAAGGCAGACCCCTTCAGAGGTTCATGAGGTTTTTCCTGACTTGTCCAAGGTTCTGCCAGAGTACCACGACCTCAAGGAGGTTTTCAACAAGCACCGTGCGTCCTCTCTTCCCTCTCATAGACCCTACGACTGTGGCATTGATCTTCTTCCTGGTGCCTTTCCCCCCAGATGATGTCTTTATTCACTGTCTGCCCCAGAGAATCAAGTGATGGAGAAGTATATAGAGGAGTCATTACAGGCTGGCATCATCCGACTTTCTTCATCCCATGCAGGAGCTGGTTTCTTCTTCGTAGGTAAGAAGGATGGCTCTCTTAGGCCCTGTATAGACTACAGAGGACTTAATGAAGTCACCGTCAAAAACAGATATCCTCTGCCTCTTATTAACACAGCCTTTGATCTAATTCAAGTAGCCAAGGTTTTCACTAAACTCGACCTCAGAAACGCATACCACCTGGTCAAGATCAGGGAGGGAGACGAGTGGAAAACGGCTTTTAATACCCCTACAGGGCACTATGAATACCTGGTCATGCCGTTTGGTTTAACCAATGCACCAGCTGTTTTTCAAGCCCTGGTGAACGATGTGCTATGGGACATGATTGGTCAGTTTGTTTATGTCTACCTGGACGATATTCTAATCTTTTCTAAAGATATTTCCACGCACCAGGAACATGTCCGTGCTGTTATCCTCCGTCTCCTTCAGAATAACCTGTATAGTAAGGCGGAGAAGTGTGAGTTTCACCAGTCTTCCACTTCATTCCTGGGTTTTATCACCTCTCCAAATCGTGTCTCTATGGACCCCTGTAGGGTGGCAGCGGGCAAGGGTTGGCCCATTCCTCAGAGCCGTAAACAGCTCCAAAGGTTTTTCGGGTTCGCAAACTTTTACCGTCGATTTAACTACAGTGCTGTGGCCTCACCCCTGCATTCGCTTAGGTCACCGAAGAACAAGTTTTTCTGGAACAAACAAGCAGATCAAGCTAAAAGCACTTTTTACTTCTGCACCTATTCTCCATTCCCCAGATCCGACACGCCAGTTCATAGTGGAGCTTGATGCCTCAAACACTGGAGTAGGGGCTGTACTAAGCCAGAGACCTCCAAGGGAGTTATTCACCCGTGTGCTTTCTTTTCCAGAGGTCTATCAGCTTTGGAACGTAATTACGACGTGGAGGATCGAGAGCTATTGGCTGTCAAGCTAGCCCTGGAGGAGTGGAGGCATTGGTTAGAGGGAGCCAAGGAGCCCTTCATAGTGTGGACTGACCATAAAAACCTCCAATATCTATGCACTGCCAAGAGACTAAACTCCAGACAGGCCAGGTGGGCTTTATTTTTTAGTCAATTCAACTTCTCCTTATCTTACAGACCCGGAGTGAAGAACACCAAGCCTGATGCCCTCTCAAGAATTCAGGAGGATCAAGTCCAGGAGGGAGGGGACTTTATCCTTCTCCATTCCTTCAGAGAATTGCACCACTCAAGGTGGCAGCATGTTGGAGTAGCTCTGTTACTTTGGTTCATATTTTTTTCTTTTTTTAAACTTTAATTCTTCCATTTCTGGTAGAAACATTGTTTTTGTGGACAACTATTCTCTCTGGTTTTGAATGCTGTGCAGCTGGAAGGATTTTTGCTGATATTTTTTATTTTTGGACATTTGTTATGATGCATAACCATGGCAACAAGGTGGTTTACAACTGGCAGCAGCTGATTAACATCACAAAAGCTCAAATAATACCTCAACTACAGCCACAAAACCCTGATGAGTTGAAAAGGAGATGCCATAGATCCAGAGCATCCTCTACATCAGACTGTCATACAACTACAGAGCGTCTTCAGTCAGAGGCTTCTTCAGATCTGCAGAGCACTACAAGAGATCATCCCTACCCACAGCCATCAGCATCTACAACAAATCTTTGAAGGAACTTGCATAATGAGTTACAACAACATTTAATTTCCCTTTGGGATTAATAAAGTAATTTTGAATTTGAATTGAATTGAATTCCGTGCGACTGGCAGTTTCACGGCTCGAGCTGGAAGAGAGAATAAGGAAGGCCCACCAACACCCTATTCCAGAGGAGTGCCCCAAGGATCGTCTCTACGTCCCGGACCACCTGGTCCCTGAGGTACTTACTCTGTGCCATTGTTCTCGACTTTACTGCCACCCAGAAATAAACAAGACCTCGTCAGTGGCTCGGAGTCACTTTTGGTGGAAAACCATGTCTCAAGACATCAAGGATTTTGCTTCCTCATGCCAGGTGTGCTGCCAAGCGAAATCTTCTTGACAACCACCTTCTGGGTACCTGCAACCACTACATATTACTCACCGCCCTTGGTCTCACCTTTCAATGGATTTCATTACAGGTCTGCCCTCTTCTAATAATTTCAATACACTTCTCACTATTGTTGACCGCTTTTCTAAAATGACTCACTTGGTTCCCCTTGTCAAACTGCCCGCCTCCAGGGAACTGGCAGAGATCCTAGCCCAAGACGGAACGCATTAATCAAGAGGTAGAGACAAAACGACGCATACTCTGTGAACAAGATCCTACTAAATGGTCAAAAAACCTCCCATGGATAGAACATGCTCTCAACTCACTTCCTTCCAGTGCCACAGGGTTGTCGCCATTTCACATTGTTTATGGCTTCCAACCCCCAGTGTTCTCTCTCCAGGAAGTGGCAGCCAAAGTTCCCTCACCCCATGCAGCAGCCAGGAGGTGTCAAAGGGTATGGAAACAGGCTCGTAGGGCCCTTCTTAACTCTTCTGCTGCTTATTCCAGAGCTGGTAATCGTCGGAGAACCCCTGCCCCAGCATACCAGGAGGGGCAAAGTGTGTGGCTGTCAACCAAGGATCTTCCTCTTCTTATCGAATGCCGCTTCATTGGCTCCCCGCTTCATTGGCCCGTTTCCTATCTCCAAGGTGGTCAACCCCGCGGCCATTCGACTCCGCCTCCCAAGAAATCTCAGGGTCCACCCAACCTTTCATGTTTCCAAGGTTAAACCGGTGGCTGCATCACGTTTCTGGCCCTCCCCCAAACCCCCGCCATCCGCCCGGTTCCTAGCTGGCGGTTCGGCGTTCACTGTGCGACGTTTTCTCTGATCCAGAAGATGGGGCCGGGGCCTGCAATACCTGGTCGACTGGGAGGGATATGGTCCAGAGGAGCGTTCCTGGGTTCCGGCACGGGATATTCTGGACAAGTCCCTCATCCGGGATTTCTATCTCACCCATCCTGGTCAACCTGGTGGTCCGTCAGGAGCCGGACTATGAGGAGGGGGTAATGTAATATTCCTCATGCCATGTCTGATCTCATCCTGTCAGTCTGATCTAGCGCACCTGCGCCATGCCTGATTCCTTTGCCCATTCCACCTGTGATCCTCACTATTTAAACGCCCCTTTGGTTCTGCTTCCCTGCCAGATTATCGAACGCCAACGCCAGTAGATATCCAGACTGATTATCAAGCTCTCCTTCGTCGATGCTGACCTGTTTTCTGTCTCCTAGAGGTTTCGCCTTTGCCAAGCCCCTGAATACCTCGATTGGCTTTCTGATCCCGGAACGCCGAACCTCGCTACGGATTCTGACTACCGCTCTCTGCCTTCTCCCATTCAACAATCGCCACCTGCCCGTGCATGACCTCTGTCCGTCCCCCGATATGGATTTTGGCTCTATCCCAAAAGAAACAAGGTGACTGTGCAATATTCTCAAAATCAATTCCCTAACAGGGAAGCAAGCGGAGCCCGCACTCTGTTTCAAGTCTGTGTGTACGGAATGCCGCTGCAGTCCCTCTCGCTGACGTCACCACCCCAGGGGAATACTCGCCCAAACGCTGCGGCAGTCTCTCTCTGACGTCACCGCCCCAGTGGAATTCCCCTACCTGCACCTCCGCTGCCGTCCCAGGGTCGGAGCTCCAGAACGTCATTGCTCGATTCTACCCTATAAAATAAACCACTTGAGTCATTTTTCACTCCTGTGTTTTGGCTGAATTGCTGGGTCTCCCTTGTGATTCATAACATGATATTTCCACTTTAAGGCACAGTAGACCAACACCAGCAGATTACATGGCTCCCAAAATCAACACAGACTGTGGAAACTTTACATCGGACTTCAAGCATCTTGGATTGTGTGCCTCTCCATTCTTCCTCCAGACTCTGGGATCTTGGTTTCCAAATGAGATGCAAAATTTGCAGTGCTTTTTTTCTGTAGCCCAGATAAAACACTTCTGACGTAGTTTATTGCTCAGGACCGGCTTGACAAGAGGAATTTAACACCTGAAGCCCATGTCCAGGATCAGTCTGTGTGTGATGCACTACACTAACTCCAGCCTCAGTCCCCTCCTTGTGAAGGTCCCCAACCCTTTTGAATGGCCTTTTCCTGACAATCCTCCCCAGGCTCCCTACTGCTTGTGCACCTTTTTCTTTCACACTTTTTCCTTTCACATAACTGATTATTAATGTGCTTTGATACGGCCCTTTGGGAACATCCAACTTCTTTTGCAATTACCTTTTGATGCTTTCCCTCCTCTTAGAAGGTGTAGATAATAGTTTTCTGCACAACTGTCAGGTCAGCAGTCTTCCTCATGATTGTGATTCCTACTGAACCTGATGGAGAGACCATTTAAATGCTCAGGATCCCTTTGTAGGTGTTTTGGATTGATTATCTGAATAGAATGTAAAACTTTGAGCCTACACTATTGAACCTTTTCACTAAATTCAAATTTTTTGAGATATCGAATTTTGGGTTTTCATAACCTGTAAGCTTTACTCATCAAAATTAAAACAAATAAAGTTTTGAAATATCTCGGTTTGTATGCAATGAGTTCATTCATCCATTATCTGTACCCGTCCAGCCTATGTAGGGTTGCGGGGGGGGGGTGTTGCTGGTGCCTGTCTCCAGCATTCACGGGGCGAGAGGCGGGGTACACCCTTGAAAGGTCGACAGTCCATCACAGTATGTAATGAGTCTATACCATATATTAGTTTAACCTTTTAAGTTGAATTACTGAATAAATGAACTTTTGGAAGTTATCCTAATTTTTCGAGTTTCACCTGTAGAAGCGGCCTTAAAGCGTATGGTGACTTGTGAGCACCTGCAGAGGTTCATAGCTCAGGATGGCAAAACTGCTGACAAGACCACGATTAGTCATGTGTTTCCAAAGATCTAGTCTTTATAAAAGAGTGGCAAGAAAGAAGTCATTACTAAATAAAGCAAGAAGAAAGCCCATTTGCAGTATAATTTAACTATGATGCACACCAGAGTTGTGACACTGACATGAGCAGAAAAAAATACTGCAGGGATCAGGGATTTAATCAACTTTTTATTGTCCCAAACACAATTTCTTTGGCTGTTTGACTGTTATTGACTGAAAGAGAATTAATCATCCCTCAGTGTATTTAATAAGAAAATATGCTACATAAAGTTGTTCCGTGTCAGACACAAACCTTAAGGAGTAAAAATGGTCTTACAGTGATCTGCCAACAGGGTCTGTTATTATTCTGTGAGTGGGTCAGCCAGCAAACACTTTGGTGCCAGAAAGCTGCTACCAAAGGTGGCAGTATAAAAGACTGCAGTATACAGAGAACTAAAACTTACATGATTTTGACTTCTACACCCAATCTGGAACTACACTGAATCATCCTTACCCCCATGTCTAGGTCCATACAAGTTTTTTTAATGCTTCTTGGTTTTTTTGGCTCTTGTTGCTGCTGCAGGTAGGGGCAGTGAATTTCTGCTCACCTGCACAAAAATACATCATACAGGAATTTTTGTTACATTGCTTGGGTTTTAATAATACTGGAAAGTCTCTGAATTGCTTCTTTCAAAATTGCAAAAAGATAATAAACTGATCAGCAATATCTTGTTGTGATTGCATTTCTCATAAGATGAACTGAACAGACTTTTGGATGTCTGGGAGCTATTTCAAAGATGGACTGAGCAGACCACATTTCCCAGCAATCCTAGCAGTGACCCCCAACACACTCCTATTGGTCCGTGACCACCCACGGTGACATCAGCGATGACATCACGGCCAAAGGGAGCTATAAGAGTAGTCGCGCCCATTTTGAATTGTTCTCCAGTCAGAAGTTCTTGGATGAAATACTGCTGAACAGAGGACATCTCACCGGTGAAGATTATCTTTTGTTCTGACCCGCTGGACCGGGGAAGAACTCGCTTCGAAGTGCTCATACGGTTTGTGTATCTCATGTGAGCTATATCAGAACTGTTCCCAAACAGTTCGTTAGACGTCGAGCTACAGGCCATCCAGCCTGCCTTTGGGCCACACGGTCCTTAAAATCCTGTACAGGTTTTTTTTATAACTCTTCCTTTTCTTGCTCAACCACGGACACAATTCGCTCTCCTCCTAGTGGACTGGACCTCCTTCAAGGCAAAGTAGGACTGAACTGGTTCATTTATACTAATATTGTGTCTGGGCGGAGATAAATAGAGAAAATAGAGTTTTAATGAGTTAGATCTCGTTCATTGTTGCTTAAAGTGTTTTTAAGCGCTGTACCTGTTTGCTCATTTTTGCGTCGTCGCACGTATAAGTCTGAGCTGAAATTGCTGTTTGAAACTGTTTGTTTTATCCTGAGCAGATCACGCCTTTCTTTCCTTTTCCCTCCTCTCCTTTACTCTCTCTCTCTCTCTCTGATCACTCCGTCGGCAGAGTCGGGCTCGGTCTGGCCTGCGTTAGCTGGTCTTAGCTGAAAAGTTTAACTCCATTGTCTTTAGTCTGTCGCTAAAGCAGAGGCCTACCACATGGACGCTTTCCCCCTGTGCTCCTTTAGCCAAAGCTAGTTCTATGACTCTTTCTTAGACTCCATGTGCTGTCCTCCATCTTGGCACAGAGCTGAGATTTATGACTTTGTCCCACAGGCTATCTGTGACTTGGGCTCCCTGGAGTGAGGGCCCCCCTCCTTTTCTGACCCGAACCTCAGCTGTCTCACTGATTTCATTTCATGTTAATTGTGTTTAATGTTCACCTATTATTATTGTCTAAGATCTGTAGTAATTTTTGGATGCTTTAGAATAGATGGGATTTTCTATTTTCTAAATAAAGTCCCCTTAACTTAAAGAGAAATTGTCTGGGATTACTTGGAGTGATGCGTACAATTAATGTCCACAGCGTAAGAACTTATTCATTCACCTATTGTTTAATTATTTCAGCCTTATCAGGCTGGTAAACATAAACATAAACTGAGACTGAACAATTTGGCTATATATATATAAATGTTCCTGGAATCCAACAGGATGGTGCCCCCATACTTGGTAATTTTTACATAAAATTATTATTCTTATTAAAAATTGCCCTAAGCAATTATTCATAATTATTCATAGCCAAATCCTACCTATCTGTGGCACAACAATCTAAATACTTTTCTAATCTTTTTGGAAAGATTTTTGCATGCAGATCAACAGACATCAAGTTGAACTTACTCTGCTCTTGACATGGACCCACCCAGGTGATGGCATTTTACTTCATTAAGACCAGCCTTTAATCATATTTACATCCAGTGTTGACCCTTTAATATTTACCAAAAACATGAGTTGTGCTACAGTCGTATGATTTATCCTAAACAAACCTAAATATACATGAACTAAGTCATAGATAATTACACATAATCAGCAAAGATTCAAGCCTCTTTGTGGGGTTCTCCCAGGCTATGTAAGTTGTTAAACAAGCAGACCTAAATGTTCCCATAATAACATAAACCTGTCACTGGGTTCATTACAATAATTATTTTTAATTTTCTGTTTATGATGTAATGATAAAGCGATAGGGAAAAAAACAAAGGGAAGGAGAAAGTTTTTTTTAGGAGACACGCCATGCCATGTTTGTGATTAAGCGCTTGTCACCTATACGGCTGACAAAACGTTGTGTGTTTTGCAGCTAACATAGCCCACAGTGTTGTGAGTAATAGCAGGAAATCTCACCCTATGTAACAAACATGAGAACAAATGCACATATATATGGAGAAATGATTAAAGTCCATACTAGTTTGGAAGTTGTTTTAGAAACAAATTCTATTATTAGATGTTGACCATCAAGGAGAGATATGCTGTTCTGGTGCTCCTTCCATTCAGCTTCCAGCTGCACAACACAAAAAGCTGCAAAACACAGCAGTTAAAAATTCACAGAAAAATTTTAACACACATTAATACAGTCAGAGGTACAGTCTGCTTATTGAGGGGGAGGAGTTGTTTATTATGATACAGAGCCCCTCCCCTCGATATCTCGCGAGATCCTCAACCTCTCCGCCATGTTGGCAGGATTCCAGCGGCAAAACCTTATTGTTTACGTGTCTTGTTAACTCGGTTGTAGAGCAGGTTCTCGCAATTCTGCTTTACCATGCCTGGAAGACACTGCTGCGTTAAAAACTGCTTCAGTACCTCACATGATAAATATGGAAAACATAGGAACAATGGATTACAGTTTTTTAGGTTACCGAAATGGACACAGCATCAGGGTAGAGCAAGTATCTGACCTGACGAGGAGACACCGGATTGCTTAATTGGCTGAAATAAGAAGACAAGACCTTACTTTCGATCTCATCCCCCAGTCAATGAGTGTGTTCTCTGCATTTTCACTAAGGTACGTTCTCTAAAAATGTCTTTATGTTGTTGTCTCTTAAAGCTTTGAAGTGTAGGTTACCTAATGCTGTTGCAAACCCTGAAGTGCATCTGAAGTTGCTGCCTAGTAACTATCTAACAAACTGTTGCCTCTTCGAAAATGCTCGAAGCTACTACTCCTGCTAGCATGCAATAGCCACATTAGCAATTACCTGCTGTTTGTTACACACAGTAGAGCAATAAAAACACAGCCTTACCGTTTCAATTGCAGCCAAGACTCTGATTGTTGGAATGGCCACTTTTTCCAAACGGAGCTCGAGTTCGTACTTCGAATCAGAATTCGCTCGACTGAATATGAGGGGGAGAGGAGCAGGGCGGGCTTCCTGCAGCATAGGTCTGCGATGTCCATATATGGTATATCCTGCGCCGACTTGATGTCAAGTCAGCCAGAAATTTAACATTGCGTATTTGAGTGCGCATGCACGTGGGCTGGTTGACGAACCCAAGGGTAAACAAACGCTTCAAACAAATGCTATCGGCTTACCGGCCAGTGTATAATCGTTAAGCAATCATAACATAAATTTTGTCTCGTGGAAAAGTGAAAATTACAGGTCATGACTCCTTTAATGTTAACTAAAAAGTAGTTGACGGTTACAGACTGCAACCATTTTTTGAAATTGTGTGAGTTAAAAGTTTATGTGGTCGTATTTGTGCGAGTGCATGGTCATTAACTACCCAGTTAAATTCACGCATGAACTTTCCTACATTGAACCTGTTTTATCGCCTGCTAAAGTGAATGTTTGTCCCGCCAAAATAATAAATGCGCCAAAATTAAAGAGCTCTGGGATGTTTATTCGCGTTTCTGTGAAGTTCTAAAGGCGTTGCCCCTGGCAACCAATAGCCATACCATCATGGCCGACTGGCTCAGACCCCGTCCAAATCAACCCAAATCGGCACATGACTCCTCACTCTCAATAGTTGTTCACTAAGCAGTGCCCTTTGGCTCAGTAACATCTGTGGTAGCTAATAGTAACCACCAACGCTAACGGAAGTTGGAAACCAGTTAACACAAAAACACATTGACCCAGAGCACTGGCTTTGAAAAGCTCCATAATTAATGTGGAGTGTGGCTCCAACTAGGCCATGGTGTCGCTAACCTACCCGCATTTTTGCATGCAAAACAATTTCCGGGTCATCCACATCCCAGCAATTAAATATTAAAAACAAATTCTGTCATGAGGCCCATTTTTCAATTTTCGATTTTTGATCCAAGACAAAAAATGTAAAACATGAGAAACAAGACATTTTAAGTATTTTGTTTCTGATTTAAAAACAAATAACAAAAAAAACAATCTAATTTTTGTTTTCTGATTTTTGTTTGTCAATCAAAAATAGAAAGGACGACTGATCCATGGATTTACACAGACCCTGTGAAAAGTGACTGAAAACAAGTTGGTGTAATTTGGTTTCCAGAACTGAGAGGTTTAGTAAGAGGGTGTAACTGCGGTTGCATGGCGAAGCCTCATATCGCGCCATGGAAAAATATTGTGGCTCTAATTTCTACATACATCATCAAATCTGGACCAAATTCCACAACATGGATAGTTGTCCAACCCCTAACAGATATGTATGGACAAATTTGGTGGCTGTGGTCTAATTCGTGCAGAGCGCCCCCTAGAATAATCAAGACAATCAGCCACAAGCAATGCTTTGAACTAGGATTATGAAATTCGGTGCGTATTTGTAGTTTTTGAAGACCTCTACAAAAGTCTAAAGCCAGTGTCCACACCCAACAGGAAGTCGGTCATTTTGCTTGATGCTGCCATTTTGTGGCTTTTGAAGACTTTGTCAAGCAAATTTTATCATCAGGCTCAGTGGAAGCATTGAGGTGGTGTTCTGGTAGCGGTGTGTGGGTCTCACTGTCGCAGCACGATCCGAAGCAGCGCCAAGCTGCGAGGGCCGTTTGAGGCTGCTTGCAGGTTTCATTTCTTTTTTGTTTTTATTTTGTATTGGGTTTTTTTTCTTTATATACCCAGCCTCTAGAGTCACTGTACTGGACTGGATTACCTTTTGAAGGACAGTTGGATAACAAGATGCCATTTCGCTCAGCTGAGGACTTTGACAAACTGCTCCAGAGAATGGATGTCATGGAAATGAAGATTTGTTGTCTCGAAGTGAATGTGGATGTAAAAACTGGGTATGAAAATGAGACAACTTTACTGATGATTTCCAGCAGTGAGAAAGAACCTGGAAGCACAGTTTCAATCGACCTTCGGTACAATGTTCTCGAAAATAAGCCCCCAGCCAAAACAACCTCTACCCCTGCTCAGAGGAAGAAAAACCAGAAGAAATTCCAACCCAAAGCAAGAGTCCTTTTGGGAATGTTACTAATGGAATCCTGTTAAAAAACACATTTTCAGCACTCACTACACCGAAGCACAACCTGGCGCCAAGCACCCAGTATATATTGAGTATATATTTCTCCAGGTTAAGGACCCTAACAAAGCTTTCTTTCTAACTTTATATAAATCCCTAAAATGCTAATTTGTTTAGTGATTTTGGTGACCTTCTTTTAGTAATATGTATCGACTATGACCAATTAATCATTATGGGGGAGTTCAACATCCATACTGACAACATCTAAGACAGACCAGCAAAAACATTATGTGATACTTTTCATAACTTCAGCCTGACCCAACATGTCAAACGAACAACACACAGTCAATGACACAATCTGAACTTAATTATCAGCAAAGGTTTAAATATCTAATTGATATTGTGTTATCTGACTATTTCTTTGTTTTCTTTGAAAGAACCATCTCTGCGTTTTCTCAGGGACAGTTCAGTTGAAACCTTTAAACGACTTTACCCTCCGAACTCACCCCCATCCCCTTCATCCTCCAACTCAAACTCAGCAAACAAGCTCATAGATGACTGTCTCTCTAAATTTTCAGACACCATTGCTCCAACTAAAGTGAAAGTAGTCTCTGGTAGGAAGAAGTCTCTGTTTACTAGTGATCCACTAGTTAAAAAAGGGAGTGTCGATGAGCTGAGAGAAAATGGCAGAAAACTCAACTCCAGGTTCACTGTGAGATCTACAAAGACAGACTGAACAGATATCACTTAACTTTGAAAGCTGCAAGGGAATCATTTTTTTCTGAAATCATAATCAGAAACATTAATAATATATTTTTATTTGCAACAGTTTAAAGACTAACTAATCACCTGTGACAGTAGCTCCCTAACTAAATTCCAGCAGGGTTGCAGTGAATTTGCCAGCATTTTTACTGAAGAGAGTCTAACAATTAGAGAGTCAATCTGTACATCAGTACCAAACCCAGTGCAACATTTGACACTGTTGACCATGATATATTATTGAAATAACTGAAGAGCTGGGTCAGACTGTCTGGTATAGTACTTGGCTGGTTTGAGTCTTACCTAAAGAACAACAATGTCTTTGTGTCCATAGGCAATTCTTCATCAGAACAGACAAAAATCACATGTGGAGTGCCCCAGGGCTCCATCCCGGGGACCGTCCTATGTAACATCTACATGTTTCCTCTGACCCAGAGTACAGTATGACAGCCAATAAAAGTAGATACCATAACTATGCAGATGATACTTAGTTTTATCTTACAATATCACCAGATGACTGATGAACCCATCCAAACCCTAAGTGAATGCATTAAGCAAATCAATCAATGGATGTGCCATAATTTTCTGAACAGAAACAAAATGGAAGTAATTACTTCTGCACCAAAAGGTGAATGATGACAAGTCAGCACACAGCTTTAGCTAATACTGCTAGAAACTACGGATCAGGCACAGAATCTAGGTGTAGTAGAGGACTCAGACTTGAATCTCCAGGGTCACATAAAGGCAATAACAATGTCAGCCTTCTATCACCTGAAGAACATATCTAGAATTAAAGGACTAAAGTCACAATGGGACCTCGAAAAACTCATCTATGCATTTATGTTTAGTCGGATTGATTTCTGCAACAGTGTCCTCACAGGTCTGCCTAAAGAGTCAATCAGACAGCTGATCCACAACACTCTCACATCCTTACTAGAACCAGGAAAATAGAGCACATTACTCCAATTCTAAAGTCCTTACACTGGCTCCCTGTAGCTCAATGAAACACTGAGGTCATTTAAATCAAGACTAATAACCCATCTGTTTAGAGCTGCCTTTGAGAAAGGGATTAATTATAGCTGGGCTGTCATATATTTTAATGTGTCATATGACATGTGTCTCTAAGGTTGTGTTTTATGCTCTTACTGTTGTTTTTTTGCTGCTTTTATTTTATCCCCTAATCACCCAAAGCACCTTGAATTGCCTTGTTAGAAGTGTGGTATACAAATAAAGTTGTCTTGCCTTGCCTTGCCTTGCCTTGCCTTGCCTCGCCTCGCCTCGCCTCGCCTTGCTGGGTGGAAAGGCTGGCTTGACAGACATCTCTAGTCCTATACCCTATTTCAAGAACAATTTTGTCATAAACAGTTTTAATATGTCATATTGGAGCTGCAACAAATCATATCCAGCTTGCAGCACAAAGGTAAAGGGGAACTGCAATTAAAATAAGTGTGGTCAACCCAGTGCACTACACATGTTTCTGTTGGGCATCTCACTTTTTAAAAGGTAAATATATGGCATATGAAGCCTTTTCAGTTTTGCTCAATTTTTAAGCATCACTACTCCTAAAGAAACTATGCTTTGTAAAAGTCCACCCATTATGCTAAATCATCCATCCAACTTTCCACACAGACCATGTGTAATTGCAACATAATGAACTAGAGCTGGGCAACTCTTACACAACTTGACCAATCGGGACTGTGACTAACATGCTTGCTGCTTCAGTCCGTTTACAAAAATCACTGTGAGAAGGTGTCTGATGTCTGCCTTAAAGTATTTTGTGAAACAGGCGTATAGGAGTGACTGACAGACTGCCTTGAGCAGAGCTCACTCTAGACTTTTTGGTGCCTAAGGTAAGAAAGTAAAGTTTATTTATAATGCGCTTATCACAGACACAAAAGTCATAAAGCGCTGAACAATATTCAAATTCAAAAATACTTTATTGATCCCAGAGGGAAATTAAGTGTTGTTGTAGCTCATAATAATTCTTTTTTTAAGGAGTTATTGTAGATCATGATGGCTGTGGGCCGGAAGGATTTCCTGTAGCAGTATGTGTTGCAGCAAAACTGAAGAAGCCTCTGACTGAAGACACTCTGTTGTTGTATGACAGTCTCATGAAGAGGATGCTCAGGGTTGTCCATAGTTTTTTACTTTATGAAGAATCCTTCTTTGCATGATCATCTGCAATGGTTCCACAGTAGTGCCAAGAACAGAACCAGCATTCTTAATCATGTTGTTTAGCCTTTTTATGTCCCTGTCTCTGATGCTGCTGCCCCAACAGATGATGGTTGAAGAGATTACATTCTTCAAACAGACTTGTAGAAGATTTGCAGCATCTTGCTCCAAAACTTGAAGGACCTAAGCTTCCTCAAGAAGTACAGTCTGCTCTGTCCCTTCTTGTAGACTGTTTCACTGTTGAGCCTCCATTCCAGTCTGATGTTCAGGTGAAGACCAAGGTATTTATACTCCTCAACCACTTCCACTTCTTCTCCCATGATAGAATCAGTGTTTGACTTATCCATGTTTCTTCTGAAATCTACAATCATCTCCTTTGTTTTGTTGACATTCAAGGTGTTGGGGAACACACAGCCATTGGGTGGCGCTAACCCACATTCTAGCTCCGACAGGACAAGTAGAGGACCAGAGGTTATATAAGGCACCGCCGCAGACCTTCAAATCCTCTCCAGTTCTGGCATTCAGCCAAACAGCGCCAGGAGAGATCCAATCCTTCTTTCGCGGGAAAGGGAAGAAAACGAGTTCTGGGAGGAACCCACTTCAAAGACGACAAGACTGTTGATCAATCAGGTGAATCGCAAACCCAGTGTCTTGAGACAAACCCCACTGTTCTGCCCTGAGCCCTACAGAAACTCTCTGAATTTCAGATGCTACCGTGAGGAAGCGAACTGCTAACCAGCTACTGAATGCCACAGAACCGCGTCGAGACTGGAGCATTACCCCACCGCGACAAAGCCTGGGACAATGCTATCTTGAACCTGCAGAGAAGGTACTGTGTCAGTGAAATGAGGTGCAGCTGATCGGTGTTTAGCAAGCCGGAGAGGACGATACATGCCGTCCAAGCTAATGCTACCCGCGATTCGGCAGCTATAATCCTCCCACTGCTAACGGACCGCAGTAGGCTAGCCTGTGGGCTAACGTTGTTTTGGCTTCACCCATCATCCACGGAGCAACCTGGAGAACATTAACCGTTCAATAAGGTCTGTCTGGGCAGAGGCGAGATTAGGTTAGTTTAAACAAGATTTAAGGGTTGTTTGTTTCACTGTGATTTGTTATTTTGTGTAAGATTTCATTTATTGTTTGGGTACAAACAGGCCGGTCGGCCTGGAGGTTTAAACAGTCATTTTCGAGGTTTCCGATGGAAAGTCGTTTTATATTCTGCAACCTGAGTTACTCAATCCGACAGTTTTCCTTTGTTTGGTGTTTAATAAATGAACCAGAGCGACTTTAAGCAGCGCCACGTGATCAGCAGCGGGAGCTTTTCCTCCGAAAATGATATATATTTTTATATATGATACTTTGTTACGAATTTAAACACACAATTAACTTAGAATATGTGATTATTGTTAAAAAAATCAAAAAATCAAACTGTCCGGGAAGCCGATAGCGTTTGTTTGGAGCATTTGTTTACCCTTGGGTTCGTCAACCAGCCCACGTGCACGCGCACTCAAATGCGCAATTTTAAATTTCTGGCCGACTTGACATCAAGTCGGCGCAGGATATACCATATATGGACATCGCAGACCTATGCTGCAGGAACCCCGTCCTGCTTCTCTCCCCTTCATATTCACTCGAGCTCCGTTTGGATAAAGGGGCCATTCCAACAATCAGAGACTTGCCTGCAATTGAAACGGTAAGGCTGTGTTTTTATTGCTCTACTGTGTAACAAACAGCAGCTAACTGCTAATGTGGCTATTGTATGCTAGCGGGAGCAGTAGCTTCAAGGACAACAAGGGTAATGGCTGCTACTTTGCAAACAGCAAATGACCTAGAATGCCACCAATCAACACGGCCCTCATTTGCAATATTACAATGACCGTCCACGACAGCCAAAATATCGCATCAGATCTCACGAGACAATAATGCCTTCAGAAATAAGTTGTCAGAGGAGCTCTGTGTTTATTTTTTTTCAGTTTTTTTCAACTTTTCGTTTTTAGAAGTGCCTGAAAGACTATAATAGAGCGTGGGTATACAAGGTAATACTAGGTTATGACTCCTTTAAAAGCTGACACAAGTAGTCAGGAGTCTGACTTTGAAATTGCTGCATAGCCAGTCACTGATCTGAGACAAACACTGGAGGTGGGTGGAAAGCCTATCCAGCTTGTGCGGTTTAGGAGATGAATACAGTAGAATGTCCTAAATAGGAAAAACCAGAAAAAGACTGAATAATGCAAGCACAATGTAATGTAATGTACAATGTGGAAAAATGTAAAAACTAAATAATAATGGGCCTAGAACTCACCCTTGTGGAACCCCATAGGTTAGATGAGCAGCATCTGAGGAAAACATTTGTCCTGCTGCAGAATTTCCTGTCTGATAGATAAAAAATATGAGAGCCAGAAATACAAGACAGAGCCTTTAGCCTATTTAACAATATTCTATGGTCAACAGTATCAAAGACCGCACTGAGATTTGCCGCCCCCGGTTAGCTTTAAATTTTGCGTGTTTGAGTTTCAACAACTGTACGTATTACAGGTTTGGTTATGACTATTCGAGCTTTAATTTGTTATGATGAAACCTTGAATAAGTATTTGCATTTTAAGTCTGTATTCCTTGTGTAAACTATATTTACCATCAAGTATATTTTCTGTCTCAACTTTTAGCATAATAGTAACATGTTATGAAACAGTTTTTAATTATTGATAGATGTCTTTCTAAAATGGTGTCCTTAGGAGAAGGTCAAACGTGTGGCAAAACTGTACAAAAAAAGACCATATCTGTGTGGAAGTTCATATTGTTTTCTGTCTCTGTGGAGGTTTGGAAAAGTTTCAAGGTTGAGCGATTATACTGGTACACTAAAAACTGACTTTTAGAGCAGTCATGCATGGACAGATGAAGCAGAAATTTCTTCAGTGCGACTGTCCAGGCCAGATCTAGAGTACAATTGTTGCTGAACATAGAGCTGAAGTAGACAGACTACACGATGTGTTTATCATAACATTATTTTATTGAGATTAGGGTAATAAAGAGATTTTTTTAATTTTTTTTTTATGTGTCCTGTTTGGCAGTGTGGAGCTCAGAATTGGTGTCTGAGTACCAAGTAGAAGCCCAACAGATTTACTTTCACAAACGGAGCAATACAGCTTTTGCTATTGTACTCCACTTGATATATGTGTAAAAAATCTTTATTATGAATTGCTGGGGGTTTTATTTCCTGATGTTATGGACACGGAGATGGAAAATTAAGGGGAAGAAAGAAAGAAGATGAAGAAGAGAGGTAGGAAACAAAAAGTCATGAGAGAGGGTGAGTTGAAAATACAAGAGAGGAAAGGGAACAAAGAAAACACAGGAAAACATTGAAGTCTGCCTCTATACCCACAGGACGGCAGAGAGAGGGGAAAAAACAAAACAAAAAGGAACATTGACAAAACAAACCTAACATTGTGAACTAAGAACTACACAACCACATCACACAAGAATGGATATAAAAATAAAACAACAATGTCACAGAAAAACTGATGGTACCGATTAATCAAGGGGTAGTAATGATAACCTCAGCCCAAGAATATATCTGTAAACACCAGAGACCCCACATCTATGTGTGTGTGTTAGCATGCTGGTGCATATAAGTTTTCTCCATAAGAGTGTTCGATAGCTGGTGTGAGCAGGCATCGATCCGTCTCCCAGGAATCGATGCAGACATGAAGGAGATCGGAGCCAAGACGTCCAAAGGACCCCCAGAGCCCCAGGCGGACCCGGGCGGGGCCGACCGCATCCCCCAAGAGAGGAGCAAAGGAGAACCCCAGGGGAACGTCCAGTGGCTACTATGCAGGGGTCCGGGGGGCAGCAGTGACGAGCCCACAGGTCCCGCTGGCAACCAGCCCCACCCCTGCCCCACGTCAGGGCGCCCCACCGATAGCCGCAGCGGACGGAGAGCATCCCCAGGCCAAGCTCAGCCAGCACCTGGACACCAAGTTTTACCAGTTGTGATAAAGAGATTTAAACACAAGGACACAATGACTGAGATGGATGGAGCAGGGGTTTGAACTGGCAACCTGCTGGGTAGGAGTTATCTCAATGAACTCCTACCACCTGAGCCACCTGAGTATCTCAGTACTTTGTGCACTGTCCGTCACTGCACACATAATCAGATGAAGTTTTACTTGTTGCTTTAACAAGTATATATCCATCATGCACCTAAAGTGAAACTGATTGTTATGCAATCCGTGGTTGAATTTTCATGGGTTACCAGGCGATAATGCATCAAGACAAATGTGGATCAAAACTTGTTCCTGTCATGAAGGAAAATCCATATCTCATGTTGTGGTTTAACCACCAAAGAAGAAACATAAACCTACAAAAAGATAAGCAACATAGCTAAGAAAACATCTGTTTTTTGCCATTACTGCACAGCAATTTGGTCAATTATTGCTGTTTCAAATGTGCTTTAGAAATCAACTTTGACTATGCATTTCCCCTGACAATAATCTAAGCCTGGTGATTTTTGGTGTTAAGCTTCCTACCAAGCTCTGCTTGTGGCTTGAGGTACACAAGGTTCTTCCTGACCTCCTATAACATAACACAACACAACCAACCTTATTACTCAGAAAGCTGTAAGCCTTTGAGGCTATTTGTAGCATCTCATCAATAGCGATGGAGTTGATGATGTTGCTAGTAAATGTCATTGGAGATAATTATTTTCAAGTCATCCTCCCACATATTTGAAAGAAGAATGATCTGGTAAGATTGAATTGAAGTCTGAAGATTAAAATCCATATATATATATATATATATATATATATATATATATATATATATATATATATATATGTATATATATTTATATATATATATATATATATATATATATATATATATATATACATATATATATATATATGTATACATATATATATATATATATATATATATATATATATATATATATATATATATATATATATATATATATATATATTTGTTTTGTTTTCTGTTTTTTTATTGATCTGTTAGAGGTCATTTGATAAGGATACAAGAATACACACAATCCATGCAAAGCATAATGGGTTTTTGGAATAAGTGGGAAACTGTCCACAATATATTTACAATGAAACAAAACTGTGTTTCTTTTTTCAGAAGGATTTAGATAACTCAGTTTGACTTTATGACATTCAGACAGCAAAGGGTGCATTTTCTATGGCATCTCTCAATGCCCAAGCAGCAACAGGATTACCGGTAGATTTCTTTTGTTTTTTTGCCCACCACACTCTTTGCATCCTCACTTGGTCAGCTCAGTCAGCTGGCTGATTCATTCGCAGTCAGCTCAGAACACAGTAAGGCTGCATCTGTTATCTTTCATATATATCATTAAAATTTCCTCTTCTCTCAATCACAAACAAACAGAAAAAAATCACATACTGTAGTACACTGAACAGAAAATATCTTTCCCTAGAAACTAAAATCGATTCCAAAACGAATTTTAGGAAGTAAAGTTGTATTTTTTAATAAACTTTAGTCTTGATGTACATTATATGAAATTTAGCTTACCACTGAAAAAGAAAAAGGTACAACATTAAACAAACCTCTAAGCATAGATAGATAAAGATATAGAGCTCTCATTTGAATCCAGGTTACTGAGGACATGTTTTTCCACAAAATGCACAGCCACTACATGCACAATATTTTTGTTACTTTGTCTGATCAAGATACCAAATCCCTAACTCTTTTAAGCCTAATCTAATTTAATAAAATGTGACCATCGATCCACTCTCCACCCAATTCCTACCCCCAAAAAATTACTAAATTCCTGTCCAGCATGAGGTCACAAAAATACCAGAAAGGGCAAACATTAATTGGCTAGTGTATGCTGCAAGAGTAAAGGTAGTAATGGTAATAGAAATTGGCCTAAAAAACAGATTAGTTTATCATCTTTGCCCAGAAACATGTAAGCAATACAAGTGAATCAATACAAACAATATTCTGCTGTCAGCAGGGTAAATACCGATCATCCAGTGGCCACTCCTTCCTTTGCTCTCATTCTAGATCAACACTTTTGGATATGTTCTGGGAAAATACTAATCTATATTCTGCTCATCTTTCCTTAATATCATCAATCTCCACTTAAGACTGCCAGCCTATTTAAGAAGGATATATGAAACAGTAATTTAGTTGTACTGTGCCATTATATACATGAGATTTTGGCAACAGATATGTGAGCGTGACTGGAAATTATTTGATAAAATTAAAATTACCCCTGTGCCACCCCCACAAAAATTTTAGCTAGCACACAAATATGCACAGAAGATATTATGATTTAAGCCTGCTGATTCTTGCACTAAACTGAATGTGTCATTAGGAGGGAAAAATAGCTTAAAGTCATGATGCCAGCAGCTTGGGGAAACCGAAGTTTTTCTTTGGAAGGAAACGCGATTTTTATCTGGCAGTAATGACAAAACAACATTTTATGAGCATTATGGTTCTTAGAAAAAGCAAGAGTGTAGGCGGATTTTAGTCATGGATACACTCAGATAAATGAGCTTATAATTACCAAATTATAGGTGTATACCACTGCACCTGGTATTTTGATATTTGTCAAGATGCTATCAATGCTCAGTAATTTCTTCCAGTGGCTAATTTATTTATGATTCACATAGAGTACACTGACTCCGGTTATGAAAGGGGCAGGATTATTTGTCACATCCAAATGTATTTATTTTTATCCTGTTCTGAAGCTGGAACCGCCTAGATCATAATTTTTTTACACAAATAAAATGTTTAAATTAATGTTTACTCAGATTCAAACTAGTTCTTTCATTTATTATAGTACAGAATTTCAGTTAAATGTTTGCTCACAGAATAAAGAGATTTACAGTGAGTTACATGAAGTATGTATACTTATCTCCAAAATTAGGAGTTTTGTTTTCAAAGTTGCTCATGCAAGCGGGAGTTTTGCATGTGTGAAGGGACAAAGGTAGTCTTTTTTTGCCAGTGTGAAGGTTGCAGCATTCTTGGGAGGGCACATATGACAGTGCCGACAAGTGACACTGATCCGTCGGAAGGCTAAATTTATGCGAGACTGATAGGGGCAGGTGCACTTAGCTGGGACAGTGGCACAGGGTGGTCGGAAAGAAGCAGACCTAATTTCAGTCCACGCAGAGATCGAGGGCAAACACACAACCCAAATAGTGGTTTATTTTCAAAGCCAGCTGGTCTGGCTTTAATTCATGCAGGACATTGATCTTACACTGATTTCCCTCTCTTTTTGTAATTATAACTTTTTTTACTATCTTTTTTTGTTGCTTAGGTTTTTTTAAACCTTTTTTTCTCCTTTTTTAAACATTTGATTGAGCTGGGCCTCAGCTGGTTCTGCAGGGTGTAGCTTCCTGGGGAAGCAGAGAAAAGGCACGGGTGAGTTTTCACAGAACACCTATTCCTTCCCGACTCCGCCACCCTACCCACTCACCCATCTTGTCTGAATGTCAATCTGACAGTGGAAAACCTGGTCCCCTCCAGAATTTTAGATCATACATGGAATACCAGTTCATACCATGTTAATGTTTAAAAGATTAAGCTGTGATTTGAATATGTGATGGTAACAACCCTAGCTCACAGTTCTAAACATTTGTTTTGATGTTTTTCTGATATTTTATTCCAAAACTAAAATAGATTGTAACTGACCAAACTC